>OY776302.1:28149741-29383871 GCA_963675345.1 Trididemnum clinides | reverse complement strand
GCGTCACTGGATTTCCCGCTGTCGAGAAATTTATGGCCAATGATTCAATTTTTTTTTAAATCTCTAAAGATGAAGTCAGGTCATTTAAATGACTAAGCTCCATCACAAGTAAAAATATTTTTCCGTTTTCCATGAAATTTTCACTTTTTTATGGGTAAGATTAGGATTATTGATACTAAGTAAAATTTTTTGCATTGTTCATATTAAAACATTGGTTGCTTTATTGGTCAACATTGTCTAAATAATATTTTGTACGCCGATGATATATGCTGTATTGCACCTAGCTGCAAAGGCCTTCAAAAGTTGCTAGATGTCTGCTATGAATACGCACAAAGCCATGATATCTCTTTTAACTGCTCTAAAACCAAAACAATGATGTTTAAAACTAAGTTTTTGAAGTTGAATTGCGTGCCCAAAATACGATTAGGTAACTGTGTAATTGATTATGGGGAAAAAGTGAAATATTTAGGTTTTCTTTTAACATGTGATTTGCGAGATGATATCGACATGTACCGACAGCTTCGCTATGTCTATGGTACAGCGAATAGACTTCGTAGTAAATTCTCTGACTGTTCTAAAAATGTAAAAAATTATTTGTTTCGCACGTTTGTGTATAGTTTCTATGGCAGTAGTATCTGGTCGTCTTATCGACAATCTACCTTTCACTGTCTCCGGGTAAGCTACAATAATACTTACAGGATACAATTTAACTTGCGTCGTCGAGTAAGTATATCTTCGACTCTTGTACAGAACAATATATGTACTTTTCAAGTATGGCGACCTTACGGGATACAAACTGTGGATCATTGATGTTTTGCTGAAATTTTGTGGGTGACTCATATACGTTCTCGTTCTGTTCGTGCGCTCGTTGTTGTACTGTAATCGTTATTATAAATCATCCGTTGGCCTACAAACAGGTCATAAAAGAATAACCATAGTTACATATCATGATGTAACAATACTGGGTGACTAAGCCGTATGGCCCGGCGTGGTTACGTGTGACGTGCGGCGGAGTGACCTAGTAAACAAGTAGCCTACATAAAAAGAAGCATTGCTATTTTCGTTCAGAGGTTTTTCGATTAAAATTTCAAATTCAAAATTCATTGGCTTAAATTCCATTCGATTCGAATAACCAAGATTCGTGCTTCAACGTCGTGTTGTGATTAAATACATTCGTTCTTGGAGTCAGACGTGCTGTGGAAACTCGATCCCCATACAAGCATTGATTCGAAAATACGTTGCTTGCTTTATGAATCGATGTGCAAATTCTTATAGTATCTAAATTTCCTCACTGGTAAATTCGGACGATTTCCTAACCAGACAGTTTTATAAACACTTTCTCCTCCTTCATGACCGTTAGGCTTTTGCCTTCTTAGGGATTTCAAACATTTCTGCAACTCTGTGTTTGTTTGTTGTTTATGCTCTGTGTCTGTTTGCTCTCGTTGAGCTATTCTAGTGTGATTTATGCTGGACTAATGTTGACTTTGCTGAAAGTTAACGGGTCTGTTAAATAAATAAATAAAAGTCAATTAAAATTCTCAATTCGTAAATGATAAAAGTATCCCATATTTAAAAACGGTTTTGATTTTATCAGTTAAATTGGCAACGTAGCAGTATGTTGGAGTGAAGTTTTAACAGCGACTATTATCAACAGGTCGTAAATTTGAGCCTCATATTGGTTGCACTGTTGTGCCATTAGAAAAACAATGCGCAACAATTTTGTTTGCGGTGGCGGAATCTTAACAAAAAAATTGGGCTAAATTTCAGGCAACGTCAAAGCTAGTCTTGACATTTTTTGCTTTGTTTCGCGTTGATGCCGCTGTCTCATGGGATTGAAAGATAAATATGAGCAAAACTTAGAATCTAGAGCAGTGTTTTTTAATCTTTTTCTACCTCAGCACCTCTTTTGGTCAGACCTAAGCAGTCCTGCACCCCCTACGATTGGCTAACACCTGGTTACTTATAAGGATAAAGTAAAGACAAATGCAGTAGGCTACATCTTGATCATATGTTTGGTCCATTCTTCAAAACAAAAACAGCAATTATGACAATAGCATTGACGAAAACAATGAGAAAACAAAGGAAAGCTCATTGACAAATTCAATTTAAAATACACTCATCAATGCGATTTTTGTTCTTGCTTATGTGCAACTAGTTTGTCATATCGTGGCATCGTGTTAGCCAGAGCCACACTCATGCTGTGTAACAGGCCTCCATGAAGACGGTTGCGAAGAGTTGTCTTGATTAAGAGCATTGTCGAGAATGCCTTCTTGCACAGGTAAGTAGTTGGGAATGGAGTGGTCATCTGCAGCGCTGCCCTCGCCACCCAGGATATGCAACTAGCTGATCACACCAAAAATGAGACAGAGATGATGCACGGAATTTTGTCTCGCAACCCTGGTTCTCTAGCAAATCTATAAACTCCTCCTTCAGGCTGTCAACATCACTCATTTCTGCCAAGAAGGGCTGCTAAATCCATTCTGAGAATGTCAAATCATGGGGCAAGTACTTTTTTTGTGGTGGTTTCAAGGTGCAGCAGATGAGTAACAATATTTTCTAAAACCATTGGGCTGATTGTCTAATCCCCAAATTTTCTTCAATAATTGGAAAATTTTCCACACTTCCTCCCTCAACTCAACGCTTCCAAAGCGCGAACTTCTTTTTGAAGGCTTCGATCTTCTCTGTGCAAAGAATAGGATTAGCATGCATGCCTTGCATGAACATGTTGAGATCATTGAAATTACTGAATATATCTGCAAGACAGGACAGAAATAGGATAAAGACTTCGTCCTCGAATTTATCCACAAAATTACTCTGATATTCTCGAAGAAATATTGCAATCTCTTCTTTGAGCTTTGCCATATGAGTCAAGATTTTCTCACGGGAGAGCCACCGCACTTCTATATAAAAGAGAAGAACTTGATGTTCATTTCCCATTTTCTCACAAAATAATTTGAACAATCTGTGGTGTAAAGGACGACCACGGATGAAATTTACAACTTCCACACAGATAGACAGAATATCTTTCAGGCAGGTGGCAATGACTATGATATCTAGTACCTTCGCCTTTAACAGAGCAGCAAACCCAGAATTCTTTCCAATCATGGCTGGAGCACCATCTGTACATACTGACCTTAATTTCTCTTATTTTATCTGATCGTTCTCAAAAAAAATCGGCCCCAAGTCGCAATGCATCATTTGCCTTCGTCGTTGTTTGCAATGGCTCACAGAAGAGGAATTCATCTTTAATATCACCATCCTTGATGCACCAAGTATATTCAATCAGCTGGCTCATGTTGGAAACATGTGTTGATTCGTTGATTTGTTAATAATACGGATGGGACTATCTTTAATGTCCTGAACAATCTGATCAAAGATGTCACAGCTCATGTCAGCAATTCCACCTGCAATGACATCATTGGACACAAGTACATTCTTCATCTTCTTGGCTGCCTCTGTTCCCAAGACCAGTTCTACCATTCGAATAGCGCATGGCTTTATTCGGTTTTTCTTGGCTGAATGTGCAGCCTTCACTTGGACGCACTGGTATGCCACCTCGTAGGAAGCTCTTAGAAGTGGCTTTTGCATTACGTTGCATCCAGACGGGGTAGTGTACTCCTTTTGGTCATATCAAGCTCTTTTAGCATGCACAGCCTAGAAATTCTGTTCATGTCCTGCTGCTGGATATTTCGCCTGGTGCGCTTTGAGTCTAGCAGGCTACAAATTAGAGTCGCACAAAATGAAATGGCAGATCATGCATTGTGCTTGGTCTGGTCCTCCACAATCATCCGGGAGTGCAATGAAGCCATACCTGACATATTCGTCATAGCATTTGCGATTTTCAGCATTGCAGAATCATGCAAACTTAACAGATAAATAATCTGACAAACACATCGAAATTAAAAATTTTATACACTACCGAACGTTAGCACTAGTAATATACAAAGCTTGTGATTCTGATTTAATATTGAAGTGTGAACCGCTCGTACAAATCAAGTGGTTTTTATCACTATGCTACAACATAAATGAAAAACCGGTCAAAGTTTAACGTGGTATTAAATTTTAAAATATGTGATAAAAATACGTTTGTAGAAACGTATTCCTTTTACCTTTGACCGCCATATATGTGACCTTTCCCAGCACCCCCAGAAATTGATTTTGGCGCCCCCTGGGGGTGCTAGCACCCCAGGTTAAGAAACGTTGATCTAGAGTATAGTGTAGCGCAGTGATTCTCAACCACTGTGACGCGGCACTTTTGTGTGCCGCCAAATTTCAGATATATAATTAAAACTTATTATCATAAACTATTTTAGGCAGTGTGTCAAAGGTAAGTAAATACCGAACGTTAGCACTAGTAATATACAAATCATGTGTGCCAGAATAGGACACAATTTGAACAGTTTGTTAAGGATATTACAGTTTGGGTCAAACTGCTGATTATTGTTGAAATGAAGAAATTTGTTCAACAGAATAGAGCGGTTTTGATGCATGACCTCAGCAAAAAAATAGGCTATATAATGATGCTCTTTTGCTGAAGTAGTGCTGTATTTCGGGCTTGTGATGAACATCTTGCACGAGTAGCAATGCTAGAAAAACCCTTAATTTATTGCTGTCGGTGTCAATCCACTCTTTCGAATGCGAACACGCCTTCAAGTTGGCCAAGCGTTCCTCCAAAATTTGTCTGGCGTATCCATTTGTTTCTGCAGCAATTAGGTCTACAATTTTATTGTCAAAAAAAAGCTAAAATAACGTTACAAATATATTCAGAAAACTAAAAAATAAAAACAAAATAATATGTCGTAAACATTTGTTCTACAAAACCTAAATTCTCGCACTGATTATGACGTTAAAAGTTGTCTAAATGCTATTATTGTGCCTTTTAGAGCATTTGATAAATTGGTCTGAACTGAATGAATAGATCTAGCAATGAAAGTGTTTTATGCGATGGTGTGAATCAAAAGTAATCTGTAAAACTACATGCTGCTGTACTTAACCTGTCCAGGGGCGTATCCAGGGGGGGGGGCGCTGGGACCGCGGCCCCGCTGAGTAAGTGTACAATAAATATCGTTGTGAAAAACTTTTAAACTTTTCGTAACTCACGATTTGTCGTTAACTTCAATATTTTGTGAGATTTTTGTACTCAAATTTATGACTTTGACGTAGCCTAACTAACGAAAACAAGCATGCTAAGCAGAGACATAGCAGCCGCCCCCCAAACCCCCCAATTGGAAGGGCCCAGGCCAACTTTGGGGGCCCAAGTTAGTCTGAAATTGCTTTTTGGCTACGTGACTATTTTCAGTTCAGCAGACTTGTTTACAACCGATTTAAACTGTAGGAAGAAATTGGCTTGTGACATCATAAGTGAATGCAACGTCATTTTATCTCGCAGAATCTAGAATATTTCGATTGATTTTCTGGTAGAATCTTGAATATTCGATTGACGTAACAATGCCGTTGTTACGCAACAATCATAGAATGGTCTGGAATTCTGTTTGGCTATAAATACCGGGACAATATATATACACTGCAGAGTGCAGATAAAGTATTTTATTGACATTGTATAGAATGAAACGTTCAAAAAGTGGTGCTCAAAAGAGAAAAGAAGCAGCCACTGCTCGAGATGCTGTAGCGAAATTGCCCAAGATGACAGATTTTTCAAGATTACTGAGCAGAGTAGACCTGGCACTAGTACCGAGAGGGATGAAGAAAACTATAGTGTACAAGAAAAAGAAGACTATGACGATCAGCATCAAAGTGATTGTGAATTTCCAGAAAATGTAAGTTGTGATTTACCTGCCAATACGCAACCTTCAATATCAAAAATAACTGAATCTCAATTTACCCCTATCCCTGATGACCCATGTAAATGGTCTGAAAGTATTTCTGATGCTCAACGATGTGATATAGTAAAGCGTGGACCACATCAACTAATAATGAATTTTCCATATAATAACACAACTCCAAGGCGACGTTTTTCCTCCAACCATTATAAACGTGTGTTACCTAATGGTGAAAGTGTTTCACGGTCGTGGCTAGTTTATTCTGGGGAATCAGATCAAGTTTTTTGCTTTTGTTGTAAGCTATTTGGAAAAACACTAAGCCCCTTTTGTAGTGGTATAAATACATGGGAGGGTTTTTCGAAAAAACTGAAAGACCATGAAAACGGCATTTCCCACCAAGAATGCTGCAGTCAATGGATGTTGCTAGCTGAAGGGATAAGAAATTCATCCACTATCGACAAACGCGAGATGAATATTTTTTTCAATGAAAGACGTTTTTGGAGAAATGTTTTAGAGAGACAGACTTATCGACATTGCCTTGTTTCTATCGGAAAGGAATCTTGCTTTTAGAGGATCTGAAGAAGTCTTAGGATCTCCTCACAATGGAAATTTTCTGGGTATATTTGAGCTTTTGGCAAGAAGAGATCCGATCCTAAAAGAGCTTCAAGACAGAATCAAGAATAAAAACACTAAAGATCACTATTTGAGTCCTACCATACAAAATGAACTAATTGAATTGCTAGCGACAGAAGTTGAAAAAGAAAATTTACAGCAATTGAAATTGGCAAAATATTTTTCTATAATTTTGGACTGCACTCCAGATATGTCACATCATGAACAAATGTCTGTCATTCTCCGTTATGTACTATGTAATGAAGAAGCTGCTGTTGTTAAAGAAACATTTTTTGGCTACTTGAGAATAAGTGACAGTACTGGGAAAGGCTTGTTGGACGCTTTCTTAGAAAAAGCGACCGAACTGCAACTCGAATTGTCTGATTGTCGAGGTCAGTCATATGATAATGGTGCTAACATGAAAGGAAAACATTCTGGGGTCCAAGCAAGAATGCTAGACATCAATCCCAAAGCTGTTTACGTGCCCTGTGCAAACCATACCCTTAACTTAGTTGTTGTTGACAGTGCTAATTCATCGACGGAAGCATTGACATTTTTTGGAGTACTTACAAGGTTGTATGTGCTGTTTTCTTCCTCTGCTCAGCGTTGGGAAATTTTGAAGAAACATGTGGAGCTGTCCATAAAGTCACAATCTGATACTCGTTGGGAAAGCAGAATTAAATGCATCAAACCTCTTCGATACAATTTAAAAGAGGTGTTGCTGGCACTGAAAGACTTGGAAGCCATTTCCATAAAAAGAAAAGATGGAAGAGCTGCCTCAGAAACAAAATCGTTGATAGCTCATTTATCAAAATGGAGTTTTCTTTTGTCGGTGTTTATTTGGTATGATATCCTATTCCAAGTCAATAAAGCAAGCAAGATTCTTCAATCGTATGGAGTCTTCCTTCATACAATGGAAACGGAAATCCAGGCAACTGAAAAGTTTTTGCAAAACTATCGCACAACGGGTTATGACAGTGCCACAACATCTGCTGTTGAAATAGCACAGGAATTGGATATTGATCCTTCTTTTCCTCCGTCAAGAAGTGGAAAGGAAAGAAGATTGTTTGATTACCAAGGTGAAGAGGAACAACGAGCTACTCCTGAACTGAAATTTAAAAGCAACTTTTTCTATCCATTAGTAGACCAGGCTATTATGTCAATAAAGGAGCGCTTTAATTTGTTACGTGAGGTTTCTTCCGCCTTTTCGTTTTTGTACACACGAGACAAACTTTTGCTTGTGCAACAAGAAAATGCTCTTCTTACTTGCTGTAAAGAGTTCCAAAAAAAGTTCGGTGACATTGATTCTGATGAAATGAGCGCTGAGCTACAGCGGTTTGTTGTAATTTTACAAAAAAACGCAATCTCAATACGGCTCAAGACTTTCTGAACTATCTTCTAAAGACTCATTTATTTGAATTGTATCCGAATGTGTACATCGCACTTCGAATCTTACTAACTTGCCCCGTGACTTGCCAGCGCTGAAAGAAGCTTCAGCAAATTGAAACTGATCAAAACTTTTAATAGAACGTCTATGACAGACAGTAGACTATCTTCATTAGCCATGTTGTCAATCGAAAATGACTGCGCCCGATCTCTTGATTATGACAATGTCATAACAGCATTTGCGAACAAAAAGGTTCGCTCCAGACTATTTAAATGATACTGTGTTTTTATAACTTTTTCATGTTTTTCAGTGTCATTGCTTTCGTTTCGCAGTGTCTGCATAAATGTCCTACTGAACTCTGGCATCGGTGCCGAATTTTTTATGACTTGCACCTTCGGTATCGGCATGCTTTATTCTGACATTAGCCTGTTTACTTATGTACAAATTGTGGTGTATTTTCTTAATGCAGCTTTTCAATTTTACACCTCTAAAGTGATATGACCTGTGCGCAGGGGCTCTTGCGCTTACTTTGGGGGGGGGGCCCGAAGTTGGAGTGCTACGGGACTGTTTTTAGATTTCAGATTCATTTCACAACATCAGTAAAACAACGTATGCAACGTTCATTTAATAACTGCCCAGTTTATCCATTTAATTTGCAAAAAACGGAACCACTTTCATTCAATTCAATGCAAAAGCACTGAAAGTGGTCAGCCACTCTTTTCAAAAGTGCATTTTGATGACGTTTGATCACGTGCGTGCAATCTTCCTATTGTGATCGCTGAACACAAGTTAAAAAGCAATCAAAAGACCAGCGATTTGCTACACAGGCATAAATGATATCAGTGATTTAAAAGCTTCAAAAGGAAGAAATCAGTGATTAGATCAGAGCTTCAGTGGAATGTGGGCTTTTCGAAGAGTCTTAGCAGGATGGGAGAAGGAAAACATTCAGGAGGAGCACAGGGCACAATGGTGATATAGACAGAGCACAAAGAGATTATAAGAGGCCAATAAAAGAGAGTGAGCAACTTTGAGAGTGGATGGGTAAGCTGAGTTACAGCCCACAGCGAAAGTGTGACTGTCTGGGAAGAGAAAGAGCAAAACAGCACAGATAGTTAAAAATAAATGTTTATCTTTAGTAAAAACTACAATGGAGCAAAATGAAACTTCAGTAGATGTGAACCCTTCTTTTTTCCGTGCTTTCTTATTATCTGGTTATTTGTCTCCCGTCCTCTTTTCCGATTTCATTTACAATGACAGCTCTTCCTGATCAATAAGGACCTTTCCTTGAAAACACAATTTTTTTTCGGCCAGGGATTTTTAACTAGAAGTAAAATTAGTAAGATGAATATGCTAAAGCCTATTGTTTTGAAAAATGGGATTACAAATAAAGGTTCGCTCGTCAAGATTTAGTTCACAACTAGAAAATGTGTCATTGCATGAAAAATACCTGTTACAAGGCATAACACTCACTGCTAGCTGCTGTTGCTACTGCTGAAGAGTGGTTCCCTAAACAAAGAAAGAGTTCATGTTTGAAAACTGTCAAGTGGTAACGAGAACAAAAAGCTGAGAGACCATGCTCCATGGCAGTCTCGAAAGTTCTTCGACTTTTTGAGTCGCGGTCCTTTATTTTGAAACAAACTGTTATTTTTTAGAATGAAGACCAGATTTCTGGTCATTGTGGCATATTTGATCTCGAAACCATCATAAACACCTTTTTCATTTTTTGTTATAGGACGTCGATTATTTTAGTGCGCTGTTTTAAAATTTTTTTCTTTATTTTAAGGATGACAAGGGGGCCATGGCCAGGCACTCACTTGGCAAACCCCCACCCACTCCAATTTCAAAACCCATGCTCTAGAGTATACTCAGTGACAGTCAGGTATAGTATACCCGCTGACTTTTAGAATTTGGTGACGCCCATTGATAAACTTGCTACCATGCCTAATTATAATTATCAAATCAAGTGTCTTTTAGTATATATTTTCTACAATTTCTACAAATTTTTCATATTTTGAAAGAGAATTACTAATGAAAATTAGATTTGACAATTTTCGAAATGTTGAATTTTTATGAACATGAAAGTGAAATCGCAGATTTGTGGATGCTTTTATGATGCTTAATGTTTGGGACATCAATAAAACTCCAATAACCCGTACATTAGTACGTGATAATGCTGCAAAGGCAATAAACGCAATGTTAATTCTTTCAAAGTAATAATTAAACAGAGTAATACAGACTATGAAGCCAGAATTTAAGATGCGTTACTCGTTAAAAACACAAATCTTGATTAAATTTTCAGTTATTTGCAAATGGCTGATCTTTTTTGCTCAGTATTTTTTAGTTTACATATATTTATGGCTTCATATATTGGTGACTTAGTTTGTGGTTTGCAGTTGAAGTTCCTTCGTTTTCATACGACGATTAGTAGCTAGATCAGGTCACCACGATAGCTGTGCATGAATGTACCAAAGTTGCTAAGGTTACTACACTCTGCTTGGTAACACTATGTGTGTGATGTCATTTATGTAACAAACTTTATCACATTGTAAAAACAATATTTATTAGGGATAAATACGATATCAATAAATTCAAAATTTAGGCAAATTTGTGTGTCAACACCCAATATTAGGGCAAAATTGATTTTATCCCATCAAATTGTTTGGAGCCTTACAATTACGATAATGAGTCATACTTTATGTAATCACTACACAGCAGACTTTGGTTGTTTCAGATGTTTTCACAAAAAGACCATAGCCTATGCTGCTACATTTGAATATTCTGCAAAATGCTGCATTGCAATGCGTTTTGTAGCAATTTAGCCGCACCCAGTTTTTAATGCACTTGGGTTGCTGCATTACATTTGAATGTTCCTTACAATGATGTTGTCACTGGAATGCATTTGATTGCAAATTACTCCAAGTTTTTTAGAGGGTGATTAACTGAAATAATGCGGTACCAGTAACCAGTTGCAAAAAAAGCCTTTCAACGTTTCTAACAATTTGTTTTGATTATAATTGTATGCTAATACACCTTCATCAATGTTTTTACAACATTTGGTACACTCAAGGTAGCTTTGTTTAAATGTTGGTCGCAATTATTTAATGTTGTCTCATTTTAAGGGGCCCCTCTTCAGGACTTTTCTTCGGGCCCCAAATTTTGAATATCCACCTCTGGGTATGTATAAAGATATCTCCTACCGCGATCAGTTAGCCCAGCATGTGAAGTTGCTAACCCACCATGTCGTAAAAGGCGATACTTGGGTACCCACCAGTGGCAGTCCGCCTTGTTGGTAATGAGGCTACCAATCACTCATGAGTGGTTTGAAATGGGCGGCCATCTTTCCCCTAGCCTAATTTCAATTAGGTTGACGGCATGAACCTGAATTGCCGTTCTTGCCGTACCTCCATCCTGAGGAAGAGGAGGGGTAATCACAACAACAACAACATCAGTTAACTGTTTATCAGTCAAAAAAAAAACTGTTTTCAAGCTTAAAAGCTGTTGGCAAGGACCTTGACAAAATAAAAAGTTTAAAAAGCAAATAATTTTTGGTCTGTACTCCAAATCAGTTTGCTTGTCTACTCTTTAGCTAATTAAAAAATGCTGCAGTTTGTTTACAATTGTCTTAGAAAGTACGTTGCAGATGATTAAAACTGGCGCCAACTTGATTACCATGATGTATGTCACTCACAGTTGTGATAATGCCAAATGTGAGATAATAGGAATTTTCCGAAACTATAATTACATTTTGTTTGAAAAAAATATAATTATCAGCAGCAGCAGTGATCTAATAAATCGTAAGTGTGTAACTGGATCCACAACCAGGTAAAAAAGATATGCCTATCTCAAACCATCAAAAAAATAAGCCTCAATCCCATAAAAACAACCCTGCGTTTTACTTGCAGCTTTTTTTCTAGAAATAACTGGGTTAGTGGGAGGATAAGTTGAAAAATAAAAAATGATCTTAATTGACCCGAATGAATATCAAAGCACCATTCTCAAGGCGATATTAAAGTTATCGAACCTACATTGAAACTCTTTTGAGTTTTGGAGATCAAGCAAAAAAGTCTCAACCTTTATCAAATCAGTGGTATAAAGTTACTTCGAGAAAGTGTGATACTTCCACTTAGGCGAAGAAAGGTTTTCAAAAACAAAAAGAACTAGCAGGAGAAAGAAGATTAGTGTCACTTTAAATTATATTGTATCTTTCAAAATCGCTATTTACTAAATGGAGTAGAGACAAAATTGCGTTCAAAAAGACCAAAAGATACTTTTTCGTTAATTGGCGAGGGACAGTGCAGAGTTACTTTAGTGCAGTAAACTCTCATTCTGTTTACTGCACTAAAGTAAAAACAAGTGATGCAATTCAGCTAGCACTCACTAAGCCTCAACAAAATAATTGGGCAAAATACCCTATTTGAAGGGTAGAGGGGAAAATTTTTACAGTTCCAAGCAGTATTTACTCAATCTCTAAAAAAATTATTTTCAGGACAACTCCAAACAAGATTGGTATTTAAACGTGTGGAAAATTAATCTTGTAAAAAAGCAATTAGAAAGAATCCTTTCCACTTTCATCACAGCTTTGTCAACTTTGTGTCTTTGTATCAAGAAAGAGAGCAGATTACGCCTCATTCTTTTTGAATAAAATAGATTCCCTTCAGAACAGAATTGATCTTGGGGAAGAGGAAAAAGTCACAAGGAGCCAGATCGGGGGTGTTCCAAGATTGCAACGTTTCTTTCAGCTAGAAATCGACGAATACTCAGGGCTGTGTGAGCAGGAGCGTTATCGTGATGGAACATCCATGCGAGAGCTTTCCCAAAGGCTTCGCCTCTTGTCACGTACTGATCTCACGAGGCGCCGAAGAATGTCTTTATAGACTGTTTGGTTTACTGTTTGGCCTTGAGGTAAAAATTCGAATTGGACGATGCCTTCAATATCCAAGAACACAATGAGCATCACTTTTACTTTCGACTTCAACATTTTTGCTTTCACTGGATTTATGTTTTAACATTTCATTGACTGAAACTTTAAATGTGACTGCTTATGCCTAGTTTGATGATTAATCTATTTGAAATCGATAAACAACCAAAAACGCATCTTTTTGATTATTCGTCGTAACTATCCTGCAAATCAAAAAATACTGCAAACTGACTAACAAAAAACATATTTCGAGGAGTTTACCCTATTGGCTTGCTTCCGAGTGCTATTGAATATCCTGCTGGCTATATTATCAGCACAGACGCGAGCAATGAACCAAGAGAATGTTGGATTACTGCTTTTTTTAACAGCAATAAATCTGGTAAAATATTTTGAAAATGATAGATTGCATCCCATTATCGATAGCTTGAAGGATTTTACAAACTCTCGTTTGTCCTCATGCGTTTACAGTTCAAAACGCTACAGAATTTGATATCACACGTTTGTCATCATCATTGTTTTTAGGCCTATAACTTGCTTTCTTCACGTGGCTGTTCTATATCCAAAATTGTGAGTCACTTCGCAATGAATACTGTTTTAAACTATAAAGCTGCCTAGCGTTTTGTTAGTGAATGGCTCTAATATACAGTACCCTACAAAAATCTATGAGAAAAACAGGCATTGAAATTTTAATTTATTTAACAATAAATATCCTTGCAACTTTAAAAATTAAAACTCTGCCAACAGAACATGTTTTCGAGCAATTTTGCTGCCCATCTTCACCAAACAGTGCTTACAAGGCTACAATATGGAATTAACATGAACATCACGACAGCTTTTACAAATCTTGCGAGATATGGCTTTCCTCTAGATTAGTGTAAGCCACTAAATTCACAGAAACGATTTCCTTGCTAGACTGCTTTTTTTTTCGATTGGAGGATTTCTTTCCAGAGGAATGTCGACTGTTTCTGTTGGTGTCATAAAGGCAATCGAGTCACATTTAAAGTGTTGCTTGCTGGATCATGGTGTAGCGTGTCGCGCCTCGCTCTTCATCGAGCTGCCATGACAAACAACTTCTTGTATATTTTTTTGTTAGTTTGCTTTCGGCGGCTTAGCACTTTGCTCCCGCCGATGTGTAAGATTTTATTTATTTACTGTACGAGCTGTGTTTGCTATTTTGCAACTTCGTGCGTCCTCGGTTTGACGCCCAGCCAGTGTACTGTTGCTGCTTTATCCTGCGATTTTACTGAAGAAGTGTCTACCGTCAAGTTTGTAGCCGCTCGGCTATCTCCGCTTAAAGAATATCATGCTGCTATAGTTCGCACGCCTGGTGATGGAACCTCACGCCGGGAATCTCAGCCTGTACGGCTTTTCGGCAATCTAGCCGTGGACTAATATTTATTATGTTTCTTGTGATAATCAGTCTGCATGGCTTTCCGGCAATCTAGCCGTGGACTGATATCTATTTTGTAGCCTACTTATTGTAATCGGTTTAAATAATAGTCCCTGTAGTTGGCGACTGGAGTGATTGTCCGCGCTGGCTTATTGGCGAGGTCCCCTACATAAACTAGTTAAAGCACAGCAGCGTGAAGTTTTAGATTATTTTTAATCCATCCGTCGCCGTCTGACAAGAGTTTTTTGCGTTTGGTATTGCACCGCGTATTCGTTTATTATTATTATTGCATGTGTCTAAAATCACACACATTTTTTTTTCTTTTTTTTATTAGGGCTATGTAATGTTTATTTATTTTTCTTCTCATGGTACAGGTAGCTCGTTGATCGGCTCGCCTTTCCCGCCGTCTTTCGTTGTCTGTTGTTTTTGTTCATGTGACGTGCGCAGTGACCTGGTTTACATAGACGTGTGCAGCGACCTAGTGTTTGGTGACGTCTGGAGTATTTTGTTGCCGATCATGCGGTCGGATATTTTCGGCTCTCTTTCGTTGTGGATCGTCGTGGCTGACGGACGTGTTCTAGTTATCTGCCACAACATTTTCATCGCTGGACGTCGTGGCAGACGAACGTGATTTTGGTTGTCTGCCACAACTGCATGAATTGATGAAATAAAATATTACTGTTACGCTTCCTTCTTTGTGACTGCCATAGTTCCCAGCAATTTGGGTTCAGTAAGCACGCTCTTGTTCAAAGGAACATATTTTCTACAATGGTAATCATCATGCTGAGCAATGAATGTCATTCCAAAGACTCTTTCTAAATAATTACTTTGCGACCAATACTAGGCATATCCGATTTCGGACGTATCAGATTTTGACCTCAAATAACTATAAAAATAGATTGTTTTTTGGTCACAATCTCGGTGAAAAATCCAGCTTTTGCCATACGTTTGGCATTAAAGTTATTGATACACTGAGGCTAGGATTTGTTGAAAGTGGTGGTCCGAGACTCTTCGGTTTCATAATAAAAAGGATACCGTGTTTTTATATTAATTTACACGGATCTAAACATTAAGGTATAATAGAAAAATTGCTCAAAAATGTTCACCAACATCATACTGTGCCATACAGTAATATGTCAATAACCGGCGACCGGTTTCAACATTTTGAGTGTGATTAGGCTAGTGCAAAAGATACACAACAACAAAAATGCATAGTACATAAGCAAACAATAGAGATTTTGCTCCCGCCTAATGAGACTCAATGAGGTCGAAATCGGTTGCGGGTTATCGACAGGTTGTAAACTTCTAATGGATTGTTTTATGATACAATCTGATGTTGGTAATCACTTTTGAGCAATTTTTCTATTTTACATTAGAGTGATGCTGGAGGCAGAGCCCTTTAAATAGCAGATCGCCCGAAATTTGCTAACTAGCAACCAGAATCCTCTATGCAAATCTAAAAAAACAAAACGCATATTAAAAATGAAAACTAAAATTAGAATGGGAATGCAAATTATGTTGAAATTGAATAGATGACAAATACAAAAATCACCCACGTTAAGCACTGTTTACTGTTTTGATCTGGTGGTAAAATTTTCTTTCGACACAGCTCGAGATCTTTTGGGTCGCTATTTGAGTGTCTTTTTTTTCATCTAGGCATTTGGTGTTGCCTAGCGTTTTTGCAACAGTTGTTAGCTCCTTCTTTCCATCCAAAAAATTTTCATTTTTGGAAAAACAGCCAAACGATTGGTTGAGTTGATGGCGAACATATTTTTCAGAATCAAGGGCAGATTCAAGCATATGGCAAAGTTGTATGCGGCACCTTTTTCCTTGGTTACTTTAAGCCCTGCTTCGATTTTACACTCACCCTCGAACTCATAGTTGCGAGAGAAAATAGCAATAACCAAAGGTTACAAATTAGTGGAAGGTTAAAATGCAACAAACGATACTTTGTCGAGTACGTGTTTACACAGCTTTAAAACCTGTTCGGTAAAAAAGTGAAATCTAACCATCGTTATGGAGAGCAATCCTTTTTTTTAACTTTTTTGGAAAACCATTTTCTTCTTTGCTGATAACTATGAACTATTTCCTTATTATTCGTGTTTTTTTTGGCAAATTTCTGGCGCGTCCTAACGATCCTTCTGCAGGATCAATTTCTCGTAACAAAAACTATAAAGTTTTTCAAGCATTAGGTTTACTCAGAGACGTAGCAGCCGCCCCCCAAACCCCCAATTGGAAGGGCCCAGGCCAACTTTGGGGGCCCAAGTTAGTCTGAAATTGCTTTTTGGCTACGTGACTATTTTCAGTTCAGCAGACTTGTTTACAACCGATTTAAACTGTAGGAAGAAATTGGCTTGTGACATCATAAGTGAATGCAACGTCATTTTATCTCGCAGAATCTAGAATATTTCGATTGATTTTCTGGTAGAATCTTGAATATTCGATTGACGTAACAATGCCGTTGTTACGCAACAATCATAGAATGGTCTGGAATTCTGTTTGGCTATAAATACCGGGACAATATATATACACTGCAGAGTGCAGATAAAGTATTTTATTGACATTGTATAGAATGAAACGTTCAAAAAGTGGTGCTCAAAAGAGAAAAGAAGCAGCCACTGCTCGAGATGCTGTAGCGAAATTGCCCAAGATGACAGATTTTTCAAGATTACTGAGCAGAGTAGACCTGGCACTAGTACCGAGAGGGATGAAGAAAACTATAGTGTACAAGAAAAAGAAGACTATGACGATCAGCATCAAAGTGATTGTGAATTTCCAGAAAATGTAAGTTGTGATTTACCTGCCAATACGCAACCTTCAATATCAAAAATAACTGAATCTCAATTTACCCCTATCCCTGATGACCCATGTAAATGGTCTGAAAGTATTTCTGATGCTCAACGATGTGATATAGTAAAGCGTGGACCACATCAACTAATAATGAATTTTCCATATAATAACACAACTCCAAGGCGACGTTTTTCCTCCAACCATTATAAACGTGTGTTACCTAATGGTGAAAGTGTTTCACGGTCGTGGCTAGTTTATTCTGGGGAATCAGATCAAGTTTTTTGCTTTTGTTGTAAGCTATTTGGAAAAACACTAAGCCCCTTTTGTAGTGGTATAAATACATGGGAGGGTTTTTCGAAAAAACTGAAAGACCATGAAAACGGCATTTCCCACCAAGAATGCTGCAGTCAATGGATGTTGCTAGCTGAAGGGATAAGAAATTCATCCACTATCGACAAACGCGAGATGAATATTTTTTTCAATGAAAGACGTTTTTGGAGAAATGTTTTAGAGAGACAGACTTATCGACATTGCCTTGTTTCTATCGGAAAGGAATCTTGCTTTTAGAGGATCTGAAGAAGTCTTAGGATCTCCTCACAATGGAAATTTTCTGGGTATATTTGAGCTTTTGGCAAGAAGAGATCCGATCCTAAAAGAGCTTCAAGACAGAATCAAGAATAAAAACACTAAAGATCACTATTTGAGTCCTACCATACAAAATGAACTAATTGAATTGCTAGCGACAGAAGTTGAAAAAGAAAATTTACAGCAATTGAAATTGGCAAAATATTTTTCTATAATTTTGGACTGCACTCCAGATATGTCACATCATGAACAAATGTCTGTCATTCTCCGTTATGTACTATGTAATGAAGAAGCTGCTGTTGTTAAAGAAACATTTTTTGGCTACTTGAGAATAAGTGACAGTACTGGGAAAGGCTTGTTGGACGCTTTCTTAGAAAAAGCGACCGAACTGCAACTCGAATTGTCTGATTGTCGAGGTCAGTCATATGATAATGGTGCTAACATGAAAGGAAAACATTCTGGGGTCCAAGCAAGAATGCTAGACATCAATCCCAAAGCTGTTTACGTGCCCTGTGCAAACCATACCCTTAACTTAGTTGTTGTTGACAGTGCTAATTCATCGACGGAAGCATTGACATTTTTTGGAGTACTTACAAGGTTGTATGTGCTGTTTTCTTCCTCTGCTCAGCGTTGGGAAATTTTGAAGAAACATGTGGAGCTGTCCATAAAGTCACAATCTGATACTCGTTGGGAAAGCAGAATTAAATGCATCAAACCTCTTCGATACAATTTAAAAGAGGTGTTGCTGGCACTGAAAGACTTGGAAGCCATTTCCATAAAAAGAAAAGATGGAAGAGCTGCCTCAGAAACAAAATCGTTGATAGCTCATTTATCAAAATGGAGTTTTCTTTTGTCGGTGTTTATTTGGTATGATATCCTATTCCAAGTCAATAAAGCAAGCAAGATTCTTCAATCGTATGGAGTCTTCCTTCATACAATGGAAACGGAAATCCAGGCAACTGAAAAGTTTTTGCAAAACTATCGCACAACGGGTTATGACAGTGCCACAACATCTGCTGTTGAAATAGCACAGGAATTGGATATTGATCCTTCTTTTCCTCCGTCAAGAAGTGGAAAGGAAAGAAGATTGTTTGATTACCAAGGTGAAGAGGAACAACGAGCTACTCCTGAACTGAAATTTAAAAGCAACTTTTTCTATCCATTAGTAGACCAGGCTATTATGTCAATAAAGGAGCGCTTTAATTTGTTACGTGAGGTTTCTTCCGCCTTTTCGTTTTTGTACACACGAGACAAACTTTTGCTTGTGCAACAAGAAAATGCTCTTCTTACTTGCTGTAAAGAGTTCCAAAAAAAGTTCGGTGACATTGATTCTGATGAAATGAGCGCTGAGCTACAGCGGTTTGTTGTAATTTTACAAAAAAACGCAATCTCAATACGGCTCAAGACTTTCTGAACTATCTTCTAAAGACTCATTTATTTGAATTATATCCGAATGTGTACATCGCACTTCGAATCTTACTAACTTGCCCCGTGACTGTTGCCAGCGCTGAAAGAAGCTTCAGCAAATTGAAACTGATCAAAACTTTTAATAGAACGTCTATGACAGACAGTAGACTATCTTCATTAGCCATGTTGTCAATCGAAAATGACTGCGCCCGATCTCTTGATTATGACAATGTCATAACAGCATTTGCGAACAAAAAGGTTCGCTCCAGACTATTTAAATGATACTGTGTTTTTATAACTTTTTCATGTTTTTCAGTGTCATTGCTTTCGTTTCGCAGTGTCTGCATAAATGTCCTACTGAACTCTGGCATCGGTGCCGAATTTTTTATGACTTGCACCTTCGGTATCGGCATGCTTTATTCTGACATTAGCCTGTTTACTTATGTACAAATTGTGGTGTATTTTCTTAATGCAGCTTTTCAATTTTACACCTCTAAAGTGATATGACCTGTGCGCAGGGGCTCTTGCGCTTACTTTGGGGGGGGGGCCCGAAGTTGGAGTGCTACGGGACTGGGTTTACTGATTTAATGTAACATATCGTATGCTTTCGCAACATCTTCACATTCGTAAGCTTTTTTGGTATAGGCCTCAGACAAGGTAGTCAATATTCTTCTAATCTACTTTTTGCTCAACACACCCTAATTTTATAGAAGTTAGTCACATGATGTGAAAGAAAAAAGTTGTTCTTGTCCAAACTTGTCTAAGGGAGAAAAGATTTAAGCCATTGCCCAACACTGACTCAATTTTTATTCCATAACGTAATGTTAATACAAAAAGTTGAGTAGTTACAATAAGAAAGTCCAAGATATTCGATAAGCTTTGACGTAGAATACAAAGTATTGATTCAATCCTCAAAACAATGAGGTAACGTAAATGAACATTAAATCAACAGTTCAATCAAAAAGTGAACTGCAAGGGGCAAAGGGGTGATGGGAAGTGGGTATGCAAGGGACAAGAGGTAACCATGAGAGGAAAACTGCGAAGAACAAGTGGGTAGCTGCAAGAATTACAGGGAAATCTCATGGTCAACCGCAATAAATAATCAAACAAATAAATAATACAGGGTGTCCACAAAGTCTTTAGACACTTTTATAAATTCATTAAAAAATTTTAAGAAGTGCTATCAAAGTGATTCTTTTTACATATTAATCAGTTGTTATTAAAGTTTTTCGTAATATCACTTTTTTTCATTTCAGAGATAAATTGGATAAATAAAATAATTGATTTCCAACTCTGGTTAAAAATGACTTTTTTTTTACTCGTCCCGTGGCGATTGTCGCTGGGGCGCTGCAGATGACCAATTTGTTTTGGTTGTGTTCATTATGCAGAGAATCTTAGGCTAAGACGCCTGGCAGAGCCCATCCCTCTCCAGACCTGGCCACCTTTCTTCCACATAAAGGCGGAGGCGTCCCGTTAAGTGCCTTGCCCAACGACACAACAAGCGAACTTGCCAGCTTGTTCTCCACAACCTCCCATAAATGCCGAGCGCCAAGCAGAGAAGCTGTGGATACCATTTTTTAAAGTCTTTAGGTATGACTCGACAAGGGGATTAAATCCCAGGTCCATCGACTGCGAAGCGGACGATCTAACCCAGGGGTGGCCAACCTTTTCAGTCCATGCGCCAAAATTTTTCGCCACACAAACATTCATTTGAAGATGCGCCACACAACCATTCATTTCTTTTCATTGCTCACAAACGTGTAGTAGTATATTTATACTTTGAAGTCAAAACAACGCCATATTCAGGGGTGATCTCCAAAAGAAAAAAAAAAAAAAAAAGGTCATCGCCTGTTTCGCTGCACGCCTATGGCAAGGCCCTAAGGCCCCCGGACCCCCACTTCCTACGCCTATGGCAAAAATACTGCAGTTATCGCCTGATGCAGCCAAGATACGATCAAGAACTAAACCTTGGCGTACTATTATGCTAACACGCCTTTAGCATCAGTATTTAAGCTTCATTTATTTTCATCTTAAACCTGCAATGCGCCACCTCTAACCATGCAATGCGCCACGGTTGGCCACCCCTGATCTAACCACTACGCCATCGCGTCGGTCAAAATGACTACTCCACCAGAAAAAGCACAATGAATTCCTTGGTTTATCAATACAAAATTTGATATTCACACACAAAGAAATTACACAACTATATATGCAAAAAACGACCTGCAGCACATCAGTCGATTCGCAATTGGCATACGCAGTTTATAGGAACGTGAACGTTGCTACATAAACCGAGGAGTGGAAGGCCAAGAACTTCTGACGAAGGCATCAAGCGCATTCGTTAGTCATTTAGTCGTAGCCCAACAAAATCGATCCGCACTGTTTCCGTTCAGCTGTAAGTATCTAGATCAACAATTCATAATTTGAGGCTTTGTGCGAACAAAATACAGTTGTTGCAAGCTCTAAAGCCAGATGACAAATCAGAGCGAAAAGAATTTGCTCTTGACATTGTGGAAAAAATGGAAGAGGATTGTCACTTTCTCAACCACATTTGCTTTAACAATGAAGCAACTTTTCATGTGTTTGGAAAGCTTAACAAACATAATGCAAGAATTTGGGGAAGTGAAAATCTACATATCACTAAAGAAATCGAATGTGAAAGCCCTAAGGTTAATTGTGGTGCGGACTTTTGTGTAGCAAAGTTATTGGACTATTTTTCTATAAGGAAAAAACAATAACAGCAAATATTTACCTTGATACTCTAACCCAGTGGTTCTTAACGTTTATTAGCTTGCCGAACCCCTACGTTATTCTGCACGATTTCGTTGAACCCCAGCTTTTTTCATTCATTTAACTATAAACCAACTACATTTAATCACAATACAAATAAATACATTGCTGTATCAATGTGCTTTCTGTTGTTCTTTTCTGGCGACCAACTGAGAAATTCGAGGTTTTGTTTCCGAAACAGCAATTCTCAAGTCATTTTCACATGCAAGCCTGTTTCGCTTCTTTGTTTTGACTTCCACCAGAGTAGAAAACGCACGCTCGCATAGATAAGTGGTTACAAATGACGTGAGAACGTCGAGGGCAACTTTAGCAATGCGAGGATAACTTTCCATTTGCTGGCACCAAAACGTCTCAAGATTTGTTGAATTGAAGAAAAGTTTTTGAACCTTGCTTTCTTGAAGCTCAATGATGTCATCTACTGTATGTGTTGATTGTTTGTATCAACAGTTGTAGTGTCGAAAGCAAATGGCTGATGTATCCACTCTGGATACTTTCGTTGGTCAGGAAAATAGTTCTTGAATGATAGCTGCAATTTCTGTAAGTGCTCAACAAATTCTGGCTTAAGCCTTTGCAGTTCATTAAGATCCTCTTTATCATTCATTGCAGTACTGGAGCTGCTTGCGATCTCGTCTAAAAGTGGAAAGTTTGCAAAGTTGTCATTTTCCAATCGTTGCCACCATATCTCCAATTTCCTCTGAAAAGCACAAATTTTCTCTTCAGCTTCTATTACATTTATCCCACCTTCTTGCATTTGACAATTTAAATGATTGAGGGCAGCAAAGATGTCAGCCAAATAAGCCAAAGTGAGAAGGAAACTAGGGTTGTTGAAGTGCTTTGCATGCCGATGGTTGTGATCTCTCAGAAACTCCAATAATTCTGCACGCAATACAAAAACGCGATTCATCACTTTTCCCCGAGATAGCCAGCGAACTTCAGAATGGTAGAGAAGGACCTTAAATTCTGAGTCCATTTGTTCACACAACTGCATAAAAATGCGATGATTCAAAGGTCGACCTTTCACGTAATTAACCGTTTCAACAACAATTCTAAGAATGTCAGCAAGTGATGAAGGCAGTGTTTTAGACACCAGTGCGTGTCTGTGCAACATGCAGTGTGTAATTGTGATGTGTGGAGCATCACCCTTAATCAAGCCTCTTAAACCGGAATTGCACCCCCATCATAGCAGGAGCTCCATCAGTGCACACTGCTGAAACCATGCTCCATGTAAGACCGTTATTTGTGAAGAAGTCGTCCAAAAATTTTTTTTACGTTGATGGCTTTTGCAGTTGTTGTGAGGTGTTTGCAGAAGAGAAACTCTTCTTTTATTTTGTCTCCTTTAACGTAGCGTACAAATGCGATGAGCTGGCTCAAATTCGCGACGTCAGTTGTTTCGTCAAGTTGCAGACTAAACTTTGTGTGGCTGGCCCTTAAATCTGCTACTACTTGATGAAGAATGTCCTCACTGATGCCATCTATTCGGTTTTTAACAATGTCATTTGAGAGTGGCACCAAAGAGAGCTTGTCTTTAGCTGCTGTTCCAAGCATAATGTTAGTCATTCGCAGTGCAGCCGGCTTAACAAGAGTTTCACCAATGGTGTGTGGTTTTCCATGCTTTCCAATTAGATAAGCCACTTCATACGACGCTGTGAGAATTGGTTTATCAACCGGGACAAAACCATAAGATGTAATGCTGGCATGTGCATCGAATCGGGCCTTTTTTGCTTAAATTGATCATGCATAGTACCCGCGTATTTTCCTGTGCCATGAACTTTTGCGAAATGTTCTCGTAATTTAGCTGGAGCAAGGCTAGAATTGCTCAACTTATTATTACAGAGCATGCATTGAGGACGCTGTGTTCCATCACTTTCTGTTACACAGGTAAAGCCATACTGCACATAATTTTCTGACCACTTCCTTTTCTTGGCTGACATGTTGAATAATAAATTTTAAAATATAGAAAAAGCCTGAAATGTACAAAGAAAAAAAATTGACTTTATTGACCTATCAATATATAAAAATTGACCTAAAAAAATAAATTGACTTTATTGACTTTGTTAAAATTTCGAAAAATTAAAAAATTGACAAAAATCCCCCTACTGATAATCTATAAACTGATAGAATATTGTTGTTTCTAAAAAGCAGTAACCACGTGTTTGCTAACTGCAACTGCATTTTTCTTATCTGCTCATAATTATATTGTGACAAAACAGTTTAATAGTGACCCCGTAGGCAGCGTCCCAAAGTTAGAAATTGTCAAAAGCACGACAATAAAGAAATTTTAGAAATTTTTAAAATATACTTATTCACAATATGTCAAAATATCGGAAAACGTCCTCCGAGTCCTCCGAACAGTTTAACCCGTTCACTGCGTAAGTAAGACGTGTATATCCGTCAAAGCATGTCGCTCTCTCACTGCGTAAGACGTGTATATCCGTCCGAGTCGCCACCGCTTTTAACTACGCGTTTTTATTTCGCTTTCGCATGGCGTTTGTCGCGCGCCAGGGTGAGAAAATCCTGAGTAAGCATTTTGCACTAATAGAAAAGTTCCATTGCGTAAAACACTTTTATGGCTAGATCTATTCATTGAGTTCAGACCAATTTATCAAATGCTCTAAAAGTAAAATCCTGTTATAGCATTTACACAATTTCTAACGTGGTGATCACTGCGAGAGTCTTGTCGGATAAATATTTACGATATTTTATTTTATTTTTGGTTTTAGTTTTCCGAATATATTTATAAGAGTATTTTAGCTGATACAAATTGCGACGCCAAGCAAAGTTTTTTAAGTCTCAGACGATGATCTTTTGCTGCATATACGTAATGCTAGTGATGATTTGTCTTCACTAGACGACTCAGAAAGTAACAGTGCTGATATAGGGTATTTGCAAAATGCCGACGTACTTGATAGCGACACTGATCAAGCTAGCAGCAGTGTTCCGAACAACGATAATCTGCAGTGGACCGTTAACGGCCAAGTACGAAGCAGGTTTTCATTTACCGGCAACCCAGGCATACCAGTAGCCTGAACGGTGTAACTGACTTACAGGAATTTTTTGAAATTTTTGACAACGAAATTGTAGACCTAATTGTTACAGACACCAATCGATACGCCAGGCAATTCTTGGAGGAACGCTTGGCCAACTTGATGGCGCGTTTACGTTCGGAAAGGTAGATTGACACCGACAGCAATGAAATAAGGGTTTTCTAGCATTGCTGCTTATCCCAGCCCGAAATGCAGCACTACTTTAGCAAAAAAGCATCATTATATTGCCCATTTTTTGCTGAGGTCATGGATAAAAACTGTCTTTTTCTGTTTAGCAAATTTTTTCATTTCAACAATAATCAGCAGTTTGACCCAAACGTTTATATCCTTAAATTATTGTTCAAATCGTGGCCTATTCTGACACACATGAAAGCGAAATTTTCTAGCATTTACCAGCCGGAAAGAGACATGTAGTAGTAATATACATTTCCTGCCGGTTATCAGTGATGCTTTCAAGCAGGATCGAACTTGATCTCAAAATAAGCGAGATTCAATGTCATGCGCCTTAATCTTAATCTTAATCATTCCAACACAGCGGGTACAGAAACTGCAACAATTATATACTTCGTCAAAGACTTCTACGCAAAATTTCGCTCTCGCGAATTGAAAGTTTGAAACTGCCCGTCAGGGACTTTCCCGCAAAACTTCGCTGTTGCGGGAATAATCGAGACAGAAAAAAAAGCGAAACGCGCGATTAAATACGCACTGTAACTTGAAAAGAGAAAAATTAATTCCGCACTTAACGGGTTAATTGTGACCCTGTAGGCAGCATCACAAAGTTAGAAATTGTCAAAAGCACGACAATAAAGAAATTTGGAAATTTTTAAAATATACTTATTCACAATATGTCAAAATATCGGAAAACGTCCTCCGAACCCCTGAAATAACTTCGTCGAACCCTTAGGGTTCAACCGAACCCCGGTTAAGAACCACTGCTCTAACCGAATATGTAACACCATAATTACAAGAATTCCAGCCACATATCTTCTTTCAGCAAGATGGAACACCGCCTCATTGAGGAATAAAAGTTTGGGACGTTTTGGATAAAAAATTTCCTGCCCGCTGGATTGAAAGAGGTGGCCCGATACCTTGGCCCCTCGTTCCTTGGACATAACACCCTTGGATGTTTTCTTGTGGGGCTACGTGAAAGATGTTGTATACCACACCAAAGTAAAGGGCATAAGTAACCTTAAGGGAAGAATAACTGCCACTGTGGAGACAATTGATGATGAATGTTCAGGAGGTGGACTGAAATTGAATATCGTTTAGATGTCTTAAATGCTACAAATGGGGCTCATATAGAAACTTATTAATGCTTTGAATAAAAACTTGACTATTTACTTGATATTGTTGAAACATTTTAGGGATTTCCAACTTCAGTTGTAATGTAAATAAATCTTTAAAATTGTCTAAAGACTATGGACACCCTACATATTATCAGCAAGAATTAAAAATAACCACAAGAATGATCACAAATGTTGTGGGAAAAGCTGTAACAAACATTCAACATAAAACCGTTAAGGGGTATCGCAAGAATGACCGTAAGGTTAACCTATGATCTCTAGCCACGAAGTGCGCCTCAAAGAAAAATATATTTACACATTCTATACTGTGTCTCAGCTTGGGCACATGATTGGCACTCCTTCTCCATTGCGCAATGTCTCGCCTCATGCCAAACCACAGAAAAACTTTACAGATCAATCTCAAAGCAGCATTAGCGCTTGGATGACCAAAAAAATGTTATTGCTTGAAAATAATGTATTTTGTTGGGGTCACAAATGTAGCAAAACAGCTAATTTTCTAAATTTAAACCTACCTGTTCACGTCCCACCGATAAGTTTGATTTTTGGTCAATTAAACCGATCGAAAATCAAAGCAAAATTTTGTAAATCGCAGCTCAGCAAAAAATTCGTCGAAGAACGAAATTTGGAAATAACTAACTTGGCAAAATTTCATCGCATGTGTACAATGTGAAATCCGAATCAAGGTGTAAAAACAGCAAGACGTTTGAAAAAGTTATTGCTTAAAAAAGAGATTATGCACAGAGCAAACGCGCTGTCAATCGCGCAACTCTGATCGCGGATTTGGCATGGCGCCGCTACAGCCGCTTCTCAGTGGGCCGAGTAATCATAAAGTCTTATATTTACAAACAGTTTTTTATGCTAAAAGCAAATTCAATATTCCTCAGTGCTTAATTTTTAGAGTTTGTTTTATCTTTTCTAGCACACATCAGTTTTTTTCACAAATTATCTATTGCTTCAGTCAAAGGAATAGCAAGAGAAAGAATTAAGGTGCAATTGCCCAGCAGAGATATCAAAATGCCTCAGTTTGGACTGTATTTATTAGTGGCCATGAACATTTGTGTGGTCTCTAAAACAATAAAAAAGCCATTATCAAAAATGTAATTCAAAATAAAGAATCTTGCCCTCCTCTCCAAACTTTTAAATTGGCTACGCCTCTGGTTTTAATTATGGCAAATCTAAGATATCATAATATTAAAGCTCTTTTTGATCTAGCAGAAGTACAAGAGCCTCGGTCTTTTCGAATTACTCCGTGTTTTAAGGACTTATAACAATTACCGAATATTGTATCAAAAGCGCAAGACAACAACTAAAAGTTACATGAAACAAAAAATCGGCCTAGACCTACAACGAAAATTATTAATTAGTTTACTAGATTGATTGCGGGTCTAGCCGGCCTACATTTATGGCGCATCCGACACGGGTTGGTAGAAGAGTTGGCGCTTTGCATAAAAAGCTTGGCCACCCCTGAGCTATACCGTAATAGAAGTGTGGGTTGTTTTTGCTCATAAAAACATTGTGAAAGCCAGAGGAGGGGGAAGTCACCGGAAGTTCGGCAATGCAGTTCAGTTATTACAATAAGTTGGATTATGGTTTTAGTAAATAACCCTTCGACCAGGTTTTTTGCGCTAAAGAGATTGATAATCTTTTCTGAATCCTGCAAGATTTTACTTTACTGTAAAACTCGGTATTTTGTTCTGCTTCGCTTACTTAATTGATAGGCTTTCCAGCAGTGGTCGGCGAAAGCTTGTTGAGATGGTCCAAATTCACATCACCTTTCAATCTTTATTCAAGGACTATCCAGCTTGTAGTAACTTGATTGGAATAAAGGTCTAACATACTTCAAAAATTTATAACAATATATGTCCGTAGAAGATTTTTTATGCTGGTGCTCAACTTTTTGAAAGTTAATTTTTTTAATTGATGTTTTTACTGTGTTTTCAAAAGACTGACCTTTTTATATACTAACTGTAAGTCACCGTTTTTCAAGTTCAAGCTCTTAGCTTTTACAAACTACCGGGCCCACAGTTGCAAAATGTGTACGGCCCACTGAAAATTATCAATTGGCTCAAAAGTGCGTTGTGGAAAAACGGTTTTCCCACCACTATATTGAAGATTAAAATAATTTAAGGGCAATAGATGACTGTACGTAAACATTCTGACCTGAAGTTCATCTACTGTACAGTACAGTGAATATAGTTTTCCGCTTGCAAATGAATTATTAAAAAATAGTTTAAGCAGGTATGTCAGCAACGTAATTTGTCATCATTATCTTGCAACTGACAGCACATCGGTAATAGGGCTTACTGTTTACGTTTCCTTTTATAATGAAAGTGGATGTTAAGCACAGTTTGCTATCTGTAGCTCTTTTTACCAAAGCGATATGACGCCTCTAAAGCATGGCAAAACAGAGTTTTATTGAGGAAAAAGCCATGCTTAAAAAATACCTAATTGCTTATTGCGTTGTCTATTTGTCGTAGAATTTCTTTTATCAGAAATACCTTGTTAATTTCTTTTGAAACAACTTGTAAGTGCATTTCTCCGGGGAGTATTCCTGAGAAATTGAAGAAAACATTTTTCACAGTCAATCGTTAACTATGCCGTTTTCTTAGTCCCTAAAATGATGAAAGTTTGCAAGTTGGTGAATTGTATGCTGGCTTTAGTTTCGGCACAAAACCAATTTCGTACGCCAAGAAATAAAGATTATTTTTGTTTCGGACATCATAATGACGTCATCAATTTTCTTGGGACGCTGACTTAGAGGGTGTTTCATCTCAATATGCCACTTTAGAAAATCTCATATCTCAGTAACTGTCAAAAGTAGCAGGATAAAATTGGTTTCGTTGGAAAGGTAAAATCTCCAATTTTGCCGCTGAGGTGGTTTCGCCAGACCATTGCTACGTCACAATCAAGGTTTGAGCTTTTTGCGTGAAATGTCGTTTCTACCGATTTGTCTCGTTTGCTTAAAATGTCTTTTACTGGAATGGAGGAAGCATTTTGTGTTTTGGAATTTGATAAAAACAACTCGTGGACATGTGTTTAACGTAAATTTCGAACAGGATTTTCAAAGCAGCCACCAGACCGACGTACCATACAGAAATGGCACGCGAAGTTTAAGGAGGAGGAAGTGGTAACCAATCGTGCAAAATTTCATGTATGTACAGACACACACACACACACTAAAGCACACGCATACAGAATTGCTCTTTATTATAATTATAGATATGATAGTTATAAAATAACTCAACTAACTGCCTTCACCGTATTGGGACCCTTGCTTGCCTAATTAAGTGTTTCAGTAGTGTAGACTCATTGAAGTCTAGGTTTCATCCTAATTTAATCAATACGACCTCACCAACAAGTCGCTGCCAGTAGTTATTCACATTTTGAAAAAACTTCAAACTCAACGAGGTCGCAGTTTTTCCCACTACTTGGACCAAAAAACCTTATTTGTTAAAAAAAATTGAAATTGTCTCTTTCACCTAGCACAATGTGCTTTAAGTGTTTCGTTAAAATTTTAGAAAAGCAACATTTCCCTTTATGCTAACACGCCATTTTCGTTAATTTTTTGCAATTTGGCATCATTTTAGTGGCAAATTAATATAGGGTGCCATCTGTAAAGTACGTGGTAAATTAAAATTTGGCAGAGTTTAGGACAAATCATACAGCAACAAAACAATTTTTTTCTTTTAACGACAAATTATATAGCAACGAAATAATTTTCCCTTCCAACGACAAATCATATAGCAACGAAACAACTTTTCTTTTCCAAAGACAAATCATACAGCAACGGAAACGTTTTTTCTTTCCAAAGACAAATCAAATCATACAGTAACAAAAGCATTTTTTTCTTTCCAAAGACAAATCATACAGTGACGAAAACACAGTGAAGTGCGGTCTGTAAAATAGCGCTACTTGTAAAATAGTGCTGCGTACAAAATATGTTCGGAAATTTTCGTGGCAATTTAGAAGAGGCAAGATTTTGTTAACAGCAAAACAAAGCCTAGGCCTACCTATAAATAACTACACAAATTACTTTAAATCGAACCTGGTGCTTTTTAAATACCACGAAAGTTTTCGAACATATTTTGCACGCAGCACTATGTTACCAGTAGCGCTATTTTACGGACCTCACTTTGCCGTGTTTTCGTTACTGTATGATTTGTCTTTGAAAAGGAAAAACGTTTTTGCTGCTTTATGATTTGTCGTTAGAAAGAAAAACGTTTTCGTTGCTGTATGATTTGTTGTTAGAAAGGAAAAATTGTTTTGTTGCTGTATGATTTGTCGTTGCAAGGGAAAAATTGTTTGGTTGGTGTACGATTGGTTTTGGAAAGGAAAAATTGTTTCGTTGCTGTATGATTTGTCGTTGGAAGGAAAAAATTGTTTTGTTGCTGTATGATTTGTCCTCGGAAAGGAAAAATTGTTTCGTTGCTCTATGATTTGTCTTTGGAAAGGAAAAATTGTTTCGTTGCTCTTATGATTTGTCCTAAACTTCGCAAAATTTTACTTTACCACGTACTTTACAGATGGCACCCCATAAATTATATTGCTAGCTCCAAGTGGTTACGATCAATGGAGAGCGTCTTATAAGCGAGTGCTGAAGGCGCGAGGCTTCCGAAGGAAGCAATGCTATTGAGAGATATTTTCATATTTACAAAGCCATCCCTGGACGCGTTTCGTCCTTTTGGACTCATCAGCAGGGCTTGCCAAGGGCCAAGAGATTCCCCCCAATAGCATTAACGTTGACTTTTGTAAAACAAACTAACACAAAGCACAAGACTTAGGTGCCATTTACTTTTGAACGAAATTCGTTTTGACGTACTGTTAGCCGCTCAACTATGGACTAAAACTGATATCCTTATGTAAAGCTGATCACAGAAGCAGTGATTAGGCATAAAAAGGTCTTCCAAAGATTACAAACTAAATGCAATGCTTTAAGGCATGGCTGGCAGCACATGGTGCATGGCAGCGAAACTCGGCGCGCGAGGAGGCCAGTTATAGAGACGCGGGTTCGCATCCCACAGACGCATTGCATTAACGCTGGCGTTTAAGAATATAATATACGCGTAACGTTAAAAGAGCGCTTAACTAATTCCGGTGGATCCCAAATGGCTGCACCGCGGCTTATATATTGCACGGCCGCCAAGAGGTCAACCACTTCGCCTATTCCATTCCGAACATACCTACCAATTCCGACAGCTAGCACACCGCACAGGTAATGACTAGTGTGTTACATAGTGCGACCCGATAGGCGACGTAACTAGCGCCAAATACCACTTAACATTACACGCAGGGATTCCCCATACAGTTCTTTGGCAGAGCTTGCGCGATCACAGTGCTTGAGCTACTAACAGAACCCCCGCACCACAGGAGCACACCGGAACAGGCGTTTCCCCGAACGATGAACTTGTTAACATGAACGATCTACAGAAATCAACTGGATTACACTTCAGCGTTAGTATTGCACCAATACAAGCGAAAATATTTATGTTGACAACAGCATTTTTCAGCACGGTAAATCATTTTCCATGTTTGTATTGACACTTTTGAAATGAAAATTGCTCGAATGAAGAAGAAGATCAATATATATTTTTGTAATCAGCATACACACTTTAGTAATGTTTAAAAGGCACAAAATATCAAGGTAACTACATTCAGTAGGCATACTGTGTAATCTAAGAAATTTTATAACATGGCAAAAGTATGGTTAAAATCGAATGCTCATAACTATAACGCAGTATTCTATCATGCTGCATACAGTTTTATTAAACATATTATTTTTGTAACACCTGCTGCAACCACTACGTAACAAACATGAAATTTTTCAAACGATCAGTTACAGAGTACAAAAACAAAAGACCAAAAGCAACAATGTTGATTGATTTAATAGAATGTCAAGCCTTTAGACGAAGAACATGAAAATATCACTACATCATGGTAGACAGTGCGGAATCAGTCAATTACATATTGCACAGTCTATCACGCTTGCTGGTAGGGGGGCAATCTCTAAATTTTTCATGTTAGAAAGATCAAATTCTGTATTAATCTTACATCATTTAAAATTTGCAAGTAAGATGAAAACTCCATGAGATCTGGCTTCTCTCCTTTGCTTCTTGCAGCTACGAGACATATTTGGTAATAACAAATGATGATTTCACACACATCACTTTTGCAACCTCATCTTGCGAAAATCGAAACGATCTTTTTGATTTTTCTCCACAGCTTACAAAATACGTGCACTTTCTTCCGAATTATCAGTTAAAATGGCTGAGTAAACAGTGAGCAGTGTTACTCTTCTTTTAGCTGCATCGCTCACAGCCTTAGTGGTTTTAATAGAGTGTTTAGCATTTTGAAACGATTCGAAATTTGGCCAGATGATAGTGTTTTAATGAGCTAGTGGTAACTCAGATCAAGCGGTAAAATACAAACTATGATTCTGTACCAGGCAGATACGTCAATTTTGTTTTGAATCAAATGGCTTCTTTGAAACTGGCAATCGTGTATGAAAAATCTTCGGTCGAAGTAATTCCAAAAGTTTTCGAGCCATTTGATGTTTCTCTCAGTCTGTGATGGATGAGTGGTCACTAAAAAACAGTAAAAAACAGCTTCATGTTGCAAATACTATCAAGTGTTTTGAAAGCGTGTTTAAAGCAGGTCCAGCTTCCAACTCTGTGTACTTGGACTTATCTTTCACACAAACAAAATTATTTACATCAGCATCTGAGCCAATGCTTGAATGCAGCCCCGCAAAAACATAAAACAATGCCAAAAAATATAATAACGCATTGCCCGAGATGGCACAGAGCAATTATTGGTTCACGCTGCTAAATGGCAGCAGGGCGGTTTAGCCATATTAACCTAAATGCTGAAAGATTGTTGTGGAGAAAACTTCGCTTTGTATTAATGTTGTTGAAGCAGATAAAACTGATTTCAAAAATTTCACCTCCTAAAATCTATTTTTTCCTTTCTTTTGGTCAATTTTGTAATCAAGCGGAGTGAATCGCATTTACCAAATTTTTTTGTCAGTTACAATATTTGTAAATATCAAACTAAACCAAGTTTGGATGAGGTGGATTACGCAACCTCGAGCACGAAGGTTACATTCAAACATGGCGTCATTTCCCAGTATGTTACAGTAAGTTTCATTTGGTGAAGCGCTGTCCCGCTTGGAAATTAACCAAAATAACATATTTGATGAAGTTGTTCACCAGGCATTAAATAGAATTAAATCTTAACTTTTGTTCTACTGGTGAGTGATAACTGCCATACAAATTTCTTTGTTGGTGCCTTTATTTAGGCTGACGTTAAGTCGGCCAGAACGGTCAACATCATCAGAGCAAACTGGCACCTTGTTTGCCACAGCAACATATTAATTTATTTTGCATTGACCACGATTATAGGCATTATAATCTATGGGAGCTAGTTCCAACACGGTGTCGATGTCATTTCAAAGAGTTTGATGCAATTCTTGTGATTTGTTATTACATAGCGGTTTTCAAGGTGTGATTCTGTATTTCAATGACGTAATCGATTTTTAACTAGACTGTGGGAATTTAGTTGCATGTCTATTGCACAATCCAGGACATAATCGGATTTATTGCAAGCCAGACTGCAATTGTATTCTTACTGCACATTCCATGACGTAATCGGTTTTTAAGCCAGAATGCAATTGCATCTTTATTGTGCAATCCATCACGATAGAAGCAATGCTGTATAAAGCAGGGGAGTAAGAATTGTTATAATATAACATTGTGTGATTCAGTGTGTCCAAAAAGTCACTACCGTTCAAAAATCAATGTGTTATTCATCATTTATTCAACAAAAAATGTGATCAAGTCGCTACCGTTCAAATTCCTAATGTAGAAATAAATTTCAATGCTGATGACATAGACCATGGTACCACCCTTCCTATTCCCGCAACCTTTCCACCACTGACGTTGTCTTCATCAACAGTAGTACTCCCCCAACCATACACTTCCTAACAACCCTGCCGTCAATGAAGAATTTTCAAAATAGTTTGGTGGTTTAGCAAAACCAATTTTTTACTCACTACCTAGTAAGCTATAAATAATAATAAAACCTACAAAAACCTATCAATATTTCATTACAATAATTTAATACAATTTAGAATATTTTTACATTTACATTTTAAAAATACTAACAATTTACTTTATTCCAGTTGGTTTTCCTACAACATTTGACGCATTGCTGTATCGTTGTCAGGTGATACTCGCCCTGAGAATCTGTATACGCAGTCTTTATGTGATGCTTCATCCAAATTTTGTTACGTCACCTCAAAGAAACAAAAACTAAGACCGCTAAATGTTTTCAAGTAAAAACGTTTATGTAACATCAAAAACTAGTGGTCTTTCGCGATGCTTGAATGCAACAAAAATGATAGATTTATAACTTGATGGGTCAAAAATGATTACTAGTTGAAAAATGTTAGATCACTCGTTTTGTTTTACAATCAGAAATATCGGCGCCAAGGTTATGGTGCGATAACCGACGCCTTAGAATAAAACCTTGAAATTTTGTTTTATTAAGCGCACGTTATACGGTAATAATTTCCAAATTTAGTGTTTGATGCAAGCTTTAGGCATGAATGCAACAGAATTTTTCATGATTGTAAGTTTGTATGTTTGGTGTTAAAGCTGCGTGCGGTTGGTTTTTGGTGAAGACGAAAATTTTAATGCACGACTTCATCATAAGTTTGGCTTTATTTGTGTCTAAAAGTTATTAAAACGTAATTACATGAAAATTTTTAACTAATGGATGTAGGCAGAATGTAAGTTTATAAAATTTTGTTTTGAAATCAAGTGCGTTAATGTCAAGCGTTGCAAGTGTGATGGATATAGTAAGGAAATTAAAATTTTTTGCTGCCGGTAAGTTTTAAGTTTAGATTTTTTGCGGTATAATGAGATATTTTATAGAAGATGCCGTTTTGATGCCTGGTGAGGAACGTAAATATTTTTAGCTTTGCTGATAAACTTTGTATATTGATTGCGAGTTTGAAATTTAAACGCGATGGTGGGTGGAAATCTGAAACTATTTGGTACTTTGATTAAAGTTGTGCTTCGTGATAGGAGCGTTCACAAAGATTTCAACGCGTAATCAAATTTGAATGATGTTACAAATAGCAGTTTTAATTGAAAAGAATGAATTTTACTGTACAGAATTATCCAGAACGAGTCATTTTTATCAGATCTTTGTGAGTGGCAAAGCAGATAATTGTCTATTAACAATAATTAGCTTGAGTTTTTAAATGTTTCTTGAATGAAAAACGCACATTAAAAGGTTTTGTTGCAGCAAAATGACAAAAGTTGCGAGTTCAATCTTTGGTGAAGGTGAACAGATGAAAGCTTTTAAAGTGCTTGATAGAATTTGCAACAATTTTGTTACGTAAAGGATTATCAAGATGTACAAATTGTAAGTTTATTACCTACTAAAATATAATAGAACTATTATTTGACAGAATTGACTATATTAGTTGGAAAGATCAAAACTGTTTATGTTTAAAGTCAGATATAACTATGTTAGAAATCATGAATTTAGTCTTTGTGAGAATGCTTAGATGAAATTTTAAATATTTGATGCATATAAAAAGTAAGATTTGTTCTATAAATATGTAAGCAACCACACAAACACAAGTATTATGTTTATTTAACAAAGATACGAAAACTTTTTTGAAAGTAAGAGGCAGTGAGTTCAGATTCTGTTTATGAGTTGCATTTGTGAGTCAGCACTTGGTATAGAAATTAGAGTAAAGCTCGAAAAATACCTCATGCGTTTATATTATTACATTTAAACTAGGTCAAGAAGCAATAGGAAATTTGATTGCGCAGTGAAAACAGGTTATTTTCAAATTATAATTGACGGTTTTCGTTTTAAAATCAACTAGGATAAAACGCTGAAAGAGCAACGTCTACTAAGAAAAGTAGGTAGGATTTGACAAAAATAAGCAAGCACATACAAAATTTTTGTATTTATGTAGGTCATATCGGTAATTAATGTCCTAGTTTGCTGATAGTATTGCCAGATGTTAAGTTCCATCGAACTTGGTTTGCTTCAGAGTTAAAGCTTGTGGCTGCAATGCTTAGAAACTGTGAAGAGAACGCATAGAAACAAGTTTATACATACTGTAGGTCTTTTTGTTTCATTAATTTTTGCTTTGTAGTTGCCAATACACAAATATTGAAGTTGTTTTAATGCCTGATGAAAAGATTGTTAGTTAAAACTTTTGTTGATCAATTAAATTGCAAATTTTTGATTAATGACGTGTATGCGAGGTGTTGTGAGCTTTCAGTTGCAGGATTATGCAATAAAAATTAAAAGTGACTTTGTGTAAATTAAGTTGAAGTTTTCTATGTTTTGTGAATGCGTACAAGTGGTATTTGCCAATACGTATAAGTGGCAGACTTAAAGTGAAAGTTTGAATTGGTGTGCAGACAAATATCTTAGCTTCGTAAACACAAATAAGTTTGGTAAAGCTTCGCAAGTGTTGGCAAGTATACCTCTTTTTATATTTTTTGTGTTGTTTTAGGTCAACATAGAGTTAAAGATTGGATGTTTGGTTAAAGTGAAGGTTTGCAGGAGTTAATAAGTATGACACATTCTATGGTTGATAGCAAACGCTCTTATAAAACCTGTGAGTGCGGTTATTTCTTGATTTTAAATGCAAAAAAGTTGATAAAATATTAGATAAACGATAATTTTGTGTTTTTTCACTAATAAAATTGTTAACAGATGTAGATTTGGGTCTGAGTAACAATGTGAGAGTTGCAAAAAGAGACTGTAAGCTTATATTATTTTACATGTACAATCAGACTAAACTGTTAAAATTCTGACTTGGCAATTTTATATAGAAAAAGTTTGATGAGTTTTTGAAAATTTTGATCTAAATATTTTCTAACAATCTAAAACTAATGAGTTTTCACAAGATGTTATACCTGAGTGTTAATGTACACGACTATAAATCGACAATAAAATTACAGGATATCAAATTTAGAAAAAACGAATAGTATTTGGAATCAATCATTCCAGAAAATGATAATCGCAGAAGTGAGATTTTAGCTGGATAGCGTGGGTGGGAAAAAAGAGATTACTGCAGATATACGAAGATATTGGCTAAAACAAACGATGAAGTTTTCAAATCCGCGGTTAGTTGTAATGTTTGTAGCAACACTGATAACTGCAAAATACATAATGGAAGTCGAATGAGCTCTAAATGTTGAGATTTTTATTAAAAGCAGGTACAGGTCGCATAACGGAGAAAAATTGGTTGTAAAGCGAGATTCGTTTTCAGTGATGTCGGCTCTGACGTATGATATTATTAAGTCTTATGAGCTTAAAAATAATTTTTTCTAGCCAGCTCAAGCATTAAGGCGTTTATATGGATTAATACGTTATATTGTGTTAAAGTTAAATTATAGGCTAGCAACCTAGTTGTTGTAACAATATTTAAAAACGAGATTTCAAATCTTTAAAGCCAATTCAACTGAAAAAGACGTCAAATATACGTTTCTTCAAAACATCTTTTTAGTTCACCCTTGGAAATTAGCGGTAATTATTTTGTGTACATACCACAGTGGTGAAGCGCAACAGTATGAGTTGTATTTCCTTTGTTGGTTTGCTGTATGCATCGTTCTCTTCAGAGAATTGATGATAACATGATTTATTGCGTGCTTATCAGTCACGTGCGTCCTACACTTTTTAATTCATGACGTCTCGGCTTCAAAAAAGTTATCCTTCAAAAAACTACTTCCTTATAACGTCAGTCGATGTAACTATTCTCTGCAATTCTTTGTAATTAAACGATCCATTCCCGTTTTCTTATTTATCGCTTGGTTGGCGTGATGGCGTTTTAAGCATAATTCGTGACGTTTCGTCTTTGGTAAACAAAAATAAAGTTTTGTATCTGACGATAACCAAAGACTATAAGAATTTCTCTAAGGTCGCAGATTTAGCAGTTGAGCGAGTCAAATTGAAAAATTTAGAAAGTCCTAAATTTTGTGAAACCCCGATATCGCAAAAAGAAGATGGCTTATACACATTTTAAGACGTGGTTGTGTGTTAAGAACAGTGTTCGAGAGAAGAAGACGTTCAACTAGTTAAACTATGCTGGTGGACAAAATTAAACGTAAAAAAGTGCAAAAAATGAAGAGAAATGTCGGAATTATGTGATAAGGAGCCTGTGCCTTGAATGTTTATTGGAGATTATTTGTAATGTGTCACAAAGAATAAGAAAAATTTAAATATTCAAAAATAATGATAGTTTTGTAATGCCGTATAAAACTTATTCAATGTTCTGTGAATTTATTCAAGCAAAATCTCCCTCACAAAAGGCAAACTTAAATCTCCACCCGTTTTGCTTAAAATAGAACAAATTTTATTGGTTGGTTGTGTTTCTGTTAACCTACAAAATTTTACTATAAAACGGTTAAAATCATGCTAGTCTAGAGAAATAATTTTGCTTTAATTTGTGACATGTTGGCAAATGATGTGTGTTTCTTAGTAAATTGAATTTGACTCTTAACCAATACCTAAGATCTGCAACATCGAATAACAAGTCTACGGACTTGATCACACGAGTCCTTGCATCATAAGTCTATACAACATGCTTACAAGAGTCCTTGAGTAAAAACCCTGTCATATAGAATCGAGACTATTTAAATAAAACTTTTGACTTCGAAGTTGCTTCTTGGTCTGAAATCGCATTGTATGGTGCAGATCAATTAGTTTTGTCTCATAATAAAACAATGTTTGGACGTGAATGAAAAAAAATGTTTCTATTTAAAATTTGAATCTTTTTCTGTGTTTTTCTGTTTGCTATTGTTAAAGTTTGTGTATTTTGTTGATAGGCATGGTAGATTCTGATGACCTCATCATCTTTTCGACGTCTCATTGTCAGATGCCGAAACTCCATTTTTTGCGTTTATACAAATTTTTAGTTTTGATTGATAAATAAATTTCCTGAATTGAACAACCTAGTCTGTCTGCCTGAAACGCCGGCATTGTGATGAAGTAGTGCAGAAAGCTCATAAATAGCTAGTTAAATTGATAAATATTTTTGTCATAAAAGTGTATGAACATTTTTTGGAAACAGATCTGCAACAGACTTTGACCAATCTTAATCGCAAAATGTTAAAAAACAGCTAGTCTCAAAACTGTGTGCTTTGTATAGTTCTAAGAGTGACTTTGTCACATTCTTTGTTATATAAATGATGGATATTACATGGATTTTAAAACGGTAGCCACTTTTTGGACACACTGTACATGAACTCTATATTCAACCGTTGTATCAACCATCTTGACTGAATAAACTTTGAAATATCAGTTATGTACATGGGGAATGAAAAGTTGCTGTAAATTAAAAATGTTAGATATCTAGGTAATGAATTTACAAAATCAATGAATACATTCATAACACTGTCTCAATAGGCAGTAATGCAAATAACATTGAAATTTATTTCTACATTAAGATTTTAAAATTGAGAAAATTTAAACGGTAGTGACTTTATTACATTCTTTGTTACATAAACAATGGCTAATACATTGATTTTTAAACGGTAGCCACTTTTTGGACACACTGTATATGAACCCAATATTCAATCGTGTAGTCACTTGTATCAACCATCTTTACTGAATAAACTTTGAAATATCAATTATGTGCATGGAGAATGAGAAGTTGCTGTAAATTTAAAATGTTAAATATGTAGGTAATGAATTTAGAAAAGCAATGCATACATTCATAGCACTGTCTATATAGACAGTAATGCAAATAACATTGAAATTTATTTCTACATTAGGAATTTGAACAGTAGCGACTTGATCACATTTTTTGTTGAATAAATGATGAATAACACATTGATTTTTGAACGGTAGTGACTTTTTGGACACACTGAATCACACAATGTTATATTATAACAATTCTTACTCCCCTGCTTTATACAGCATTGCTTCTATCGTGATGGATTGCACAATAAAGATGCAATTGCATTCTGGCTTAAAAACCGATTACGTCATGGAATGTGCAGTAAGTATACAATTGCAGTCTGGCTTGCAATAAATCCGATTATGTCCTGGATTGTGCAATAGACATGCAACTAAATTCCCACAGTCTAGTTAAAAATCGATTACGTCATTGAAATACAGAATCACACCTTGAAAACCGCTATGTAATAACAAATCACAAGAATTGCATCAAACTCTTTGAAATGACATCAACACCATGTTGGAACTAGCTCCCTTAGATTGGCATTAACTCCCTCAGACCTCCCCTACATAAAATTAGTGTTCTGTGGTTAGCTTCCTCTAACCTCCTGCAAATATAATCTAGGGTTATCTCCCTTAGAGCTATGGCTGGCTTCTGACAAAAAATTAGTAGATCTAGAGTTAGCTCTTTTAAAACTACGGTTGGCTCTCTCACAAAAAATTAATAGACTTAGAGTTAACATCCTCAGATCTAGGGTTAGCTTCCTCACAAAAAGTAATAAACCTAAGGCTAGCTCCCTTACATAGGATTAGGATTAGGGTTAGAGACAAGCTCCGCCACCAGCACCACCTAAAACTGCGCCAAATGGATCATTCTATACTACTGACGTTGCTTCATTATTTCATTGAGTTCCTCGCATTATCATGCAGGTGCAGCCTGCTCCATGTAAAACATAATCAGTGTTTAGACATGAAGGTTTTGTGACAAAACAGAAGAATTTTAGATAGTAACCAAAATGCTAGAAAAAAAATCAAGGATTAGGCAATGAAATTTGTTATTTATGAAGCTTTTTAAACAAATTAAAAAAATTGCGTAGAAAATTTTTGGGCGTATAAAGCGAGTTTTGTAACTACGCAGTCAAATGGAAGAATTCCGGGCTGGACGAATTTGGGTTTAATATGCGGGTGGGCTCATAAACCGTGGGCTTAATAAGCGGTGTCTACTGTATTTGTAATTAGACATTACAACAGCAGGGTTTCACTGAGAGGCGCTGACTGCAAAAAATATTAAGATATATTAGTCATGTATAACCCCATAGTTTACGCGTTTTGAGGGGGGCTGCCCTCCCTAGAAAAAATTTCTGGTGACCCCGCCTACTTTACCGGTGCCACTGTGCAAAGGTGAAAGACTGCAATAGCCACGCGCGCACAATTACTCTTCACAAAAATTTTTTTATGCAATGCGCAACCTTCTGATAGTTTCTACTATTTAATAATTTTTCTTTACGCTTGTAAATCAGATTAGATAATATACTTTAATGTTGGATCAAAAAACAATTTTGAAATTTTTTAAAATGACATAAAGTCATAGGTAAATTTTACTGTATTGCAAACTACCTTTCCAGCAATTAAAAAAAGGCTAGACTTCAACAAAAACGTGTTTAAAGAAATTGAAACTGCACTTAATATTTTTTCTTCTCGTTTCAAGGCTTATTTCAATCAAGACTGGTAAGCCATCACAGCACATGGCTGTCAGCTGCATTTTATTTAAAAAAGACATTTTGGAAGGGATTAAAAACTAAAGTTGTTTAGAAATTGCACACTTTTTTACTTTTAATTTTTATAAATAGCAAGTGAGTGGTTATTTATTTCTGTTTCACAAAATGACGTTTTGTACGCTAAAGTGAAACCGAAAGCAATGCGCTTTTTTTATCTCAACAAGCACGATTGAAATTAGCGTTGAAACGTAAAGAAAACTTAAAGAAGTCAACCAATTCCAGTTTCATACTTCCCTCGAAAACTAATTTCTTTTATTAAAATGAAGTTTGAGAGCTACTTGCTATTGCTGCTCTTTAGCTACGATAGAAATTGGCAGGGTTACTTTATGTTACTTGCTTTGGGGTTGATTTGTGATACAAAAAAAGTTTGGTTGGGGCATGCGCGATATTTTTAGTCACCGTCACTCTCTGCCGCGTCATAGAAGGAGTGATGTTTACGCGAGATGTTGCATTGCCCTAAAAAAGCGACCGTCTAACCTTTCATTCCCATTTACTGTCTCCCACGCATTAAACAGTTGGTTGAAAATTGCAAAAATTGTAACAAACGGAAAATCTATCAAAAACCGCGGGACTTTTTTACGCACTGTTGAAAATTAACTGCGAATCCGCGGGACATAATTTCGCAAATCCGCACTTTTTTCGCGATTCAAGGGAATACTGGTTGCACCATTCGTCGCTTTGTCATCTAGACCTCTTGGTCTAAAAAAAGCCAAAGCCACTAGTTCCTCAGAGAGGTACCAGAGCTGACCAAACAATTTGTTTAGTGCGTTTGGCCCAATTCTCTTGTCTTGGTGATCTTGCAACGTTTTGGTACATCCAAGATTATTTTTTGGTGCACATATTGAAAATGGTGCTTCCATTCAAGCTTTCATGTAAACTTTGATTGCAAAGATGGACATGTCGCGGAGGCTGTGCTCTTCATCAGTTGTCAGTTTGAACTGGCTACGAAACATCCAGATCTTCATGGAGTAACTGATTTTTTACCACGCATTGGTCCAAGGCCCTAAAAAAGGATTACCCAAAAGGGAATATCACCAAGGAAAATAATTGATATTTCATGTAGCTCACAATAATCACCACGGAGGTTCTTCTGCTCAAGTGTCAGTTTTGCCCATTTCAAAACCTCAGATTTGCAATCTCTTACCGCAAGTAACAACTCGTCATTTTCATCTCCAGTCTGAAACTTGGTTTTGTCAACTGAGTCCCATTAACCACTAAAATCTCTTGAAAAGGAGAATGTCTGATCCCTGACTTGGTTCTATAAGAGTTAAAAAGACAACTCCAATGACCAACTCTAATATATGATGACGGCCTGCAAAATATAAAAGTTTTTTTTTCAAGTTTTGTTTCAGTGAGGATGCAAGCACCATTCTTTCTTCTAGTATTCGAGGCAGTCGTTTCAAAAGACATACCAACAAATTTCTCTGCCAATCCTCTTTCTTCTAACGCTAAAACGACGGCATTTGCTTGAGACTGTCCGCTTCCATTAGGAGTTTTGGCAATCTTTAGCAGTTGTTTTATGCTCAAGCTAGAGATTATGATCGGCAGACGATCGACATGTGTTTTTCTTGTTAAATCTCACATCAAATCATTTTTTAATTATTTTCTTTTTTATTTTAAGACATTGCGTTGCCAAAGATCAATCAAATAGTGTTCAGTCAAAATTTGGAACCATGGATATCTAGAATTAATATGTCACTGATTTTTGCATCTAACAACAGAAGAACTATTAAAAAAATTTAAAGAAATACCGTATGTCAAATAACGTGTTTGTCGGTTCTAAATAGCTCCTTGCAAAATAACGCTACCACAAAGCTCAATAAAGGCAATTTTGCATTGTATAGCATTAGCAGGGATGTGGAAGCGGAAGCAGAAGCGCGAAAATTCTACCGCTTCCGCATAGGAGGGAAGAATGGAGAAAGAAAAGAAATTGGTTCTGCTATCCTTCGGAGAAGAGCGAATAGAAGGAGCATAGACATTAAGAAATGAGAGCGAGGAGGAGTCGTTTAGAGAGATGTTGACCCCACATAATCAGATTAGGGGTCAAGCAAAGAAAGGGAGAAAGTAGAAAGCTCAGAGAAGAATAAGTCCTACCTGACGAAAATGATGACGCCGCCGCTAGCGTCTACCATATCAATAGAAAAAATACCAGGTCGGTAGCGGGTACCATCAAATTGCAGAGCAGAGAATCCAGAAATCTGGAAAGAGGAAGCTAAATTAAGGTTAGATTCCTGGATACAAATAAGGAACACGAGATGAGACGAAATAAAGTGTTGCAGTGCAGTGCTCTTGGCTAGGAAATCCCCAGCATTCCATTGAAGAACTCTGAGGGAGTTAAGGAAGGGAAGAGAAAGCAGGAGGTAAAGAGAAACAGCCAGAAGCATGAGGCGGTGGTGAGGGTGCAGAGCGATAAGATACAAAGTGGACGAAAAAAGGATAAGAGGTTTGAAAGCGAGGGTGGGGTGCGAGTGCTGCATTAACAGAGGGGGCCAGATTGAGCAGTGGAAGTATACCAGCTGGAGGAGTCCGAGGAGGAAGTCACAGTGCTGGTAGGTGTGGGATCTCAAAAAAAAGTAGAGACGCAGCAGGAAGGGTAGCTCCAGGAGTGAGAGCTGCCAAGAGTTCTGAATCTAGAAAAGGAGAGTAGTGAGCACTTTAAATGAACCCAATTAGAGCATGTGCAGCATTGCACTGACCTACCCCTCCAGGTCACATTTCCAGTGCACACTAAACAGGGAAAGACGGAACAAGGGTTAGGATGAACGTTGCCGCTCCTCAGGACAAGGAGAAAAATGAGAAGACGGGAAAGAAAAAGGCAGGAGAAAAGAGAAGACAGGCCGATTTTGAAGAGGCTGCGTGCTACCCTTCTGCGGTAGTTCAGGGAGCTACACGGCGAAAAAATGGTTTGTGTGAGGGGAGTGCCCGGGGTAACTGGGACCCTCAGGAAAGCCAACAGCCATTTTAACCCAACCCAAACGTGGTTGGGGACCGCACCACAATGTTAAGGTGGCTATTGATTGGTGCAGTTCAATTTTGCTCGCTTTACATATATATACTATATAACTTATACGACAGAAATTTCACACTTCACTATCCACAAAGATTAGAGTCAATACGTGTTTTGGGGATGGACAGAAAGTCCGTAATGATGATTAGAGTTAAAGTTAACTCAAAGTCAGAGTTAGTTGAGGATAGAGAGGGAAAATCAGCGCTATACGGTGTAATTTGTTGTTGTGACGACAGGTTATTGTCGAGAGCTGTAATATGTGGTCATACGGTTTAGATCTGAGAAGTATTAAGTTAACTGCTGTAAAAGTGGTTGTAAATAGTGAAGGAACTTATAATAACTGTTTACTTGTTGAAGTGTTTAATTGGTTTTTGGATTTTAGTAACGAAATATTTGATTTTCTTGCAAACAGTTTGTGATTTCTAAATTTTTGTTAGTGGGGGTTCCGTGACAAACGCGAAAGTACATCAAGGGTTTCGCGATGACAAAAAGGTTGAAAAGCACTGTTCTACATTCAACACGAGTTCTAATATCTACGAACAAAAAACACAGAGTAGTGCAGAACAATAAGCTCAAGCGAAGTAGGTAAAGTAATAGCAATCAATGAAGGTTCTTGTCTTCTCAAAATGATGAAGTGTAGGAGAAGGCAGGCTACAGACCACAAAAGTTAAAAAATTGTCAACGGTCGTTTTCTCGTTTTCTGTTAGTGGAAGCGGAAGCGATAGGTGTGGAAGCGGAAGCTGTTGAAAAATAACCGTTCCACATCTCTGAGTATTAGGCTACTTTAGTTTTGAGCATGAGGCCAAAAGTTGCAAATAATAAAGTGGCAAACAGAACATAACAATACTAGTCATGCAAAGTACTGCAAGAACACTAGACGTCAGCTGAAAGTTAGCTCAGGATGAAGAACTAAAAACAATTACACAAGAAAATTTCATACCCGCTCTAAAAGTATTCGGGAAATCATAGGAAAGGCCCAAGTTGCGCTGTTGCTAAGCAAGCTGTTATCAGAAAATAACTGTTTATCATATCGAGTAATGACAACAGCATATTTGATATAGGCCTACTGAGCAGCGCGAATGCTATCAACAATGGGCGCCGTTTAATTGCTAATCGGCAGATTTGCTCATAGGTGCAACCCTACTCAATAATGAAACTTGCCAAGCATTATCAGGTAGACCAATGGTGGATCAAAAAACATTGTACACACAACACTCAGAGAAGTCCTCTCAGTCAAAAGTAATAACATAGCGGGCAAAAGCTATGTTATTACTTTTGTTTTCTAACTTTCCTAAACATCATGGGAGGACCTTTTTGTCTAGCGCTATTAATTCTTTATAATTCATTTCTTGCAAAACAATAAACGAGTGTTTGACAATTAATTCAAAATTTGTGTGGCCTTGCGCACACTTGACATTGATTGCCTCTCTGAATAAAAACATTTACCTGTTACATAAATGATTGTCAATAGAAATTGCTACAATCAAAAAAATATTGCTTAATGCCATCAATACTTTGTCAAACCAAAAATGCAAAGAGGCTGTATTAAGTTTGTTTATAGGAACCAAGCAAACAAGAGATTTAATAAGTGCTGCAAGTTGATTGAACCATAAAAGTTAGAACTATTTTATCTGGTAAATCATCTTCAGTCAGCCCAATAAAGCTTCGATTACAATATTTAACGCGCTGGGCAGTGTACATTTCATCTATGACAAGAGTACTATGCGTTCTTTTTTAGTTAAGTTGGAAATACGCTGTTTCAAATACTGAGAGTCTAAATCCTTCGTTTCAACAATAATGCCTCTTGACAATCTATGCAATTTTACTTAAAGAGGGCAAAATAAAAAAGTCACAGTCTTTTGTACAAAGATGTGCTGGTTAACTGCCATAGAAAAGAAGATACTAAAAGGTTCATAGAGTATCTTCGAGTTTTTGGAAACTTGCATTAACTCTAATTGCTTTATAATGAAACCAATCAAGGGCAATGATGCTAACCAACTGTCAGACTCCAGCAGAGCAGAGTAAAATGCTTTCAAAAGGGTAATTAATGAAAGTAACAATGCTTGGTGATAGTCAGAGTAGATTTTTTAAATAGAACTTTACAAAACGACAAGATATTGCCTAATTCAGTTACAGTTGTTAATTTATCAGCTTTTAGAACATGCCCATAAGAACTTTTAACTACCAGAGCATCATTTACATAAGATCAAAAGTTCTAATGCTTTAGAAATTGTTAAGCACGCTCCCATTTTTGGTGCTATCAAACCACTATCATTCCACTGAACATAGTAAAACTCTCGGAGTCTTGTTTTAAGCAAGCGGAGTAACCAGTTGGTAGAATTGCAGTACATAGTTTTTACTTCAATGATGTCAGATGATGAAACTCATCCTCAATTAGAAGGTCTTCATTTTTTTGCAGTTGGTGTCGGTAATCTGCATTGTCTTGGTGTAGAAGTGGATGAAACTGTGGGACGAGAGAGTATACGATCAGTGCTAAGATATTTCGGAAAACTTTGAAAACATGAAGAATTGCAGAATCCTTTATGTGCAGTCTTTTCAGAGGAACTAAATCTTGGCTTTGTGAGAATGTTCTTATGAAATCTTTTTCATAAAAATGTTTGGCATATAAACGATGGGATTCACCTAATGTCTAATTGGCCCTAGCAATTGATTTTAACTATTTATTTCTGCTCTCTGTTTCTCTTACAAATTTAAATAAAGCAATTTTTTTATAATCTTTTTTGGACCTGTAGTTACTTTTACATCCTGGTACACAGTAGATATTAACCATTTTTTAACTCCGCTAATTAAAATATTAGTTTTTTTTTTCAAAAAAACTGTTCACAAAATGCAACAAATAATTTTAAAACAGTAAAAGTAGTAACAATCATTTTGATCTCCATCTTATTATAGGCCTAGCCCAAACCAGATTAGTGACTTGAAAGCCGCTTGACTCTGAGCTATGTCAGCTAACTAGCCTTTTATTACCAGTATTTCACTTTAACCAGATACCAGTAAGGTAGAAATTTTTTTAAATAGCTTGACTCTGAGCTATGCCAGCCCACTGGTAGCAGATTTTGAGTCTAGTTTCAATCTGATACCGGTAGGCAAGAGATTTTTAGAAAATATGTTGACTGTGAACTAGGCTAGCCTACTGGTACCGGTAGCAGTTGGCTACAGTAAATAGATTTGAGACTTTTTAGTTGTATCTTTACGCTACTCTGAGCTAAGCTAGGCTTTGCGATCTGGATAGCTTACTGAATATATGAGCAAGTTACTTATTGAGCAAATGCATTATCTTATTAATCTACATTACAATTAAGTTTCTACATTTTTTATTTCAAAAAGGTTACTAAACTAGGGTGGTCAAATTAAACCAATATTTCATTAACCTAAGCTCGAATTCTACCGACTCTGACTTAAAAATTCTACCACTAGGCTACTGTTTTCTTCAATAAATTACTTTTGTAGCTAAGTGTATTGTTTTTTAGCTTTCAATTATACAAACACAATTACATCTACATTTTTATATAACTGACGCTGTTCTATTTTTCAATTGTTTCGCTTCATAAATATGAACTTAATGAAAATCGACCCTTCTGTTGCAAGCTCAAAACACAAAATCAATCAACCAAAACATCCTGAAATTCTGGATGTCCCTGCTTGGAACTCCATAGATTATGAAATTAAAAGCGCTTTATCAGTAAAGCAATTTAAATTAAAGTTGAACAAGGAATTTCTTGAAAAATACATTACTTGACATTGACCTTTATCCTACATAGTCTCTATCAAATATAAAAATCCTTTCAACAATCCCAGAAATAGTTATCACAAATAGGATGGCTGCTTGTCTAGATTACCTTCGCAGTCTGTATTATCCTTTCTGCTTAGACTGCGGTTGGTTGTGACTTTAACCAAACTAAATTTGCTTTGCTCTGCTCACGCAACCTGATGAAAAGCAATAACCGGTGGCTTATGCAAGGAGGTGACATCCGTTAACCCTTTAAAGACCATAAGATTCTAATTCATAAAATTTGAGACAATTCCTTTACTGTTTGGTAACAACAAAATTACAATGAATTTCAGAAAAATGGTTATTACGTCATAATAATATAATAATTAACAATTATGTAACACATGTGTTACATTATCCCTCAAAGGGTTAAGAGGAAATATTCGACTCTAGAAAAAGCACGTGGTGTGTAACTAAGTATTGATTATATTTGGCTGGGAAGCCGTTTACGTTGCATGTTGACTATCAGCATCTGGTATATCTAAATAAAACTAAACTTTATAAATGATCGACTAATGCGATGACCTCTTCCTTTGCAGGGTTATGATGACACTGTTCATTCTATTTGAATAAGTTTCAGATGATCTGCTGAGTTTTATGCTAAGTTGGTAGTAGTACTAGGCTAATATTCCTATAGGCTAATTTTGAGAATATCTTGATTTTGTAAAGTATTGGATATCTGTCATGGCTGTGGTCGGAAGTAAGTATACCCTGGAGAGTGTGATGGAGGAAATCCAGACTATCAAGTCCACTCAACAAAGGTATGCTGAACAGTACCTGCAACCCCAAACTGCTGGTTCTGCCAGTTTGTCTTTTGTTGCAGGTGATGGTAATACTGCAAACGACACCCAAGGTCAGCAGCTCAAGAATATGGAAGAGGCTATCAACAGGTTGGAGAAGATTGTGAAGGAGGTGGCACGAGCGACAAGAGAGAATGAGATAAGAATTGATGACCTGGAACAGTACGGCCGACGCAACTGCCTGATCCTCCATGGATGCAAGAACATTCCAATGCAGGGGAGTTACGTCGATTTTGAAAAATATGTAACTGGAAAATTAAATGCTAGGCTAACACTTGATTATAAGATCAAATCTCATGATATTGATACATGTCATGTACTTCCTTCCAGGAAAAAGGGAGTGATACCTATCATCATCAAATTCGTGAGGAGATCAGTACGGGACCTGGTGTACAACAATAAACGGAGGTTGAAATCTGATGGAAGTGTGGAAAAGCTGTCGATCACAGAGTCCCTCACGAAACGTCGACTACAACTTGTGGTGGAGGCCAGGAAAGCATTTGGATTTTTCAATGTGTGGACGACCAATGGTAATGTATACTGCATCCAGGACAACAAAAGGTTAGTAATTGAAGACTTTGGTGATATTGATGCTATTGTTAATGATAAGATATAAATAGTTTCTAGATATTAGTACTACATCCTGTATTCATTTCATATCATTAGTGTTGTATTGTTATGCATTGCTCATCATCATGCTGCTTCTGTGTAACTAGCGAATATGCCGGAAATATTTACGTAATTTTTGCAACTGATAAATGCAAATTAGCCAAACTAAACTAAGTAGTTGTTACATAATCATAGCCTGGTCTACTAGCCACCTGTACAGTTTCTTCAGCAAGCTCTTTTCTTTACAGAACTTATTTTGCTCTGAGTTTTGAACTATCTTATGCCAAAACAACCTGATAAAACATGTTGCAATTGTTTGAAAACAGTTCGAAAAAACCAAAAATCATTAATCTGCTCACAATGTTTACAGATAATTCATGTTAAATGCACTGGTAAGGACAGTCAAACAAATAATAATGGGATAGGCACCTGGAAGTGTAACCTGTGCAATGATTTTTCTTTTCCCTTTTCTTCTTGTTCTGATGTTGAATTTGATGAATTGTACAAATCTAACCAAACAAATTCTAACGCTACCTTGCTATCTGCTTATGAACTAAACAAAATATTTGATGGCAGTTTTGGTGGTTTCAATGAAATCACATGCACTGAAAGTGATGACTTAACAGACGTTGATGAAATTTGTCTGTTTGATACAAATGATCGATACGTAACCAGTAGTAAAGCTCATACCAATTTACTGAATGACATTAATAATTCCTCAGATAACAACTTCACTGCTATTAGTCTGAATATAAGATCATTAAACAACTACAAAAATTTGGCAAAACTTGAAGGATTGTTATCATCACTAGCATTTAAGCCGAGCCTAATTGCTGTAACAGAAACTTGGCTAAAGCCAAACCAATCAGGACCACACACAAACTTACAGGATTACATATTCATATCTAACCCTCGATCAAAATTTCGAGGTGGAGGAGTAGGTTTCTATATCAAAAATGATGTGGTTTACTCTCGTCGTACTGACCTAGAAATAATGAATGAAAAAGTATTTGAAGCAATCTTTGTTGATATTATGTTCAAAAATAAAACAATAACTTGTGGAAATATTTACCACTCTCCTAGTAAAGATGCTAATGCCCAATCCTTGTTTCAATCAATTCTAGAAAATACACTGCACAAAATAAGCAAAAGGGAATGCTTATTGTTTGGAGACTTCAACATAAACCTCCTTGACTGCGATGAACCTAATGTTGGCAACTTCATTGAAGTAATGTTGGAAAATGGATATAGGTCATTAATCAATAGGCCAACTAGAATCACACAAACCAATGGCACACTCCTAGACCACATTTGGACTAACTGTTGCAATGCACAAAAACTAAAGAGTTGTATAATTACTTACTCAATATCTGATCATCTAGTAACAATGATATGCATGTCCATCAAGAAATCACAGACTAAAAATATTGAGTATTACCGCTCCTTCAGTGACACAAAAATAGCCTCGTTTACCCAATGTGTATCTGAACTTGACATTACTCCTATCTTGGAAAAGTCTGATCCCGATGATGCATACAATCAGCTGAAAAAGCAGTATATGACTGACTTTGAAAAATCGTTTCCATTAAAGAAGGTCAGTTTTAAAAACAAACCAAACAAGAGTTGGTTTGATAGAGAAGCTCAGGAATTGCTGGACAATAAAGAAAACCTTTTTAAACACTACATGAAAACCAAAACAAACCACTCAAAAACATTGTTTACCCAAGCTAGAAATTACTATTACAGAATCATAAAAGAGAAAAAACAGACTTATTATAAGTCAAAATTTAACATATTCAAGGGTGATATAAAAAATACATGGCGTCTTATTAACAACTTGCTTGGAAAACAAAGAAAATCTGATTGCAAAAAACTCAAAATTGATGGTAAAGAAATATATGAACCACAGGCTCTTGCAAATCATTTCAACAACCACTTTTCCACCATAGCCTCCAAACTGATGGATGAACTTCCACCTAGTGAAGCCAAATACAGTGAATATTTAAAACCATCCTCACGCTCGACAATGTTTGTATGGCCTACTTGTCCCATGGAAATTTCAAATATATTGCATAGCATGAAATCCAAATTAAGTGCTGGCATAGATCAAATACCATCAAAGCTATTGAAGTCGTCACCAGATAACATATTAGTTGCACTAAGCCACATCTTTAACTTATCGCTCAGCAAAGGAGAATTCATTAATGATTTCAAACTTGCTAAAGTATGTCCAATCTACAAAAAAGGTGACAGCAGCAACATTAATAACTACAGGCCTATAAGTTTGTTATCAAATGTTTCAAAGATTTTGGAAAAAATTATGTATAGGCGTCTGTGCACATTTTTGGACCAAAGTAATTTTTTCTCTGTCCATCAATTTGGCTTTAGAAAACATCATAACACCTCACATGCAATAACGTTTATGGTACACAAAATAACCGAATCCCTTTCCCATAAAGTACCCACACTCGGTATTTTTCTTGACCTGTCTAAGGCTTTTGACACAATAGATCATGATATACTGCTTCACAAATTGCAACATTATGGAGTCAGAGGCATAGCTTATGACTGGTTTAAGAGTTACCTGACTGGTAGAACGCAGCAAGTGGAATGTAATGGCACTCTATCAACCATAATCAACCCAGTGACAAGAGGGGTTCCTCAAGGTTCAAATTTAGGCCCATTGTTATTTCTAGTTTATGTTAATGATTTCCAAAACTGTTTAAAATTCTCCGATCCCGTTATGTTTGCAGATGACACAAGCATATTTTTAGAAAATAAAAACATAGCAACACTTTATGAACGTGCTCAAGAAGAGTTGCACTATATTGACAAATGGATGGTAGCCAATAATCTTTCAATAAATGTATCTAAAACTAAATGCATTCTATTCAGATCCTCTAAATCTAAACCACCTCCTACTAACTTAACTGTTACACTTAGAAATATAAAAATTGAACAGGTTACTACAATGAAATTTCTAGGTGTACATATTGATGAGCACTTAACTTGTACAGGACATATTAGACATCTTCAAAATAAATTAAGGTCCACTCTTGGCGTGGTAAGCAGAATCAAACCCTTTCTAAGGCAAGGCTCCATGTTAACTTTGTACCACTCTCTAATCAACAGTCACTTACAATATTGTATTACTAATTGGTGCATTGGAAATAAAACATTGATAAATAAACTACAAAAAACATGCAACAAATTCATAAGGATGGCATGCAACCTAAGGCACTACAGAGATGTAACTGATGTAAGAAAAACTCACCAGCTACTTACTATAAACCAGTTACTCACTAAGGAGATTGCAGTATTTATGTTCAAACAGAACTCTGGAAAAAATCCTGACGTATTTCGAAATGTATTTGTAAAAAGCATTTCACAATATAATACCAGAAATAGATCTAAATTAATACCAAAACCTTGCTCTAGCAGTTTATGTCAGCAGTCTATTTCGTACCAAGGTCCCGCCATCTGGAGCAAATTGCCAATTTTTTTCAAAAATGAAAAAATGTCTGTTGTCACATTCAGCGCAAAGTTGCGAAATTACTTGTGCACAAACTCCATTGGTATTTGAACAGATTGCTGGTTCGCTTCTTTTGCTTACAGATAATGTACGCGGTGCGATCGAAGGAAACATCATCATCATCATGCAGGGGCGATTCTTCTAAGGCTTCCAAATACAACAACCAATCATCAACAACTTCTTGTAACATTGGACATTGGGCAGCAATGGATTATAATAATAACAATCTAAGAAACATCGCCTCCATACGAAGAAGAAGAAGAAGATAACAATCGAAACTCATGTTACCAAATTACTACTACCTAAACTTGAATATTTTAGTATACTCTAACCTTATATTGTGAGCATCATCACCTTCTTAATTCTATCGACTGTAAAAGAATAGTAATACTACCCACATTTTAATATGTTACAACATAATAGGCCAATTTCTAACACAACGGTTGGCAGTTGTTAAATTCACAATTTATAGAACAGTGCTATTTTTATATGTAACACCACTTGGCAGAGCAATTAGTGCTTGAAACATGACAACCACATTATTATAATCAAGTATAGTATGTGCATTGCAGATATCATCTCTTAATGTAAAATAGGATTATCATCTGTTTAAATGATTATGTTGTTGTGTCGTATGTTAACGCTTGGCTCCTCTCAACACTGCTTTCTCATCAAAAATACAGGTACGCGAAGTGAAGGTAAAATTTTACTCTTTTAATTCTGCAAGTAACAAACTACTAACATTCACGCAAACGTAAGAACTAGGGCTGTAGGACGAACTACTTATTGATGAACTGTTACTCTCAGGTAACACATTAAAACCTTTGTGTTGAGGTGAGCTAAGCTACGTGTCTTGTAAGTTAATAATGTACATGTGTTTCGTAGATTTTTTTTTTTTTTTTTTTTCTTTCGACCAGTTACTTAATGAAAGGGTTTCCGGACCCGGTGAGGTTTCATTTCCAGGGTGGTTTTTCTTTCCTCACCATGCTCAGATGAGCTAAAAAACAGCCTTATAGGCCGGTTGCGCCACCCATTGACCACCTACGTAACCGTGTCTCGCACTGGTCATCTTTCTGATCCTTACTATTTCGAATGTTCTTACTTCTTATTTACAAAATAATATGATCTACAGCTGTAAAAACTCCTGCGTTTTTGTTTTGTTCTATTTGTTTTTTGTTTTCAATTCAATTAAACTGTTCTTTAATTGCTTGAATTTAGGGTTTAGCGGCCATGCAACTATTGCTCTAGTTTTATGGATCCACTGTTTTCATTTGCATGTTTTAACGTCTGACGTTGTGTCGCTTCTTCCTTTTCTTGACTCCATTTCTCTCATTATTATTGTTGTTCAGTGTCGTGTGTAATGGTGGTGGTCATGAATAAAAAAGATACAGATACAGATACAAAAATAACAAGGAAAGACAAGGTTGCTGCCGACTATGTTAGTCGAGTAACGGACTGATGTTGATTAAACATATGTTTGCTGTGTGTGTTATAAATTGTTCTTAGATTAAATTTTTGTTTAAGTGTATGCGTAACAATTAAAATTCGCAACGTTTTATTATTTGTAATTCTTTTTTTATATTACTTTCAAATGATATTCTTAGGGAGGCGTACGTCACAAATAAAAATATTTTGTTGCAGCTTGGAAATGCTATTTTGATGTTTAACAAGTTTTACTTTAGTACAGCATGTTCATGAGAGTTTGATACAGATGACTTATTTGCCACATGCTGAATAGAGCAAAGTTGTCTACACGATTTGAATTAAGTCGCAAGTTTAAGCTTATGACGTAATGGTGATTTTCCATTGCTGTTTATCTAGAATCTTTTCGAAAAAAGGTTTTGTTAATAGGCTATATAGATGAACGAAAATCTTCAAAGAGAATAAATAGGTAGCGTTTATCTGTATCTGTTTATTAGTAGAACAACTGTTGTTGGAAGCCGTAAAGGCCTAGTGATACTGATAATCGTTGCAGTTACCGGTATTAATGTAGTTAAGGGTAAACTTTATTTTTGCGTACATTTCTTATTTTGAATAACAACTGGTGCTGATCCATAACTAGAAGATAGCTAGTATGTGGTCTCAGTAAAGTTGCAGTTAGGCCAATGGTTTGAGTGATAGATTACGACGTCTCAATTATAACACATTTTTTAACGAGAGCCAAATTTTATTGCGAGACGGTGATCAACTTTATAAAGACTATTTCGAAAAGTTGTAAGATTACATTCTATGTTTTAAACTTGAGGCGGCGAAAACAATTTTTTTTGGAATTTTAACTTGAGTAATTATTTTTCCCACTTTTTAAATGTTTACATTTCTAAGGGAATGAGGCTGACAACAGCTTGGGAAAGCTTTAGCCTCTCTAATTATATGGTAGTGCTTAGAATGACCACTTATTTTTACGATTTTACGTTCTCTTTTTAAATATTCAAATTGTTAGTCTAAGTCAAAACTTGGTAAACATTGTCAACTTTTAAGTGTATTGTCCAGATCAATAAAAAAATTATGTTTATTGGCGACAAGAAAATGTAGGCCAGTGGCACATGTAACATGTTTAATCATTTAAATCTTTTTCCCCTTCTCAGTGGCTACAATTGACAAAAATGTCTCATTTATTTTTTATTTATCCTCCATTCATAAAAAAGCGAATTGTATCGCTATATTCATTCGTCTCATACTCAAAAACTATTTGTACCGATATTGCAACTCTAAATTTCTTAGCTGCAATAGGCTGAACTCCATTTTACCAAACAATACTTATGCTAGCCGTGATTGGAAAAACTAATAGACTAGCATAAGCGACTGCTGATAGCTATGACCGAAGTAAGAATGTGAGTAGGCCGTCCCGCCAATACGTTGTTAAAACTTTTCAAGTTTTTTCAAATATTTTTATTGCAACAAAAACGCAATTTGTATGAACATCATGAACACAGAAGCAGTCCAAATGAATATTCATGAAGCTACAAGTGTCATATTATTTTCGCTTTGGAATAACGAAGTTATTCCAGTTATTGAATTTCTTCCTACAGGCTGACTGAGAATTTGATTTAAAGTTTGACTTGTGTCCTTCACTTACAGTCACCGCAACTTCGCTTTCTTTGCCTTGTTTAATCCAGCAATAATCATTCGAATGATTTGTTTCTGTTTCAGTCAAACTCTTTTTTGCTCGTAATTGATTTCTCGCGCTCTCCAATCCGGTGTTTGTAGACCCGTGCTTGGAAAAAATTGTGCCATTTTGTTCAATTTTCTGCAAAACATCAAACTGCCCTTATTGAAATGTGATAATTCGATCAAAAGGTTAAAATTCAATTCTTAATGCATTGCTTTATTGGAAAAAACATTATAATCACCTCTCTGCACGTTGCCAAGTTTAACTTGCTTCAATTATTTCACAAAGTAAATGTTTGCAAGCAATCGCTATTTGATTTAAAAAAAAATATTCCGGGCCATTATGATTTTAATTCAATGGTTTGCTCACTTCAGTCGTTCTCAAGCTGGAGTTCTTGTGGTGACTTTCAAAAACTTGTTACTACAGCTTTAAACAAACTGGTAATCCAAGATTTTTGAGCAGCCAAAGAAAGTCGCCTCATAAGACAGCTGCGTGAGCAACTTCACATCTATAGCTTGGTGAAGCAAATGAAGTACCATGTCACACACGTCACAGGTAAAAGCGAAATTACCAGTGTTTAAGTTCGCTTCCAAATCTTCACTACTACTGACACAACGTAGTTCAACAAGCACTGCAACCACCTGGCATGCAGTTAAAAAGCAAAACCGGTTCGAAAAGTTACAATTTTGAGAACGTGGCTTTTGCCGAGCTAACTTATAGCTAATAAGAGTACCAGTGTGCGATTGATTTCGATCTAAATAACCACGGTAGTATTTATTGATGATTAGGTGAGCCACACGGAGTGAGGAATTCAGGGTCGAATGGGTTATCACTGGAAACATTGGTGAGCTCGATGAAGGCATGGCATTCTGACGTTAGGTTAAAGATATGGTACCTTGCACGGTTTCTGAACTGTATTGCTTTTAGACACTTTCAATCATCTCCTACGCTTTGATATAAAGCTTGTGATAAAAACACACTGCCTCAGTAGCAAAACGTAAAATCGTGACTTTTTGGCGATAAATTATTGTCAACAACCAATAAATACTCGTAAAAAAATCTTTGCAAACCCATTATCCAGGGCAAATTTGGTAATTCACACAATAATTGCAAGCAGTATGCGTAAACTCTTTTATTTTTTAACTCTTTTGCTCCCGCCAAAATAGCGAAAAAAAATGTCCGTAAGGTGGCAGCGCGAAGAACTGTCATAATCAATCATAATTAATCATAATTATGTACCTCAAGTTTGTTTGGAAATCATTACTCAGCTGTCTACTTTTACATTAAGTGTGATATATCGTTGAAATCTACATTTCTTGAGGATTTCAAATAGAAAAAAAAACATTTTTTTTGAATATGCAAATTTTATGCAAATTAACCCCCCAACTGGGGGGGTAATTGTCTTCAAAATTAAAGAGGTACCCTCACCTCAAAGATCACTACAGATTTAATTTTCAACCAATTTTTTTAGAAATGGTCGCAAAATAATGCTAAGGAAATAAGCTTTCAAAGCACATCAATCAAAACTTACCTAAAAGCCTAGGTTTTCTACAATTTGCAATTTTGTGAGGCACATGATCTTTTTTTTGACCGGTACCGACCGGTACCAAATTTTGGTAGTTAAATTTAGTACCTAAAATATGATCAGTTATTATCTGCTAGAGGTTAGCCTAAACCATGTAACATTATGTATTTTTGAACAAGGAATTTCTTCAAGATTCAGAAAATATCAAGTTTAAATAGAATATGCTGTCACTGATAATGAAACAGCCGCTTGTTTACACCCTTCCCATTTCTTGAGGAACAAGGGGGATACAGCAAACTTTGATTTACGAAAGCCAAACTTGTGCTAGCTTTTAAACTTGTAATTCGCTTCTTGTCTCCTTGGAAATTTGAAACAAAATGACGACTTTATTGGTGAAACATTTGCAATTTATTTTATCTTTTTATAGGGTGTAGTTTTTGTAAAAATCATAATTTAGTGAAGGTAAGTCAAAAAATTTTGGGGGTTTTGAACTGACATGATGTACAGTACTCATTTTTGATCAGTAAATATCACATACCACTTAGTCTAAACTATTTAAAGTTATATATTGCTGGAAAGCAATTTTCCTAAGCTTTCAAATGAGACTGGTATTTAGCAACATATCATATTTTTTACGCACTAAATTTACTTTTATCTACTTACCATTCAAATTTGTTTGGGGGGTTTTGAGACCCCTAAAAAATTTGGAAATTCTAAAAAGTAAAATTTATTATTATCGCTTGAAATTTTGTCAAATGATGCCCCAAAAGAGTAGTTTTCAGACTGTGTCAATGTTAGAGGGTTTGGTATTGTGGTAAAGATGTAATCTTAATTTGATTTTAGTGTAGTTGGCACGTGCTGAGAATTTGGCCGATTTTGTCGTCTGCAACTGGGTTCTTGGTGTTTTTAACCCACTTTGGGTATAAAATCCAAGAATTAGGGCACAAATTATACATGTTCCGATGCGTGAGAAAATAAGCGTAATCTTTTGAAATTTTTATGAAAATCAGATGAAAAATAAAGTCACAAATCGATTTTTTAGTAAACTAATTTTGTAACTCAATTTAAAAAAATTTGAGAGAAACACTGAAAACACGAGATCATCAATCGATGATCGCGGGAGCGAAAGAGTTAAGGTAATTAGGATAACTTCTAAAAATTCTCAGTACAAAAATCACATCCAAAATGCTGCTGTAGATACTATGGACGTTTCGGTAAACACTACTAGCATTGCCAAATTGTAGCATACATGATTATTTCAAAATTTGAAGAGATGATTAGTGGTACAGAATTTGAAAATTGCAGAAAGTAGAGTATTCATTCTCGAAGCTTTTCGTCTGACACCATTTAAGAGAATCCGTCCGAAATAGAATGAAAGAGATGAAGTGAGTCACTTACATAGAGATACAGTTGACGAAAAAGAAAAAAAAGGAAAAAGTTCCATCGTGATTGGTAAAAGGAGCGACCAATAGAACATCGAAGCAACTTTGTTTACCAATTTCTGTGCCACTGTGATGGTCGGTACGTGGGTCGTACCTCTCAAAGACTACAACAGATTAAGCAGCACGTGCCTAAAACCATTCTTCAGGAGCATATTTCTCAGGACCCAAGCACATTGGCCCGCTCTTGCAAGCTAATCAGAAGCTTTAAAGCTGAAACTTCCTTTTCTGGTATAGGACATCTACAAAACCCTACATGCGCACGTGAATATAATGATAACAAATTTTCTATTCTTGCCCATGGCCGCACTTCTTTTGATCTTTCCACCCTTGAAGCCACGTACATCAAAACATCCAAACCAAATTTATGCAAACAAAAAGAATTCGTTTATGGTCTAAAAATCACATATTAGTTTCCGCTCCTTCTATTGGCAATACGGTGTGAACATTTACTTTAACAAAAGCACTCAGAAAAAATCATATCTTACCAGCTTTGGTGCTTCAGAAAAATAGTGAAGATAAAGTGGACAACCACGACAACGAATAAAAAAGTTCAGCAGCAAATAGAACCCGCTAGCCCGACTCTTGTAAGATCAATCAAAGCAAGAAAGACAGGCTAGGGTTCGGAAGAGAAAGAATTGAAGAAAATTATACGTAACAATCGGAGGAAAAAAGGAACACGGCGCAGTTCCGTAAGTACAATCCACGAATCGTGGTAAAGAATGTACGAGAAGCTGGCCACAAATCGAAGAGTGGACGAAAAAGATAAAAAGTATTATGGCAGTGACTAACCAACGATCGCGTCAAAAAGAATTGGTCTACCGGAAGCAGAAATAGTTAGTCTTGTTCACTTTGTCCAGTTCTATATTGACCCTAAACGCAAAAATGTAAGTGTAACACCTCCTAAAATTCTTATTTAAATGACATAAAATTTTCGTGTGATCCCACCATCTTCATTGTTCAGGAGTGGATTTTTTCTTATCTTTATAAAACTTTTCCAGTTTGTCGCAGAAAACGTAAGTTTTACACCTTACACTTAGTAGATCAATTTTGATCTTCATAAACCAACCACAGTTAGAGAACGTAGGCTTCACGTTTTTATTGTTTAAACATAAAATATAGACGTCAAAATGCATGAGCAACTGACCTGTTGGCAACGAGTGACAGGATGACCAACAATTTCCAACTTTCAAAAGATGGGTAAATTTTTTTTTCAGTAATCACCTTTTCCTACTTTGAGACCAGACATCTGCATCAATGATAACTGCAGATGACTGATCCAAGATAGCTGCTCGCAGTACACCTCACATCAAAACCAAATCGATTTTTACAAAACAGACTATACACAACACAGACTATCCACGTGGCACAGCCACGATATTAGCATATAAGCAAAAAGGTTTTGTGCCCTAGTTTTTACCGAATTTAATTTTTGATTTAAAATGGTAGTAAAAATTGTTAGAATATTTAGAAAATACCATTTTACGACTGTTTGATACTTTAATTATGTAAACTGTCTCAAGCATGGATCAACACCATTTCGTTCATGTGATGAGGAAAGTAATTTAAATCAATGTGCCAAACACCATTCAGAATAATGTACTTTCAGTCTTATGCTTTTTTGAGCTTTTCCTTTGAAGGCAGTTGCAAAACTTTAATAATATCACTGATTTACTTGTAATTTTGTATCTTCTACTTCAGACAGTAAATTTGGTAGTTTTCATTTTTTCTCCGTCTTGACCAACATATTTAGCGTAGTTTTGCCAACCCATTTCTTTTGGTACCATTTCAAGTGTCCAGCTGGCTCGCATTTTTTCAATCTTTAATCTTTCAGATATAGATTTCAATTACCGGCGCGATGGTGTAGTGGTAAGAGCGTCCGCCACGTAGTCGGTAGACTTGGGGTTTATTCCCTAAGCCGAATCATACCAAAAGACTTTAAAAAATGGTATTCACAGCTTCCCTGCTTGGCGCTCAGCATAAAAAAGGGATGGTGTGGAGAACAAACCGGCAAGCTTGCTTGTTGTGTCCTTGGGCAAAGCACTTAACAGGACGCCTCCACCTTTATGTAGCAGACAGATGGCCTACCCGTACTTCACCGGGTTATAATTGTGAAGTTGCTTACCCAGCATGTTGTAAAAGGCGACTCTTGGGTACCCATCAGTGGCAGTCCGCCTTATTGGTGGTGGGGCTACCAGTCACTCATGACTGGTTTGAAATGAGCTGCCATCATTCCTGTAGCCTAATTTCAATTAGGTTGACGGCATGAACCTGAATTGCCGTTCGTGCCGTACCTCCATCCTGAGGAAGAAGAGGGGCGATCACAACAGTAACAACAGGTTTCAATTCAGCAATTCAATTCAACGCAGTTTTACGTCATATACCAACCTTTCTTCGGTGAGATGTAAAACTGCATCTGGTGAAAAAGCTTGTAAATCAGCAGCACTGGAGTATCAGAAAACGTGAGGCTAATTGTCATCGCTCCCATATCTGTTCTGAGTAGTAATAATCAGGGTCCTAACGGGGCAAACCGTCCTCGGCTTACCAGGAAAGTTCTTCCGATAGAAACTAGGACAAAGATTAACAGATGTAAAAGCTACGACTGAGGAGCCTTCCCTTCTCGTTCTAGCTTGCTCGGCCGAGTTAAATAAAATTTGAGTGTACAAGGTGGGAGCAGTTTTGCACACGCAGTCCCTCCTGTATCTTCATTGCGAGGTCCATGGGAAGTATCAAGTCTTTTGATCTTCATTAGCGAAGGTAAGCCAAAAGATCTTTAACATATATTTGAAGGATCGTAATTTACTGTAACTACAGTTTTACGCAACATAGCAGTGAGCCCAAATGACAACTTGTTGGTGGATGTACTGCTTGGACAACTCTTGCAAATTTTAATGTCTTTAGAAGGAAATGCATTTACATCTCGCTTTTAAGAGTTTCTGGGGTTTCCTTGTAAGTAGAGCGGCTAATCAATACAATAAGTAGGGGGGACTCTGGCGGCGTCGCCCGCAGGACCCTCCTATCTGTAATGCCAAGATTAACAATATCACTTCAGCAGCCTGTACCTGCTTCACCCAAAGAATAGTTATGAAAACAGTAATAAAAAGTTAAGGTTACTTTACACAGCGAAATCTCGAGTTCCTGGCAACGTCTTGTTTGCACTGTTTTCACTATAGGCGTCCTTGAACTTAAACTTTAACCTGTTAAATTCAGCATATGAGAATTGGGGAAGAGCAACAAGGTAACTGATATATATTTTTAGGATTAAGCTATTAAATATTAGGCCCAATTCTTACAACTTGTTCGTAGCTGTAAGCGTATTTGTATGAGCTGTGCGCATGTTGCTTGGTTTTGCACAAAAGCATCCAGGCAAAGAGCAAACTAAACCAAAATAAAGCACTCACATTTAAGTAATTACAATGGCAGGGCCCCCATCAGTAATGTCGAGTTTAAGATTATCGGTTCAGCCAGCTTTCCGACTTCACCCCATTGATATACGTGAGAACAATTTTAATAAAAAAGTAATGTTGTTGATCTAGCTAATTGTTGCTTCCAAATTAGAAATATCGTTTTTTTAAAGAAATTGATTGAGCCAAAAAAACGATGTAGGGAGTTGAGCATAGCCACTATATTTCTCCCAAAGTTTCTTGAGTTCCTGGCTACGTCTTCCTTATTTTGTTTAATACTTAGGAAGGGGACTAACTCGTAAATGAAATAGCAAACTATTTCAAAAAGCTTCGTTTGTTCACTTTATGAAGTGTATGGAAGCATAATTTCAAAGTTGTGGGATGGGTCCCAGAGTGATTGATAGGTATTTTCAAAACATAATAAGTATTAGGACCTCTATTTATAACTTTTTCGTAATCGTAGGCCTATGCCTATTTGTACGATCTAAAGCCGCTGACTCCCCATGTGATGCTTGGTACTGGCATATACGCAGCCGTTCAAACAACAAACTAACCCGAAACGAAGCTCATACAGTTAACGAATAAAAGTTACATATTGCTGGAAAGCAAATTTATTAAGCTCAAGCATTATCAAAACCTCAACATATTAAACTTAACTGTTCCTAATCAGCTTACCCCTTTTTGAGGGTGGATAAAAAGCTAAACAACAAGTTTAAGTTCAATTTTTGCATTATAAAAACAAATAACAGAGGAACATGTCATATATCAATCTTATCTGGTACTACACTAGCTTTTTTCCTTCCGCCGCAGAGTAGTTTTGAATTATCTCACAGAAGGAAATTCGCTAGAAAGCTGAGACTTTACTTTTATTTCCTTTGCGTATCGTTTAAAGCTAATTTGGATATTTTCGGAAGACTATGAGGCCTCATAAGCATTTTGTCATAGGCTTCTCCTGGACTGTCAGCAAAAGTCAACGATGAATTTCCTGGGAAAAAGAGGTGCTATCTATCCACAAGTGGATTCTCAAACCCAGCAATCCAAGAAGCGTTGCGCTATACGTGCACAGTCCGAGGGAAGGGTATCCAGCTAAAAGGAATAAACTTAGCAAATTTGTTCATCGTTGATTTATGTGTAACGTGCCTTTGTGCAAAATGTTACAATTTTTGAAAAAATCATTAAATGATGATCTCTGGTAACGAAAGACTGTGTTTATCGTCATGACATCGTTGAGCAGCATTATGACATTATAGATAGGCTTACCATACGCCCCGTTTATTCACTCTAGTGGAATTATCCACATTAACTTTAGTACGATGATGAATTGCGCCGCGAGCAGTACAAGCAAATAGGACAGCAAAACAGGTGTTGACCTTTTTTTGGAGAACACCTTCGTTTTGGGTAAAATGTTTTGATGTCCAAAGCGAAAACATTTGTTAATCATCAAATATAGCCGTACTGATTGCCAACACATGTAAGTGCAAACATAACCGAAAAGCGCGTTCGGAATTTTCCCTGATCATATAAAGCAATCTTTCTGATAAGGCTTGTTGTTCTGAAGTGTCCCAGGTTTCAATCACAAAAATATGGTAAGCCAACTATAGAGCGGGTTGAAGCGTGCAGACAAAATGCAAAAGGCATGCTCAGAGGGCTTAAAAAGCTTAAATAAAGAATCTGCTGTTGCAATGCCGAATGAGCTTTAATTGTTGTGGAGTTGATTTTATCAAAACCGCTTTGCTAAGATCTCTCGAAAAAGCTTTTAATCGTGCTACTACCATAAGTATATTTTAAATAAATTAAGAAAACAAATTTTACAAATAATTGTTAATTATGACGTCATGTGACATTCTAAAGGAAAATTTGTGGAAGTCAGTAAGTCTAATACTGGCTTCTATTTAAGCAAAAAACCGCTTTTCTTTGTCCAAAAAAAAGGTTTTAAAAAATGATCCTCGATGATGACATTATCATGACGTCACGAACCCTGATGACACTCGAGGAGTTGATCAGTCGTGTTAAGTTTGATGTTTATAGTAGGCCTAGCAGTTTCTGAAGAGTTAAAACAGACAGACAAACATACATGCATAACAAGTTTTTGTTTATTGAGAAAGCCCAGCCTGACTTACCGAATTCCAGATAAATCATGTTTTTAAAAGATGGCGTCATAATTAACCACTACCTATAAACTTTGCTTTCCTTGTTTTGTCAAAAAATACTAACCGTATAAACGCCGTTGAAAACTTTTTCTAGTGATATTAACAAGATGCTTTCAAAAAAATATTTCTCCAACAATCTAAGCTTTATCAACGATGCAACAAGCGATTTAGCACTTAGCTATTTTTCAAGCATGCTTTATTTCCTTAAACGTTAAAAAAAGTACTGTTTCGTTTTAAACTTAAGTGATCTCATAATGCTGTCTGGTACCGCTTCAGTGTAAAAAAGCAAGCAGCAGCTGTATTTATTTTCCACTGCTATTCTAGGAGCAAAAGTAGATAGTAATGCCTGTTACTGATATCTTGCCTGTAAAAGTACAACGATACAGTGCAATACTTACATAATGGTTTAAATCTGGTTTTTTGATAATGCCAAAGCAAACTAAACTGCAATGTCGAATTCATGTTAGAATACCTCTGCACAACAGTCACGTCATGTGCCAGAGTACTGTTAACCCCCAACACTTTTTGTAATGTGTAGCAAGAGAAACAAAATGCTTAGTTTTAAATCTTGTAGGATTTGGAAATTTTCTTTAGCATAACAATCGGTTGATAAATTAGACACTTCAGCCATAACCAAACTACTTGAAACAACTCAACTACGAAAGCTGGACTTTGGATCAATTTGCCCTCCTTTGACTGTGTTTATGCGTATAGCAAGTTACATACACGCAGCCAGAGGCTTAAAGTTTTACAATTAAACCCACAATTACAAAAAAGTAGTAAGACAACTATGTTATGGCGTAATTTCTGTAAATGCATTAATCCCTTCAGTGTACTTTTGCAACTTTGAATTTTTGTTCCAATGCACCTAATTGAATAAATACACGAAAGCTTGTGAAACTATTAGCTGTTTATAAATAAGCATGGTCTTAATTAATTTATTAGTAGGGACGTCGGTATTACGAGCAGAGTTTATAAACTCCAAAATTTTGGGGGAAATCAATAGACGGTCTATACCACTGTTTCAAATAATAGTCACCAAATATAAACTCGTACCTACGGAGGGAATTTTTTCCAGAAAATAGGCAAGAGGTATAGCAGATACGGATCCAGAAACTTTTCATGAGGAGGGTGACATTTATATTTTTGGAGATTAACTCTTAATACCAACAAAGAGTTCACAAAACAAAGACCAACAAAGGCTTGTGAAAGGAATGCATCTCCAACAACTCACATCCACGCAATACGACCCTCAGGTAGAGTCTCATTTGCTATACTCCAGGACCCCATGAACACAGATGCAGCCAAAAAACTTGGTATCATAAACATTATCGAAAGTGGGGGATGCATCAACTTTTCAAATATGCCTACCACAAAATTACTTATTTCTGTAATTACAAAATAAAAACAATTACAGCACCAACGATCAACCTTCTTTTAGTGCAGCTATACTTAGTACAAGGAACGAATAGCATTCGTAAAATGATAGTGAGTTTATGAGGAAGACCAGTCTTAATTTAAAGCACGATGATAGGGATTAAGGGCCTAGATGCAATGCCCCATTTATACCCACTTGTTGTTACGGCACTCAGGAATGTTATATCAGTTATCAATACTTCAAACTGGCAAACAAAAAGGGGGATGCTTGCAGACTGCAGCTTCTTATACTGCTCTCAGACCACACAAACAAGAGCTGCATCTTCACTTGTACGTTTAAACAAACTTTTTTATGTTCTACCACTTACAAACAAATATTACGCCCAACCATGTACAGTACGACTACAGATGAAGGCCTAGGTACATAAAAAATCATGATGCTCTCATATCGTCACTTCATTGGTGAGACTGCAACACGGCTGGAGCAACGAGTTGTAGCCAAGAAAATTTATGTCTTGTACCAAGGAGATACGCAAAGTTATAAAATAGATTTAAATATTGCATATTTATATTTGTACAGTCATAAAATTGTGAATTTCACTAGTACATCAATTGTAAGTTGGCACTGTTCACTGATCAGTCCAGTTGTCACCAATTGAGGACATGGGTAATGTAGCCATTTATCAAAACTGGAGATACTGCCCATACGCCAAACTTGCAGTTCAAACTTCATTTTCTTATGCATTTCATATTTTATCCAGTTTTGTTCCTTAATGGAGGAGTTAGAATCTGAAGTTAAACAGAGTTTGTGAGACCCATCATAATTAAAGTATGATGATTGGGATTGGGTGCATAGGTTCTAAGTCTCCATTTATACCAACTGATCACTGCTGCTCCATTTATACCACCTCTCAGAGCTAATATTATTTACCAGATGTAACCGTACCAGGCAATGCTAGCATAGGCTATAAGTGACAAGGAATTCTTAGAACTTATGATCACAAATTCAAAAGCTTCAATGGCAGTAAAAGACAAGTAAAACATAAAATAAAGCAAGAAAAACAAACAAAACTGCTATGCATAAGAAACAAAGACAGTTTATCACGCTCTTTCCTTTTTGTGTTACAGGAAAGCTTTAATATCTATACCCGTACTGACGAAGATATTTTTGTCTGTCTTCTCTCTTCTCCTGTTCTATCAGACTACAATGAATCCCCAGACACTCGTTTCTCCTGGGGAACGATGCAGCTGACAAGCTTGCCAGACGGGGAGCGCTGCTTGTGCCTTCCGCAATCCTTTGTAGTCTCTCTCCTCTTATATCCACTCTCGTCTTATCTCGGACTGGAGGCGTACTGTCTCCTCAAAGTATTTTGACACACAGGTCCCCTCGATTTCCATTGAGGAACTTGTGCTCCCTCGTCATGCTCGCTGTGTCCTCTCTCGTCTTCGCTGCAATGGACACAGCCTTCTTTTAGCTTCTCATCTCTCTAGGATTGGCAGAATCGAGAATCCTTCCTGCAGCGCCTGTGGACACTTGTCCCAGGACACTTCTCATCTCATTCTGCACTGTCCAGTTACATACTCTTTGCGCCGCTCACTCTTTGGCGACTCTCTGTCTCTTTACGACCTCTGGTCCAGACCCTGGGGAGTTGCCCAGCTTCTGGGGCTCCATGGTCTCCCGCCATGCCCCCATCCTTCGGAAGGGGTTGGGTAACCAACAACAACAACAACACGACATTTTTGAACCGTTTTCTGTTCTATCCACAAGAAAAAAAAAGAAAACCCAACAGACAAGAGTGGACGTGCATAACCACCACAAGTTGTCCAAACATTTTGTCCGTAACAAAATGATATGAGCTACTTCTTCAATGATTGCATATAGGCCTAAACTTGAGTGCTCTGTAAATGTGATAAGTAGCCTAATTTCAAGATCAATTTAGATAATAAAAGTGTCAATTTTGGAACCTATTTGTAAAGATAAAAAGTAAATTAATTCAAGTGACTAAAAAGATTCTGAATTCGGTTGTATGCCGATATACTTTTATGCAAAGTGCATTGCTAACGACCACATATTTTCTTGCTTTGAAATGCCAGCAAACGCTAAAAAAGCATATTACAGTAGGAGGCAATTAATTGGACAAATAGACGTGTTGTTATAATCAATAAGCAAACATACTGCACATTCTAATGAGTTGATATGCTCAGGTGCTTCGTATCAAATTGAATAAAACTATTTAAAAACAAGCTTGAGAAACTCCAGAATTAAAAAAATCAGTCAACCTTATTTTTTACATGAATGCTTCAAGTTTGTCATGGCACTGCACAGTTGGACTGACATCAAACGCATTAAATTGGATGATAACGATCTTGATCAACTAAATGAAGTTAATATTACCATTAAATTTTATTGCAGTTTTTTAATTGTGTAGTCATTCATAATTGTCATATTAATCGATAAATGTCATATTTTCAACTTGAAGCGTGAACTTAAATAAAAACGGTGGTTCCGCACAGACATACCGCATTTAAGATAGGTCAAAGAAATGAATGTAAATTCATTTACGGAGTTCACGGTCCTTCAGGATCAGTTCAGGTGCTTAACAGCTTGCTTGCAAATCTTCCACTACATTTGGTCTCTGGCCGTAGTCTGCCAGCAAAACGCAAGAAGTATAACGAAAATGACAAAAGAAGTGAACGACTTGTCAAGCAATTTGCAAATGTTGACAAAAAGGAGGTCCAACAAATTATGTAGTAATTTTTAAGGGAAATCACGTATAATCTCCAAATAAATGCCTAACTTCAAAGTATATAAATAGAACAGCTGTGCTCTTGTTTGCATTTTATTTTTTGTGTCAATAAAAATATTACTGTAGTTAATGTTTGCTAATGAAAAGTTTTGGGCAGCAGACAAATTTCTATGCCAATTATTCTTTACACTAGGTTTAGTTGATATTTTTACCTATCTGCATAATGAAGTGAATATTGGTGCGGCGATTAGATAGTGCCGTGCCTAGTGTAGTTTTGCACCTAGTTTGTTTGCGCCCAGTTGTTGTGCACTGCAATTTCCAACAGTAATCTATATACTGCTCAAATTGTGAGTTTTTATATTTTTTAATGAAAATGCATCTTCCCATACACAAAGGTTTTCTCGTTTGTTTCCAAATAATCAAGGAAGTCAGAATATAGACCTAAAACCCTTTATCAATAAAAAGATTTTGTAAATTAACAAGAAAGCAGTCTGTGTGTGGAAACAGCATAAATTATTCAAGCAAACTTAAAAGCTACACCAGTATAAGTGCAAAAGAGCATTTACCATTAAAATAGACCAGAGGTTTTTGTTACATTGCATCAATTAGAAACATGCAATATGTGAATAATAGACACACCATACTTTCATTCATGGACCAGCAACCTCATTATAGAGGATTCATAAGTGAAGAGGGACACTACTTCCCATACACCAGAATTTATAATTACATGCGGTGAATAAACAGTATTTGTATGGTACAAATACCATCCTAAATTCATGCACAACAACAGTTTTTTGGGGGGAGGGAGGCATAAAAAGAAAAGTGCTATTACACCCTAAACAACCAGTATTTGTCAGATTTTGCAATTTTACAAAAAAGCAGTCTAATGGAAATACAAAACACCATACTTTTGTTCTGCGCTAATGACCTCATTACAGGGGGGGTCAATCATAAACAAAACAGGCCATTACTCGTCAATAAACCAGAGTTTATCAATTGATAATAAATAGCCTTTGTATGGTAGAAATACCATACTTTCATGCATGTACCAATGACCCTATTTTGAAGGAACACAAACAAAAAAAGCGATTTCCCCCAATCAACAAAAATTTTTGTTATATTTTACCGATTAATAACTAGTGTATGTATAGTGGAAATACCCTACTTTCATTTATGTACTACTGACCTTCCTAGGAGGAGGTCATAGCGAAAAAGGTAACCCCACCACCAACCAGAATTTTTTGTTCAATTTACTGGATCTTCAACTGGCAGTTTTTGTTTTTTTCTATGCTTGTACAAATTACTCCACCTTTTAGGGGTCGTACTGAATTTGTGAGGATGTCTACCCCTCAATCCACCCAAACTAATCATCTAAATTTGGAATTTTGCTGTAAATAATCTGAAATGCACAGTAATTTCGAGGGTTTATTCATGAGCTAAGACCTCATTCTTTTTATGGTCATACAAGAAAGGAGGGCAAGACTACGAAGTTCAGCACAATATGTTTTTGACACTGTGAATTTGCAATAGCAACATGATTGAAAAAATTCGTTACTACAAAGTTTTAGCTATGTACTAATGACCCTATTTTTGGTATGATGCCACATTATTGGAGTGGCTAGCCCCTTACTCCACCTGTTATGTTTGTTAGATTTCGTAAATATGTAGTAAGCTGCTTGTGTTACAAAGAATTTTTTCATGTACCAATGACATTTTTTGGGGATTATACTGCGTCTAAGAGAGTGGCTGCACACCAAACCCATCAGTTTGACCAAGCTGAGAATAAAAACCTTTATCAGATGCTGATACGCTATCATCTACAGTATTCAAACCAGTTCTATTAATGACTGCACACAAATGTCACTGGCTGTCCAACTTGCCAATTTTTACTGTTGAATAGACTAACTTTTGCATAAACATAATTACTATTTTTTAAAACTTTAACACCTTTAATTTTGATTACCGTATACATTGATTTACCGCTATTGTGCAGTCTTAGCACGTTTATTTGTACAAGCAGTGAGAGTCTAGTTTTTGGGTAAAAAATGACTTGTGTTAAGTAAAAGCATGTTAGTTTAGGCCAGTGGTTCCCAACCTTTGTAATGGCCTGCACCTCTAAAGCATTTTAATATGTTCTTGCACCCCTAAGATATCTTAATATGTTCCTGCACCCTCAAAATATTTTAACATGTGACAAATTCATAACATGTCCTGGGCCAAGTAGATGCGGGCCAATTCTGAATTCATGGCTGAAATACCATGTGTTGCACTTTTTTTTTGGAGATCAGCATCATCTTGGGCTGAATAGAAGGCCATGCACTAGGCATGCTGTAATTAGACACAGATTGTGCAGAACAATTATCACAGGATGAACTGAGCATGACAGTACAGTAATGCAACACAAAAATCTGAATGAACATCTCGTGCCCCTTAAGATGCTGCCTCACACCCCTGGATTAGGCTGTTAAGATTCCAGATTTTTCTCTGGGTTTTATTTTCAAGTCTAAATTATTTCAGCAATTGAATGGTACCAGCAACTAAGCCGTAAAAGACTTGGCTACATAAACTTTTATAGTAGATAGGAGATTGTTACTTAAAAACTACACTAAAATGGTTCACTAACATAAACATAAAGCCTGCTGATGTAGAACTGTTTTTATAAATTTATGGTATATCAGCAGGCTTTGTCATTTTGCTTGGTGATTATTAGCCTATAGAAATGTATAGGCCTTAAGAGTCTGGCATCTGAATGTTATATCAGTATTCAGTAATAGAAGTTAAAGCAGATCAATAAAATTTTCGTTTCATCAACAGAATGGTTTTCTAGTTACCTTAACTACATACAAAACAATCTGCCATCAAAAATAAATACTGCATATACTTGCATATAAGTCACACTGCTAGTTTGTGACTGTCAAAGTGGGTAATTGTGACTGACCTGTGCATAGGTCGCACTCCTAGTTTGTGCTTGTCAAAGTGGATATTTGTGGTTGATAGTCTATAAATCACACTGTAATATGGTAAGTTACATGGCTCTTTCTAACACAAAAACTATCAAATATTCATCTTTTTTTCAAATATTTATTTACAAATATCATACTGTCAGATTGCTCAATGTAAACATACTATACATGGAAAGGGTTGTGCCTTTATAATTGAAATTGCGCTGGTGTACGTAAAAAGTGTTTATTCATTTATTCAGTTTGTATTTATGTCCAGTGTATAGGTCACACATAAAATTTTGGCTCAAGTTTTTGGGTAAAAAAGTGCAACCTATATGTGAGTATATATGGGGCTGAAAAAGTCATTGTTAAAGTATATTTGATCAGTCAGGTAGATAAATGAAACAAAGTAAGCAGAATGTAAACATAATATGCTTTGCACCAACTTACACAAAAGCATAAACTTTTGTGGACAAAATACAACTTTTTTGAAAATCATAAGCAAAGATAGAAAATTGCAAACCTTGCACCTAATTGGTAACCTAACTTGCAATTTCCTATCTTCGCTTATGATGTTACCAATTAGTTGCAAGGTTTGCAATTTCCTATCTTCGCCTATGATTTTTAGACTTATAATTTTCCCTACTTGAAAAAAGTTGGCATGGATTGGGCCGTTTCGTTCTAGGAGGCCAGGTTTACTGTGAAGTGAGATATAGTGAAAATTTGTTGGCATGGTAAATGCTCAGCACCCACCTTGTGAATTGTCAGTGCACTTGCTGGGAGCATAATTACATTACAAAGACAAAGCACTAGGCTATACATACAGCATTTAACCTGCTTCTTCAAATCAGTCGTCTGCTAAGCAGCGTAAGCTAAAACCAACCACTTCGTCAACCCACCCCATTAAGCAATGCAAGACGTCATTGGTTGAAGTCTCAGTGCTTCTGCGTGTACATTGCTTATTTAAAGGAGAGCATTAATGAGTGGGTGACTTTTGCTTGTGATGGAACGGGCCCTGCTGATGAGTCCAAAAGAACGAAACACATCCAGGGATGGTCTCATTAAAATTGGTTGGGTGGTATACTCATTATTGTTTCCTTATATATTTAGCCTTAGTTTAATAATTGTTAATGCCCTTTTTTGCTCGGATACCGTGTTATCAATTAAATGCAAGGTTTGCAATAACTTCTTTCAATTACACCATAATTTCTTAAACAACTTTGCAAAATTTTTTACTAAGAAACATTGTACTAAGTTTTGTTTGAAATATGCTTCCATTATTAGTTGATGCAATGAGTTAAAAAAACGTTTCAGAAGCAAGACTTACTTTTTTCTTCTGTTCATCTTGTTTTGTGTCGCTATCAAAAAAACCTTTGCCAGCTACAGGTGCTTGCAACAATTGATCTTGGTTTTTGCGAGTAATATTTATCTACCAACAAAAATTTATTTTATATGAACTTAGGCCTACAAGTAACATTTTTAAGTTGAAACGGTATATGAAAAAAAAGGAAAAGCACTAAAGGGAGAGAAATGAATTAGATTTTAATAGCAGGCATTGCTCACTAGTGGAGTCTTTAAGACTTATTAATAGATTATTGACAGAGTAGTGCAGTGGTTAAGGGTCCGCTTTGTAGTCAGTAGACATGGGTTCCACTCCCTTGTTGAGACATACCAAAAGACTTCTAAAAATGGTATTTATAGCATTTCTGCTCACCACGAAATGGGTAGTGTGGAAAAAAAGGTGGGAAGTTTACTAGTTGCTTCCTCAAAAAACACTTAACAATATTTCCCCATCATTACGTGGCACAGTGGTGGGGCCAAGCAGCCTACTCGTAGTGGCAGCCCAGTCTGACTTGAAGATTGAAGCTTCAAGTTGGGCCTGAAGATCAAAAATCCACTTCAAAAACTTTCAAGCTCTCCATTAGAAAAATACTTCAATGGATGAATAAGTTTTTATCACGTGCATTTGATGTGCAAAAACCAATAAATTTTTGAAGTGATTAGTTGAAGAAAGCAGAGTGAATTAAAGAAGAAATGAAAAACCAGATAGAAAAAAATCAATCTTGAAAAAACGCACAATATAAAGTGAATATGATTGCACACAAAAACTGTAAGGCAATTGACAGCCAACCTGAGCATGATGTTGTGATGAGTTACAATGTTCAATCGTAGAATCTTCGTCTAAGAAAAAGTCGCAACAGACATCACAGAAATACCCAAACACAGGAAGTATATGAGGAAGATCTAAAAGACAGCAGAAGGCATTATAGCCAAAAGTGTACAGAATATCAATTGATATATTTTCACAATTCTACCAAACGAAAACCACTACTCATCACACATAAAACAACACATAACATCACAGCCACCACCACTTAGAGAATAAGGTCACATCAACCGTGGTTGTTAACTCCAGTTTTTGGCAGCAAACCTAACTTCTTCTTGTGTAAAGGTAACGTGTAGACAAGAAGCAATATCAATATGATGGATTCATATTTTGTTTGCAAATAAAACTTACCTTCAACTTTCACTTGCTTGGCAGATTTCACTTCCCTCTTATCTGCAAAACTTCAACATATAAAAAACAGATACTTTTTCTTTTTGTATCTTCTCTTTTTATGCTCCACATCATTTAAAACCGAAGTACTGGACATAGACAGCCAGTACTTGAGACCATGTATTTCCTTTTTAAGTTGTATACTAAAAGGCTGATAACATGCACATAACAGGAAGTGCTGTGGACCAAAGAAAGAAATAGTTTGATCTTGATTAACATTTGTAGTGTGAGCGTGGATAACTGTTTCATGACATGCTTTCATCCAAAGGAATTGTAGGGATAACTACATGCATGCACATGCACATACACACCAGAGAAAAGCATTGATTAGATCCAGATTAATGTCAGATGGAGCTTAACTAAGATTTGTGCTGAATGAGATGGGGACCGACCTAAGCCCAAATGTTATAATGCCTTTAATTATAATAGCTTTAGCACAAAACAGTTGTTTACATATTGTGTGTCATGATGCCCTGGGGCATCGTTTTGATTTTTAAAGGGCATTACAAAGGGGCCTAAATCTAGCCTGTGCTCACACTAAAAAAGGCACCAAAGTCGATTTTAAAGGTGATCACCAAAAAAGTCACCAAAAAAAGTTTTATGAATGTTCAAATAAAACATTGATTTCAACAAATGATTGCTAAAAATAATGCTTACAGAAAGTTGCACCACTAGCTTGATCACTAGAAACGTTTAGAAAAAGTTTATCTCAAAAAAAAGTTCTACTTTTATAAAAAGTACAAAAACATTGATTTTAACTAGTGATTGACAAATTTTGTTTAGTAACTGGATTCGTCACAAAAATGGATATCAAAATCTTTAAAAAAAATGTTGTTGTCCAACTGGACAAATATATAGATACCTTGCAGAACAAAGGGCAAAGGCCTCAATGTGTTGCTTTGTCTGGTGGATCACCAAAACAGAATAATTTTTCAAATGCGTCATGTGAAAAAAAGTTTGAGAAACACTGTCATAAAGTAAAGCTTTTTTGAAAACAAAATAAACAAAAACTGATAAATAAGTCAGCAAGCCTGAAGTTTCAATTTACAAGGCAATGCCATCACTACGGTAGGAACTGATACTTACATTTTTGTATTAAAGATAGATGTTTATTAATTGTGTTGTAATATTTTTACCAATTGTAATGACTAAGCAGTGTACTGCATTAATATTTGTTTTTTATTGACAGCTGTATTTTGCAGATCCTTCTCTTATGTAAATCCTTCTCCTATGAAAGTTTAGTGAGTATGTTCAGTTGAGTTGAGTGGATAGTGGACTTAAATCCCTTTAGGAACAGCTTTTACTGATGGCACTTATGCAGGTCGTACATATTGAAATGTTTGCTCTATGTACCAACTATCACAGTGGTACTTGTATTCATATAAGACTAAGCTTTTGTGAGTGGTAAGTACAACATTCTTGCAAGCTGCTGGCAGCATATGCTTTGATATAAAGACCAAGTTAGTGCTTACAGAACCATGGCAGCTTTCCATGGCTACAGGATCATATCAAGCAACATGCTTCCAAATAGTTAAGACCATGATTGACTCACCCATGCTGACCTCAACCAGACAGATAGTGCAAATGAAACGACACTAAACCAACCTGCAACTCTGCCACTAGTCAACAATCTTTCAGAAAATGAACAATGTGCATTAAACTAGGACATGCGATTTTCTATCCTCACAATTTAGAGGCTGTCTACATCAAGACTCAGCACCCAACGTTACACAGACAGAAAGAGTTTGTTTACACTCTCAAACTGTTTTGACAACACCAGCATTCTTATTTGGCCTCTTGCTGCACTTCCTCTATCATTTCATTATTGCAAAATCTCTTTCTATGGCATGCATTACTGTGCAAGTACTGCCATTGGCTTGTCCAGACTGCCTCCTATCAGAATTAACGAGATAAAAGAACATACTCACTCTAGCTCTTCCCTTTTTGATGTGATATTGCCAATGATGAGAGCGTCACAAAGTTTATGGCTAAAATTTTTTCAGAGCTATATTAAACCTCTGCATCACCAACAAAATCTTTAGCAAATGTAGAGAAACTACCAAACAAAATTTGACGACAATTGCCAAACAAAATATTACATTAGCCAGTGTAACATAATTTGAAGTTACAAAAAAAATATTTTGATACTGATAGTACCAAAACACAATAATTTTGCGTACTCAATAAGCCTACCTCCAACCATAACTAACCCCAACTCTGACTCTGGTCTGTAATTCAGTGAAATTTTTGATCTCAGTCAAATCCAATTCTCTAGAAGGCTTTCCCAGAATTCTGCATATTGTTAGCACAATACTTTTGCTACTGTTATTCATTCAATGTATAGATAAAGGTAACAAAAGATTTAATGCTGTTTATCCCACTTCAGTTCATGGGTTCTTCATGCTAACATTTACCTGAAGCAGCAAACAATCCACATAAATCTACGAGATGCTGATGCAAGAATGATTCACAGTTAATCTCATAGTTTTCGTAATCTTTTGCATGATGTAATTACTTTCCAATGGCTTGATCTATAGCAGAGGTGGGCTAAATGCAGCCCACAATGAACTTTTGTGTGGCCTGCGAAAGCCTCAAGCAAATAATTAAAAAAAAATTAATTACTGTAGAAGAACATAATTAGGTTTATTTTTCTCATTGATAGACTTTGAAAATTAAAAGTGCTTGCATTTTCAATTGAATAAAACTACTTTGATTTATTTGTCTAATAATAATTGTTGGTTTTTAATGTTCATTCATTCACGCGTATGAGCTCATGCTCGGTTTGCATGTCTTTCGTCAGACTGGGCCACCACGACGGGTAGACTGCTTGGCCCCACCATCTGTCTGCCACATAAAGACGGAAGCATCCCGTTAAGTGCCTTGCCCAAGGACACAACAAGCAAGCTTGCCGGCTTGTTCTCCACACTAGCCCTTATTTGCTGAGCGCCCAGCAGGAAAGCTGTGAATACCATTTTTTAAAGTCTTTTGGTATGACTCGACAAGGGAAATGAACCCCAGGTCTACCGACTGCGAAGCGGACGCTCTAACCACTACACCATCGCGCCGGTTGGTTTTTAATGTTATACCACATTTTAAAATGCAAGTCAATTAGAATAATATACCAATGTGTTCGTTAAAAAGTGTGGCCCTAAGCTAGCTTATGTGATGCCGCCTGCAAGCCAAAATAATTGCCCACCACTGATCTATAGCATCAACTTGTCTATAACATAACGTTTTCCTCAGTCTGAGTAGAACTCCAATTTTTTGCATCATTGAAAGTTTACCAATAACATGAATTTGCATATAAGACAACACTTTCATTTGCCTCCCAGATGCATTCTGTTAGTTTATAACAGCACACTTTATCTAGGTTGGTGATTCTCGATTGTTTCTGGTATATGGCCAGTTTTTAAACTAAATAAAGATTCATTGCCTAATTATACACGTTTTTCAATTTCAGAAGTGACCTAAAAAAATTACAAGTTAAATTTTCCATACGTCTGGGCTGTTATCTAAATAAAATAATAAAACAAGTCATCACTAAAAATATTTTCAATGCCACTTGAAAAGTAGGCTAAATAAAATACTGGCCCAGTAATCAATCAATCCTAAGCCACCATTGAAAATCATTGCTCTAGGCTATTTAATTTCAATTTCCAAAAAATCTGCACATGTTTAAATTAAATGAATGCATAAACTTAACTTAGAATGCATTCACGCAATAGCTGCTGGTTATTTTAAAGTTGATCTCCAAAAAAAATTCTCACTTTAAAAGCTACGTTTTTCTAACATTGATATCAAAAAAAAGTCTTCAGTTAAAAACTGTGTCCCATTCAGGTCGATCTGAAAGTCTTTCGCAAAAACTAGTTTACCCTTGTATACCCATTAGGTTAATACAGCTTTGCAAAATTCTGGTACACTCAGTTGACAAGTGCTGGTCTAGGCAATTATCTCTCATGGATGATCATTATTTTTTAATATGGTAAAGGCTCTACTTGCAAGCTGTAACATGTTTACTTTGCTACGTCTTTTGCAGTAGACCATCTAGTGAACTCCACATCAAAGATCTTTAAAGATGACCAAAATAACAGGTTAAAACAATTGGTTGAGCATAGGCACTAAATTTTCAAAATATTCAGAAGAGAGGGGGTAAAACTGTGACATTATGATTTGTTGACAAAATAATCTGCAAAATCACGTCATCCTGAAGTTCACAAACGAGTAGCCTGCCTGTTACAGATCTGTGATGTCAAAAGGCCTGGTTATTTTAGTTTAATAAGTTGATTTAAATGCAATTTCTGAAACTCTACGGCGTTTGTGAGCATAATTTGTAAGCATTTCAAAGCATCAGGTGAGCAGTATATGTAAGGGTAAAACTATACCTACACCAGCATGAGTGATATGACTTCTATGGTGATACAGAAAAATTGCTTGCAAACTTTAGCTGTTGCTTGATTGTGGCAGAAAACAGTTTACCCCAAAAATTGTTCTTGGTATCTTGAATCTTTTCAGCTGATTATGGGTAACTTTAGAGTTTAGACCACTGATTTTGAATCTGTAGTCTGTTTTTTTCTATCATGACAGATTGCTAAGATACTGTCATTCTTAACTTTACACTTTTAGAAAAATACATGCATTCTGGTTACCTGGTAACTATATATATATATATATACACACACTAAGTAATTTGATTATAATGCAGTAATGTTCATAACTGAGGATATAATTCTCCAAAGTAATTGCTTCAACAAATGGGTCTAAAAAGATAGCTAAAAATGTTTTTTACTACTTGCTTTGAACTAGTATCAGGCGTCACTTTCTTTTTGTAGGTGCCAGCAAGTAGTTGCTCATTATCTAATTGTTCTGTTTTCCTGGTGGTGGGTATCAACAATAGAAAAAATTTGTAAAATCTTTACTATAGGGTGTCCCAAAAAGATGTATACACATTAAAAATAGTTATAAACGTAGTGTTTTATTACAATTTTATTGTTTTAAATGTGTAAAAATATTTACAAATAACAGTTTATTGTTTACAAATAACAGTTGATTGTTTTTTCACAGCATTTTGACTACGTTTTAAATAATTGTAAATAGCCAATAACTAAACTGTTTGTGCTTTTTTGCGAATTTAACCCCTGAACAAAAGAATGACAGTCAGACTTAACTTCAAAGAAAGAAAATTTATTCTAAAATACTACTGGAAGTGTGAAATAGCAGTTGAAGTGCAAAGACAATTTAGGAGAGAATTTCAAAGAGATACTGTTTACAACCAGTGTTTTAGAATAAATTTTCTTTCTTTCAAGTTAAGTCTGACTGTCATTCTTTTGTTCAGGGGTTGAATCCGCAAAAAAACACAAACAGTTAGTTATTGGCTATTTACAATTATTTAAAATGTAGTCAAAGTGCTGTGAAAAAAACAATAAACTATTATTTGTAAATATTTTTTCACATTTAAAACAATAAAATTCTAATAAAACACTAAGTCTACAATTATTTATAATGTGTATACATCTTTTTGGGACATCCTGTGTGTTCATCACTCAAATCTTTCAAGTTGTCAGAAAAGAAGTGAAAGACAAAAAAACACAGGTGCTTGTAGAGCCCAACTATAAGCCATGCAAGAAAAATTACTTTCAGATCTCAGCAAACCTCCAGGAGCACTGGGAGTATTTAATTGCTTCTAAAAGAGTTGCCATAGTTTCATAATTATTTTTCATTTGAACAGTATTTGTCAGTGGCACAGATGGCTTTGCATTACTAGTGTAAAATCAAACAGCCTTTAAACTAGGTTCATTAGCATCATCAAAAGTATCCACTCATCAGATACATGTTGTAACCTACAATGCATCAAAGCAAAAATGTTAGTTGCAATAACCCAATGTGTTTCAAGATATTTATTAAACCAAACCAAAACTGTAAATCAAAGTTTATTTAACTTAAGAACATATTTATATTTGTAAAGAAAGACAAAGAGTTCATCTTGACAGTGAGAAAAAGAAATCATTGGGCAAATTTTAGTTAGGTTCCATTGTAATAACTGTTAAATTAAAAAGCACTCTTCTTCTTTAGGCAATACTAAATAAGATTACTTGAAACATTATTTAAAATATCTTGGTAAAACAATATTGGGTCATTTTGTTCACAATCCTCAGATTACATTTTGTACTCAGATGTAATTAAACCTTGACATCCAAAAGATTAGACTTCTTCATTCAAGACATCAATTGGAAGAAGTAAAGTAATGTAAATGTCATTGGTGTGTGTAACTGTCTTGACAGCAGATCTACAGTCACAACTTGCTGTGGTCAAACCATTGGAACAGCAACTGGCAGTTTTTTGTTTTTAGCAAGCTCCTGAAGCAATTATGTATTGCATAAATTACAGCATATAAGTGAGATCCAGTCTTTGTCTTGGTAACCAAAGTATTTTACTTTTGGTCTGAGTCTTCTGCAGTGCGTGGGATGGGCAATTCAGAATAATTTACTATTCTAGAATAGTTAAACCAAATCCAGAATCCAAATCCGAATCTTTTTTTGCAATTAGCACACTCAACATGAAAGCATTTATTACAAGTTTACAACAACAAAAGCACAATCAGTTAATGAGTTTATTGCAGTGCATTACATTTAAGCTTTCTACATCTTTGCCTGTGTGTGCGATTTAGTTTTTGGATCATTGCATGCAATCAGTGTTCTCTTTAAATGCAAAAAAGTGCGAATTTGCATAAACATGTCCGGTGGATTTGCAGTTATAACTCCAAGATGCGTGAAAAAGTCTGACAATATTTGTTAATTTTTTTGCAATTGTTAAAATCTTTGGAACCAACTGTTTCACGGGAGAGACAGTGAATAAGAATTGAAGGTTGAACTGTCGCTTTTTTAAAGAAGTGTAACGTCTTGCATAAACAGCGGGTGATTCTGACACAACAGCAAGTGATGACAACTCAAAAATCTTTTGTATCGAAAATTATCTCTCAAGTAATTGACACAAAGTAAATCAAAAGTTTTTTTTTCTTTACTTTTTCTGGTCAATTTCAATTGTAGCTAATAAGCAATAATACCAAAGAGCTCTCAAACATCAGTTTAACACAAGACATCATTTTTTGAGGGAAGTTTGAAGCTGGAAGTGGTTAAAATGTGTATTTTTTTCTTTACGCTTCAATGCCAATTTCAACAGTGCTTGATAAGACAAGAAAGCACACAGCTCGCGGTGTCAATTTAGCACAAAAAACACCATTTATTGAAGGAATGATTCAGTTTTTGTTAAATACTAATAAAAAATCTTTTTACTCTTGCCAACTATGAAAACCCAAAGTAAAAAAAATACGACTTCTAAGTTCTGATCAACCACTAAAATGTGAAGCAAAAAAAGTGGATTCTAGTTTTGATCCCTTAAAAAGCAATTATTTTAAATTGTAGCTTTTTTTATGTAAATTACTTGAAAGGTAATTTGAAATACTTCTCTTCCCCCAGAAATTTTGAAAACTCTGTGCTTACACCAATAGAGTTGTTGTTTGGACTTGCTTTTAGATTTATCTTTAAAGATCTTTAACGTGCAGTTAACTCCAGTTCTTGCTGCGAAAGATGTAACAGAGTAAACAAGATACAACTCGCAAGCTGGCGTCTTAATCGAATTAAACAATAAAGATTGTTCGTGACAGATAATGATGGCCTAAATTAGAGATTTTCAATTGGCGAACCATGGTCTTTATGGGGCCAGTACTTCATTTACCCTTCTCATTGAGTGAAATTGGAAAATCTTCTTGATTTGTTTTTTATTTTATTTGGACTGCATTCCTGAAATTTACATTGACAACTTTCTTGAGGTCAACTATAAAATCAAGAAAAATTAATGATCGGGCCATGTGTCTCTGCATTTTGAAAATGGACCACATGCAAAAACAGATAAAAAGCACTAAACTAGGTTTAACATGCCATAATTGAAAAAATACAACTGAGGGAAAAACAAAGGGTGTGGTTATACACAAATCAACATTATAGGTAAATTTTTAGTATCCAAAATACTGGAATTCTGCAGGGACTGAGGAAAACGTTACATTATTAAAAGCAGGTTGACGTAATAAATAAAGCCATTAGACTAATTCTACTGTACAATAAAAGTGTGGAAACAGCGTGTGCATAGCTTACAAATCGCTGATGCTTAACTGTTTTTGAAAAAATTTGGGACAAAAGATCAGAGATCTAAATTGGGGTAAACGACATCTTTTGTTAGCTTAGTGTACATACTTACAGCAGTATGCTATCACAGACATGCTTTTTTACAACTTTAAAATACGTTACTTGGGCTGGTGTATCGGTTTGTTCAGCAATGTCCACCAAAATTTGTACGGTGGTTTTTGTACATTTACTAGCAATTTTGCACTTGTGCTGATGGTTATGCACTCACTAAAATCTTAGAGGGAACACTGCATGTAATTGATACTTTTACAAAAAGAAAATCTATGACCAAGTAACGTGATAAAGCTTGTAAGCAGGATATAAACTAAATCCTATTATTGGATTCAGATAGTTTGGGATTGGAATCCTTTGGATTCGGTATTCTGAATTGCCCATCCCTAGGCAGTGCATACATGAAATGTATTTTTCACAGATATAACTGTAATTATATTGATCATTTTTGCATCTTCTTCTACAACTTGACGTGTAATGATCTATGGTTTATGTTTCCTGATAGTTACATCATCGTAGTTATTGCTTGTCATTACAATTCAAACCAAGCTATGAAAATGCATCCAAGCACAGAATCTTATTGCTATACCAGCAAGTTGTAACAAAATAAAAAGCATCAATAGAAATATCACAATCACAAAAGTAGAAAAATAGAGACAAGAATTTCTTAATTTTTTACCAAATTCTCTGTTAGTAAGCCAACTGGGTTGTGGCTGAGATTCACTTTGAGAGCTACATATCTTAATCTACTTTTTGAACTATAAAGTGTAATATTCTCAATGAAAATCTATTTCTGTCTCTCTTTACCCATATGGAAGTGAAGTTTTTCACAGTTTACACAAAAAATCAATTTTGTATCTCAAATTTTACACCTGAAAGGTGGAGCACATCTATGCTTACTCTGCACAAATTTCCAGTTAGTTTTTGCATTCATGGATACAAGTAGCATTGCAAAACAACAGCATAAACAACACCACTAGTACACAGTTTTTCAAAATCCTTAAGTAATGAAGAACATCTGACAACAATTTGGAATTAGCAGCCCCAAATCATCTTAAATCAATTTGTACTGGATATGATACCAAAATTTTGTTGAACAGTGTGAATAAACTAGTTATACTTTTCTCATAATCAATAACACAACAGAATTTTGCAATTTCAAAAAAATTCAATCTAAATTGGAAAGAATTTGATGGTCATAGCGGCAACTTGTAAAAAGAAATTTGATTTTTATTTGATATACTAGTCACAATATAAGTCTCTGTTAAGTGTAACTCAGGAAGCAAACATTACACTGGTCAACAAAAAATTTGTTGCATTGATGCAAACACTTGTTTTAACCCAATTTGGGGGTGCTAAATTCAAATCTGACTTTTTTTCTGTATGCTATAGTTTTTTTGATACTTTCCTGTTTTGTGTCTCTTTAGTACTTTCCGTTTCACATTTTCCTGTATTAGGACAGTACCCAAAATTTTAGCAAAGTGACATTTTTAGTGAATTGGAGTTAAGGCTAGCATGTAAAACAAAAATCCAAAAAATAACAATGTGGAGCAAGATAGTGAGTATTGTATCACAAGAAAAAGCACTTGCAGGCAAATTTACACCAAATATGGGAAGCAAATAGAAATTGTTAACAAGTAAAATGGTACAAAATCCAGCAAACAATACTTGCACATCAACGCCATGGAAAAAAAGGTAGACAATCAGCTTATCAAAGTACAAACAATTTGTTAAGATACAAATTACTTGTAAGCACCTGTATCAGGGGAAAAATTGGCGCTTATAGCTTTTGCACTGGTACACTATTCCTTGACAGTCACATTTAATACTACAACAGTAGTCTGCCAACATATAGCGATCCCATTTATACATTGGTAGCATTCTTCTACTGCCATCAAGTCCTGGTGGAACCTCTCTCTCTGTTCATCGTAGACAGCTCCTAGATTGTCTGGAAATTTGTCTAAATGACTGAAGAAGTGCACTTCGAGGCTCATTTTGCATCCCAAATCATGAAATGCTGAGAGCATGTTGCCTACTAGATCCTCATGATTTCCTGCCTTTTTATTTCCAAGGAAATTCTTCATCACATCTACAAAAGACAACCATGATGCCTTCTTATCATTTATTGCTTGGACAAAAGCTTGATCATGCACACGTGTATTGATCTGTGGTCCATCAAATACTCCTGCTTTGATTTTCTTACAGAATAAGCCAGGAAATGTATGCAGAAGATGCTCAAAACATTTGCCATCCAAACGTAATGCTTTAACAAACTGTTTCATTAAGCCTAATTTGATGTGAAGAGGAAAAATTATCTTGTCTCTGCTTACAACTGGATTATAGCGAAATTTTGCATAGCGATCCTGATATTAACTTAAAACAGGCATTTTTGGCAGAACGTTTCCTCAGAAAATCAAAACGCTAAATAAAACAAAACAGCGGCAATTAACCACTTGTGGACGGTATTCTTTTCCCATTTTCCGTTTAGTTGTAAATCCCTCCCCTTCCCAATTGAAAACTATTGCTTTAGTGTTTCCCAAAATCAAGTAAAATTCCATTTAGAACCTTAGCATATATAAACGGCATCCATCTTTTGGGCGGCAAAAATTTACATGCACGTATATATACGTCATCTGTCCACAAGTGGTTAAACAGCGAAAAATTTAGAGATGACATTTGCCAGGCCAGCTTTAAGGGTGTCATGTTTGGGCCATTCCTTTCACGTCCAGTGATTTTCATGATCTCGACTATCCACATGCAAAGGAGACATGGGAATTTAGAGTAGCCTTTTTGCTGATCTATCCATTTTCAAGTCAACACATATGATCCAACCATGCTCATGATATTTAAGTAAATCCATTACTGTTTTAATGTCATCCTGCTGCTCTTTCAGTACAGTGAAGTGACCAACAGGAACAGCTCCGCACCTATTCCCATTGCGTAAAAGCACACACTTGAGGCTGTGCTTGGAGCTGTCCAAAAAAAGTTGCCACTCTTATGGGTTTATGATAGGATGCCCAATTCATTGAGAAGTCCTGGTACATTGTCACAATAAATAAGTTGTTTTTCCTCTTTAATACAAGGCAGAAAGAGCTCATCTCTTTTTCTATAAAATGACACTTTTGTAGAGCTATACAGCACAAGCTTTTTATTCAGCCTAGAAGCTAAGATCTCAGCTGCTTGTTTGGATAGATTCAAATCATACACCAAGTCATTCAGTTCTAACTGGTTAAACTGCTGGGGAACTGCTTTTTTGCTTTCGGTAGATGAGTGTTTAGATTCTGTATCTGTTCTCTTATACTTCATTTCCATGTGCTCTTCTTCAGATTCAGTTTCTTCATCTTCAGAAGACACAAAACCATTAAATACTGGAGGTGGAAATTTGTTAGAATGTAAAACAGGTTGGATTGCTGATGAAATACTGGAATAAGAGATATTTAGCCGGTTTTTCTTTCCAATACCTTTCGTGTTTACGAAACAAAAATAGCAGTCAGTGAGATGCCCTTTCAGCTCATGCCACACTATAGATATACCAAAAGGTAAGCCCTTTCACTTTCCTTTTGTTCAGTCCCAAAGCATTTCTTCACAGTTATGGCACACAATGTAAAGAGCCCATTTTTTTCTTGATCACCAAGAGAAACTTGAAAATATGCTTTATAAGCATGCTTCACAAACAATGATATATTGCGTCTTTGACGAGTAAGTGTATCAATGCCACAGAGGTAACAAATGAATCGGCTTTGTTTTCACACTTTCTAGTTCTACTAAAAGAAGCCATGTTTAAATCTGAAACTGAGCTGATGTTTGAGGGAGATTAATTCTTTGAATTTAACACAATTTGAAAATGAGAAAGCTTGTAGAGAACTGGTAGTAACCAGCAAACATGCTAATGTGACAACGATTCAGACAAATGTATAAAACTATGCAAAAGACTGCTTAGTGACTAGTTATTCGACAAAAATGTACAAAAGATATGTACAAAATACAACTCTTATAAGAATAATAAAAAGCTAATTGCATGAAAACTAAAGCATACAGAAAAAAACTGATGGTAGATTTGAAATTAGCGACCAACAATTGTATAGAATCAGTTGAAAAAACTCATGCAACAGGAAATGAAAAAAAATTTGTTGGCCAGTGTTATTGATAAACAACGATTTCAACAGTCTTGTCAACTGATTTCACAAACCTATCATACAAATAAATAAATTAATTTTTAGGAAGTTTAGCCCCAGTTGCAGAAAAACAGCTGAACATCATTATCTGGGCCAACCATTGTGGCAAAAACAATGGTAAAGGGATCGAGATACTTTATACTAAAGGTTGTTTGCCAAACCCTTGAAAGCTAGCAAGTTAAGCATTTTTATTGCTTTCACTCAGTTTCAATTACCCATTGAAAAATGAGAAAAAGAAGTTGTAACATTTCACACACAAGTTTTTTATCTTTGTGTATATAAAAGCGCAAAAAATTGATTAAATGAAAAAAGATACTTATAGACGCAAATACTAGCAAGTGTGGCAAACACAGCATTTTAGTCTTGTACAAATCAGTGTGTACTACTAAGTACCACTTAAAGAGGTTTAATTCGAAAGATCATAAATGTATTTTCTATTTTTAACCTAACAGTTTTACTGTCTTTATGAGGAGCAGCTCTCCAGGTAAAAATTTGGAGGATCTCACCTTTATTTCATGCCACCATATATGAGCAAATGTAAATGACTAAAATAGTTGTGTAAACACAATTATACCTTAGAGAAAGTTTTCTTAGTGTAGGCTAATTTTTGTAGGCTAAATAATCAATTTAATTGTTTTTCTTTCCACTGACAAATCTGATTACAAAATAAACCTTTACACTGAATCAAGTCACAGTTTTAAATGATTCATACAAAATGGCAATTTAACAATTTTTCAACAATTTTTAAAAAATTTAAAAGTACACAACTACAAATAATACATAGCTCAAAGTTAATGTGGATCAAAACACTCACTATGTACACAAAATAATGGAGCCTTTTCTTTTTACAATCTTTAATTAAAAAATTATCCAAAAATTTGGGGGGCAACCTTTAAATTTAAAATTTTAATTATTCTTTTTCTTATAAAAAAGCACTGAAAGAAAAAATTTTCAAAAAATGCTCCATTAATTTATAGTTTGACATCTGTACAACATTTCCTGAATATTTCAGCCAAATATGACAAGTACTTTTTGAGTAATGACAATTTTGGTACCAAAAATCACCATTTTGAGAAAATCGGCTTAGAGCTTCACTATAAAAATATTGAATTCACTGAAATTTCATTTTGACCTAACCCTAATATCCCTTACCAACTTTATATGTTCTCAATAATTTCAATATTTACAACTGGAAATTAGTTCCTCAATACAGTTCTACCAAAATAACTAATAATTGGTGCTATTTATTTAAACAATTTAAACTAATTGGACGAAAATTAGGTGTTAAAAATGTATTTTACTATTTCCTGAAAATAGAAAAAATTCTCATAGAGGGTTGCAATAAATATGATTTTTACCGAAAAGAAAATAGGGTGCTTAAAAACTGAAAGCAGATTTGAAATCTATGATAAATTTCAGTCAGAGATCAACTAAAAACAAGAAATCCATAAAAATTAAAATGTTTGGTCAGTGTGTGCCCTTAAAGAGAGCATTTGCTCACCACCGAAAAGTCAAGCGCAAATAAATTACAGTATGATCCAGTCTTTCAAAGACTCAATTCTATAAATATGAGTTTAATTCCAGTGGTTCAACACTAATTAGTTGGGAAGTCATTCCACAATTACCAGCACTTAATAAAATAAAAAAAATTGTTTGCAGGTAAGGTATAGATGGCCAACCAAAAAAGTCTTCCATCCTCCTAAATTGAATTTTCTTTTAAGACCAAAGTATCTTTATTGCTTAAAACTTTGTCAGCTTTTCATGCCAAATGCATTCGCATCTATCTCTTAAAGATGTAAGCAGCCTACCACACACTTTATTAATTAATTATTTTTATAGGAAGTGTTTTCAAAAGTTCATAATCATTTTCTTCCTAAAACAACATTAGCATAGCTTTTTACAATTTTTCAAGTTGGCATAATGGAGACAAAAAGCTAAAACCATAACTAGAATTACAGATTGAAAAAAAAACAAAACTTGACACATACATTTCATACTTCTAAAAACCATCTAATTCTGGTCCCACATAAAATCAATCCAACAAAGGGAAGATACTGCATGTACTTTATAGAACCATGCTAGCTGATCATCATTGTTTGGGGCCATTCAAATATTTGAACAGAAAGTTCAAATATCACATGATTGCTACAGGGGGGGGGGAGGGTAAGTAAAACAGTCATATTAGTATTACCTGTGGAGAGGGGTATAAGAGACATTGCTGCATGACAAACTTGCTATGACATTAAGAAGAATAAAAGTTTTTTATTTTACTAGATAACTAAAGTTTTAAATCATTGTAATAAACTGGTATTTTTTTCAAATCTAATTATTCAAGATTGCTTGAGTACTTTTTTATATGACCTGTCACATGAGGGTGGAAGAGGGTCTCAAAAACTTTATTATGCGTTACATGGGAAGAGGGTTAAAATCATATAATTAGTGAACAACTCTCCAGTCTATGGCTGCAGTTTATTTTATATGCATAAACTTCAAAGCCTTTGCCTTGCTGGTTTATCAACACAAAGACAAATTTCCTCTAACAAAATGTTACTAAATCTTCATTCCCAAAAAACCTCAGCTGTTTTTTTTTGGGTCTTCTTTACTTGTAATTATACCGTGATATACAGGGTGTCCACAAAGTCCGTGTACACTTTAAAACATTTATAACTTTACTTGCATTTGTGACAAAAATAATCTGTAAAAAGTGTTGTAGTACCTAGTTTTAGGTATAGTTATGGAATGATTCTTCAACACAAAATTTGTAACAATTTTTAGATGAGCAAATTTGGGGAACAGAAAACCCAAATGAAACTGTTGAACATGAAAGGGACTCTCCCAAAGTTAATGTGTGGTGTGCTTTAGGAAAAAACCAGATCATAGGTCCATTTTTTTAAGGATCGTGTTATTAATGGTGACAGCTACTTAGATGTGCTGCAGAATTACTTTACTTTGTAGCTTGAACAATTAAACTTGAAAGATGATACGGTCAACAAGATGGAGCTCCTTGCCACTTTGCTCTGCATGTTAAACAGTTTCTAAGTCTAGAATCTCTAGATGGATCAGAAGTGGTGGGCCATTTTCTTGGCCTCGGCATTTGCCACATTTGACTCCATTAGACTATTTTTATGTGGACATGTGAAAACAATTGTGTATTGCAACCAAACCTAGTTCATAAGAAAATTTGAAAGTTAAAGTGATTAACACTTTAAGTGCTTTACGACGTAGATCTACATCATTGGATACTTTGCATTGAGTGCTTTATGACGTAGATCTACGTCAATTGTGAAAAACGATTACGCGTAAACGCGAAAAGCGCCCGGCACCAGCGAGCAGACGTGCGAAAAGCGCTCGGCACCAGCGAGCAGACGTTGCAAGATGCGCGCGGCACTTAAGGTGTTAATGTGATTTCAGGCATTACTGTAAATCAGTTGGCAAATCGTATTACCCTTTGTAATACTAATGATGGAGGACAAGTGAAAACTTAAATAAAATTTCATTAAAACCATAAAAAATGTTTTCTTCTAATTATTTTTTAAAAATATTTCTATTGCAAATACAAATGAAGTTATAAATTTTTTCAAGTGCACATGGACTTTATGGACACCCTGTATATTGCAATCCAGAAAACATAACAGCTTCATATCTATTAAACAATATGGCAGAAAGAACTCCAAAAGAAATTATATTTACCTAAAAACAATTAGGATTTATTACAAACTTGCTCACCTGTAACATCATCTAACGTTGAACAATCCCTGCAAACAATGATTTTGATTAGATTATCGAGCACTAGTTGCCAACAGTTTTGCTATGAGCTAAAAAATAATGGATGGATAATTCAACGGATTCAAAATAATTTAATGGATGTCACCTTGAAAACGTTTGTGAGCATCACAATGAAAAAATTGTAGTTACAAATTGGGGCAATAGCCCCAGTGATCATTTTACTTTTCAATCAAGACTGGTTAACTCAATAACAGCCTTATTATATTACAAATCCCGAACCATTTCTTCCAGTGAAGATAAAAGATGGGGGTAACACACAAATTCAAAAAGGGAAATGGGTGCCAAATTGGTGGCTGTTTTCATCATTACAAAAATAAAAATTTGGTTATAGGTCTATTTGAAGACTCCATGCACCCTTTTTGTAATTGTATCTGTGATATTAAATTCTTTGGTTGTTTTTGTGTACCACGGTCCTGGCAGAGAACAAAGGGCCATGCCTACTTTCCACGTTCTGCAACCCTAGTAAGCTTATTTTAAGCAAAAATGTTAATATTAGGTGAATTTTGATGCTGGAGTGGAACAACAGTTTTTGTTATATTTTCCCTCATTGATCTTTAACAACTGCACCTTTAAGTCTAACCTCCCTACTCTTGATTCAACACTGGCCACACTCTTAAACAGCCATTCACAAACATTCATCTGTTCTTTTCCCTATGCATGAGTGATGGAGAACTAATTTAACCTTCTGGATGGGCATTAAAGTGCCTCTAATCTCGATATTCCAACTCCTAAATTGAAACTAGTTTTCCTCACCAATAGCACATCATTTCACAAACATTTGTTCCTTTCATTCACTATATACAGCAAGGGGAGAGGCACATGAACTCAATGTCGAAGTGGGCAGTAAAGTGATTGATATATTCATAGAAACAAAGCTGTTAAATAGAATGTCTACTTACAACTTTTCCTAATGATGTTTGTAACCTCAAGGTCATTGTTAAACTTATATTTCCTGGCCTCAACTCAGCCAAGGATGGGTAAAAAAGACTATGCTTATCTACAGCCAGTACCTGCAAGGTAAAAAATATTGGTAGGCAGTCCAACCTGGCGTCCAGTACCTACAGATCAGTTTCAGTAGTATTTACTTATAACAGAACCTCTAAGAGACTGAAAAAAAACTCACGTTATTACCCAACTGACATTATTATAGACAAATTACCACAAGCAATTCCAAAATTGTCTGTTGATTCAGCAAAGAGTATAATTCAGTGAATTGAAAAACCTTTACACTGGGATTACTTGCATGAAAAATAAAATGCATTGAATAATTATTTAGGGGTCCAAAATTTCAAAATAGCTTTAAAAAAACTTCACAAATGGATTCATAGCATTTCCTTGAGTTATGAGTGAAAGCTTAAAGTTTTCATTCGGTTCCCATCAGGAGTCATCATCACGACGAGGCAGTTATGAAAAAGTGTCACTATTTATAGTTCACAAGACTAACAAAACAGTTGGCTGCACATTCCAAATACTGCATGATAGAATCAACCAACAGATACCAAAATCAATCAGACTCAGCATGAAGAAAGGAAGACAAGGATTTTTGCAAAAATGCAGGCTTGCTTCCTCTCTCACCAACTTTGACTTGGCAAGAGAACAACATTTACTTGAAAAATCGGGACTGTGCCATCACCTACAATCATAGTCAATTCACAGTGTTGGCAATTGCTAAATCTTCTTTCCATCTAGCCACCTTCAATGCCACTTTTATCAAAAACAACACACACTTTACCATCAAAAAGTATTAACATATGCGCCACAGTTGGTTATCTAGTGCTTGGCTTTTAAACAATGGTGGAATGCAAATATTTTTATAGTCTCATAACTATAAATAACAATACTTTCTCATCATTGCCACATTCTGGAAATAAGACCTGGTGGAGAGACAAAAGAAAACGCTTACTTAAGAGAGTGCTATAAATTCATTTCTTAAAGCTTTCAAAATTATTAGAAAATAAAATGAACAAAAAATCTGTTGAAATAAAATTGAATTTTGCTCAGTAACCCACACAGTTATTACACTGTTCAACAAAATTTTGATATCATATAAGTAAGACTTGATTAGGGTAATTTGAGGTTACTAATTGCAATCTGTTGCCAGATTTTCTCAATCATGTCAGAATTTTGAGATATTATGTGCTTGGTGGTATAGTTTGTGCTGTTTTTCTACATTACTTTTTGTATCACTGAAAGCAAAAAAAAACTTTTTGTATCACTGTATGCAACCGGCATAATGTCGCAGTGGTTAGAGCATCCACTTTGCAGTTGGTAGACGTGGGGTTTATTTCACAAGTCGAGTCATACCAAAAGACTTTAAAAAACGATATTCACAGCTTCCCTGCTTGGCACTCAGCATAAAAAAGGGATAGTGTGGAGAACAAGCTGGCAAGCTTGCTTGTTGTGTCCTTAATCAAGACACTTAGCAGGATGTCTCTGTCTTTATGTGGCAGACAGATGGTGGGGCCAAGCAGTCTACCTATCATGGTAGTCCCAGTCTAATGGAAGACTTGCAAACTGAGTGAGAGTGCTAATGCAGTGTGGCCTACGTATACATCTTCCTGCATAAAGCTTGCAACAAATAGCTCAAACAATAAAGGAGACTGAATGCAAAAATTAAAAGGAGACTTGTAGTGTTTGCACTTGTGTGATGCAACTTTCAGATGCTTTAAAACCTCGAGATATTAACTCCTTTGTTAAAGAGAGAGAGAGAGAAAGGAATTTAATCAAATAGTTCAAAAAGCAAACTGAACTAAAATATGTAGCTCTTAGAGTGAATCTCAACCAAAGCCTAATTGCCTTGCTAAAAGAAAAGATAAAAAGAAAATTAGGATTTCAGGTCTCCATTTTTTATTTAATTCAACTGCTTTTTCTTTTCTACAAATACCTAGACAGCTAGCACGGCACTATTTAAATATTTTGAGATTCTGTGCTTGGATGCATTTTAATAACTTATTTTGAATTTTAATATCAAGCAGTAACTACAGTGATGTAACTAGCAGTAAGCTAAAAAGATTGTGACAAATACAGAAACTAAACTTGCTGGGATACAATGCTAATCATTTTCCAATGTAGGCTAAATCCCAGGGGGAGGAAACTATAAAGTGTCTGATGTTTTTAGAAGAAAAGTAAGAAAAACACAGAGAGCTTTGACATGGACTGCTATGCTGTTGCAGCAAACTATTTAAAAGCAAGCATGCACGTTTGAGTCCAATACAGTTTTAGTATCCCAGTGGTTTCCAATCACTGTGCCATGAAGTGATCACTGGTGTGCTGCGAAGAGACAATACTTAGGGAGCCATTTAATACCATTTTGCTTAAAAGAGATTTTTAATTTCTCAACCATGATTACACTGATTAATTTAAAATTGCCGAAAGTCTGAGAATTTATGAATATAGGCCATTTTTAAACAGAATAAAATCAATTTCGTCATCATTGGTTGTCTGAAAAATGGCTTTTTAACAATTACAATTGAAAATTGAATAATTATAATAATGACGAAATAAAAATAGATTTTGGCTATATCAAACTAAATGAAATGATTAGCCTACCTTATGAGAGGAACACCTAATGAGAAGAGAAGGTTTAAGAGTAGTAAAGTAACAGAAAAGGGTTACAACTGAAGGTATGTAGCAAACAAAAAAGTCAAAGATAAGAGAGAAGGGTGAGGTAATAAAGTAAATTGAGAAGGACAATATTAAAATTAAAATGCAATAGGAAAATGGGCTGAAATAAAAATTCCATAGTTAGTGTTAGTAGTCCAGCAAAGTCAACGATATTTGGGTAAAATATAACTTTGTATGTTGATTTTGGCATTAAGTTTGTATATCTACTGCGATTTGCATCTATCTGGATTGTAGATATGGGGTTGTTGCAAAAATATAACTTGAAAACATTCTATGCGTTTGAATAGTTTTTGGGTGGTTTTGTTGGTGTGGACAAGTAGTGCCACTTTATCATTGTTCAAAATGTTGCTGTTCTAAGCATGCCGATGTCTAGCCCAGCATACAGAGAAACGATTTTTTGTTTGTTCCAATTATGTGCTTGCGTGATACAATAATTCATACCCTAGTTCGCTGTGACAGTTTGGGTGGAAAAAGCCATTCTTAAGCTTCTTGACTTTATCAGTGGCAACATTGAAATCGGGTTAAAAGCGGTTGTTACAGGATTTGTCTGGCACTAGGCTCAAAACGTCATTGACTATCATCATGTGGAAGTAAGAATGTAGACATATTTTGCTAAGTTGTTTTATTAGAATTTGACTATGTAGATATCCATAGTGATTCTTGTCAAGATTTCTCAAACAGACAGCTTCAGAAGAACACTATAGTTTTAAAAAGATGTGGCAGGTAAGGAGAATATCTACGAAGGAATGTGTTGTCTGTGGGTGTGGTAAAGTTTTTAGTGTATTAACCATGTTTAATGAATATAGCAATAAACCTATATAGATTTTGCATGGTTTACCATGACGAACTAGTGCTTGTAAATGTCAGAATGCAAATAATGCGTTACTTGTACAAAATATACACAACAGTAAAAACCAAAAAAATGCCCAACACTAGAAAGTAAATGTGGTGTGTCCGAAAAGTAACGAGACTGGTGTTATATAAACTTTATCGAAAATATTGAAACATACCAAAGTCAAATTCCTTCAATGTAAATCCTTTTCCACTTTAAAACACTTGTGCATTCACTTTTTCCAGGATTCAATACACTCTTGGAAGGCATTTTCTGGGATCTTTTTGAGCTCTGTCGTCGTGGCCATTTTGATCAAATCGATGTCAGAAAAATGGTTTCCTTTCAGAACAGATTTAATCTTGGGGAAAAGGAAAAAGTCACAGGGACCAGATTGGGAAAATATGGGGGTGTTCCAAAGTTGCAATGTTCCTTTGTGCAAGAAACTGACAAATACTAAAGGCTGTGTGAGCAGGAGCGTTATTGTGATGGAGCATCCATGCGTGGGCATTGTGGATCCTCAAGGCCAGTGAAAGCAAGGAAATCAAAGTCAAAGGTAAAAGTGATCCTCATTGTGTTCTTCGATATTCAAGGCATTGTTCATTTCGAATTTCTATCCTAAGGCCAAACAGTGAACCAAACCATCTATAAAGACATTCTTCGGCGCCTTGTGAGATCAGTGAGTGACAAGAGGCAGAGCCTTTAGAAAGTCCACGCATGTAGGCTCCATCATGATAATGCTCCTGCTCACACAGCTCTGAGTATTTGTCAGTTTCTTGCACAAAGGAACATTGCAACCTAGGAACACCCCCATATTTTCCCAATCTGGTCCCTGTGACTTTTTCCTTTTCCCCAAGATTAAATCTGTTCTGAAAGGAACCCATTTTTCTGACATCGATTTGATCAAAATGGCCGCAACAACGGAGCTCAAAAAGATCCCAGAAAATGCCTTCCAAGAGTGTATTGAATCCTGGAAAAAGCGAATTCACAAGTGTTTTAAAGTGGAAGGGGATTTACATTGAAGGAATCTGATTTTGGTATGTTTCAATATTTTTCAATAAAGTTTATATAACACCAGTCTCGTTACTTTTTGGACACACCTTGTATGCATGCGATTTACACAGGGCACTGAAACTGTAAAGAATTTAAGGGGGAGGAGAAAAAATCAATTATTTAGTACAGCATTGATATAAACAACATAAAACGAAGCAAGTTGATCATATGTAAGCCGTTTCCAAGTTGAGTTGTCATTGCACAGCAAGAATTCAAGCTCAACATAACTGAATTTCAACGAACAGCTAAATACAGTACAATCATATGAAAACCAAACACATACACCATTAAATTTCACAAATTTTGGTTTGACAAGTAATTTGAATATAAAACTATTCTATTTTATTTGATAATTTTTGTATCTTTACATATAGCAGCTAAACAAAAGTACAAAACATATGCATACGTGATGGCCCAGATTTAGATTTTGCATGGAGAAATGCTAAACACAAGCCCTTTATCCAACATCACATAGTAGCTGGGCAAAAACTCCAAAACACACAAAGCTTGTCTTCATTTAGATAACGAGTAAAGAAAATCAGTCCATAAGTTGTCTTCATTTAGATAATGAGCAAAGAAAATCAGTCCATAAGAAAAAACAAAGAAGTACTTCGATTAATTCATTTGTGGAAGTTGTTGAATCATGACGACAACAGTTCTTGTAGACCCTACAAATTTGTATTTAAAGACATTGCTTTTCATCAATATTTGCATTAAAAAAATATTACCTTCTAAAAATCTACAACCATTAACTACTAAGTGTTTCAGTATGTCACTCAAAAAGTTAACAATTAATCTCTTACATGGACATGAAAATAGTCACTGATAAGCATAACTGCAGTATAAAGACCATAAACAAGCAGAAAAACAAAAACAACTCAAAAAAAGCAGTACCAGAGTAACCTCGCCTTTGTGACACCATAATAGTAGTAGTTATTCAGTTTTGAACCGATATTGTCCCTTTGGCATAGATGGCATGATTCACCCCATTCCTTCTGCAATTGCTTGCATTCCGTCTCTCCACTTAACTCGATTCAGGGCATCCTCCTTCAAACCAACCTTCTCTGTCTCCTCCTCCACTTGCTTCTTCCAGGTTTTTTTTTAATTGTTGTTGCATTCTCTTGCCACTCACTTCAAGATTCAGAGCAACCCTTAATATACTATTGTCATCCCCCCTCAGTCCATACCATCTAACTCTATTCACTGTTGCTAAACGGTCTATAGTTCCCTTCAACCCCAACATGTCCATCTGTTCTTCAGTCGGGTTTCTGTTTACAACTTTCTTACTGCACATGGCTCTCACCATAGCTCTCTCTGTTCTCCTTAAAATTGCTTTCTCATTTTCTTTTAAACATCATGTCTTGCTTTCATACAGTATTGCTGATCTTACACAACAACAATAAACTTTACCTTTCATTCTCAGAGGAAACCTATTTCCCAGCAATAACTCTTCACATTCTCTGAATCTTACCCAACCGATTCTTACTCTTGCTGTTACTGCTGCTTCACAACCACCACTAGCATTTAGTTTGTCTTCCAAATAAAATCCATTCACCGTCTCCACTTTATTGCACAACTTCTTGACGAATCCACCATTCCTTCCATTGTTACTTTACATTTTGAACAAAATGCGATGCCAACCTAGCAGTAACTCTCTTTATTTTCGCACATTTGCCATGAACCCAGCTTCCACATTTTGTGCACAGCACTGAATTGGCCATGACTCTCCTCCCACAAACTCCACATGGATATATCTTCCTTTTGAATAGTTCCCTTTTTGACTCGCTTACCATCACTTTTGTTTTTATGGTGTTGACCCTTTAAACGCTTACTTTCGAGTAATAATGTCCACAACTATTGCAAACAATAATGGCAACAGCACAGATCCTTACACCAACTTTTACTTCAAATTCCTCTGAATATGAAGATCCCACCCTCACTCTTTTCTTTGCACCATCATACAAGCTCATAACTGCCCAAACCATTACTTCGGATAGATTCTTCTTTCTCATTGCCCACTCCATCACTTTTCTTGGCATTCTATCAAAAACTTTTTCCATGTCAACAAAACACATATACAACTTCTTGTCCTTGTTTTGATATTTTTCCTGCATTCTCCTCATAATGAATATCGCATCCACTGTTCGTTTTCCTGGCACAAATTCAAACTGCATTTTATGCAAATTGACTAATGTTCGTATTCACCTCTCTAGTACCCTTTCAACAATTTTCATGGCATGTTCCAGCAGTTTCACTGCTCTGTGTGATCCACAGCTCATCACATCACCCTTTCCTTTAAAGATAGGCACAATCACACTAGTATTTCACTCATCAGGTATTACTCTGCCATCTAATACATGCTGACACAGTTCCATCGTCACTTTAACCCCAATTTCGCCACTTGCAACTATCATCTCCACACTTACTTCAGATGGTCCAGTTGCCTTTTCTGATTTCATCTTTTGCATTGCTGAATCAGACCACCTGCATTAACACAGACAAAATTGGATACAAAACAATAGATCTCTCTCTCTCTCTCTACAATTTCATTTCAAGCCACTTTTTCCACCGATCCTTCCACTACATCAGTTTTAACCATGTTACCCCATTTGTTCTCTTCATTCATGATCTTTTCCATGTGTTCCTTCCAAATTTTCACCCTATGTTCTTCAATAAAACCTAATTGTCCGTTCCTTCCTCTTAAGCACCTTCTTCCTTCTACATACTTTCTTTTATTTTCATTCTTCTAAGGAAGTAGAAAACACTGTTAGAATTTTGATATAAATCATTCAACTCTTGATTAGCTTCCATTCTCATAGCTCTAGTAAATAATTTTTCTCGTTTGATTTCTTATACCTTTGTATTGAGTCTTATTTTCTTCTGATGGAAACCTGCAAAGCTCTTTAAATGCCACCTTCTTTCTTGCTATGGTATCATTGATCTTTCTATTTCACACCATGTGTCTCCTCGATCTTTCTTAGACTTCTTCTTTCCACACGCTTCATCACATGCCTTTAGAACACTATTCTTGAAAGTTTTCCACAAATAATGCGCATCTGTGCTTACTTGTTTTTCTACTCTTTTTTCAAATCTTGCCCTTGTTTGGTTTTCATTCAGCTTCCAAATCTTTCTTCCTATGACCCATTGCTTTCTCACAATCTTTTTTAGAACCTTTTTATCCAGATCTACGACCACCAGCCAGTGCTGAAGTTCCCATGGAAGCATTTTCACATCCCTTATATACTTTGTGTGTTTTTCTCCCACAAGCACAAAATCAATTTCTGTTTCACATTCACCAGCACAATAAGTGATTTTTCTTTTGTCTGTCTTATAAAACCAAGTGTTTGCCATGCACATCTCTCTTTCATCACAGAACTCCAGCAATCTTCTTCCTTCTGCATTTTGTTTCACAATACTACTCTCCCGTGTACACCTTTAAAATTCTCAGCACATTTCCCTGCATGTCCATTGAAATACCCCAAAGAAACAATGATTTCACTAGAACTTCCCAACTCCCACTCACTAGCCATTTCATCATAAAACGAACTTTTTCTGTGTCTGGTTTTTCGCTTTGTGGCCGATATGCACATATTATTTGCATCACTTCTCTGCCTAAAGTTAGCACAATTGCCACTACTCTATTGCTTTTTCTTCCAACTTCCACAACGTTTCCAGATATTTCCTCTTTCACCAAAATTCCAATCCCTCCAAATCCTGCATCAATTCCTGACAACCACAGTTTATGCCTTTGTCCCGAAGTACCCACGAAACGAGCTCCTTGGCCATTCTATCTTATTTCCTGCATGCAGCACACATCAACTCTTTTCTTCCTCAGTTCTTCACACACTTCTGTTTTCCTTCCACAAAGTTTTCCCACATTTGACATACCAAATTTTATCCCATGACATTCAGGTTTAAACCTGGTGATTCTTTACACCCCCTGCCCATTTAAAAGCTGCTGGGAACTGAGGGCCATTGGTTTATTTTTCTGGTCATGGGGGTTTGTTAGAGCAAAATTCTTCTACAGGAAGCATGCCCTTGCCTACCTCCAACCTCAGTTTTCTGACATGAGTGGTCTAAACAAGCAATTAAGCTGGCAACCCCACCATCAACAGTCAGATTGCAATTGGTAGGTACCCAATGATCGCCTCTAACAACATGCTGGGTAAACAGCTGCATTATTCTTTAATACAGAGAGGCACGTAGAGTTTTGGTATTGTATTTCAAAACAGTGATAGCCTAGTTTGATTTTTTATTCAATCAAAAAGATAACATGCCACAAGGTAATAATAATGCCTGTATAGCATCAAACCTACACAGTGCAGTAGCACTAAGACACATTTGTGTCATTTAACTCTTTTAAAATACTCACCAGTGCGGAGATTTTCTCCAAAGTTGGTTTAACTTCAAATAATGCAGCATTCCACAATTTCCTTCACAAAAACCACACAAAACAAAGGCAAAAATTAATAGATATTATTGTATACAGCAAACACAAAAAAAACTTTCATTTTAATTTTACTCTGTGGTTTGAAATTTGAGTCAGCAACTTTGGATCTTAAAACCCTTGGCCACAAAAGACTTTAAAAAGATGCATTGCATATAGAAGAGACTTGCAGTAGCGTCAAGTAAGAAAATTTTGATCACCAGGGAACACTAAACCTTTTTTTAAAAACCACACTTTAACAGTTTGAGCCACGTCTTCAAAACATCTATTGCATTAAATAAGTAGAAAACTGCTCCAAGGCACAAATCACTATTCATCCATTGCTTGGGGTTCTAAAAAAATGAAAAATTACAAGTCATCTTAAGACAGAGATTACTAATTGAGGCATTGCGACACACAGGTATATTGTTTTGAGATTACAAGAGCATTGCAAGTTTACATGCTTGATGCTTCGATTTGTGAAATCAACCTGTGGTGACTTAATAACGTTTTTTTGGGAGATCAACTTATGCTGTGTGTCATTTGTTTTATGCACAAATTGATTTTAGAGCTGAGCTAATGGTTTAAATTCAAATGTGGTCCCAGGGTTCTGCCCAGGCTGCATTTATACACATTTTATACACTTAGCTTTGGTCATGATGCAAGCATTTGAAGTCAGAGTGTCAACACGTACTTTCACAAACATGTTTTAGTTGGAATCAATTGTTGGTCATTGGCCAAAAACAACCAATAACACTTACGATTATCATGAAGCACACACAGAAGCAATAAACATCTAAGATGCATGCAATTGTTCACAAATGAGATCAATAAAATCTTTTTGCTGAGAAATCTCTCATTTCCAGATGAATGTAACACCTTATCCACTAGAGGTGTGCAAAAAATAACAGTTCGTTAAAAAGTAACAGTTAAGAAGTAACTGTAATTAACAGTTCACTATGACGCAAGAACTGTCGGGCAAAAGTGATCTTTTCGCTTATCGAATAAAAATTCACATTTAACAGTAGCAGATATTCCAGATAATGTAGCAGTTAGAAGTCTCGTACATCTTATTTGTCGCAGACACGAAAAATTACGGATAAAAGAAAAGCAGTACCTATCATTATGTTAAGTATATAGTAGCACTTTTCTTAACCGTTATTTCCCGTATCTATTCTTTGCTACTAGTTAACTGTTAAATTATCTGTTATTGTTGTATCTGCCAGTGCAGTTCACTTGCTTTTTTGTTTTCTCTTATTTCTCGTACCTGCTACTAGCAAAAGAGCTGTTTTCGCTTAACGAATAAAAAGTAACAGTTAAAAGTAACAGATAAATATTTCAAAGTAGCAGTTACTAACAGTTAATCAAAAGTAACAGTTAAGCACATCTCTATTATCCACTATGCTGTGTAAACCTACTCGAAGTGATTTCTTCACTTAGCGCTCTCTCTATTTTGTATTATTACTCATTGTGTAGCATTTGATTGTAGTTTGTTACAGAGTTTAGTTGAGGTCAATTGCAATTTAGCAGTTAGGAAATAATTTTAAGGAGAAGACTTGGTCATATGCTGTAACTTTTAATCTGTTATGCACTGGAGTTGAACAGTATTTTTGAATTTAAACTGAGGATGTCTATTACTACCGAAATCAATTTCATTTTGATTTTATATTCAGTAAGTAAATAGAAAGATTTCACTTTTGAAAAGGTGTTATGTTTATGAAATTTTTTTCTTTCTCGTTTTATTGACAGAAGCATTGAATGAAACCTAGCACGTTTCTTTTCATTCTAGATTAGTTTCCTGCCTGAATGTGCATGTATTTATGTTAAAGTGAAAAATTTCTGACTTCTTCTTGCAAAAACAAAGTCAGGACATGGAAGGGAAAGATGAAGACGATAAAATTCAAGAGACACAGCACCTAAAAAACATTAGGATAAGCCTAGAAAAAAAACTAAAATCATTTGTACATTTCAACCACAGTGGCTAAAAGATGAGCTTTTTAACCCCTCCGCGTCGCTTATCATCATATGATGATGGCCAAGAGAACGCCGCTCATCCTCATATGATTTGCCAGCAATAGGTTAAACGTCAAACCACTTGAGATTAGAATAGTAAAATAAAAAGATTTAATTAATCCTAAAATCGACATCGTTTAACCTATAGCCGGCAAATCATCATATGAGGATGAGCAGCATTCTCTTTGCCATCATCATATGATGATAAGCGACGCGGAGAGGTTAAAGCATGAGTTTGGTACAATAGTAACAAGGACATTGTGTATTGCAAGTTTTCTAGAGACTGCAAGCTAACTGTCGACTTCAGTGTAGGAACAAAAAACTTTCAAAAATCTGCATTAAACAGGCACATTACCACCAATAAACAATGGTAATGCATTTTACAAGTGCAACAAGTTGGAGATATAGTAACAACTGCTGAAAGAGCCTTGACTGTGAAGGAAACAGCTTTGTTGTCAGCATCATGTACGCTTATTTCATGGTAAAATATATTCCTACCCAAAAATATGGACAATTTTTCAACTTTGTGTCATTTTGAGGTGGTCCAGATTTAAGTGCATTGGACTGTGGCATAAATGCAAATTATGCCTCTGAAAAAATTGCAAGTGAAATGCAGGAACCCATTGCTGCATCCATCAAAGAAAACGTTTATCAAAAAATTGCAGCAACACCTTCTGTTTCACTGTTGTTTAACAAAAGAAACAACATTTCTGTTTTAATGAAATAGGTAGTTTAAAATTGTTTCGGCAGAAAAGTCAGAAACCGTTTTTCTAGGTAATGTACAAATTCCTGACAAAAATGCCCAAACCGTCTCTGAAGAAGTCAGCAAGCTGTTGGCTGTATACAGCTTGCCACATAGTAAAGTGGTAGGCCTTGGCTTTGCTGGAGCTGCTGTTGTGATGAGGAAAAGAAATGGAGAATCTGGCCTGATGAAGAAGCAATTCAACCCTTTTTTGCAAACTATTTACAGTCACAAGCCAAGCAGCAAAAGAAGTGCCACGTCCAGAGAGGTAGCAGACAATTTTATGCAATTTATACTATTATTTTCGAGAAACACCTTTAGCTGTAAGATCAGCTAATGAATCCTGATCCTGGACTCACCAGCTCTGCCTTTAACAGAACTTTATGGCATACAATGGTTTTCCTTTTATGCTGCCTTGGAAGCCAAACATGAAATTACATACCTGCAAAGCAGTGTGCACAGCACTTGAGCACAAGGGTGATGTAACTGCTAAAGGCTTTGTGAAAGGTTCAAGTACTATACAGTTTGCTGGCACATCAATGTTAATGGATGTCATTCTAGTTCTTACAAAGCTTAATTTGAGCTTCTGTAAACAGAAGTTGGACATCACTATTGTAAATCCAGTGATTTAAGCCACCATGACTATACTTCGACAGTTGGAAGAAGACGTAAGTATTTGAAAGAGTTTTGTAAGGTAAAGTTACATCACCGTATAGTTATGGTTATAATATTTCATTTCCAACTTAAATGCTACAGACTACCAACTTTGCTTTTTAAATTTTTAATTAATTGTTTACTTTGATGACTAAAGAAAATGACAATTTAATGGGGTGTTTTTGTGCATAGCACGACATTGAGAAGGCTGAACTTGGTTCTTGCCAAGGGAATACAATCAAAAATTCTCCTCATCTGAGAAGTGCGATCTCTTCCATTACGAGGGTGTTCTGCCACAAAATTATTAAAAAGCTTGAAGAAGGTTTCCTTAACAAGAATTTCAGTTTGCAGCTATCTAGGTGCTTTCCCCTTACACAGGACCCGTTTCTTGATGCTGAACAGTCGCTTGCTTAGGAAAATGAAAAGAATTCTTTCTTGGCTGATTTCTATGGCAACTCCAAGCAATGCACAGCTATCAACATCACTTGTGACCCAATTGTTAAAGAAAATGCAACTATTAGCGAATGGGGTGGCTGAAGCAATTCTTTTAAAATATACAATACTCCTCAGATAAACGAGAGTCAATGTGGAAAGGTCTGGCGTCACGCCACAAGGAAGAATTTGATGATTTGTTTAAGCTGGCAAAAATTGCGCTAATTTATCCAGGGCATACTGCAGACTGTTGAAGAGGCTTGTTCAAAATGCTTTAAAGACGACTCTGTGAAACCATCACAAATCCACCAGTCAAGAAAACTGGCTAGAGATCAAGCTTCAAGGGCCCCATTGGAAAGACACCCATTTAAATAATCCTTTTGCAAGTTTAGGCAAATAAAAGACTGCTATATTTTTCAGTAAAGTGTTGCTTTTTTTGTTATGTGTTTCCATGAATTAAAAAATTCTAAATCGTGTGTGTCTGAAAGTGGTGACATTAACAAAAACACTATGTGTAGAAAAAAACAGATAAGGTTTTAAATTGCTTCTAGAAATTTATTCTTGACTCTTTGAAAATAGGGAAAGAGATCAATTTGACTCTCAGCTTTCTGAAAATAGGCAAAACCTTGTGGTCCTCAAAAACAGAGATTTAGTCAGAGCTGAAAGTAGGTAATGAAAAACTAAAGTAAAGAACCAATAATCTACTAGCCACTATTAAAAAATTGATTTAGTCTCAACACGCTAACTTCTTCTATATTAGAATTATTACTTTTTAGCTTGCAAACATAATTGCAAAAAGAAATCTAGGTGACATATAATTACAGAAAACTTCCATTGTTGCTGACACTTTACATTAAAAAGATGTAATTAACTTGACAATTTGGAGTGCAGCTTTGTCCTTCACTTGTAGAATCCGTCTTTTTGTGTTGCAATCAATGAAATAGAAAAAAGTTACAGAGTTTCAAGAACAGATTACATTTTTGATTTAATTGCTTTCAGATAGTGAAAGTTAGAACTCAGTTAATTGTCTTCTATTGCTTGCTGAAGTTATGCTCAGCACAGGATCCAAATGCATACATATCTTATAGCAGGTCCAAAAAGTTTTGTAATTTCTTAAGACCAGCATCATTAATTTGCTCATGTAAATCTGAACTTAACACCAGCAGCATTAATTTGCTCATGTAAATCTGAATTAAAAAGTTATGTGCAATAAGCTAGTTACACCTTTTTAACCATGTCATGAGTAGTGAATAAAGATTAATTTGTGAGCCCAGTTGAGTGGTGACAAGCTTAAAAGCAACAATGGTGTCTCTAGGCCCTGTCATAAGCACGCCAATGCACTAAGATTAAACCTGAAGTTGTTGGAGCACAGCAACAAATGTGATTTACTTATGCTGCTGACAGATGCCGACCACACACCTATCCTTCTTACTATCCACAATGAAAGGACAGCAATGCTTGGTGCTTAATTGATTTCTAACTGCAAGTTGATGGCTCGTGACAAATTTGCTGCTTTTATAAACTAGAAAAGTAAAAATTGTCTCTTTAATATGAACACAAACAAAACCATTGTGAAGTCTATCACAGTGGCCATAACAAGAATGCTTCAGCTCATTAATGGATGTTGCAACCTATACCTAATTAATGGTAAAGAGCGTACTTTACTAAACTTATCACTGCTAAATTGATAAGAGTGTAGTAGGTCAGCCAATAGTGCTTATTTTACAATCTTTATTACTGTTTGGTAAGAAAAGTAACACTAAAATTGCATGTCTTGAGTAATAATAATTTTAACTCTTAAGCATCTATAGGAGAGCACTTCTGACACTAGCACTAACAATCTAAAAATGTACTGTAGTACCAAGTTACTTATTTGCTTAAATTTGCGTTTTGTATGTTTTATTCTCATGCAACATAACAAGCTGACATTGCTAAACTTTTATGTTTGAAGTTCAAAAACCTTAACTTTGACCAAAGTGATCAGCAACGGTTTCCATAACTTGGTTACAGCTACACTAAAAATTAGCATCACTAAATTGCAAATACACTCAACTCTCGTTTATCAATATTTCAGTTTATCTGGACAGTGGATGTCAAACAACAATTACCAACTTCTTATCTCCAGTTTCTCATCCTACATTCCCAGCCCTAGCCCTCGACAAAAGTAACAAGTTTTCTTGGTCTAGTAAATAGTATAAATACATTGTACATAATGCAAAGGCAAGCAAAACTGTAGTTCTGCTTTCATCAACTTTTTCAGGATGGTTATTTCTTTTCTATTTGTATATACATATAGTTTCAGCAGAAAAGTAATTTTCTTGAACTACAGTACAACAAAAGCAAACAACCATAATATTTTACTCCATTATTAATTTATAAACAAACGTTTGCGACTTAACATTAGCCCTTGTCATGTTCCTAAATAATAATAGCTAATTTGACCAGGCACAAATTATTATCACACATCTCATTATTAGTATTACCAAAAATTCCTCTTATAGTTTAAAGGTATGCAAAGGGCAAGAGTTTTGAAATATTTAAACCAAGATGTAACAATACTATACAGAATGAACTAATATATATTGAAGTTAGACTAAACCGCACAATCTCTTATCTTGCAAGCTCTAAGCAATCAGTTTTGGATGACAATCTAAATTTGTTTCAAACATTTTTTCTCTATGTGTGCTAGAAAAAAATTAGCTGAAGTCATTCCTAACTGAGAACCCAAACTAACACCATTGTGTTGATGATATACTTTGTCCTTATGCATAAAAATCCCTTGTGTGGATAATTTTTGAAGTTTCACAAATATATCTTGTTTCATTGGTAAAAATTCGGTGTTACAGGGTGTACAAAACATTTAATATCAAAAAAATAAGCTACCATCCACTTGCTGCCAAATCAAAACCAAAAACTGATGCAAGTCCAAAAACACCTGTAAAGCACAGCTTGCCCTGAATGAAGTAGCAAGCTAAACCAGATGATAAACGTGACGTAGTAGAGTATTACATTTGTCACCAGCTATAGGACAAAAGAAGAGATCAATGCTTCAAGAAGTTATTAATTCAAATTTAAAAGAATGTTTATTGCCAATGGTTAAACCACTTTTTGGATAAAATGTTGCTACAATTTTTTGATCCCAATCCCATTACTACGAACAGTGACTACAACCCTAATGATGACTTTAGTTACAACCATAACCATATCTTTGTTGAGAAGGAATCATGAAAGTTCGTGCAATACATCACAAAACTGAAAATAAATAAAGTTTGGCAGAAAAATAACTCTCTATCTATAAAACTTTCAAGAAAAATAAATATTTTCAATTGAAATCGAGAACTAAATTGGCATAATGCTCAAATGTTGTACACAAATTTACTTGCTCATGTGATACGAAGCAGACATACATTGGTATATCCTCCAGGCATTTGGGCACCAGGGTTAAGAAGCATCTTAATTTCAACAGTTTACAAACTAGTGCAATTAAAGACCACATTATGTCATGTAATAGTTGTTCCCAAACAGGATTTGGATTGAACAATTTTAGTAACATTAGAAAATGTGAGTCTAATTATTACACTAAAATTCACAAAGCCTTGTCAAAAAAAAACATACTTCCAGTCTTAATCGCCAACTTTATGCTGGAGGTGCATCTGTTCTGCTTCAGCTGTTTTAATTCTGTTTTATATCGATTGTTCTTGCAACATTTGTTATTTGCTTTGTAGCTTACTGTGCTGATTGATTGCTTTAAAATGCAGACTGATCCTTTGGAGCATGCAAGATAAAGAGATTGTGCAGTTTAGTCCAACGTCAATTTATGTTAATTCAATCTGTATGGTATTGTTACATCTTAGTTTAAATATTTCAAAACTCTTTTACCCTTTAGATACCTTTAACTGAAAGCAGAGGTTAGGAATTTTTGATAATACTAATAATGAGATATGTAATAATAATATAGGTCATGTTAAATTAGCAATTATTATTTAGGAAGCATGACGACAGCTAATGTTAAGCCACAAACGTTTGTTTATAAATTAATAAAGGAGTAAAATATTATGGTTGCCAGCTGTTGTTGTACTATATTGTACATACAGTTGTGTTATCTAGACTTTTTGATCATCTGGACCAGTTCTTGCACCATTTGGTCTGGAAAAACGATGGTCAAGTGTACATGAATTTACTAACACAAAAAAATGTCATGAAATTACTAAAATCACTGAAATACAGAAAGTAAGACTAACTTATTTACTAAAAGCCATATTTTTCAGTATTTTCACAATTTCTGAGCATACTTTGAAAGTGTTTTTATGTCTTGCTACAAATTTTTGATTTGCATGACAAATTCAATAATTCTACATTTTACTATCAATTTTTATGATAGTGTACTTTAGTACAATTTCTATACATCCAATAATCCCTTTTTTTAGTAGGTTATTAATTTCGTTTGGTCAGTGATTTCATATTTTAATATAACTTTCTATACGTTTCCACTTGTGTATTATAGTGTTGCCCTTACAAATAATTAATCACGATGGTGTAACATTGTATATTTTTATTTGTAAAAATTAAAAAAGATCCATTACAGTTGGTTTAATTTTTGGTAATTAAGTAATGTACCCGACAGCTAAAAGCATCAAAAGTATTTGACCATGCCATGGCCCACTTTTGTGTGCTGAAAAAACGAACTACAAACGAAAGATCTTGCTGATAGGTTTTAGTGCTTACAAAAAACACACTTTTTTAAAGCATGTAACCTCTTTAAAAAAAACCAGGCTTACCGATAATCTTTGCAGTTTGAAAATCATTTGCAGATAGGCAGTAACTAATCAACTCATGGTTAAAATCAGTAAGATACCATAAAAGCTAATTATTTTAGATTCACATACATACAATTTTGCAAGCAATGGAAATGGTAGTTTTTACTTTCAAAACTCCTACACAGAAAACTAAATTAACAGTTCTTATCTTGCTGTAAACCTACAGTAATTTAACATCTTGCTTATCAATCAAAGTGTGGATACTGTTACCTGCAAGATATATTAAAACAAAAAAAACTTAAGTGTCTCAAGCTCATGCTTTGGGTTCCATCTATGGTTGGTGCTGATGACAAGGAGATCTATGGGTAACTGCAAACTGAAAAGCTTAAAGATGGTCTTGCATTTTCCCAAACTATACGTTTATAAATTTTCTATAAAATTTTATAAAATTTCATTTACTATAAAATGCAAATACATTTCTTCTAAAACTCCAACCACACAAAGTATTTTTTACTACTTCATTAAGCTTAGGCTGCACAGCAAACATACATCATTGAAACCCTAATTAGGTTTATAGCCTATTGCCAATAGCATCTAAGCCACCAACAAAATTGAAAGTTTGGATAATTCTCACAAACAAACTGCCTTAAAGCATTTTATTTGCAAGTTTTGTGCAAGTCTTGGTGAATCTACTAAGGTTAACCCAGGTTTTTATTTAGGGTTAGTGCAACATGCTGGTTAAAATGCTGAATGACACGATAATGCTGTCAAAAGGCTGGTTTCCATTAGGCATGAATTGCCAGCATAGCACAAAAATCTTTGTTTACGTATTTATAATTATTTTACAAGCAACTATGCTATGTACAAGAGTAAGAAATTGGTTGGATAAGATTCAAGAAATGTGGAGAGTTATTGCTGGGAAATAGGTTTTCCCTGAGAATGAAAGGTAAAGTTTAACATGCTGCATAAGATCAGCAATACTGTATGGAAGTGAAGCATTGTGTTTAAAAGAAAATGAAAAAGCAATTTTTTGGAGAATGGAGAGAGCTATGGTGAGAGCCATGTGAGGTCATAAAGTTGCTGACAGAAAGATTTACAGAACAGATGGACATGTTGGGGTTGAAAAAAACTATAGACCAGTTGGCAACAGTAAATGGAGTTGGATGGTATGGACATGTGCTGAGGAGAAATGATGATAGTTTTGAGGGTTGCTCTAGATCTTAAAGTGAGTGGCAATAGAAATGAGGACAACCGAAGAAACTGGAAGAAGCAAGTGGAGGAGGAGACAATAAATTAATTAAGAAAATTCTGCTAAGTAAATTCACCTAGACTAGCATAAAACTTGCAAATAAAATGTTTTAAGGCAGTTTAATTGTGGTGATTTTACACTTTCAATTCTGTTAGTGACTTAGATGCCAATAGCATCTAATCCACTAACAGAATGGAAATGGTTGGCATCTAAATCACTAATAGAATTGACAGTGTAGATAAATCTCAATAATCAAACAGGCTTAGCAACTAACAGAATTCAAAGTGTACATAATTCTCCACAATCAAACTGCCTTAAAACATTTTATATGCAAGTTTTATGCAAGTCTACATGGACCTACTCAGCTCTACACAGCAGAATTTATTAAAATTTGCTAAAAATTGCAGTGTGTAAGCATAAAAATTGCTTGGGAGTGCTCTTTTTTCAAAACTTTATACAAATGAAAATTCATTATCATGCATATAGCATAGTTGCTTGTAAAATAATTCTAAATATATAAACAAAGATTTTTATGCTACACTGGAAATTTACACCTAATGGAAACCAGCCTGACAGCATTATCATGTCAATCAGCATTTTAACCAGCATGTTGCACTACAGCCGAATAAAAACCTGAGTTACCATTTATTTTTCTTCAATCCAAACCAAGTCCCAACCCCTGAAATCTGACAAGTAATGAACCCAAAGCAAACCTGAACTGAAATGAAACTGACAAAAATAGCTTTCACTAAATCTGAACCAAAACCAGAACGTTATTGTTCAAACAGTTCCATAAATTACACCAATCCATTCAGAAAACTGGCATCTCTAATTGCATAAATCATGCAGTTTTAAATATTACCCTGATATCAGAAAGTACAATTTTGAAAAATAAATAGCGCAGATATCATTTCATGTTTGTGAAAAACGGAAAAAAAATTGAAGCGTATCTATTTGATTTTGTTTACTTACGAAAGTTATTTACCAAATAAGCCAATTCGTTTCCTTCAAATCTTAGAACTCATTATAGAAAACAGACAAGGTCCATTTATATTACCCAATTTCAAACCTTTTGCTTTGGTGTTTTATGTATAATAAAAGTTACATGTATAATATAAGCCTTAGTAAAAATATGGATTTCCATGCATGTCTATAGAAAAGTTTTTGTTTGTAGATCTAATTGATTAATCTAGTGTTACGAATTTTCTGTGAACTGCATAAAACCATTACAAAGTACCAAAGTTACCAACGGTAACCCCTTCCATGAAGGTTTGTATTTTTAACAGGAATATCTAAAACTCCAGTATTGACAACTTCTATAATGTGGTCATCACTTTTGCACAACTGTGGGGTTAATTGCTATTGAGCAGTCTTATCACGTTTGTTTGTATAAGCAGTGAGAGCCTAGTATTTGGCTAAAAAATGACTTGTGTTAAGTAAAAACAGGTTAGTTTAGGCTGTTGAGATTCCAGATTTTTTCTCTGGGTTTTATTTTCAAGTCTAAATCATTTCAGCAATTGAATGGTACCAGTAACTAAGCCATAAAAGACTAGGCTAAATATACTTTTATAATAGATATGAGATTGTTACTTACAAACTACACTAAAATGGTTCACTAACATAAACATAAAGCCTGCTGATGTAGAACTGATTTTATAAATTTATGGCATACCAGCAGGCTTTGTCATTCTGCTTGGCGATTATTAGCCTATGGAAATGTATAGGCCCTATGAGTTTGGCACATGAATGTTATATTAGTAATAGAAGTTAAAGCAGATCAATAAAACTTTTGTTTCATCAACAGATTGATTTTCTAGTTACCTTAACTTCATACAAAACAATCTGCCATCAAAAATAAATACTGCATATAGGTCACACTCCTAGTTTGTGACTGTCGAAGTAGGTGATTGTGATTGACCCGTGCATAGGTTGCACCCAAAGTTTGTGCTTGTCAAAATGGGTATTTGTGGTTGATAGTCTATAAATCACACTGTAATATGGTAAGTTACACAGCTCATTCTAATACAAAACTATCAAATATTCATCTTTTTTTCAAACATTTATTTAGAAATATGATGTTGTCAGATTGCATAATGTAAATATACTATACATAAAAAAGATTGTGCTTTTATAATTGTAAATGCTATTATGATTTGGACTGATTCTATGGATAGAGTGAAGGTGTTTGTTTTTATGTCCAGTGTATAGGTTGCACCGAAAATTTTGGCTCACGTTTTCGAGTACAAAAGTGCCACCTATATGCGAGTATATATGATAGTTGAAACAGGCTGCTGTGTATTTGACTGCAATACCAAATATTGGCATAAAATAACAAATTTAAGTCAATCTGTTGAAAGTATATCTGTGTTTGAATTTACCCAAAATAATGCTTGAAAGCAAAAATGCATAAAAGAAATTTCACAGAAAAATTGGACACCCATAACACATAGCAGAGTGTGTGCAAAACACTTTGAGGTTCATGATTTTATTGTAACATCACAAGATGAAAATAATCACAGACAACAATGATGTACTTCCAGAAATTTGAAACAGCCTTATTTAAAGTCTACTGTGATTCCTCACATATTTCCATCTTTACCTTATTTGTCGACAAGCAGTGAACCACTACAGTCAACATCAATATCATCCACTGCTGATGCTTGTCTGAAGTTGGAAAATAAATATTTCTGAAGCAAGATTGTTTTAATGATTATGCAACATTTCTGGAAAAAACTATAAAGACTACTTTTTTCAGGGGCTATATTGTCTTCTCAGAGTGAATTTTATGCAATTTTTTTACATAGTGTGTCCAGAAACACAATCCACTACTCCAAAAATTTTGGCATCAGTTGTTGTAAATGATTTGCTTGAAGTAAAGCCTTTGCTTCAGAATAATTAATCCAGTTTCAAAGTACAGTCATGTATATGACTTCCAATATTCTACAAAGCACATCAAAATTGAGGAATATTTTAGCAATTTGCAAATCTATTTCAAAACAGTACATTAACAAAACATATTTAATCACTTCAGCTATTGATTTATTGGAAAGCTTTTTTTTGAAGAAAAATCCAAAGATCAACAGTAGTATTCATTGGTCATATCTTTAACTAAGCAATTGAAGCTAACTGCAATTCCAAAGCATGGTTGTTGTTATACTTGTGATACTTTTACCTTTTAACAAGCACTGCTATGCACAAAAGACTGAAATAATTTTACCATCAGTGAACAGGCTTGGACAGATATCTTCAGGCAAAGCTGTGAAAACTGGTAAACTGGTCTTTGATTACTTACAAACAAGAACTGCTGGTTTGACTCAACAAGAGCATATTGTTACCCTAATTTTTGATGGAGTCTAAACCACTCAAAGAGTTGGGTATCGCAATAAACCATTTATTGGCCTTACTGAGAATGGAAAATCTTCCAAAACTATTTTGGCATTTGTGGTTCAATCTACAGAGTGCTTCATCTCAATATGTCACTTTATGACAACTTATATCTCAATAACTGTAAAAGATATAACAACCAAACTTTTTTTTGAAAACTAATGATCTTAAGTTTACGCAGCAAAAATTTGAACTCAAAAATCAAAGAAATAAATGTTTTATTACACTTTTTACAAATGTTCAATATACGAGCCCTTGGTTACACAGCACACATTGAAACGATATTCCATTTCTTGCCAAACTTGAACAAGCATATCGGGATTGATGTTTTTTAATGCTTCAGTTATCTTTATTTGAGTCTTCATATCATCCACTGAAGTTGGAAGAGGAGGAATGTAGACCAAGCCTTTTACATAGCCCCAGAGAAAAAAAATCAGACAGTGTTAGGTCTAAAGATCTAGGGGCCAATGCAGGAGCACGCAATCATCATTTCTGGCATGTCCGATCCATTTGTTATGCAGAGTAGCATTCAGATGCTGTGTTACATTGAGACTCCAGTGAGGTGGTGCCTCATCCTGTTGGAAAATATAGTCTGCTCGCTCTTCCTCAAACAAAAGTTCCATCAACCAATTTTGCAGCATGGCAAGGTATGCTTCACTGTTGACCATTATTCCTTAAAAAAAAAGGCACATACACACACTTCTTCGATATGGTGCAGAACACATTCACCTTAGGAGAATTTTGCACATGCTCCTGTATTGCATGAGGATGTTCAGTTCCCCATATGCGTGTGCTGTGTTTGTTGACTTTGCCAGTTATGTAGAAGGTTGCTTCTTTACTAAACACAAGACAATCATCAAATCAGTCTTCTTCCAATATCACCTGGATTTGGGTACAAAAGTCTTTGCAAGCTGATTTGTCGATGCCTTTCAAATGCTGGTGCAAATGCAGTTTATAAGGTATCATATGCAGGTGTTTTCTTACCACTCGCCAAACGATTGTTGAAGGCATTTGAAGTTCACGACTAGCTCTTTTGATTGACTTCCTGGGGCTCCACTGGAAGATGTTTTGAACCCTTTTGATCGTTTCAGTTGAAGGTGATGGAGCAATTCTTTTTCAGGAGCACAAACATCCCTCCTCCTTAAATTTTGCATGCCATTTCTGTATGGTACATCGGTCTAGTGACTGCTTTAAAAATTCTGTCCAAAATTTATGTTGAACACATGTCCACGAGTTGTTTTTATCAAATTCCAAAACACAAAACGGTTCCTCCATTCCAGTAAAAGACATTTTAAGCAAATGAGAGACAAATCAGTAGAAACGACATTTTATGCAAAAAGCTTAAACCTTGATTGTGACGTAACAATGGTCTGGTGAAACCACCGCAGCAACAAAATTGTAGATTTTACCTTTCCAACAAAACCAATTTTATCCTGCTACTTTTGACAGTTACTGAGATATGAGATTTTCTAAAGTGACATATTGAGATGAAACACCCTGTATTTATAGAAAATATAAAGATGTAGTGGCCATGATTCCAGTAAACAAAGTAAGACTCGAAACTACTTCACACCTGGTTTGAACATGTTATGTCTGCACTGAATGACATACATCTAGTGATTGCTATTTTAGTTGACAACCACATTTGCAACAGTTATATTTGTAATTTGTTTGATAAACAATTTTAAACATATAAATTTGTGTGTACATTAAATTAAAAAGTGAGTAATTGTTGTTTAGAACAATTTAGTAGCATACCTCTTATAAATACTTTTTCAAAACACAACTCAATTATCTTGTTACTCATACAACTATTTAGCTTTATTATGTGTATATTTATAATCTTCAGTTAGATCAATATCAGTTCTAATTTAGGCACTCTATGTTTAATGCATATTTATTTTCTGCACTTTTGTTTCAGAAAGCTAAAAACCAGTATGCCCCATCCTTGCAGACTTGATGAAAAATTATTTTTGATTTCACTCACAATTTAAAAAATATTTTCAATAATTTCATCAAGAAAAAGAGGATGCACCTCTTGAATACAGGACATGAACACATTTTGGGAGAATACTGTGTTGCAGAATTTTTCCATATTTGGCATTTATATGCTATCAAAAAAGAAAAAACATTAAAAGTTGAATGTAAACCTAAAAAAACCATCACTTAATCCAAGTAATTTAGCACAAATGTCACCCCAACATGCACTAAGTAAGTATATGTCATGTCAGAATAAAGATATGGTAGATTATAATTCACAAAAAAGTAATTTTAATATTGTTTTAATGAAAACCCAAACTATTCAGAATTATACCAAACCTCTATCTCCTGTGTTCACCTAAAACTACTGTTAAAGCATATCAATGCAACCTGGTGCTCGCTCTTATGGTTGAGAGTTGTATGTTTGTCTGTGAGTTCAGTGTCTTGAAAGCTCAAAGATGGCGTAAATTCTAAATCTTTCGTATCTATTTCATGTATGCAAAACAGACAATTATGTAATTATCTTTTCTATGATTAAATGGTAGTAATAATTACCTCAACTCTACAGTGAAACAAGTGCTGTTCATACATTTACGCAAACTGTATCGTGTTTTTTAGGTTTTCAGTGAATTCACTGTAAGAGGGCTGCAGTCGTATTCTGAGCAGCATTCTTGTTTTTTTTGCAAACCAGCAAATATACAGATTTTATTTCTAACATCTTGAAGATCATGTCTGTCAAAATTTTGTTTAAAGGTAAAAACATTATTTGAAACTTTAATTGCTTAACTGTTATTAAAGTCTACACATGTGACATGTAATTACATTTGCAATACATTTTTAAAAAATGAGACAAAATGTATTTGCTGATGCAGCACTTGGAAGAGAGACATGCTGGTCTGATAATTATTTAAGAGACCATTGACATTTTTAAAGCTTGGCATGAATCAGGAAATGCTGGTCTCACCAATGAGACTTTTACAGCTTGCATTCAATCAATGAAAGCTGTTCCAGAGCTTGCCAAGCATCTTCAGGAACATCATAATTTCAAGCTTGTACTATCTGGTAAACTTATGTCCAATCCCATTGAAAGAAGATTAGGGTGGTATAAGCAAGTAAATGGGGCAATTTTTTCAAGTCGACTAAACAGTTGTTGCTGGCAAAAAAAATTATTGTCTTGGTCTTCTGCAGCAGCGTATGATTTCCGATGCGGCAAACCTGGAACACTTGCCTTTACTCAGTCAAAAAGATATTGCTTCAATTGATGCTGAGCAATGTGAATGATCGATAATATTTTAAAATGTACTGTCAAGTGACAAAATTGCAGAAGAAGATTCAGACATCATGTATTATGTTAGCAACTTTATAGGTCGAACCATAAGTAGAAGCAAAAAATGCCTTTCTTGAGAGAAGATGCTAATAGAATTTGAACAAACTTCTCCTACTCTGAGTGGGCCAAAAGAACGTCAGTATCTATTAGAAACGACAAACAGAAGTAGTGTTGCCATGCCAACTGCATACTGTTTTGTGGCTTCAGCTATCACCATCTATTTTCACTTGTCTTTGCAAAGAGATGAAGAAATTGAAAAGAAATTTTTGACCTGACAAATCATCAAAAAGTATTTGTAATCGCTATGACCCAGAGTATTAAAAACAGAAATAAATTGAGCTGCCTCTTTCCAACAAAATGTAGAGAAGCCACTCTAATTTTGCAAAGTGCTTTCAATTTTTTTGCAAAAAATTGAAATGATTAAATAGCCAGCCTACTATTGAGGAACTCCCAATAAAGATGCTTTGAAGAGTTCAAAACTGATTTCAAAGACTGCCACTAATTAATCTATGCTATAATACAAAGTTTTCTGAAATATTTTTGTAAGTTAAATAAAAATGTCCTGATCTTGATTAAAAACTCGACTCAAGATCTTTTAAAGTAAACATTTACATATAATGCCAAATTTTGCTTTTAACTCTACTGTTGTACATGCTTAAAAGAAGTCAGCAATCCCAGTAGTTCCAGATATCTCTAATTTTTAGCATAGTTAATAATTTGGGTCACTTACCCTAGAGCAGTGCAAAAGGCTAAAAACGACTCCAGTGAGTATGAAACCCACAGCCTCCTGATTACCAATCACATACTCTACCATTTGAGTCACCAAATACAAGCCCTTTGCAATGCTAATTTGTGCTTATAAGCTATGCTTACAGCTGTTTATGAACTAAGCCATATCATGGCATACAGACATAATGATGTGGGTTGTTAGATACCAGAGTTACAAGATGTAACCTTCTTGATGAAGGTTTGTGTTTTTACACATAGTTGATGATTGGGATCACTTACTATGGAGCAGTGTAAAAGGTAAGGGTAGAATAGCGTTTTGCACTACTCCATTATAAGTCACCCCAATTATTAACTGTATTAAAAAGCAATGACATTACTGAATCTATTAGGTAGTGAAGCAATAAGTTAACATCCTATTTTTGAGGATTATCAACCCAGTCAATCTTCAGTTGACTTCAACCTTTATTTTTCTCCCCAACAAAATTTGTTTATAATACAAGGCACAAAAAAAAGGTAAAGCAGCAAAAACGAAAATCATCAAAACATGCAGTAAAAACAGACAAAAAATTGATTTAAAAATCAGTTCTTATTTGCTATAAGTTTTGAACCCAAACCTTTAAAATTTGAACCAAACTGAAGCTGAATTTCTAAATTTTGGCACCAGTGAGCCTGAACCAAACCACTACAAATAAAGTTCGCTAAGACCAAACCCAAGTAATTTCCTAAATGAGCTGGCACCCTGATTTTAACAAAACTAAGAGTTAAATTTGAAGCATTTTATAAAAAAAATAATATGCTTATAAAAGAATCACTTGTTGTGTTGCCACTAATGTTTGAATCATTGTGGATTTTATTTACCATATAGACTCATGTATTAGCCACCCCAGTGTATAAGCCACACCTTCTTTTGATGTCTAAAACCTCCCCTCTCAGTAGTAACCAGAAATTTTTTTTAATTTGACGAATCTAATGAAACAAAAAATGTAAATATTCAACATCGAAGCATGCTATTTTGGTATACAACAAACAAGTCTAATACCACAAATAAATTAACATTTTAAGAATTCAAACATATTATATTAGCACACTCTCTGATACAAAATTGAGAGAATTGTTAAACACATATGTAAATAAAAATGCAAGAAAGTGTATAAAAGTCCATTTAATTTCTCACAGCTACAGAACTCTGAGTCTCTATCATCTTCAAAGATCTGACAAAGCTGAGCATCAGTGAGTATGTCATCATGCAGTTTGTCGTCATTTGAAATGGCACATGTCATTTTGTACTCATCATCACAATCATCCCAAAGAAAGTCATCCTCTGTGCCATCCATGTTGTTGGAGATTAAACATTTCTTGAAAGACTTAATTATTATTTTGAAGTCAATCGATTATCAAGCTGTTTTCACTAAGAAAGTGTGGCGAGAGGTGGCTGTTTCAAATTGCCTTCCATTGTCATCTGGGGTGCCTCTAACACCATTCATGCTGACCAAAGTTCTCTTAACTTGTATTCAAACAGGTGGTTCAGAGAAACATTCAGAGGTTGTAAGAAGATATCAGACCACCAGGGACAACTGCAATATCTATACTGTAGCCATTTTTTGTGCAGATTTTACTTTATCTGTGACATGAGCTCGAAACTGATCCCAAACCAAAAGGCTATGGCTGTTGGTCATCTGCCATCTAGTCGATGTGCCCAACATCCTTTTAACCAGATCTTTACACCTGCTTTGTCCATTCAGTCTTTCTCAAGGACATGAACAATGATACCAGAAAGAAAAGTCTCTTTTTGCATTGTTTTTTGCTTGAAGATGACCATAGATGGTAGCTTGGTTTTGTTGGCATACATGTGAGAACTGTTGTAAAGTGGGTTTTTTCATGGCCAGTTGTCCAAACGTTAACAGTCTTTGCACCTCTTTTGTCTACAGCACGATTGGCAGATAGATCAAAAAACACTGCAATTTTGTCCCTAGTGCCTATATTACAAACAGAGAAGTCAAATTCTTTTCTTTTCTTAATGACAAAACACTCTTTTAAGTCTGCCAGTAATTTCCACAAAATTTTCATCTTTTGATGAAGAGTTAGGTCGTTTTGTCTTATGAAATGTGTACACCAGTGAGCGGATGCCTTGAATGTCAGGTCCTGGAAAATTTCTTTGGCTTTGGCACAAATGGCATTTCAAGTCACAATACAGTCATACCTCATTTTACGAACTCCCGCTTTACGAAACCTCGGAATTACGAAATAGATTTTTAGAAGTAACAGCTTCAACAAAGAACCAACAAATTTTGTAATTTATCAAACAACTGAAGTATTATATTAATTACAATCGTTGTGCAATATTTTCTGCGGTCTTGTCTCACTGTCGTAAAGTTCGTAAAGGTGAGGTATGACCGAATTAGTTCGTAAAGGTGAGGTATGACTGTATATCCATACTGTCTTAGGGAAACTATCTACTCTTTTAATTGCTGCTTCTCTTGAATGAAATGAGTTTTTTGTCTCTACTTGCTTTCTTGGTTTTGGAAAGGATGGCCAATTCGGAAGCTGACTTTCTCCATTCTTAAACTTGCTTTCCTGAGATCATAAATTTTCAAGCTGTTAGCTATTTTGACATTCTTCAGTGAATTTCAGCTCTTTTAGCATAAAACTAGCATCACAAGCTGCTCTCTTTCTTGATGGCATTATGTGAAGGTAAATTTCAGAGCAAACATGACAGCAAAAAATGGCTTGCTATTTACTGATATATGTGTGAGTGTTACTGTAATTGTACCTGAAATTGCTCACAGTAAGTCAAAAAGAGTTTACAGAATACAAAGACATAGTAAACAATTTGCACTTTATTGCACAAGCCACCATGGTGTAGTGATATTGTTGCAGGCTTCACAACTAAAAGTCTTGAGTTCAAAACTCTATAAAAACACCACTGGCATTTGACTGGAAAGACGTTCAGAATTTAAAGTGCTTTGTTGCTCAAACAAAAAGTCTGGTTCAAAAGTGAGTGTGCAGTGGTAGACATACATTGAATCAGTACATCTGAGCCAGCAAAACGATGTAAAATCGACTGTGGGAAAAATAATGTAAAATCGATTTTCTTTTCTTTTTTACAATTACAGAGCTTTGATAAAATAATTCAAAGTGTTATAGCTTCTTTCATCTCTCAGTTTGTCAAATTTTTTTTAGAAAATTTAGGTAATTTTAAATGCAGCAACTCTAACCTGCATTCCGATTTTTAGACTAGATTTCAGATCAAAAAAGTGCAACTAATAGACAGGTATATATGGTAATTAAAAGCATCTTCTCTGCATCTCCCAAAGAAAGCTTTTTAGTGCCTTTACAGTCGGTATTGTTGGGAAAAAAAGAAAAACAAAATCCAGAAAGAAGGATATTCATATTCTTGAAGCTTTTCATCTGACACTTTTTAAAAGAATCAATCAGAAATCAAGTGAAAAAGATGAAACCATTAAAACCATCTGCTCACAGAAACTATTGAAACCAGCACTGATGCCCTGTATAATGGTGAGCTTACTCCACGTCCTTTTCCTTGTGCAATTTTTGTTGAGCTGATACAAATAGCTACTTCCTTCCTTGAATTCAGTTTTGATAATATAATGCACCAGCAGATTGATGGCATTGCTATGCGTTCTCCTCTTGGCCCTCTCTTGCTAACATTTTTGTCAGCTATTATGAAGCTTTGTTTTTCAAGAGTCAACAAACCTCTTATGTATTATTGATAGGTTGATGATACCTTTGCAGCTTTCAACAATGAAGACAAATGTAATGAGTTTCTCTTCCATCTAAATTCTCTCCATCCATCACTTGATTTTACTTTTGAAAAGGAATGCCATCAGACTTTGCTCTTTCTTGACACCCTGGTAGAAAAGAATGATCACAAATTTGTTACATTTATCTACAGAAAGCCGACTTCCACTGGCCAATACAATCACTGGAATTCTTTTTGCCCCATGAAACGATAGATCAATCTGACTCTTATCAGACTGATCTTTTGACTCTTGTCCACAGAGTTCTAGTCATCTGTTTAAAACCTACTCTTCAAAATGAACTTTCCAACATTCGTACAATTCTAATCACCAATGGTTACCCTGAAGTTGTAATCAACACTGTTATAACAAAGAAAATCAATCAGTTTCACAAACCAACACAATTAGGTCCAAAGAAATGCCCAGTTGATCTTCACTTGCCATGGCTGGGCAATATCTCGATGAGGTACGAAATGCAAATTAAAACAGCCATCAAACATTGTTACTTTGCAGTTGAGCCACACATTGTCTACACCACCAAACAGCTTCTGCCTGCAGCTCAAAGGATGTACAACCGCTTCACATCAGAGCAACATTGTTTACCAATTTTTGTGCCATTGTGATAGTTGGTACGTGGGTCATACTTAAAGACTACAGCAGAGGACTAAGCAGCATGCACCTAAAACCATTCTTTACAGACATACTTCTCAAGGCCAAAGCGCATTGGCTCGCTCTTGCAAGCCAATTAGAAGCCTTAAAGCTAAAACTTCTTTCTCCACTATAGGACAATACTCTTACAAAACCTGACATGTGCACATGTATACAACCATGGTAAATTTTCCATTTGTGTCCAATGCCATACTTCTTTTCATCTTTCCACCCTTGAAACAACTTACATCAAAACATCCAAACCAAATTTATGTACACAAAAGGAATTTGTGTATGGCCCAAAAATTGCACATTAGTATCTGCTCCTGTTACCAATCATGATGGAGACTTTTTGTTTTTTGTTAACTGCGTCTCTATATAAGTGCCTCACTTTATCTTTTTCACTCCATTTCTGACGGATTCTCTTAAAAAGTGCCAGACGAAAAGCTTTGAAAATATGAATACCTTACTTTCTGCAACCTTCAAATTATGTACCACCAATCTACTCTTCAAAAACAAATTCAAACCAGTTACATTTATTATGACAACATTTCATCCTATAAAGGAATAGAAATTTTTTAAAGATGTGTCTGAGCAAAAAATTCTTTCCTCTGTATAGAGTATGGATTAAAAAACCACTTATCGCTGGTTGAGATCTTACCATGACATTACCTACTCCTGCACAATACTCACCCTGCAGCAGAATTGATTGTGCCAATGTTCATGTGTCTACATTAATATTTTCAGAGAAGTTCACACTCACATACAAAATTTCACCAATTAGTATTAATTGAAGTAATTAACTGTAACAATATGTTGCTCTCATCTGCATGCAATGAAATTCTTTTCCTTTGAAAACAAAATCAAAGAACTCTAATATAAATGTGATATAAAGGAGGAGACAAAAAATAAATGGGGCTGCATCTATCAAGCTCTTGGTTCTATGCAAATTGGCCAGTCACCAGTTCACCAGGTAACACAACTTCTTACCTGTATTGTGTTGCAATATTTTTAAGTTAAGCCATTCTGCTTTTACTAAAGCTTTTTTGCAACAAAAATTGTGAAGCTTTTTGAAACATAAAAACCATTATCAGAATTTTGTTACTTTTATATTGCACTTGTTTCGGGTCAGTGCAGTTGGTTGTTATGCAAATGTTGGCAGCACAAAGTGGAACAATGAATCAATTAGAACTTTTTGTTGAAACTGAGGAAAAGTCCAACAGGGTGCTGCAAACATTTTAAAGACATTTATGGCACAGATGTAATATCAAGGAAACAAATCTTTGGATGGCATAAACAGTTTTAGATTGGTCTCTAGGAAGGGAAGGATGACCTCAGGCTTGGACGGTGTTGCAAATGATAATAACATCAGCAGAGTGGAGCAACTGGTGCAGATTGTCAATGCAAATGACAGCCAATAAACTCTGCCTTGACAGGGAATCAATGCTAATCGTTCTGCAGCATGATTTTGGAATGAAAAAAATGTGTGCCAAACTGGTAACCAAGATTTTACAGGAAGACCAGAAGTAGTGCGAAGTCAAATTTTCAGAAGGCATGTGGGAGCTAATAAGGATTAATCAGGACATTCTTGACCAGGTCATTACAGAAGATTAAACAACGATCTTCCTATACAATCCTCAAGTGACAGAACAAGAGCATGCACTAGAAAATTACAGAATCACCCAAACCCAAGAACCATGTTAAAATTGAAGTTCAAAGTCATGTTGATCAATTTTTTTAATCAAGAGTTAGGTTCATCATAAATTCAAGCCTAATAAGGAAACATAAGACTGTCATTTCTACCAGCAAGTTCTCAATTATATCCATGTCTGAGTTCAACATAGAGGGTGGGTACTGTGGAATGATGAGCCATGGCTCCTCCAACATGACAATAAACTCATACACAATAGAAGCAGGCTCTAGGTCAAAAGACGAATTACAGCTCTTGACCACCCTTTGTATTTTCCAAATCTAACATCGGGATACTTTTGACTGGTTTCCAGGCTAAAGATTGTGATAAAAGGAACCCATTTTCATCTTGGAAGAAGCCAAGATCTCATTGATGAGGGAGCTAAAGAGCCTCAAAGAGGAGTTCAACAAGTCCTTTCACAGCAGGAGTACTTTGAAGACAATTCGTAACTTATCTAAAAATGTTGTATTAAAAGTTTTACCACAATCCCATTTCTTTTTTTGTTGCACCTCATACACCAGCACTTCCTCAAATGCCTAAAGTTGTTTGACCAAGTCTAGGCTAGAAATTTTGCAATAATAACGTAACTTGTTGTTGGTACAGAACATTAATATAGCTTTGGAAAAGTCGTTGTGCCAGAATCTATTTATGACACTCCTGTTGTTGTTAGAATCAAGTTGATTGAGATGAGCTAGAAGAAGCAGGTTTACATGTGATGAGACTTTAAATTACATGATAACTACAAGCAAACCAATAGCAATGTTTGACTAGCCTTAATGATATGGGCTAACAAAAAAAGTAGCAAGTTTAAAGGTACATTACCAGTCAATTGGTCAGAATGTTTTTGTAAAAACTATTCTAAAGCAAACAAAAAGATACCTGTGCAGAAAATAACATGCGATTGAAACAACAACTATGATATGACTTAGGTATGTCAGTTAAGCAACCACTTCCAAATTATGTATGTCACAATTATGAACCAGTAATGGTTTGAATGCCAGGGAAAAAATTACCATAAACTATGTAATGCATTTCATGAGTAAGAAATTTTTATTGGTTTTAAACTTATTAAATGCTTGAAAGCTGATTTCATTTGACATGATTTTAAATTGAAATGGAAGAAAATTTCTGAGCAAATATAGTGTTGTTTAATTGAGAACATATAGATCAAATAAGACTTTGACATAACTCATGAGAGAAATTGGTAGTGTTATGTAAAAGTAAGTTACCAAGTTGTAAACATGTGAAATGTTTTCTTGTTGATGCAAGAATGTTTGTGTTGCCTTGTTGTTTTATCTTCTAATCGATGAGGAGTAAGGTTCCTTCCAAAGTATTTGACAGAAAAGCAATGTCATAATGCTACCTTTGAATTTTCTGATTTTTCCTAAGCAGATGCATTACTTATCTCAAAATTGACAGACGATCATAAAGTGCCATTTTTGCCAAAAGGAAAGAGCTAGATACTACCGCAAACAAGAGTACCACAAAAATTTTCTGCTACAACAATTTTTTTAAAGCTATAATTAAATGCTGTACTATCTACAAGAAGTCCAAAATCAATCTGCATAATTTCCTGACATTTTGAGTTTTTACTGTGGTTACTTACCGTGTTTCCCCGATAATAAGACCTACCCGCAAAATAAGACCTAGCGTGATTTTTGAGGATGATTTTAATGTAAGCCCTACCCTTAAAATAAGCCCTAGTTGAGAGCGGCAGAAAGACGAAAGAGTCAAACATTCTTTTTTTATATTTATTCAAACTGCTTTAATGCGGTGTATGCCATCCTTTTCAAAAAATCTTTTTTTGGCAAGCAAAAATAATGACGATACAAAAACTAACAAACTTGTTCTTGAATAAATTGTTGCTAATGAGTTTCTGAATAAAAAACATGTTAATGGCAAGTAAATGTAGATCTTTTTTCGTAATTTCTGTTTATTTAAAATCTCGTAATTTTTACTTTGTAACTTCCTTTTTTGATATATCAAAATAATACATCCCCCAAAAATAAGCCCTAGTGCCATATTTTGGAGTAAAAATTAATATAAGCCCTGTCTTATTATCAGGGAAACACGGTAAAATAAATGACAAATTTGATGTTTTTCTTGGCATGTTTAGCTGACCATGTTGATCCAAGTCAGTTAATAGTAGCTTTGGTTATTGTGAGCACTCCGATTTTATGACGAATGGCCAGGTCCCAAGATGGTCATAGTAAGCAGCTTTCAATGCTTTGAGTAGTAGCTATAAAGTCTTTGCAAGCTATAAGCATTCTTTTTGACATAAAACCATAAAAACATTTAGGTTATGAGGTTTGCAAACATGGAAGAATTATTTATGACATGTAAAGAAAAAAACTTTTACTCATGTGGCAATAAACCAATGATCACTTGGCAAGTTTACAATGGGGCATTCCTGTCATAAACAAGATTAGGAAAAGTGGTCGATCATCACTGTGAATTTTTGACAACCCAACAGACAGAGTAGCTATGCGATGACTGGTCAAACCAACACCAGCCAACATCTTTATTGGATACTACAAACTCTCAACATATAAGAACTTGTTTGTTCTAGCTCTTTCCATTTGATGAGATACTGTCATTGGTGAAAGCTTCATAAAAAGCTTCTAAAAAACAGCTTTTTTAAAGCTACATTAAATATTTTTGCCAATCAGATAAAACATGATTGAGTTGGTTTAAGCACCATTTTATTTCAACATGGATACAAAGAGCTCAAACATCACATTTGTTGGGTTTGCAAAGCATATTAAGGTGATTCGGTCTACCTGGCAAATTTAAAAAAGCAGTACGTTACTGGGAGGTAGGTACAGTAATACTAATTAAAGATAAATTTTAAACCATGAAAGATCCATAGCATGTTAGGATAATTGTTTTAAGCTTGGCACTATGGCCCTGTGAGTCTGGAGAAAAACATAATGCAATCTCCCCCCTCTCCCCAAAAAAGCAATTATGAAAACCTAGATTCAGACTAAAATTAGAACCTTCAAAAAATTTTTCTCAAGAGAAAAACAAATGATACAGTGGATTTAAATTGCTACATAATTCTAAACTTATAATGTCACTTTTTCTAAAGCAAAACCATTAGTCTAGTTATTCCAATGCAATTAAGCATTGCTAAACAACATTTGAAAGGCTTATTTTAAGAGCTTAGTGTTAAAATTTGTAAAAGTCAGCTAAAATGTAAAAGTATAGTGCTGTACAAAACAGATAATTTCACTTGATGTCAACTAATCAATACATTGTAACCACAATGCCTTTTGTAATGAAAACCAACTTTTTAATAACATCTATTTAACAAATTTTCCTTATTACATTTTTTTCAGCTAAAAGCACCCACTGGGATAAAAGAATCTGCATTAAAAAGATGATCTTATAATTTTCCATAGTGGTACTCAAATATTCACAATTTCAAAAATATTGTAACAAATATCTACTGATATATCAGCTTTAAATATAGCTTATTTTTTGTGAGACAGCATCCACGTTCACACAGTATAAAAGACAAAAAAGAAAAGAAAGGTTATCAGTACTAAAGATTTGGTAGCTAACATCCAACTAGTCATAAATGCAATCTGGCAGTAGCACTACAACCCACAAACGAATCTCCTGCCACTATTGTTAAGGCAAGGTTTAGGAATTAGTAATACTTTGACATTGTGAACTGAGGTGCATAGTAAGCTACCATTAAAAAGATTGTCTATAGCATTTATGAAACGCCATAGGCACATGCCAGAGAAAATGAAATGCCATAGGTACATTTGAAGCAGAAAACTTAACCTACCTCTTTCTTGTGCTATTGCAGGAAATCGTGGAACCAAATACATTTTCATTACTCTAAAATCAAATTCATTTTATTGAAAAGAATATTAGAGATTTTTAACTACAAGATAGTCAATCTTGAATACATTTCGTATGTTTTGTTCATCACATACATCCTCTAAAATTCCTATTTAAGATAAACTTCACAAACTATATACTTAACCCATTAAATGCCATTGGCAAATTTAGCTGCCAACTTTCCAGAAAAATTTCGATTGCTCTGCTACTGTCAGTCATGTTTTCCAAACGTTCATAGTAATAAAAAGTCTATGTTTTGCAGAAAATCACAGAGTATCTTAACAAAAAATTATTCTTGAGTGGAAGCTCTAAAATGTCTGAATGAAAATGGAAAACTTGAAAAAATTGTAAAAATTGCATCTGGTCAGGTAACTAATAGGTGATAGAAATAAGTAAAAATTGTTTGAAATGATGATAATCACTATAAATTATGAATGATAAATGGTTGTTTCCCGAACCTGATTTATATAATTGTTGTCTTTTATGATAAAATAAAAGAAGTGAGTTTGTTGCTGATAACTAAAAATGCTAGCGGCATATGAAGGGGTCAAAATCTAAATGAATACTAAATGCAATATAAAAAATTGAAATGGCCAGTTTACTCCCTTGTGTAGCTTATGCCAAAGGTTGGAGTGACAATATTATTGTTTTGCATTTTGATTTTGTTCAGTTCTTGTATAGCCAATCGCCAATAGCCAACTGTAATAGCATGTTATAGTCAAGTAGGTTTCTAATTTAGTGTATGACTGAGAAACTTTCTATGAATGGTTGTCAATCTGAAAAAGTTATGGAAAGAAAAATACTATTTATTAGTTATTGTACTGGTATCAATTCTCTGAGTTTGGTAGCTGCTAGCCTCGTGTTTTTATTTTAGCAGTAGGAGTCATTTTACTAATCGTTTCAATCTCATCACCATTATGCAAACTAAAAAAAAACTTAAAAAAGAAACTTCTGGCAACAAGTTAAAATAATGCTTGCGACCTTTACAGTTTTGGTTCTTTAATTCATGATATGACATATGCTTTACATTTAAAATTTTTTTGTGATAACTGTGGACTAGTAGTCAACAGAGTGCTTTGGTTTTACTGAGCTTGAGCTTCCATTTCTGGAGAAAAGAAGACAGGGTTGCCATGTTCTGAGTAAGAGTCCCTTCTAACACCTGTCATTTGCTTGAAGAGTGCATGATTGCCAGGTCATCAGCATACGAAAACTTTCTGGTGATTGTTGCTGGCAGGTTGCATATGTAGGTATCAAGCAAGAGGGGAGCCAGGACTGATCCCTGTGGGACACTGTTCTTAAGGCATCACAACCTGCTTTGCTTTTCAGTACTGGTAGTGAGGGTGAAACTGTAGTTGTGAACAAGCTCCACAATCATTGAAATCATGGGCCTGTCTGACAGTACATGCAGAAGCTTGTAGGTGAAGCCATGATGCCATACAGTACCATAGGCTGCTTTGAGAGTATGAGATTGACAAAAACAGCACTGGCCTTCTTTTTAGCATGAAAGCTATTCTCAATATCTTGAGTTAGAGGCAGGGCTGCAAACTTGGTCAATTTTTGTATCAAGTTCGAGTTCAACTTGTTTTTTCTAAGTTCGAGTTCGACATTTTCATTTCTGCAAGTTCACGTTTGAGTTCAAGTCCTGTCAAAATTTATCAAGTTCTTTCGAGTTCAAAAACTAAAGTGATTGACTCAGCCTAAGGATGTTTGCAGTAAAATTGTGCGTTCAAACGTATGTTCAAACATCTGTTTTGATAAGCAAATGTCATTGCCATAACCAGGTAATATGTGCATTGTCAATTTGCATTGAAATTGAAAATTGAAAACTAACTTACAGTTGAATTATTGTAGGTTCCCTAATTATGCGCTTTCGATCAAAACAAAGGCTATGTCTGTGACCCATTGTGTACAAAGTAAAAGTTGACTGCCAATTAGTCCCGTTTTTTACTCTGACTGTTTACATTGCAAAACTGCAATATCGAATTATAGCGTTCTTTTCAGTGACCTTAATGCTTTCATAAAGCATTTAGGGTTTTATGCAGAAAGCAGACTTAGTTTAGATTGAGCTTAAGCCTAAGCCGAGCTCGTGCAAAAGGGAGGCTTGGTGGTATGCAGGCCCAGTTGGCAGGCGCTTTCTTGCAGCCTGTGTCGTTAGTACATCTTTCAGAAATGTCAGACAGAAACTAAACCTGCCAACCCGGAAGGGTAACCCCTTACCCCGATGTTCAGCCAGGGCCTACTACTCGGCAAATGCCCTTTTCAGGGTGGAGCGATGTGCCCCTATCAGGGCACACCATCAAAAAGTTCCAAAGGCCAGCAGTCTTGAAGCTAAACATCAAAGGCCTTGCTGCAAGCAAGATGAATGTACTTCATCATCTCGTTGTGCAGTATCAACCACTTGTCATTCTACTTCAGACGTCCCACTGCACTTGTGCAGATAAGCTAACTATACCAGGCTTTGCACCAGCTGGGTCTTCTTTAAGCAGAAAGCATTGCCTTGCCACATTTGTCCAAGACCAGCTAAAATGGACCCTTGTTGGTCAGCCTCTAGCTACATCGAAGACTGAGTGGTTGTGCATGGACATCGATGGTTATAGAACTGTAAATGTCTACAAACCTCCACCTACGCAACTGCAAGCATCTGATCTCCCAGTGTTCCCTCACCCTGTTCTATATGCTGGCGATTTTAATTGTCCACATGTCAACTGGGATTATAGAACCAGCAGTGCCGATGGACAGTGCCTTGTTGCTTGGTCAAACCTTAACAGCCTTGTCCCTCTCCATGACCCAAAGGACATGGCCACCTTTCATTCTGGCTGCTGGAACAGTGGCACTGATCCGGCATTTGTCAGTGTTGGTCCAATAGCCATGTGCCTAACAGATGCATCTTAGAGACGTTCCCTAGGTCACAACATCGACCCTCACTTATTGTTTCACCAAGACTAGCTCTGCCTGTTCCAAGCAAGCCTGTTGAATGATGGAACTTCTGCAAAGCCAACTGGAGCCACTACAATGCATTAACCAACAAACTTGCTAAGAGTTTGTTGCCACCAAATTCACCAGATGTGGATCTGGCCTACCAGGACTTCTGCAATGTCATCAAAACAGCAACCAAAAATTCTATCCCACACAGTCGTCGAAATAACCACATGTCGTGTTGGGATGCTGAGTGTGAAAACCTGTACTGTACATTTTTGCAATCGCCTGAAGGAAGCAACTCTAACAAGGCTGCCACTGCCCTGCTCCTCAGGCTCGACAAGAAATGCAGAGATCGATGGTCCGAGGCAGTTCAGACTATTGAGTTTTTGCACTTTAGTTGAAAAGCATGAAGTATATTGAACAATCTAACTGGTAGATCACGGCGCTCCCCTCGTCACTGTGCCGTCTCAGCTAATGCTATTGAGTCTCAGCTGATTAGAAACAGCAGATACGAGGGTATTGACCATGAGTCATCTTGACTCATCTTGCAAGAAGTGTCAGATCTTCGGAGGGCCACTCCAACAAGTCCAGTGAACATCTCTGAAAGTTTTACTTCTCAGGAGTGTGCTGCTGCCCACAAACACCTGAAACCAGGAAAAGCTCCAGGCCCAGATTCTATTTTCCCAGAGCTAATAATCGATGCTGGAGATGCACTGAAGTCCTGGTTGTGTGGCTTCCTTTCTTCCTGCCTGCACCACCTCAAAATTTCAAAAGTCTGGAGAAGAGCACTGGTAGTGGTGATCCCTAAACTCAAGAAGCCAGTTGAGGACCTGAAAAGCTATCATCCCATCTTAAGGCTTCTCAGTAAGACCGGTTTTCTAGCCTGCAGGGTTCAAAAGGTTAAGCTACTTGAAGCCCATTGCCCAAATTTAGCAACAGCAATACACTAACAAGGGTTTTGCCTCATTGTATACATTAGTCATGATTTAAGCCATCCACAATAGTGACTTATAAGAAGCTGACTTAAACAATTAGTAAGCCATGCTTAATGCTAAAACTTCTTTCTGCATACGAAATCGATGACTTAAGTTGGCTTAGACAATTTTAGAAAAATTCTGGCTTAAGCCTACTTTCTGCTTGAGATCCTTAATTTCCAATAATTCGATTCTTTTTAAATTAAGTTGTAATGATATGGTACAAATGAAAATGAACTCGAACTTGCTTTAAATATTTTCAAGTTTGAGTTTGAGTCCCACAAAATTTTGAGTTTTGAGTTCAAGTTTTGAAAAAAGATCGAGTTCTTTTGAGTTCGAGTTTGCAGCCCTGGTTAGAGGGTGACTTGATTGACAATTGATCTTCCAAGTCAAATTCCAGCTTACTCTCATAGTGGAAATGGGTCTATAATTGGTTCAACTTGAGCATAGATAAATCTCTCCAGGATCTTATGCACAATACAGAACAAAAAGATTGGTCTATAGCTCTTTAGGTTTGCTGATAGCTTATCTAGCTTCAGGAGAGCAACCACTAATACTCTTTTCCAGATTTTTTGAAGCTTGAGTTGATGCATGCAGAAAGATAGGAATTCAGGACAACCTGGCATGCAGAATGAGCTCTGGGCATATAGAACCTTGGCTTAGACTTTTCAGACTTTAGCAGCTAAAGAGCATGACCAGATATTCTGAAAAAAATATCCGGAAATGCATTTGCCAGGGGTTAGAATCCTGCAGAGTTCAGACACCTCTTGCATCACAATTCTGGCTGACTCATGATTCTTTGTCTTATAAACTTGATTCTTCACCAACTGCAAAAGAATCGAATTGACAGAGATGGGGCACAATGCATCTGGTCCAGCCAGTCAAGTTGCAAATTGCAATCCATGCCTGTCGGCTGGAGTCAGCGAAGTCAATGGAATTGATAGTCTTAGACCAACATTTTTTGTTTTTCATCAAGCCGAGAAAGCAGGGCAATTGCAGCTGTACTAGCAACTCACCCTGCCCTGCCTGAAGAAAAACGTGGGATAAGTGTTTGCACTTTTCATCCCTGCCTGGTCTGCAGTTATTCCTGAAACTGCATAGTATTGATATTTTTGCTGCAGTAAAGGCGGTATTGCAGAAGTCCTGGTATGTGATTGTTGAAATCTCAGCTAATCTAGATAAAATTGCAAAATGAATTTGAAACATTTACTTAAATTGCAAAAACCATAACTGTGGCAAACAACAAAATTAGGTAGGAACAATAATATATTTGCCTATGTATTATACTTACAACACAACATATGTTTATAACAAGTAACAATTGCTTGTTGAACATATACGACTTTTGGCTTAAGTACAAAGTAATTATTTGTAAACTAATCGAGTTTACCTTGATTGGAAGCTGTTTAGAAGGTTCAAGTAAAGAAGTACTCCTTACTGCAGAAAAATTCGTTGGTGCAGGTTGTTCGTTACTTTGAGCAACAACATTTTTACTGGTGTCAAGATAACTTCCAACATGACATGCATCTTTATTTAATTTCTTACTAACTACAACAAAATTCTCCCCACCAGCACAATGACTCAAATGCACCTTAGAATTTCTTGGTTTAATGATGACCAAGGTTTCATTACTCATTGGCAAGCTTCCATGTTCTTCTTTTAAAGAAGAATTTTTTGCAGCAGAGTTTGACAAAGATTGAGAAAGAATAGTTTGGTGGCTTTTATTTTGTTTATCAGTTTCCATCTTTCTGTCTCTATGCACTCTTTGAGCATCATCTAGTAAAAAAGATTTACGTGAACGTGTGTTGTTAGCTGGTGATGAACGCAAAAATCCTGTTTTCATTTGTAGTAGGTAGGAAGCTAAGCAGTTGAGCTCTTTTGAATCATCATTTTCTGTGGTCTCTTTAGAAAGTGATGGTCCAACTGCAATGACGGGTTTTGGTCCAGGCATATCCATCACATTTTTTGCTGAAAAATGAAGTTTTGCTTTGTGCTTTTCATATGCAATTGACTTCTGTAATGGTTTTAAAGAATCATCACTTGGAGCATGGCCAAGCAATGGTTGTTTGAATGGACCAACAGGTTTTGGTAACTTTCCAAGCTCTGCAACACAATTAATAAGTAATGAATCAAAAAGCAGTTTAACAAAAAAAATTAAAAGTTACATAAAGTTTTTAGTTTTGTAATGATAAAAGCATAAACAAATCATGCACAAAAAATTGCAGCCAAATACTCAAACTGCTAAGTACTAGTGAATATCATATTTTGCATCTTTAAAAACTAAAAAGGACAAAGAAAACAATCAAATAGAAGCAATGAAACAAAATTTAGTAGGAATTTTTCTCTTTTATTTCTCTTTTATTTCAGAACATGCGTTTAATACTAAAGTGAAAAAAATATTTGTCAAATTTATAAAACATACTATTCTCAAAACCTGACAAATGGCTCAAAATCCCCATAAAACTGTATTTGGGAGGTTGCTTCCCAAGTTGATTTGCAAACTAGCCACTAAGTGGTGACCAAAGCCAAATATCCTGAAAATTACAATAACTCAAAAACCAATATGGTCACAGAAAGGTGGTTTTGGCTTGAAAGACTCGAATCATCATGTTTCTATCTGTGCTAAGAAGATGTTTTATCATAAACTCAAAAATAAAAGCTATAATTACAAAACAATTATTTTGTAGGTTTTCATAAAATTGTTCTCACATAGTTTAATTGGATGGATTTACCTTTATTTTTTTTATGATATTTAGAAAAGTAGCTGAAAAAGCAAGTCTGTAACAATGGGCTCCTACTTTCTTTTACATTTACAGGAATTATTATGCTATATAAAGTAGAATTATATTTACTGTACAAGAGATTTTAAATTAGGCAATAAAGTTTACTGCAATTGACAACGGTCCTAAGAAGTCAAACAAGCTTCACAAAAGTTCTTCACACAAGCCATACATTTTCCAGTATTAAAAGTTTTACCACAAAGCAGCTTCCAACAAAAGGGAAAGTCAATAAATAAATGTTACTTCTTAATTATTTCAGAATTGTGGCTAAAGAATTAATTAAATGATGGATTGGGTGCTACATTTACCATGCAAGTCATTTTAGTGTGTCTAAAAGAAATTGTAAGTCTGAAAAACTTACCATGTAAGTCATTTTAGTGAATCTAAAAGAATTTACTGCACCAATCAACAGCTGCCTCAATGTGGTGGTGTAGTCCCCAACCCTGTTTGAGTTGGGTTGAAATGGTTGTTGGACTTCCCGAGGGTCCCAGTTATCCTGGGCACTCTCCTTTATTTTTTTGCTATGCTGCCCCCTGACCAACTGCAGAAGGGCAGCACACAGTTTCCTTAAAATCGATCGCCTGTTCTCTCTTTCTCCTGCCCTTTTCTTGCCTGCCTTTGTCTCATCATTCTTCTCCTTCTCTTGATGAGCGGTAACATTCATGCCAACCCTGGTCCCATCTTTCCCTGCTATGTGTGCACTGGCAGAGTAGGTCAGTGCAATGCTGCACCTGCTCCAAATGGGTCAATTTAAGGTGCTCACAACTTTCCCTCTCCAAATTCAGAGCTCTTAACAGCTCTCACTTTTGGAGCTGCCCCCTAGCTGTGTCTCCACTCATAACACTGTGACTCCCTCCTCGAACTCCTCCGACATGTATACCTCAACTGTACAATCAATCCCTTTGTCTGCTAATGCTGCACTCCCTCCCCACCCTCATCTTCAAACCTTTTATCCCTCTTCCATCCATTCTATATCTCCCCTATCTGCCCCCTCACCACTGTCCCTTGCTTCTGGCTGTTCTTCTATAACTGCTGCCTCCTCTCCCCCCCCCCCTGACTCTCTCAGGGTTCAGCAATGAAATGCTGCAGGTCTCTGAGCACTGAACTACTACACTTTCTTTCATCTCATCCTGTAGACCTTATCTGTATCCAGGAAACCAATCTTAACTCATCTTCCTCTCTCGAAATTCTCTACTCAGCGTTCTGATTGTACCCACTCCTGGTCTGGCATTCTCTCTTCTGATACCACGCACGCTAGCGGCAGCATTGTCGTTTTCATCAGGCAGGGCTTATCCTTCTCTGAGCTTTCTGCCTCCTCTCTTTCTTTGCTCGATCCCTACTGTGATTATGTAGGGATCAACATTTCTCTAAACAACTCCTACTCGTTCTCATTTCTTAATGTGTATGCCTCCCTCTTTGCCCCTCTCTGACGGATGGCAGAACTGACTCTTTTTCTCCCTCCATTCTTCCCTCCTCCAGAAATCTCTTTATTCTGGGGGACTTGAACTGCCATCACCCCCTCTGGGACCCAAGAGGTACTTCCAACCCCTGCGGGGAGGAAGTATTCAACTGGGTGATCTTCTCTGACCTCCTCCCCTCAATGACCCTGACACACCCACCCTTCTACATTGCTCCTCTGACAATCACTCCTCTGCTGACAACTCCTTTACTCCCTTTTCTCTGGCCCTTTCTTGCTCTTGGGAGGTGCTTTAGAACCTGGGTTCTGACCACCTATCAATTCTTCTATCTATCCCTCTCTCCCTGGTCTTTTGCCCCAACAAACGTCCTCCTTGCTTCAACTTTCAGAAAGCTAGCTGGGATGATTTTGCCTTCTACTTTGACTGTCACTGTCCTTTTGCAGAAAAATACTCATCTCTTTCTTTTTCCTCCACTGCTGCTCTCTTTACCTCTCTGGCACTGAATGTGGCCAAATCTTCTATTTCTTTCAGCTGCATCAAACGCCCTCCTAAAGCCTAGTGGTCTGCGAAGGTGGAAGGTGCGGTTAGTGAAAGATGCAAGGCTTTCGCATCCACTCACAGAAGTGATGAAGATCACCAAGCTTACATCTCTGCTTCTTGACATGCCTCATCAGTCATCACCAAGGCCAAGGCTGAGGCATGGCAGACCACTTGCTCCTCTCTTTCACCCAAATCAAACCCAAAACCTGTATACTCTCTTTACTGCTCTATCACTGGCTCTCCTTCCTCCTCCCCTAATTTTCCTAACTGTTCTTCTCCCAGGGAATTGGCTTTGGTCTACACCGCTTACCTGAGATCTCACTTTTCCGTTTCTCAGGCAAAGATCCTGCATAGCAGAGCCAGAGACTACCTTCCTGAGCTCTGCCAAGCCACATGCCCGGAGGAGTTTCACTCATCCTTCTGCTCTCCTTTTTCCTCCACTGAACTTCTTGCAGCTGCCTCCCACCTTTCCCCCTCCACTGCCACTGGTCCAAAGTTGCCTATCCCATGCTAATACATCTTCCTCACTCTGGCATGGACTTTCTTCATTACATCTTCAATCTTTCCTGGACTTTGCATTCCTTTCCTTCCATCTGGAAGACATCTTCTATTGCTCCCATCCACAACATGGGAAAGCCTCTTGACCCTCCTGCTTCCTTCCAGCCTATTTCTCTCACCTCCTGCGTCTCAAAGCTGTTTGAACACATCATTCTATCCTGTCTACTTTTCTTTCTGGAATCTAATTTCATTCTCTCTTCCCACCAGGCCAGTTTCCGCCCTGGATGGTCTACACTAGATCAAATTCTGTACCTTTCTCAGTCTATTTCAGATTGGTTTGACAAACCCAGGCCAGGCTCTTGGATGATCCTCTCTACTACTGATTTCTCCAAAGTTTTTGACTCTGTCTGGCATCCCACCCTTTTCCATTAACTCATTTTGGTTGGCCTCCCTCCTTGCTTTGCTCACTGGACTCAATCTTTCCTTTCTGATAGGTGCGCTTGCATGTTTTTTTCAAAATCACAAAAGCCGTTCCTTTTGAGTCTGCCGAGGTGTTTTGCAAGGATGCGTTCTTGGCCCTGTACTTTTCTCTCTCTTCATCAATCATCTCCCTGCTTTTCTGCCTTCTTCCGTCAGCTGCTCTTTTTACGCTGACAATCTGGCCATTTGGTCCTCCTCTTCCTTAGTCCCCTCTGCGGTAGAGGCCTCACAAGGAGCTCTGTTTTGATTGGAGCAGTGGTCTGAAAACTGGTGTCTTCCTCTCAATCCGAGCAAATGTGAGGCCTCCTTCTTCTCAGTGGATCCCCACCAAGCTAACCTCCAGCCCAACCTCCTCTTACTTGGTTCCTGCCTCCATTTCAACCCAACTTCAACCTTTCTTGAGGTCACCTTCAACTGCACTCTTTCCTTTTTTAAACATGTATCTTTGCTGAAGGCCAAATTCTTTCCACATCTCAAGGCCTTATGCTGTGTCTATGCTTCCTCATGGGGCTCCTCTAAGTAGTACCTCTCTCTTCTGTATAAAGCTTTTCTTCGGCCCCTTCTCACTTACGCTTCACCCGGATGGTTTCCTTTCCTAAGCATTACCAATATCACCAAATTGAAACGCCTCCACCCAGCAGCTAGTCGTGCCATTACCGACTGCCTCTTGTCCTCCCCTATCCCTCTGCTTCTCTTCGAGGCTTCTTTACCTCCCCTATGAGTCACCTTGACTCATTCCACTCTTTTATCTTAAGAGCGGGCTCTTCGTCTCCCAACCTCCTTTTCTATTTCAGGTTTGGCCAGACGTGGAGTGAAACCAAGACTCTGCAGATCGTCTTAGAGAGCTTTTGCATCCACTCACACCTCCTTCAACTTCCCCTAGGAAGGCTCTTCTTGCTTGCCCTCCCTTTCCTCATTGAAATCTGCTTTTGTTCATTGTGGAGTCCACCCTTTCTTCCTCATGCTCCTACTCCAATCCCCCTCTCTCTCCAAGATGTGGCTCCCCCCTCATAATCTGGTACTCTGGACAGACGGATCTGTTCCTTCTCCTCTTGGCAAAGGCAGCTCCAGCATTTACCAATTGCTCTCTCTATGGCACTGAGGCCACTCTTTCTTTTTCAGCAGGTCTAGTATGTTCAAGTTTTTCCACTGAAGCCTGCGCCATTCTGCATGCTCTTTTCTGGTATTGGCAGCGCCAACAAGCCTGCTACTTCTCTTTTCTTTTTATCTGACTCTCATTCTGTCCTTGCCACCCTGTCCTCTCCTCCATCTTTCCTTTTACCTCAAACTCTGTGGCAGATCTGGCAGGAACTGTTTTCTCTCTCCTCCTGCTCTATCAGGTTACAATGGGTATCCAGACTATCATTTCTCCTGGGAAATGACATGACTGATGAGCTGGCCAGACAGGGAGCGCTACTTGCGCCCTCCGCAATCCTTTGTAGTCTCTCTCCTCTTATCTCTCATATCCACTCTTCTCTTTTTTTGGACTGGAGGCATACTGTCTCATCGAAATTCTTTGACACACCGGTTCCCATAATTTCCACCAAGGAACTTGTGCTCCCTCATCATGCTTGCTGTGTTGTCTCTCGTCTATGCTGCAATGGACAAAGCCTTCTTTTAGCTTCTTGTCTCTCTAGGATTGGCAGAATCAAGAATCCTTCCCGCAGTGCCTGCAGACACTCGTCCCAGGACACCTCTCATCTCATTCTGCACTGTCCAGCTATGGACTCTTTGTACCGCTCACTCTTTGATGACTCTCTACGATCTCTGGTCCAGGCTCTGGGGAGTTGCCTGGCTTCTGGGGCTCCATGGTCTTCTGCCATGCTCCCATCCCTTGGAAGGGGTTGGGTAAACAACAACAACAACAAAAGAATTTGCAAGGTGATAAAGAGTTCAGTGCTATAGACTTTCTCGTATTGCCAAATGCTCACATGTGATTGAGCCACTAAACCACTCTAACCAACCATTTATTTTTTGTAGATTGAAAGATTGAATATAAGGTGGTGATTAATTGTGCCATGTATAAAATTTGTATGTCCAGAAGTTTCAGAGGAGTTAAAGCGTGTGTATGTACTACACATTTACAGACAGAAGCAGGCTTTATATCACAGATATTTTGACATTCACATGAATTTGCTCTTTAGCGCTCTTGTAAGGCAATGTTTTAAATGTACATTAGAGTGGTCAATTTTGAAAGTTTAGACACTCATCCCTTAAAATTGAGCCACTTGCAAAACAAATAATTTCTGTACCGTATATTGCAGCCTTGTCGCCACACTTGCTGTACTACAGAACAAAAAACAATAGAAGCTATTAAAAGAGTGTCATGAATAAGTAAATTTGCATTAAAAGAATAGTTTTTGTATGTGTACAGGGTGCGGACAAAGTTCTTGGACAAAATATAATACTTAATTTAATAACTCTTAAACATATGCATTAACTTCATACTGTTGAATATTAATAATTTCATCACTCCTCTTTCAGATCGTAACATATATTTGTCAAAATTTAGCTTCAATATCGAGTATGAGTGATAAACGTGCAGCCATCATTGAGCTCCATTGCGCGGGAAAGACAAATTATGAGATTGTGAAATTTCTTAAAGCTCCAAGATCAACTGTTTATCACACGGTTAGCAGGTGTAAAGAACTTCAAAGTACCGAAGATCGTCCTCGAAGTGGAAGACCACAATCTTCTCGGACGCCAAAGATGATTAATGCTGTCAGAGCCAGAATCCGACGCAATCCCAAGAGATCCATGAGGGCAATGGCCTGTGACATGAATGTCAGTGAGAAGACGATCAGAAACATTGTAAAAACCGATTTGAAGATGTCGTCTCTTAAAATGCAAACTCGTCAGCACCTCACAGACCTCTGAAAAAAAAAGACTGGCTTGAGTGAAGATTCTTCTTAACAAGTTGAAGGCTGTTACGGGCACGAGCAACGCTCGAGCGAAGATTCTTCTTAACAAGTTGAAGGCTTGTACGGGCACGAGCAAGGCTCGAGCGAAGATTCTTCTCAACAAGTTGAAGGCAGGTACGGACACAAGCGAGATTATTTTCTCTGACGAAAAATTGTTCACTGTTGAGGCAATCTGCAACCAACAAAATAACAGAGTCCTAGCAAAGTCCTCTGCAGACATTCCTGACTCTATGCAAAGCGTTTTTAGGCGACAGAAACCTTCTTCTGTCATGGTGTGGGCTGCCATTTCAAAAACATGGAAGTCCCTCCTCATTTTTGTTCCACAAGGAGCAAAAGTGAATACAAATGCGTACATTGAAACAATCTTGACTCCTGCACGTCAAGCAGCCAAAAAGCACTTCAAAGACAAGCCGCTCATCTTCCAACAAGATGGTGCACCATCACACACGTCCAAGAAGACACAGAGGTGGTGCCAAGACCATTTTCCAGGATTTTGGAGCAAGGAGGTTTAGCCACCCTCATCACCAGATCTCAACCCGATGGACTTTTGTGTTTGGTCCCATTTGGAGGCAGATGCCTGCGCTTCTTCTCATGTGTCAGTTGGAGCCCTCAAGAGTTCTCTTGAGAAGGCATGGGCGAAAATACCCCAAGAAACCCTGCGTAAAGCAGCAGAGGGTTTTCGTGGCAGACTTGAGCGTGTAATTCAGGCCAGAGAGGGACATATTGAATGACATTTTGTACTATTGTTCATGAAAGTCATGCCAAATAAAAAAAATAATTGTTTGTAGTTATATTCATGATTTACAGAATTATCAAATTTTTACATTGTCCAAGGACTTTGTCTGCACCCTGTATAGTTATTGTGATCTGTTGTTTTGTTTTGCAGTGATCATTTTTAATTGTAAATCTAAATTGTCTGAAGCCCTAAACTTGCTAAACTGTTTTCAAAGATAAATAGATTTGTAACTCACATGCCTTTATGACATCACAATGGCTGTCTACGTAACTTAGTTTTCCAGCATTTTCTAGTGATTCTTGTTTCTTCTCAACAATTTTTTTTTCTTTTTTTTATTACTACTGATTACATAATTTATTAACTGTGTTTATTTGCGTCACGTGATGTTCTAGCAATTTCTAGATTATTTTCCATTGTACATATAAGACAGCGAGATTCTATCCATTTAGAGAGAGTGTAGTTCAGAGAAAGATAGCAGAGTGTAGTGAAAAGGCGTTCTGTGGTGATTGTTGTGACAGGAATTAAGCAATTATTTTGGTGGCTTTTAGTTTAATTAGTCTCTGATATTTATTTATTGAAGTGCTTTAGTTCTGTGTTTTGGCAAGTGAAGGAATTCAAAGTTGTAAAGTGATTTGTGAATATATTGTTGTTTTTGATCAAAAAGTGCATAGGTTAAAGTATCTTAGTGGAAGCCAATCTTTTCATAGCTATTAAGTTGCAACCATACTTAATTGTTCAATCAATAATGCAAGTTGCGTCAATTTTAAGAAGTAAATTAAGATTGAGATAGATTCAAAACTCTATTGAAATGTGACAAAGAGCCACTAGATAATGCTTAGATTGAATTGACGCATTTTTTGTCCAAATAGAGGGTGATGATATTTTTTCTGGTGACAATCATTTTCAAAGCACAAAATTATGAATTTGCACACTTCCACTGGCTACAAAACTTCACATGTAGTACAACTGGTTGCACACCCCTATACTGCATTGCTGTACACAAAAACAATTTGAGTCAAAAGAGCTGCAGTCAAGGACACGTGGTTTAGCCACCCCTGGTATATTGCATAAATATTTAGATTTAGACATGGCACATGGCCCCTAAACTAATGGCCCCTCATAAATTTCTTACCTATTAAATTTTTTTGGTTTTATCACAATCTGCTTTTATATGCTTTTGTAAATTGTGCCACAACATGACTAAACAGCAATAAAAAAATTAAAGAAATATCCCAGTAGTTTCCCATTTAATTAGATTTTTGCACACAATCACTATGTGTCCTACCAAAGTAATAATTTATGTAAGTTGTCAATGACTCTTTGGAGTAGGAGTTCTTAACTGGGGGTACCTGTATCCCTTGGGAGTACAAAGCACCAAAGCAGGGGGTACGAGATGAGGCGTCAGAATAATGGTTTTTCTAAACAATTTGCTAAAAATTTATTTTCAATGTTATTTGAAATACGAAAATATGTTCTGAAGTCGTTTTTAACATCTGCATTTCTAAATAATTTTTTGTCATAAGAGTTACTGTGATGTAATAAATAGCTTCTTGTTTGTTCCAAAAGAATTGGAAATTTTTTAGAAACCGTTGGAAGAAAAGAAACAGTTAAAATGTTCACCTAGTTTACCAGATTTGACACTGGTAAATTTCTTTGTGTGACTGTTTCTAAAAACCGAAGTTTGCAGTAGGAAACCTAAAACAATTGCTAAAATGAGAGTAGCAATTGAAAAAGAATGTGCTAAAATACCAGAGAAAATGTTGCTGGACTTTTCTGAGTCCATTTCTTCAAGATATGAAAAGCGTATTGAACAAAACTGCCACCAGTTTGAGTACATATGTGAACTCGTCAATTTGTAAACATTCTAAAATTGCCCCAAGTGTCTTTTGTGTTACCAGAATTTAATTTGATATGTTTAGGTATATTTTTTCTCACAAATTCTTTAAATGTTTATTCTTTCTTTTGCATCAATTTATTTAAAAGCAAAAATCAATAACTTAATTAAGTTATAACAATTCAAAGAGTGTATACATTTTTTTGGGACACCCTGTATATAAGTTGTTGCTATCCATCGTGCCAAATTCAGCAATTCTAAGAAGTATGTGGCAAACAAAATTGACTATAAAGCATTTTAAAAGGGTTAATGAAAATATGGCAATTGATGACTCAGTCTTTTAGCTTAATGTTTAGTTGTGTAGGTTATTGTTGTTTTGTCAGTACAGAAGCATAATAGAGCAAAAAATGATGCCTGTAGTTAAATGAGTACCGTTTTGATAACTTCAAGCCACAAAACTATTTTCTAAGGTATCATCATCACATACAGGAGCAGATCTAACATTTTTGTTAGGGAGATCCAAATTGCATTATTACTATGCATTCTAACATAATCTAATTAGGCTACTGTCAAAGCATGAGCTTTGGACAATCTGACCCATCAATATTTCAACAGATTTACCCTGATATAGATGTACTTTTCAAATTTTTTATCATAAAAAATGGTGGGGTAACAATTTTGGGCAGCTCTAAAAAGTAATTAACGAATTATGTAAATTGATACTCTGGTAGCACACTCGTTGGTGGCCAATATGTAACTAACTGCAAAAACAATTGAGGCACTTCCGAATTTTTTGCTTTGGTCAAGCCACATTGTGGCACAGTTAGCAAAAGCAAATGAAAGCAGTAGATAATTATAAAACATTCAAAAATTAAAACAAAACTAGAAAATTTGATACAAAACCTTAACTTTGGGAGCCATGTTCAACCCTTAATATTTTTGCAAAATATTTCAGAGAAATTACTTTGATAACAAGTAGCACAATTAAAGAATTTGGAGTTTAAACTTTCAAAAATTAATAATAAATGGATCACTCTGTTGTACACAAGTAATATTTTTAACTGTATCTATTTATTTTATTTCAAATACTTACTATTGAAGACATTTAAGGTGAAAAACTGTTGCTAAAGACTAGAGACTCCTTGGTAATGTTACAATAAAAGCTTGGTATATCCAAAGACCATTAAACAAAGAAAACAAATAAATACATAAAACAAAGAAAAATAGGCATGGCATTTACCTAATGACTTATCCAGCAAGGGTCCTTTATTTGATATTATTGGAGTTTGGAGGAGTGGTTGTTTTCTTTGAGCAGTCTGAAATGTTAACATTTTAAAATAAGTAAAAATCCACTTAATCAAGCACCAGAGCATTCTAGCTATTATTCATGTTGTTACAAATGGTATCAAGGATGAAACGTGATAAAGTGCTAGGGGTATTTGTCAAAAATCACATCCAAAAATTAAAGTCCTTGCTCTGATACATTCTGATAATAGCAAGTGGATATCACCTGCACTAAATCAACAAGCTCAAAGGCCCATTTTCATTCATAAACACTAGCTTCTGATAAAATCAGCAGTATGCTTTACTCATTTTATTGTATTAAAATACATAGAGAAAAACTAAGAGATGGTTTCAACGTAAACGAAAAAAACAAAAGTTATGCCAATAAAGCACAGCTTGGAGTGTTTGAGCAAAAAAAGATGAAACATTTACCAGGCAGTCAGAACACCAAACTGTTTGAGTTTTTAAATGTATCAAATTCTTGTAACAGGAGTAGCAACATAATGAAAGTTAAATTGTTGAATAATTTCAAGGGAAATCAATAGTTTGTAGCCATTTATAATCAAAATACAAAAGAAACAGCCAGAGAGCCAATCACAATAAATAACTGAGCAACTTCTACAGATAGCATTTTATAATTTTAGAAAAGAAGACAAATAAAAAGCGGCAACAAAAATAGTAGGCTGATTAGGTCAGAAAGCACCACACCATCTTTAAACCAAATCAGCACTAAACTTCAAGAAATTAGCAGTGAAAATGCTCTTACTCGTTATTGAATCTAAATTTCTCTTTATAGATAATAAAAATTTTGGTGTATGGTGATGATCTGTTTTCTTTTGAATCTTCATTATTACCTATCTGGTCACTGCTGACACTAGCTGACCTAATGAACAGCATTCCTCTACTTCTGTTTGTCTCTCAAGCCTTCATGACAAGTTCTTCCAATCTGTCAAATGTTTTCCAAACTTCTTTCCATTTTCTTCATAAGATTGTTGAACTGCTCTTTTTTTCCAGTTAGTCTGCACATTTTCTTATCATTTCTTGGATCACCATTTTTCCAGACATGCGTCTGCAGAATGTGTCCATAGTACCTCAAATTGGTCATCTCAATGATGTTCAAACATGACATGTGAGGCTTTATCAGTAGTAAGATCCAACTACTTTTCTTGGCTGTTCATGGTATCTTCAGTAACCATCTTCATGTTCACTTCTCAAGAGTCTATTCTATGATAACCTGCTTCACACAGGGCCCAACTTTCAGTGCCATCTGTGAACACTGGAATGCACTCCTCTAGTTCTATGTCTATCAATAAGCCATTGCCTTTCTCTATTCTTTCCAGTTTGGACATGGCGCTGGAGCCTTGCTACTGAATTATGTGTCACCATTGGCATCTAGCCTCCTATGGTAAGCAAAGTTACACAAATGTATTTTCCAACTTGATGGTTGACTAACTTCAAATACAAAAAAAGCATAGTATTAAAATTCCATGATGACAAACCATTTTTGATACACCCCACAATGAAACATTTTGTCTGATGCCCAACCCAAGGTTACATTTCCATGGATCTATTCGCATGCAAGAGCAGCATATTTTCAATTACAAGCTTTCAAAAACCAAACTATTGGTAAAGAATGCCTTTGCAATTATAACGTAAAGAATCTGAAGCAGGGCAAAATAAAACAAGTGCTCAAAGTTTGGTGACCAAATATGCTGCACAAAAGATTTCAATTCTTCCAATTTTGGGCAAGAACCAATACAAGGCCATATGCAAGCAGAAAGGAGGACACAAGCGTGATGAGTAAGCACAAGTTCTTAAGTGAAGACTGGGGGGAGGCTTATGTGTAAAAAATCTGACAAGACATGAAGCCTCCATCTAAAAAAAAAGACATAAGCAATTACCAGAGGTAAAAAACGACAAAAAGACTGATAATTGCTAAAACAGTGCACCTTTCCTGACCAACTAAACTATCAGCTTTGTTTACACCAAAAAAAAATCAGTTCCGAGAACTCAATGCAGTCTCAGAAAAGAGAAAAAGGAGATGGTCAAAAGTTTTTGGGCTAGAGAAGGCAAATGAACAATAAGGATGCTTTGATAGTCCTGCCAAACTAATTAAACAGTTCAAAAAATGACACAAACTTCAGGAGAAAAACGTTAACTGGCCTTGCCAAATAGAAAAAAGCAGCTTTACTGCAGCACACCTCCAATCCAAAAAAAGAGAACAGTGGACATGAGGCGTAAGAGGAGAAAGATCACAAGGGACAGCAGAAGGCAGAACTAAGGCACCATGCCTGGCCAGCTTATCAGCTGCATCATTACCCAAAAAAGTGAGTGTTTGGGAATCCTTGGTAGCTTAGTAGTAAACGAGAGAAGACAGTTCCTGCCAGATGTGCCAAAGAATTTGAGATAAAAGGAGAGATCAGAGATCAGGAGAGGACAGAGTGTTGAGGACAAATCAACAATCTGAGAAGAGTGGCAGACCTGTTGGTGCTGCCAAGACCAGCAAAGAGCTTGTGGAATGGCACAGGCTTCAGTGGAAAAATTTGAACATACTGGCCTGGCAAAAAGGAAGAGATGGTATTAGCACCACAAAATGGGCAATTGGCAAGAATGCCAAAGCTGCCTTTGCCAAAAGGTAAAGGAACAGAACCATCAGTCCAGATTATCAGATCCTGAAATGAGAGAGAGTCAAGGTGACTGAGAGCCCCATCTTGGTGAAAATATGGAGGGTTAGAATTGGAGCATAAAGAGGCAAAAGTCAGCTTCTACCTGAAGAAAAGCGAGTTTCAAAGAGGGGAGGGAGGGAGGGCAAGCAAAGAGAACTTCCTCAGAAAAAATAGGAGAAAGCATGAGAGGGTGAGTTGACGCAAAAGCTCTGCCAGTGGATCTAGAGAGTCTTGGTTTCACTTTAAGTTCAACCAAACCTGAAATAGAAAAGGAAGTTGTGAAACAAACCTCATAAAAAGACATGGCAAAATGAGGGGTAACTCATAGGGGAGGTAGATATCTCAGTGAAGAAAAGAGGGATAGGGGAAGATGAGAGGCAACCAGTGATGATGCAACAGGCCACTCGGTGAAAGCATTCCAATTTGAAACGTTGGTAATGTTAAGAAAAGAACATCATCTGAATGAAGCATAATTCAAAGGGATCAAGAAAATGCTTTGTACTACAGAGAGGACTCCTTACAAGGACCCCATGGGGAAGCAGAGATAAAGCATAAGGCCATAAGATGAGGAAAGAACTTGGCCTTCATTAAAGGTACATATTTAGAAAAGGAAAGAGTGTGGTCATAGGTGATCCCAAAAAACGTCAAGAGTGGGATTGAAGCAACGGTGGTTGAATAAAAGGAGTTGGGACTGGAAGTTAGTTTGATAGCAATCCACCGAGAAGGAAGCCTAACATTTGCTCAAATTGAGAAGACAGCAGTCCCTAGGCCAGCCTATTAGTCAAATCAGAGCTTCTTATGTAGCCTCCACAGCATCAGGAATCGAGGGGAGAGGACCAAATGGCCAGGTCATCAGCATAAAAAGAACAGCTGATGGTAGAAGGTAAAAAAGCAGAAAAATCATTAAAGGAGATGGTAGAAAAGTACTGTCACAAGAACAGATTTTTACAAAACACTTCAACAAACTCAAAAGGACAGTCTTTTGTGACTTTGAAACATCACGCAAGCACACCTACCAGAAAGGAAAAATTTAGAGTCCAACAAGCAGAGCAATCATAATAAGTTCATGGAAAAGAGCAGCATGCCAGACAGAGTCAAAACCCTTAGAGAAGTCAATCGTAACAAGAATCAGCCAAGAGCAAGGTTTGGGTATGTTAAGTCCATCCAAAATGAACTAAAAACAAAACAGAATTTGATCATGAGTAGACCATCCAAAGCAGAAACTGACCTGATAGAGAAACAGAATGCAGTTAGATTGCAAAAAGAAAAGTAGACAAAAAAAATTGTGTTAAAAAAATATTGAGATGCAGGAGGTGAGAGATAGGCCAGAATGATGCAGAAGAGCAGACGAAAGATTTTCCCATCTTATGGATCAGTAAAATGCAACATGTCTTCCAGTTGGAAGAAATGTAAAGACTAGGAAAAATTGCAAATGTAAAGAAAATCCATGCCGGTGCAAGGAAGGTACCTTAGCATAGGATAGCTGACTTTGTCTCTGCAGGGCCAGAGGCAACCAGCATAATGGCAGAGTGCAGGTTTTCTTAAATGGGGCTTGGCCCCCTTGGGGGCCACAAAGTGGTTCTCTGGGGACCACAAGCAAAGGTCTTAACTAGATAACTTCGCAGAGGCCATCACTAGTATTACAAAACCCAAGTGTCATAATATTAAGTATTTGCCATTTAAACTTAAATTTGTAGTTTTTATTTACGTTGTAGACCTCCCTAGTGACATTCAGTGATGTATTTTTCTGGAACGTTCTTGAATTACCCAGTACATTGTAAATTTGTTTTTAATCTGTCACATTACGTAACTTAAATGATCAAAATTCCATTAATAGTAATGGAATCTTGTGATAGCAAGTTGCAGGTTGCAGCATAATCTTGTTTACAACTTAAAGAATGTCTGAATTTCCTAATTCTCTTTGCTAAATAACAGTGCATCTGGTAACTTAAATTTTGCTCACTTTGTATGTATTTGACTGAAATTTCACACTTTACTATTCAGAAGGATTAAAGTCGAAACTGCTGTCGGGATGAACATCAGGTCTGTATTGATGATTAGAATTCACTCAAGGTGAGAGTTAGTTGTGGATAGAGATGAAATAGCTTTGCTATATTGTTGTAATTTGTTGTTGTTACAAAGACAGTGAAAAAATGTAGTGGAAGGTGTTTGGTGCATCCTGCACTAGAAAATATAGTTGTCGAATTACAAAATAGAGTAATTGTGACTGTTGTATTAACAGAAATTTAACTACTTCTTTATTTGTATTCTGTTTTGACTCAAGACCTTAAGTTTACATATACAATAGCTAAAACAACATTTTTTTTTTATCAAAAGTTAAAAGTTGCAAGTGGAGTGAGAACTACATCTCACTTGGCTTCACAAAAGTAACTTGGAATGACTGTGATTGTGGGCAGTATCTTCACTGCTTGGTCGTGATGTCAAATGTGTTATTACGACCCTCCAAACTAAACAAAACATCATGATAAAAACATCCCCAAAGAAGGATGATGACATTGATGCTTTGTCTGCCAAAAGAGTACAATATGACCTGGAAATGAGGCTACCTCATTTAAGACTTACGGTAGAGGAAAAGCCAACTCTTCGGTGCAGCTATGAGGTGGCATATCAAATTGCAAAATGTAAGAAGCTGCATAGTATTACTGAGAAATTTATTAAGCCATGCACAGAAAAAATGATTAAAATAATGATCACATTGAGGGTGAAAAAGAAAATCCAGCAAGTTTTGCTCTCTAATGATACAGTACCATCTGCTAATGCGTGCCAGCAAGTTTGCTTCAAAATCAAGCAAAGTATGCTCCAGGCTAGCATTCAACTGGACGAGTCTACCAATATCACTTTAGAAAGCCACTTGATTACCTTTGCCTGATAGGAGAAAGATAGAAAGATGAAGAAAGAGTTCTTGTTTAGCAATACACTATGAGCTACAACAACTGCCACTGATGTCAAAACTCTTGTGGACTTTTTTTAAGCCAATGAGCTCAGCTCTCAGAATTTCAAGCACATCTATACTGATGGTGCTCCAGCGATGATTGGCATCAAATCAGGGTTTGTCACACTGGTGAAGAACAAATGGCCTCATGTGATGTCTTTGCACTGTTCACTACACACATACCCTCTAGCATCAAAGACTCTACCTTGAGGGCAAAAAATCACTGGCTCTTCCAACTTTTGGCCAAAAAATGAGAGCGCAACATGTGAGAAGTTTGTTTTATACCAAAGTCCATTGGCTGTCCAGAGGCAAATGCTTCTCTTAATTGCATGAACTCAAAAATGAGCTTGAAATCTTTCTTTGAGAAAACAAAAACAACCATATGTACAAATTCACAACGAAGAGTTTGTTGATGCTTGCATACCTGGCTGATGTAGTCAGCCACCTCAATGACATGAAGTCTTTACAAAGCCGTGATGTGACAGTCAGTGAGGTTAAATAGGGCAGGCATTGCTCGTTTGCTGAGTGTCACGATATTACAACCAGATCAAGTCGTTATTTCAACAAATTTATTCTTCTAAATTGACATTTTGCTCCCTTTAGTTACCAGGGAGCTTCTTCAGAATACGGTAGATGTTACCAGTGTAACATATAAACTGTACAACATAAAAATATAAAGACAACCTGTATTACTAAACACTAAAAATTATCTACCAACAGGGCTGGCAACCACGTAATAGTGAAAACATTGTTACATTACAGATACAGGAGTGGGCACAAGTAAAAATTGTTGTAAAATACATAAGACATCATTTATTGAAGACAAACACACTATAAACAGCCGGAAAATTTGCACCATCATTATATAAACCATAATTATATTATAAACCACCATAATTACATTATATAAACAAGCCTTTTGATTTATCAAAAAACTTTCTGCAACGACCCCTGTATGCATGTGACTCTAACTTTAGTATTTTGACATTTTCCCAATCTATTCTATGATCAAAATCCATAACATGTTGACTCAGCGCTGACTTTTTAGTGTTAAAAGTCTTGACTGCATCAGCATGTTGCCGTTTTCTGGTTCTAACACTACGTCCTGTTTCACCTACATACACAGCATTGTATGTAGCATCTTTAGGTTTATGAAACAATGAAGGCAATGTGTGATACGGTTTTAAAGCCACTCCAATACCAACTTGAGTCAAAATTTGGCTAATAGGTTTGAAGACACCTTGCACATAGCGAATCGAAGTAAACCGTTTCAGTTATTCTGTTTTTCTTATATTATGATTTTGCAAGTACTTCTTAAAACTGCATTTGCTACTCAGAAATCCATTATTTCTTAAGGTTTTTGTTGTTTGATGAAACTCTTCGATCTTTTTTCGTTATTTGATGTGATTCTGTTGGCTCTGAAAAATAATGTACAAGCCACACTAACCTTTTGATTAACAGGGTGATGAGAAGTTAGTCAGTGAGGTTGGAGACATGCTGGCTGGGCTAACTGCTTGAATGAGAATTTGGCAAGCACGAGTCAAGATAGGGTCCACTAACTAATATCCATTGTTGGAAAGGCACCTGAAGATATATAGGATTGACTTGCCAGATAACATCAAAACTTGCATCATAGAGCATCTTGAAATTGTTTCTGCTGAGTTTCGATCATATTTCAATGACGACACATTGAATATTTCATGGTGCTGAGACCCATTTAACAGTGAAATTGACCCTAATGTCAAAAAAGCAAAAGAGTTGGCAGAGCTCAAAGTTTTGAATGCAACGAAGCTGGCATTTAATAACAAAACTAACAACTCCAGCTTTTGGTTGTCTCTTCATGATTCATATCCACTACTTAGCAAGCAGGCTTCCATAATTCTCATTCAATTTCCAACTACCTTCCTTGGCAAAGCTGGATTTTCTGATTTGGCATCCATAAAAACAAAATCCAGAAATCACCTCGATGTATGTAGTGACATTTGCCTTGGTTAGTCCAAGGACCTGAATATCAAAGGCCTCCTCAGGCAAGTACAAGAACATGCTTTGCACTGACTATGTTAATTTAAAGTAAATTGACTGTAATACATTCATTCTTTTACTTTCGTTTGTTGGCTTTTTTATTATTAAACGTGGTGAATAAAATAAGTGATGGAAACCTGTTAAAAGTAAAACTAGGTATTTTTATTGAAGAGCAGGGGGGCCACAGAACATAAAAAAAGTTTGAGATCCACTGGCGTAGTAGTTAAAGCATCTGCTTTGCAGTCAGTAGACTGCAAATGGTTTGTTTCCTGAGTCTAGTCATACCAAAAGACTTTAAAAAAATAGTATTCACAGCTTCCCTGCTTAGTTCTCAGCACAAAAGGAATACTGTGGAGAACAAGCTCAAAGCTTGCTTGTTGTGTCCTTGGTAAAGACACTTTACGGGATGCCTCCACCTTTATGAGGCAGACAGGTGGTTGGCTCAAGCAGTCTACCTGTCGTGGTGTTTAGTCTTACTAAAGACTAGCAAAAAAAGCTAATGAAAAGCTCATAATCTGAAAAGATCTCGTCCACACGAAAAAGGTGGTCAGCATAGATCCATAGGAGAAGAATAATTGGGAAAGTTTAGAGAAATATGATGAGGAGGAAGAGTCAGGGATAGCATGGTTGAAAGAATACACTGATTTAGGATCCAATTTAGAAGAAAGATCAGCATGTCACCTGCCATGTTTCAGCCTTGGCTTTAGTGATGACAGACAAGGCATGTCGGGAGGCAGAGATGGAGGCCTGACGACCTTCATCACTTCTATGAGCAGCAGCAAAAGCATTATGTCTTTCACTTACCACATCTTCCAGTTCAGAAGACCATTTGATGCAGCTGAAAGAAATGAAAATTTTGACGACATCCACTGCCAGAGAAGTGAAGAGAGTTGCAGTAGAGGAAAGAGAGGAGTATTCCTATACTGAAGGACACTGACAGCCAAAGTGAAAGGCTAAGTAATCCCAATGAGCTTTCTAAAAATTGTAGGAAGGGGGCCATTAATTGGGGTGGAAAAGCAGAGAAAGGAAGACAGTTAAAAGAATTGGAAGGTGATTAAAACCTAAGCCTTGAAGCTCCTCCTGGGTGCTAGAGAGGGCAAGAGAGGAGGGAGCAGAGAAGACATTGGGAGAGGAGCAACTGCCAGATGAGAAACGGAGAAGGGTGGGGGGTGTAAAATTTCTTGAGGAAAAGGTCTGAAGAGATGACCCATTTGAATACTCCCTCCCCACAGAGATCAGAGGGACCTAAAAAGATATGAAAAATGAAGATTTTTGGGACTTGCTGCAGCCATTTTGTTTTCACCCTTGAAGGAGTCTTTCACTATTTTTTGTGGTAGACTTTATGTTATTTCTTGGAGTGTGAGCTTTCAAAAAATGCACGGGTCAAAACAGTTGAAATTTGTAGTGGGTCAACCTCCATTTTGAGACAAATTGACTGGTCTAAGTAGAAAGAATAATGAGCCAAGCGAAGATGATTAGCAGTATTTGATTCAGCATAAGAATAGTTAACTGAACAGAAAGCTAACACAAAACAAAAAAAATATGCCAAAGCTTTTGAATACCTTTTCTTTTATCATCTGCATTTGCTTCACCAAAATATGGAAGAAAAGTTCCTCCTATCATAAATTCCAAAAATGATGAGCTCCAAGTTAATTTAAGGTAGGGTCTATAAAGAAAGAGGTAGATAAAAACAACTTTAAAGAGAAAATAAAGCATGACCAGTTGAGTGACTGCAGTCTCTTAAAGAAGATGTGGAAAGTTGTACTCTTGCTTTGTTGTTTAGAGAAACTTGAAAATCAAAGATGGTACAGGAAGGATGGACTTCTTTGAGGAGAAAAAAGGTAAAAATAATCTCATAAGAAAAAAATAAGCTTGGGTGACACAAGGATGTACAAAAACCTCAGCAAGAAGAAGTTTAGGCAAGTATAAGAGACAGCCAGTGATGGTGCGCCTGACTGCTTGGATGAAGAAGTTTCAACTCTGCAATTTTGGTGTTGCAGAAAAAAGGATATCATCCAAGTCATAAATAAGAATGGGCCAAAAAAAGGTTTGTAAAGAAGAGACAAGTAGTTCTTCTAGAAACTACATGAGAAAGCAGAGATACACTGCAAGATTTTAAGGCAAAGGTAATACTTGGATTTCAACAAAGATAATCATTTAGAAAAGAAAATGGTGTAGACAGAAGTTTTTATTGAAAAAGATCAAAATTGGTTTTTCTGATCTGTATTCCAATGATCAACAAAGCAATGAAGTATTACATTAAATTGAAGTGCATCCAAACCTTCATTGAAAAGGGTACAAATCATTTGCAATGTGACCATGGTGACGATTCACACAATACCAGTATTATAATAGTGACCATGGGGCTGTATTATGGCACAACAAACCAGCTTGTGCAGTAAAATCATAGAGATAGTTATAAACTATCATTATAAAAAAAAAACTTAAGAAGCAGTCAATTTTACACACTTTGTCGCAGTTGTTTTGTAGTTGATAACCAGTATGCCAACAAACTACCAAAATAATAGTGCAGTACAATTATTTTCAAAATACACTAATCTTGGAGGGTTATTCAATTTAAGCTAGGCTTATGAAAGCTGGACAAATAATTACTTTTTTTAAAAAAGCATTTATTTTCCTACAGTTTTATTCTACACATTACAGTGAACTAAAATATACGAGGCGTTTACAAACTATTTTAGAATAACCTCTTTTTTTAAAACAAAATGAAAGTCAAATCAACCACACTATAGCAAATTACATACTAGCTCAAGATCATCACCACATCTCACTGTGCACCACTGCTTTTACAATAATTATTAGAGTAATAATATAATATATCACTTAGGCATTTAGCTCATGAATTATGATCACACATTTGAATGAGCACCACTGCATGTAGCAATGTTTAAGATGAAAACAATCACAATATAACAAACAAGAGGGCAACCAGGAGTTCTGTAAATGAAACTTATGGATTAATTACTGTGGATACTTATGTATAGGTCGCATTTTTTTTACCCAAAAAATTGAGCCAAAATTTTAAGTGCAACCTATACACTGGACAGACTATATTTATTTGAGAATAAGTTGCATGCGTGTATAAGCCGCACCCCCATATTTAACATGAAAAACAGCACAAAAATTTTTTCAACATTATTCATTGCAATCACATAACAAAAAATTAAAAACCATCAAAGTCATCATTGCTGTCACTGTCCTTAAATGGTCTGTCGCAGTCTTCTTTTGGAACATCCTCATCAGCATCCCACAGGGGTGGCAAGATCTCCTCAATTTGATCACTTTCCTCATCAGAGCTGTCATCCCATACTTTATCATTCCGATTTCCATCCAGAGGATTGGCAACTACAGTTTTTAAAAAACTTTTTGATCATGAAAAAGGTGATAGCGAAGAAAGCATAACTTGACTCGCGTGAAGGCAATAACTAACCAAGATTGTGTGAAAGGCGATAGTGTAGAAAGTGATAGCAGAGAAATACCTCGAAAAAATTTTGGATTGCATACGACAAACTTCATGTATTCATGTATAAATCACACCTGACTATTTGGGTGATATTTTGGTACAAAAAAATGAGAGTTATACTTGAATAAATACAGTAAATACAAACACCAGTACTCTTGTCAACCCTTTCTATGTATGGTATGTCTACATTATGCAATCTGATAGCATGATATTTGTAAATAAATTTTGAAAAGAAGATGAATATTTGAGTTTTTGTGTCAGAATGAGCCATGTAACTTACCATATTACAGTGTGATTTATAGACTATCAACCACAAATACCCACTTTGACAAGTACAAACTAGGGGTGCGACATATACACAGGTCAATCACAATTACCCACTTTGACAGTCACAAACTAGGGGTGCAATCTATATGCAAGTATATACAGTAACTTAAAATAACCAAAAATAATCAGTAATATAAATCAAATAAAATAATGATTTCAATCTCTCAACTTTTTGCATCTGTATTGTTCTTGTTAGTTTTTATTACCTAAAGCATGCTTCATCTTATGCTATAAGTGACAAATTACTTGTTAGGTGATTATCATACTGAATTACCAACAATCAAAGATAGTTCACATCTATTTTTAGGAGAGTGATGGAAGGTCATTAGCTCAATCCTCATGATAACTGAGTTGCTGTGCTCTTGAAATAGGCACTTAACAATGATTTTGTCAACTACATTTTAGTCATCAAGTAGAACATTAAAACTTCTAAGGAGGTTTGGAAAATTGTCATATGCCCAGCACTTCTTTCAATATCCTGATTTTATGTAAAGCATCATGGCTAAAGGAAAGGGCCCTTACAGATTGCACCCTTTATAATGCACCACTATTTGGCTGATGATCACCACTGTGGTTACACTAATTATCATAGTAACGTCCACAATCAAAACAATCTTACAACAAAGCTAAGACACTATCACCAAGAAATATCCATTTGCACAGCTATGATACTTTAGCTAGAGTATCATATTGATGGTACAACTTCTTGACTATCAAAAATGATAATTCATCAGCTCCACCACAAACCATACCACATAGTACAAGTGATATCAAAATTTGAAAGCAACACTGGAAAAATTATTATTTTCGGCTCAACATATTGCCTGAAACTGCACACTGCCATCAACTAGCACTGAGTTGTCTTTCAACATTTTTATAGATGCCCCTTAAGACATTCATTTAGAGCACTATTAAAAAATCAACTCTGGTGGAGCCAACAAATTATACCGCTGGACAAAAAATTGGCTCTGTCAGTATCACTAAAAGCAAAAACAAATCAACCACAACTCAAATAAATTCAACTAGCGATAATTAGAGAGTGGTTCATAAAGGAATGCCTCCATTTTTGCAGTTCCACTACAGAGCTTGGACAAGATTGGGTATTATATTTTTATAATGAGAGAACCTTCATATAGTTGGCCTGTACATTTTTTCTCTTTGTTGCTTTAGTTAATAATGCAGTGATAATTTCACATAGTGTGTAAAATTTTGGCCGTAAAAATAGCCCTTCAAAGCAATATGTTTTCTGCTGTAAAATAATTTTTGGATGATATCCAAAAAGTTACCTGACCACTGCTGTTTAGCTGACTACAATAATCATGTCCAACACATAAAAACAGGCACAGGCACAGGCACATACATATACAAGCCACAGCATATTTAAGCAAGATCCTGACATAATGTTTATATCACTAGCATACACTCCGTCAAAGCTGTGTACCCGAATAAACTTCTGTAGTCACAATAAATATGCAAAGGAATTGCATTGTTTGCAAATAATCTACAGTATCTACATCACCAATTATCGTATTTTGTCAAATAATCAAAAAAATAAACTTGCTATCAAGAAAGATGAAATTGCATTTTTAGGCTACTGCCATTTTATCTTGACAACAAAGCACTAAGCTTAATTTTCCTTTTGCAAATAATTTTGGCATCTGACTATACTTAAATAGAGTATTTCTACAGGCTAATATAACTTTACTATGCTATCAGAAGCCACTTTTATACCACTTTGGTATCATTTAATAAGGTAACGGTTGCATTTTTGAACGAGAAGTCATTGCGCCATCTTAAAAAACAAAGCTTTTATCACTGTTGCAAGTGTTGCTTGTGCAAAGCATACAGTCCCGATATTTTTCAAACACACCTCGTATAATGCATCGCAACCAGCAAAAAAACAATATTTTCACAAATTACCAATTAAAAGCAATCATATTACAATAAAAAAATCTTTTATCCCTAATCAAGCTTATCAACAAATGAAGTTCATACCCTTACTTCTTCCCAACATTTTTTGGCCAGAAGCATCCAAGCAAAATTTCATACAAGGTTATTATGATATGGATCCGTAGTGTTATTGTAGACAGTGATGCTTCTGTACTGCATTTACTAGCCTAACACTTTTTTTTACCTATTCATTGTTGAAGTAGTTTGCATCCATTTCAAGATTGTTATTGCGAGATGCACCCAAACAAAATAATTATAGCCTACTATAATCAGCAGAAATGCGATTGTGAATTGAAAACCAAAAAAGAGAATAACAGATAACACATAGACACAGAACCAGCCCACATTTTACATAAAATGAAACACCAGTAGGTGATTACCTCAAGAAATGATGACCACTTTGATGTGGTCCAAAAGCTGTAAGGCACTGTATGGTAATTTATAGCGTTCTAACAACTCAGCCAGCAAGTTCTCAAACGTGATTGATATTTTACAAATTCAAAACTGCTTATGAAATTTAACAAATTCCAAGCAAAAGATATTTTGAAAAACTATTTTTGAAATCAACCTATACCAGATATCACTGTAGCTTAGCAGTAGCACCTAAAAATGTAAAAATTTTCCATTGCAGTAGATACACCAGATGCATGAAGTTGAGAAATTGAAAATGAGGCCAGTTTTTTAAAGCTCCACACAACACTGAGCAAGGTCCAAGTGTTGTGCAGCTTGCAACAGTACCAAAATAAAACAAAAAATTAAGCAGCAATTGACCTGGCATGGCCTTACTGTAGACAAGACCTTGAAAATGATGATTAGTAAGGCAAGCACATTTAAAAGGATGTTCCAATGTGGAGTCATCTACAGTTCAGTTATTGTAATTATTGTCCTTGCCATTGCATTATCAAAAAAGCAATTCTATGCCAGTATGTTTGTACTGTAATATATCTATCTACTTTGACAGACAGCTTATCAGCAACAGTGGACAATAAGCACAGTTGGTTCCTTCAGCTGTTTTCACTGAAATAGTATTAGATAGCATGCTGACGTCACAGAGCTTGCTGGAAGTGTTATAGAAGCAAATAGAAAAAGATGCCTATAATTATAACAATGTAAACAAAAATCACTTTTCACGTTGTCAGAAAAGCTCAAATTCTTATCAATTTTATGGGGAAAAGTAGTAACAAAAAAGTTAATGTAAATAGAGCCATTGTCCCAATGCCACTATACCCAATTATCACGCTTTAAGGCTGGTTTTACTCATAAACTCTCTTTATCATTTTACAAATTCTACCTGTTTCTTGCATAAGTACAGGGGGACATAATCAATGTTCACTAACACTTTCCAAAAAAACTTTGAAACACTATTGCATAGTCCCTTTTTTTTTGAGAAAATGAATAAAACTAATTGTGCAATTAAATGTTGTGATGCCTTCTTACTTCCTTAAGAGGTAAAAGATTGTTTATGCAACAAAAAAAATTTCTAAGTCAAAAAATGCAAATTTAAAAAAATTTTGTTTTGACATGTTGCCATTCCCCCCTTATGACACTCACCTCAAGATAGTGATCAACTGTATGATGTTTGTTCATCCAGTATTTTTGAATGAACAAAATACACCCAGTTACAAAAGAGCTCTGCATTACTGTATAGGTTGAAGCATTTTTACTGGAAAATAATTACCACATTTATTCGAGTATAAGTCGCATGCATGTATAAGCTACACCCCCATATTTAACATGAAAAACAGTACAAAATTTTTTTTAACATTATTCATTGCAATCACATAACAAAAAATTAAAAACCATCAAAGTGATCACTGCTGTAACTGTCCTTAAATAGTCTGTCCCAGTCTTCTTCTGAAACATCCTTACCAGCATCCCATGAGGGTGGCAAGATCTCCTCAACTTCATTGCTTTCCTCATCAGAGCTATCATCCCATACTTTATCATCCCCACTTCCGTCCAGAGGATTGGCAATTCCAGTTTTTAAAAAACTTTTTGATCGTGAGAAAGGCGATAGTGCAGAAAACGTAATGTAACTCATATGGAAGGCAATAATTAACGCACTTGTGTGAAAGGCAATAGCATAAAAAGCGATAGCAGAGAAATATCTCGGAAAAATTCTGTATCGCATTTGATGCACTTTATTTATTTGTGTATAAGTTGCACCTGACTTTTTGGGCGATATTTTGGTACAAAAAAATGCGACTTATACTCAAATAAATACAGCAATTCCATGCAATGTCATAGTGCATGACATCATTTCAGTGATGTCTTAATTTTACAGCTCATGTAATAGAAAGTAGTTAACGCAAAAATTATTGTACTGTATCATAATGAATGGTATATTCAGAAACAGTAAAAACTACAAGTTTTACATTTAGAAAATCTCCAACTTTCCCATGTGGAACACATATCTTCAAAGCTGGTTGTGCAAGTAATAAACAAGGTCCAATTTCAGAACCTTTTTTTTCATTTGTAAAGTCTGATGAACTCAGGCTAAGTCTCAACAAGGGTCAAATTTTAAAAGCCAATGATCTTTTTCAGTTTAGAAAAATATAAAAAGGTATTTATTAATTGACAAGCTCCATTAATTTTACAGAATCTCCCCATATTGTCAACACACAACCTACACTGACAATAGAAAAAAGCTGCAACGCCACTCCCAGAAGTGCCATTATGACCTAACTTAGAGGAATCATGCCCTTGTACTAAAAACCAATTACTTAAACATATGGAAAAAAAGACAAAGATGAAAATAAATCTATTGAGCTGTTTAGACATGAACTTTGAATTGAGCATGAAATAACACAAACCACAGTAAGATCAACACAAAACACAAACCACAGACTACCTGATGGACTGGATGTGGAAGTAATCCTTGAGATTGATGTGGCTGAAATAATGAGCAGTCTGGTGTTGGAAGCAATCCTTCACTAGCATGATATGACCCTACAAAAGATAAAGTTAATGCCATTTTGGTAACACTTTCATCTGTTTCCAAGAACAAAAAAATGCTGATAAAAATTATTAAAAAGCTTTCTTTTTACTCCTAAAACAGGGATTCTTAATTTATTCTTGGCTTCTTATTGGTTGCTTTTACAGTGTTTCAATTTCTAGTGAAGTCAATGGCATCACTGAAATTTGTCAAATAAGAGGAGTAGAAATAAAGAAATTAATGACTTAGATCGCCAGTTCTTAACTTCCATAAATATACTAAACTCACGCAATATTCTTAAAACTTTAATTGAACTCATAAATGTTGGAACAGGCAAGACTATTGATAGTCTTCTAAAAATTAAACTTTTTGTATATGTCAAGTTGAAAATCTTTTTTCTTTTTTGAGATCAACTTTTTAAAAGCCATTATTTTACCCAATTTTGTGACTATGTGATTTGCCTTTTATTAGTTAAAGACCTCTGAAGTTTGAAACCTATTGGTTTAATCAACTTTTAAACTGAAACCAAGTCAATCCAGAGGGGTTTAATTGGCTGATCCCTATGTCACAAAAAGACTTCATAGTAATGATAGGGCTAAAAAACCATGGGCTGTAGAAATGCATTGAGATTTGGATTGAACAATTCCATGCCATCTCAAAAAGTGCAAAAAGACAAAATTAAAGTCAGTGTTGAGCAATTGGTGCATTCACTCAAGAAAAACCCATTTGATAATTTCAATGATGGAACACAGAATGAGCTGAAATTCCTTTTAAGAAAATTTGTTGATGAAAAGTACTCGTAAATGTTGTATATGCACAAACCAATTTGTACAAAATACCCAGTCACAACTAAGTATCCTTCAACCAAAGTGTGTAAATTTGATACAAGAAAATGGAGTAGCCATTTAAAATACTTTGATTTATTTGGAAAATTAGATAATATCTTAAATGATCACACTAAATTTAAGGAGTTAGTAGTTAAACATGACGAAATTTACCCTACCATCACTGAGGTAAATTCAGTGAGCTATTACATTTAAAAATATCTGAAAAAAGTGGAGAATTTGAAGGAATAGAAAAGTTAATACCATTAGGAAGCTAGCCTGGTAAATTGCATGGAATGGCTAAAGCTCACAAAAAAGGAATTCCTTTAAGACCTGTGGTGTCAATGGTGAGAACACCAAAGTGCCAATTGACCAAGTTTTTGGACACCATTACTAAACCCAATATACTGGACACGTATTTACTTAAATGAAATGAGGTAAAGTTTAAGTTTAATAAAAAGCAAACCATCATTACTTTTGATGTTGTGTCACTGTTTATAAATGTGCCACTTTGTGAAACAATTGAATTGATAATCGATTGGTTATATAGTCCCAAAAATGAAGTAAAGCTGCCAATAAAAATATATATATTTTCCACAAATCAATTTTTATTGTCACTGGAAATGTTTATGCAAAATGATTAATTGTATAAACAAAGAAATGGGGTTATCAAGGGACCCATTTTAGCCAATTTCTCTTGCAGAATGCATTGAAGAAAAGATTTTTATCAATTCTAATATTACAAACCCTAAACTATACCTTAGGTACATTCATGATATTTTTGCAGTTTTCGACAATGATTATACTTGCGAATATTTCTTGCATGTGCTCAATTTACAGCATTCTCGATTAAAATTTACTTTTGAAAAAGTAAGAGTATTTAAATTTTTTGGCATTGAAACCAAAATTTCTAATAATGGATTTGAATGTTCAGTGTATTATTGCAAGCAGTCTGATATTGGTCTTATATTGAAATATCATGCAAATTGTCCTAAAAGTTGCAAACCTGGTTTGATAATGTGCTTGTTACACAGAGCAAAGTTGATTTGCTTCAATGTACTGCTCTTTAATAGTGAGGTCAGAAACCCACACAAATATTTTTGCAAAAAAAAATAGATATACAAATTACTTCTTTGATCTTACTTTGAAAAAATGACCAAACAAAAACCAAGGACAAATAATGATGAGAAATTTTCACACAGAACAAGCATTCCAAATTTTGAAAATCCATCTCATTTATTAGGCAATAATTAGCAAAATAAATTAAAAGCAAATCTGACATTAATTACACTATTCATTGCAAAACTGTGAAAATTGCATCATATTTCCAATCACAATGTAACACACCTACTGCTCTTGTGTCCAATATGGTCTATGAATTCACTTGTTTGCATGATGCATACATGTCATACACTGTTATGACTTCTTGACACTTAGTCACTACTCACTAGACCCCAGCAACATTTACATTGAACTGCTAGAACACTTCATATTAATTCATGTTTATCTTGTGGTAGCAGTAACCTAGACTAAGGTTCCTTTAAAATGCTTAAGACAATGCAATAATGATTATGAAGCTCAAATTTAAGAAGCATTACTGATTAAGAAAATTAAACCAAAGTTGAACTCAAAACTTTACACTAATGGCAGTTCTTTTTTGCTCAATGTGTTTTAACTTACAGCTGTTTTCTTACCTGTGCAACTGTTTTTTTTAGATAAGATTGCAAGATTTAGATAAGATTGCATCATTTTTATTTCTTAACCTACTGATTTATTAATTTTACCTTACTCTACCCTTAGAATCTAAATCTGCTTTTAAGTTTGCATTAGTGCATTGAAACCAGGACTATAAATCTTGGGAGCCTTTATTCTATTTTTCTACTTTTAATGCTAGAAATCAATTAGAATTGCCATTCTAATCCTATGTTTGGCACAGAAATCATCAAAAGCAGCAGAAGCACAATGGTTTGAGAGCTAGATAGGGTTTTCTTGCCATTGCAATACTCATTTTGGGAACTTAGTTTTTTGGAATCCCTGTGACATGAAATTTCAGAATTTTAGTATTACCCGCATCAATTTTTGTCCCATGGGGGATATTTTGGGGAATTCATCAATTGCCCACTTAAATTTTTGTTCATGTACTACTCAAAAAAATGTACTGAAAAAACATACTTGTTGGAAACCTAAAACAACAATTTATATTTAAAATAAAGGATAAAGACAAAAAAAATTTTAGTGAAAAAAAAGTGGGGTTTATTATTATGACATCATCAATTGAAATTTTTGTAAAATTGTTCTTTAAATTTTAATGAGTGCACCCGATATCTTTAAACTTGGACCAGTTGTATTACACAAAGTCACATCTTTCACAACAGGTGTGTGTTCTTCAGGTTATCTCTGATCGAACAACAACATTTCAAATTTAAGATTTGATGTTACTACATCACAAATGACAGTTTTTTCACAGTGGATAAATTTGCCAAAAACATCAATTTCTTTCATTTTCATTTGGTAAAATCATTTTAAGCAAATCAATCGAAATTTTCAGTTCAAAATGAAAATAAAAATACTTAGCCATAAGTGTTAAAAAATTGTTGTTTGTTCTTTATGACATCATCAAACATGCCTATTTGTGACTTTTCTTTCATAATTTTTTCATTAGATTCTATTTATAAATTACTAGTAAAATTGTAAATATTCTTCATGTCATGCAACAGTAAAACATTTAAAATCAACATAAATTTTACTATCAGTAGGCTTAAACAAAACTATGTGGAGTCAACGAATGCAAGCTATAAACTTGACTAAACTGAATCTGCAACATAAAAGTCTGTAGTATAAGTAGGCTAGGTTTTCCAAAGAAGTTTTTGTTTCAATTTAAAAATTTTTACATTCCAATATTTGAAGTTTATGATTTACTCTTTCAATTAATTGATTTTTCATTAATAGTTTTTTTGCATTCCAGGTTTGCAGATTTTGGTTATCACTATGATGCCATAAGTGAGTGTAAGTGGCCTCATGTAGTGCAATCGATAGGGAGCTAAGTCAGATAACTTAGGTCAGTTTTGTAAAAGTCAATAATCAGCAGTTAAGTATTATTATTATTACAACCATTTTAAATGTCAATTTGTTGTGAAGAAACTGATAAGTCCCCATTTCTGTTTGAAATTTTTAGTTCATGCTGATTCTTTTTGCCACATTACTTGTAAAGAATAACAGAGAAATAAAAAGAAATCTGTATTATACATGACAACCATACAAAAGAATTTACCTTTACAAAGTTCAGCAAAGTAAAATGATAAGCTATAGTTGTTGATAAACATCTAAGACAAACATTTTTTAAAAGCAATTAACTCTCCATTTTGGCTGGAAAAAGCATGTCACAGCATACCAAATTCATTGAACAATGTAGACATTAATAAAATTGGCTATTATGACAAATGCTATCAGAAGTTTACCAGAAACCTAATTGCCTCGCATGCAATAAATCTCCCAATCCACCTTTGCATAAGATCCATACACCAAGAAAAAGATCTTCAGATAAGAGATTACTGTTTCCTCCAGAATGTGTGCGCTGTGAAAAGTTAGAAGTAAAGGTGTCACGAAAGAAGAGAGGTGTGTCAAGTTTTATGACTTAAGTGCTATGAAGTCAAAATGAAATGCATACAAAAGGGTCAAGTCTCGTGCTTTAGAAATGGGTATGTACTGACTACATTGAAAGGTTCAAGATTGATATGCATGAGAGGCAAGCTATCACAATTTCTACCAATGGCAATTTAATTTATAGTATTCAAATTTTCAGCGACATAAAAGACAAAATATTGGAGAAGCTTCCAGCGGCAGTGATGCTTTTTCTGTTGCTCACATAGAAACATTTAATGTAGTGCTTTCTGATGTTAATAATAAAGTGATACAAGAAAAAGAAGTTACCACACTGAAAAGTTTGAATGATGCTTATATAAGTGCTTTGAGGATTCATGGCTTTTCACAAGAATATATAAGTTTGTGGCTAAAAACAAAGCTTGAAAATCATGAAATTGGGCTGCAGCTTTCATTTAATAAGTGCAGACTGGCAAAGGTTGGGAAAGCTATACTCTTATTTACAGTGCAGCTGTGACTGTTAAAGAAGCAAAGATATATGCCTTCAACTTGGCAAATAAAAAGCAAATTGATGATTTAGCACACTCCTTTAGACGTTCTATATTTAAGAGTATTAAAGAATCACAACACCTTCCTTGACCTCCAACACCCGAGTACTTAGACAGCATTTCCATTGATAAGCAAATTCCAAAAAACGTTTCCTTGCAGTTTTCATTTCAGACAGTGAATGTCATGACTATGAACGTGAGGAAAGATTGGCTTCATCAATCAACCAGATATGGGTTACAATACTTTTATTAGCTTTTGGTTAAGTATAGTGAAAAAATGAAGTGATTCAAAAATGTTTTAAAGGATAAAATCATACAAATCAGCTACTCAATATCATTGGGTTATGTACAAACTTAAGAAGGCCACACCTCAAAAAAAATTATTTGTGTCTTTGTAATTATATCTGTGTTCACCAAGTACTAAATAGTAGCCGAAAAATTTCCTTGCATTTAATTAGGTAATGAACAATTATGCAATTTATTTTATATTTTTTGCTACTTTTATTTCTATGCTTTGTTACTAGGATTTGTGCTGAGCCATCACAAATGGTGAATGGAGGTTTTCCAAACACATTTTTCTTTGCACAACAATACAGCATCTTTATTGATGCAAAAAACTGATAACTATCTTGAACAGGCTCGGTCATTGTGAAAGTTGCAAATCTTGCTTGGATTTGGAGAGAGCAATTGATGCCAGATTTGGAAAGAGTGATTGATGTCTAGCTTACTTGCCTCTCACATAATTATAGAAGCCAATTCAGTTTTTCATGTTGAATGGGACAATCTAAACAAGATCACAAGCATACATGGCTCCAACTTTATCCAAAGGACAGGGGGCATCATGATAAAAGAATTAAACCAGGATATGATGCCAGTATTCAGATGCAGAAATTTGGTCGGAAAGATCAAAATTTGATTGCACAGAAATCAACTGCTTAAACGCTCAAGCCTTATCATATTAGCAACAGAAAAGTTTCTATATTCCCTAGACTCACAGATTTTACTCAGCCCATTTCTAACACAACTGCTTATACTGTGCTCTGCAAAAGTATAAGCTGTGATTGCTAACACGTTTCTTTGGTAGTTTTTTAGAATCACAAATTTAACCAATTCCTGGTTTCAGAGGTTTTGATTCTGTCATTAATGGTGTGTTCTCACAACAAAATCTACTATCCAACTTTTTACACCAATCAATGAACCATTTACTAAATATTCTGCAATTTAAGGGTAGCTTCAACATTCTGAGGATGCAGCAAATGAAGTTGGTCAGAAATATGTGCTAAGTACTTTTGACTTATTACATAAAAACATTGCCTTTAATATGAAGTTAACCTGAAAGATATCAAATGTATATTGTTACTCCAGACGCTTTCCATACAGCAATGAATTTTATCAGAATAATTTTAAATAAAAAATGCAGAGGATCTGGGTATGGTGAAATTTTAATTGAATCAATTTTGGAGCATAGATCAATATTCAGCACTTACTGACAATTCATTCAGTATAGTCTTTTGTTTAATTTTTTGATAAGGTTTTTTGATTCCATAGTTCTGTCATTCAATGCAAGTTCTGTCTTTTACTCACACCCAAATCTTGCTATTGCAGTGTGTGAAAATAAACATTTTAGTAGCATTGGACTAGATAGCTATTCTTCACATTCCAAAGGTATGGGTGGTGAGGCGTTCATGGTCTTCCCTCCTTTCTCTATTAAAAAACTTGAGATTTCTGAAGTCTCTATTTGCATGGAATCAATTAACCAAATACCATATTTATTTGAGTATAAGTCGCACCCCTATACTTGACCAGCAAAAAGTGGTATAAAATTTTTTATGCATGTATAAGTCGCACCCCTATACTTGACCTGCAAAAAGTGGTATAAAATTTTTTGATACAGTAAAATTCTATTGTGGAAAATCAATCAACAAGCCCTTAAAACCCATCAAAATCGCTGCAATCACTGTCCTTAAGCAATTTAGCCCAGTCTTCTTCAGGTACATCTTCATCAGCATCCCATGCTGATGGTAAACTATCTTCAATATGAAGATCATCATCATTAGAGTTGCCATTGTCATCCCAAAGCTCATCATCCTCAGTCCCATCTAAGTCATTTGAAATACCAGTCTTTAGAAAGCTTTTCTTTACCATGTCTTCTGGAATGTCCTCCCATGCACTTGTGACCCATGACAGCACCAAGGACATGCTTGGCTTTTTGATATTTCCACCTTTAGTGACTTGCTTGTCATCCTCTAAAGACATCCCAGCAAGCCACTTCTTTCTCAGTCTATCTTTTCGTGTATAAGTCATGTAAAATTTTTTTGTGTATAAGTGGCACCTCATGTATAAGTAGCACCCTGACTTTTAGGGTGAATATTTGGTACAAAAAATGCAACTTATGCTCAAATAAATATGGTATATGTTAGTTCTAAACATAAGCAGCAACAAAAATAAAGTCTGAAGGTTTGCTAGCTTGCTCAATTGAAACAATAGGCTAAAGCTTATCACCAGATGAGTAACTAGACTGCTTACAAACTTTTAGCTTTGTTTGTTTCCCAATTGAACAAGAAATCTGGCATCTTACATCTTGTAATAAGGATTTCTTGATCAGGCAACAGTTGCCAGAGAAAGAAACAATTTCCCAGTTAATGCAGTGGTCACTACTGGTACAATCACAAAGCTTTTCTTAAGAAACCAAATTGAAAACAACCACAATATCACAAGCTTTTGGCCAATACTTTTGTGTACTCATAAATGCAGGTCAAAAGCAAAGGAAAAGTGGATCAGTAAATTCAAACTCAGATTTAGAACCACTGGCTAAAATAAGGTATGCCTAATCACGATGTCAGCTATTTGGTAAAGTTAACAGATGGGCAGTCAAAATTAATGCTGTTTGATGGATCAAGACATTTCAATTCACGGACCACTTCCTCAAGAAGAACTGCTCACAAGAAAAAATTGTCTGTAGACAAACAAACAACAGGAATTGTCAATGCAAATGTACAACCAGTAGAAGACAGAGTAAGAGAGCAATCTCTCAAGATCTAGTTTGGACCCCAATAAAAAACATAGCCAGCTTCATATCATGTTTCATAAACAGCATAAGGCTACTCCAATTAGCTCTGCTTATGGCATCTCACATCTCTGATTCAATTTTTTTAATCTAATAAAGTGTGACAAAATCAAACATTTGTCAGGTCTAGTAAATAATCGGCCACCATGCTTGATAGGAGGCAATCACATGACAGGCGTTGCATTATGTGTGTGGCAAACATAATGTGTGCAAATGAGGTACTTGTTGTTTCTTTAGTATCGCATGCTTTTTTATGAATAGAAGTGTTGTAAACATGTTTTTGCTTCAAAAGTACTGCTCACAGAACTGAGTGACTTGCAACAGTTGATCATTGACCCCAGGTGGGTACCATGACATCACATTGATGTCATAATGCCATCAATATATCTTTGAAGTGCCTACTTTGTTACTGAGGTTTTAAAATGAAAAAGTACTGGTTGCAAGTGCATACAACTTGAAATGATGATCAGGTCTCCAAGTAGGAGTGATAAAAGGCCTATGACATCACAGCCACATCAAGACATGAGTATAAAATTTGTACCTTTTCAGAGATGAGGTGTAAACTTCAAAAGCACTGTTTGCAAGCACATCAAACTTCAAATGATTGGTTAACCTTCTCCCAGTGGGTGTGAAAAAAAACCTATATTGTTGCAACAACGTCATAAATACCTTAAAATGGATGTAAATGGGCACCTTTTTGGTTTTGGTGTAAAGGCAATCAAAAGCCCCAATCAAACTAGCACTGCCACAAATACCAGATTAATGTAATGCCAAAAAAGCTTGGGGCATGACAACACTTTTTAAGCATAAGTCCCATCAGAGAAACGCAATTTGATGCTGAAATGCACAATGCTATTGTATACAGATCCACCTTAAGTATAAGCCCCAACAGCAAAATGGATCTTGATGATTGACCACCTGTAACCTATACATGCAATTGCATTTTGATCACACTAAATTATGAGCCCCAAATAGAAAAACACCACATTTTGAGAATATACGCCACATCACTGCATATCAGCCCTACCAAAGTATAACCCCAACCAAAAAAATAAAATTTATGATAAAATACACAATACCATTAAATATAGGTTCTTCTAAAACAGAAGCCCTCTGCAAAAAAGCATCTTGATACCAAGATACACAATGTCATGCTTGTAGATTGTACTGTAGTATAAGCCCTCAACAAGAAAAAAGGAATCTTTATGCATACAGACTCTACTAAAATATAAGCCCCCACAAAGAAAACAAAATTTATGATAAAATACACAATGTTTTTGCATACCAACCCAAGTAAAGTACAAAGCCTATCCAAGAAAATCAATCTCTATGCTAAAATACAATTTATTTCTGATGGATCCTCTTGAAAAGTGTCAAACGAAAAGTTTTGAGAATGAATGCTCTACTTTCTGCAATTTTCAAATTCTGTACCATCAATCAACTCTTAAAATACAACACGTTATTTCATATCTACCCAAGTCAATTATAAGCCCCCAGCAAGGAAATGCAGTTCCATACTAAAATACATACTGTTATTGCCTATCGATCCTAGTCAAGTATGGACCCCAACAAGGAAATGCAATTTATCATGAAATACATGATGTTATTGCATATTGACCTTAGTCAAGTATGAGCCCCCAATAAGGAATGCAGTTTCATGCTAAAATATGTAATGTTATTGCGTATCAACCGTAGTCATGTATGACCCCCAACAAGAAATTGCAATGTATCATGAAATATGCAAAGATATTTCATTTAGACCTCACCAAAGTAAAAATCCTTACCAGGATTTCTAAGCGAAGATACCAATAATTATTGCATGCACACCCTACTAAAGAATAAGCCCCCAACAAGAAAACGAATATTACAAGGTTGATTCAAAAAGTATCAGGCTTTTTTTCTCATGAGTACAAGCAAATTGCCTGTGCAAAGCATGACTGCACACACATGCATTTATGCATAATTGTGAAGTGTTTCCAGATGATTCATGGTGCCATTCCTTCTCTGTAACACTTATAGTGGAGGTGCATAATGCCTGCTCATCGGTTTTTTATTTTCAAGCATATTTTGTGAAGTATGAGCTCCCACTAAGAAAAGAGATTTTTATGCCAAGTACTCATCATTATTGCATATAGATCATAACAAAACATAAGGCCCAAGCAAAAAATGCTGTTTGCTTTTGAAATACACAACATTGTTGTATACAGACCCAACCAAAGTATAAGCTCACCAATGAAAACTCATATGTTTATGCTGGAATAAATTGCATTTTTGCATATATACCGTAATGAAATATAAGCCTTCTTTTGCAAAAAGATTTTTATGATGAAATATGCAAAGCTGTAGCAACAGACTCGACTAAAATACAAGCCTCCACCAGCTGAATGATATTAAGCCTATAGGCTTAATGGAATACACAAATTTATTCCATGTAAATAATAATAATGTATAAGCCCTGGCAAGAAAAGGAATTAATGAGGGGTCCCAGAAATAAATGTTATTGTATATCAACCCCAGTCAAGTATGAGCCCCCCAACCATGAAAGTGAAAGTTGGATTTTTATGGTTGGGGGCTCATGCTTGACTACAGTTGAAATGCAATAACATCATGTATTTTACTATGAAACTGTATTGCCATGTTGGGGGATTATACTTTACTAGTGTTGATATGCAATAACGTTACATATTTCAGCATGGAATTGCATTTCCTTGTTGGGGGCTCATGCATGACTAGGGTCGATATGCAATAACGTTATATATTTTACCATGAAACTGCAATTCCTTGCTGGGGGTTCATACTGGACTCCAGTCATTATGCAATAATGTTATGTATTTAACATGGAACTGCATTTCCTTGTTGGGGGCTCATTCTTCACTAGGGTTGATATGCAATAATGGTACATATTGGCATGGAGCTGCATTTCTTTGTTGGGTGCTCATACTTGACTAGGATTGATTTGCAATAATGATTCATATTTCACCACAAAACTGCATTTCCTTGTTGGGAACTCATACATGACTAGGGTCAATATGCAATTACATTACGTATTTTAGTATGGAACTGCATTTTGTTGTTGGGGGCTTATACTTGACTAGAATCAATATGCAATAACGTTATGTATTTTGCCATAAAACAGCATTTTCTTGTTTGGGGCTCATACTTGACTAGGGTTGATATGCAATAATGTTGTGTGATTCATGGAAAATTTGCATTTACATGTGGGGCTTATTCTTGACTAGGGTCAACATGAAATATCATGACGTATTTTATTATGAAACTGTATTTTCTTGTAGGGGACTGATCAGTGTTCCCTCTAAGATTTTGGAAAGTGCATAACCGCCAGTGCAAGCAAATGTACAAAAACTGCCAGACAAATTTTGGTGGACATTGCTGAATAAGCCATTGCACCAGCCTTAGCAACATATTTTAAAGTTGTAAAAATAGATGTCTGCTGTAGCCTACTGCTATGTATTCAGTGTATACGCTAAGCCAGGGGTGGGCAATTTATGGCCTGCAAGATGGAACCAGACCACTGCAGTGTTTCATCCGGCCCACTTGTGCCTGCTGAAACCACAACTATTGTTTAAATGGATATAAATTTTCGTTGAAAAAAATCAATGAAAACAACCAAATTGTCAGCTAAAATAAATACTGTAATTTTCCATGTATTATCCGCACCAGAGTATAATGTGCAAAATGAGCCAAATATACCTCAAACTCACCCATCAGAATTATTTATGTCATTCTGAAACGTCTCTGCCAAGACTGGCACCTGATATATCAGCATTTAGGCCTGCAAATTACGTTTTTTGAAGAGCTACCTTTAAGGGCACTTTTTCATGCAGCCATCCATGCTGCAACAAACGTTCTTTCCTTCTATCTAGTACATCAATTTCAAGACCTAAATTCAATTTTTCCTTCTGTACTTATGTCATTTGCCAGTCTTCCAATGTTATTTACTGCATATCCTGCAGCAAATGCCTAATGCTTTACATCAGTGAAACAGGCAGGAAGGCAATTGACTGATAGATTTGCAATCTGTGAGACACAATGACTCTGACAAACCCGTCGTCTGCCATTTCAATTGTCCAGGCCACAGTAATTTCACTTGTAAAAGACAGAAAAAGAGCATCATTTTCTCTCTTGGTACCATCCAACCTTGAGGTATAAATGAGTGATTTGCATTTATCTAATAATGTCATAATGCACCCTGATTGTTACATTGTGTTGCTTATTATATTATATTATTAACGTTAGCCTAGCTGTTGGGCTTCTTTCTCTATCAACTTTCTCTGATGAAGGGCTATTGCTCAAAACGTCAGTCGCACTAGTTTTTTGTAGTATTGATTTTATTCCTTGGTGGCTGTTACTCATCCTTGTTTGTTTGGAAAATTGTTTTCTACACTGTCTACCTACACCGCATACTTATTTATTTAAATCTGAGTGGCTTGGCCTCAATGGGAAATCCACAATTACTAAGATCTGAGTGATTTGACAGGGAAAGTGTGTCAGATCTGCGGGATGATAGGTGATTGGAATATGCTTGATTGTTAAAGTTGTAAAACATTGGCATAAATTGAGGATTTATTAATTTTTTTACTTTTATAGTTTGCTAATTAGTTTAAATAAACTAATTATTAATTACACTTCTAAAACTAACATCTGTATATATCTTAGTTTTGTTCCTTGTTGTCTATATAAAATTATATAGTTAAATAACTTCTATTTTCCCTTTTTAGAATGGAAAGATATATTAGAAAATTTAGTACAAATAAATAGGTAATAAAGCTGCAATACAGATTCTTTAAGTAATTAGAAAAGGTATTTGGTAAAAGTAAAAAAAGATAAATACCAAGAAGGAAAGGTCATACAGTTGTCTTGGATATGACAAAGTGTTAACAAATTTATGAGAATAACAACTGACTGTGCAGCTGCTGTAGTTTGCTGACCCCTGTAATAAATCCATGAATATGAATAAGAAGAAACGCAAAGTGGATTTCGAATGTTGTGTTTTTAATAAGGACTGTTTTTAATATTAGTGTTTTTAATACTTGACTAGGATCAATATGCAATAACTTTATGCATTTTACCATGGACCTGCATTTCACTGGTGGCCTGATACTTAACTAGGGTTGATATGCAATAGCGTTACATATTTTACCATGAAACAGCATTTCCTTGTTTGGGGCTCATACATGACTTGGGTCAATATGAAATAACATTGTATATTTTGTGATAAATTGCATATTTTCATGGTTGGGAACTCATACTTGACTAGGGTCAACATGCAATACCGTTACGCATTTTACCATGAAACTGTAATTTCTTGTTGAGATTTATACTTGATTAGGGTCGATATCCAATAACATTGTATATTTCACGATAAATTGCATTTTCATGGTTGGGGACTCACACTTGACTAGGGTCGTTATGCAATACATCATGTATTTCATGCTAAATTGCCTTTTTATGGTTGGGGGCTTATACTTGACTAGGGTCAATATGCAATAATGTCATTTATTTCATCACAAATTGCATTTTCTGGTTGGGGGCTCATATTTGACTGAAGTCAATATGCAATAACGCCATGTATTTCATGATAGCTTAAAATTGCATTTTTATGTTATACTTAAATAGGGTCGATATGAAATAGCATCATGCATTTTATGATAAATTGCATTTTCATGGTTAAGGCTATACTGGACTAGAGTCAATATGCAATAAAGTCATGCATTTTATGATAAATTGGATTTTCATAGTTGGGGGCTCACACTTGACTGGAGTTGATATGCAATAACGTCATGTATTTCATGATACCATAAATTGCATTTTTATGTTCAGAGCTTATACTTGACTAAGGTCGATATGCAATAACATTGTGTTTTTCATGATAAATTGCATTTTCATGGTTGGGGTTCATACTTAACTACGGTCGATGTGCAATAGCATTACATATTTTACCATGAAACTGCATCTTCTTGTTGGAGGCTGATACTTAACTAAGGTTTATAGGCAATAACGTTACATATTTTAGCATGGCTGCATTTTCTTGTTGGGGGCTTATACTTGACTTGGGTAGGTATGGAATAACATGATGTATTTTAGCATAGAAATAGATCTTCTTGGCTCGGCCTAATAATTTACTTAGGCCAGTATGCAAAAACGTAATGTATTTTATCATAAATTTTGTTTTCTTGGTGGGGACTTATATTTAAGTAGAGTCTATCTACATAAAGATTTCTTTCTTTTTGTTGAGGTCTTATATTACAGTACAATCTACAAGCAGTAGCATTCCATATCTCAATATCACAGTGCTTTTTTTGCTGAGGGCTTCTACTTCAGAAGAACCAATATTTAATAATGTAGGGTATTTTATCATAAATTCTATTTTTTCAGTTGGGGTTATACTTTAGTAGGGCTGATATGCAATGACGTGGTGAATATTCTCAAAATGTTGTTTTTCTATTCAGGGCTCATAATTTAGTATAATCGATATCAGAGCTATAGTGTCTGAGTCTTGAGATCTCAGTCTCAAGACACTATTTTTTAAAGTCTCAGCACCTTGAAGTCTTGGAAAATGGGCATGTCTTCACCATGTTGAACGGCTTATTCTAAAATGAAATAAAGTAAGCCAAATTTTCAATGGTTGTGCTCATCAATTTTTTTGATACAAGCAAATTTTTGAAGTGGGGGCAAAAAAATTTCATAAAGCCACGGTCTTTCAAAATGTGTGCTATGTTTACAATAAAAGCATTATTTTGCAATTACGTTTGTTGATTTTTAACCAGGAATAAGGAAAATAATGTTTAGCAAACCATGGTCGATTGCACTCTTTCATCTTGCTCTTGCATATATAGACCTACTATACGCAAATTCAAACTGATCAACACGTGGTGTACTAGATGCCAGACATTTCTTTGTTTGTGTATTGTAGTTTAATGTAATAAGTAATTGGGCATAGCTGCTGAACTTCAATAAAAAAAACAAAGCTATGAAGAGTTTTGATGTTGAGTATTTGTAGACAGACCTTTACTGTTTAAACATTGCAATTTTAATCACTTGACATCAGTTTTCAAACTCTTATTAGATACTCTAGACTGGATGCTTTACGGCAAAAATTAAACAATCAATATTATGACATTAAAAAATAGTCTGGCAGTTGACAAACCTAAAACTATTACAAAAGAAATGGTAGTTGAGCTAAGCATGCTCTCAGCTTCTTCATCTACACAGCAAACAGAAAAATTTGATGAGTGTGGGTTTACAGTTTTTGTTACTGTAATTCTTCAATCGCATATCAATAAATAAACAATCAATGCAAAAAAAACAAATATTGCTGATTAAAAAATAACTTTTTTTTCAGCCACCATTAGAAACAAACACATAAAACAAACAAACAAAAAGTACAAGTTAAGATAAAAATGTGCTTGGACTATTGAACTTGCACTTCAAACTTGTTCTGGCAGATTTGAGACCTACAAAGAAATTCTGTTAAGACCTTGTTTAAATCCAGTGCTTCCGTTTCATTGTGATGTGTGGTTAAAACGATTAAATTGATCAAACCTTGTTGAGTAATTGCCAAACGTAAATAAGTTTCTAATCTTTGTAATGTAGAAAAAGATCGCTCAGTCTTGCAAGTGGAACTTGGGAGGACAATGTATGTTTTTAAAGCGCTTATGAAATTGGGTGCCATGTCAAGTATTGCCCAATTTTCTCTTAACTGCTTACAAATTTCAGCGATTGAAATGGGGCACTCCATTCTTTTTAACAGTGCAAATAATAATTGACGCTCGCATGTAATGTCGACAGAATCCCAGTCACCATAGAACATGCTTGCCCCTTCAATATCATCACGTGACATGATTTCATCTTCAACAAGATGGCATAATAAATGTGACATTTGCAGTGGTTGCAATTAATAACGGCGTGACAATGAACTTGCTGCTTTTTCAAAAACTTGTTTGAACACTTTTGTGTAAAAACTTAGTACTTATTCATCAGTAACAGCGTGATGAACTCGAAGAATAACAGGCAAATTTATTTTTAAAGAAAGAGCTTGTTGTTTGCTTTTGACAAAAAGTTTTTCCCAAAGTCATCAAATTCAAGAGACAGAGCGTTTGCAAGTTCTTGAATCCACATGTTCAATTCGCCTGTTGTAGAGTGGCGTGATTGGCATTTCACATGAATCGGATGGATGATGCAAAACAATCGTTGCAACAAACAACAAACAAAATACATCTCAAATTTCTCAAGATTAAGCAAGTGAGCAAATGCTGCTAACCTTACAGTTCCTGAGACTTCAAGGTCTTCACTCATTTCTTCCATGAAGTTCATTAAATTGCTGTAATTGATCAAAAATGCATCTATGCAGTCTTTTTGCAGAATCCATCTTGTGTTGCACAAAGGTCGAAGATTAAACAAAGCAAATTCTCCAGAAGCAGCTTGAATGGCTGCAAACCATGAACAGTTCTTTGGCAACTCTTTCAAAAACGTCACAAATTTATTGACAATTGTTATGGCATGCGATACCAAACAAACTTCAGTGCAAGCATCTTGACAAGCCAGGTTTACCTGATGGCCTGCACAATGAAAGTAGAGTGCCTTTGGATTTCTTGAATCATTTTTTGTTGTAATCCATTTATTTTCCCTGCCATGTTAATGCCATCATCATACCCCTGCCCACGAAGACAAGAAATATCCAAACCAAGCCTTAACAATGTATCCTTGACCAAGCAAAATAATGTATTTGAATCTGTTCTATGAGTTTCAAAAAATCTGAGAAAAACTTCATTGCTTTCTAAGGAGCTTGTGCAATGACGAATACAAATGCTTACTTGCTCCCGATTAGAAATATCGGATGTCTTGTCAGCTATTAGGAAAAAGACAAAGCTGTTAGTGATGGTATTTCCTGAAGAGAATGAATTTGAAAATATTCGAGATTTGCTTTTATAGTAGCAATTAACTTTTGTAAAATTGTCTGCAATAATATCTTCAACATTTTGTTTTGAATGTCTGCAGACATAAACTTGGTTTTTGATTTGGATTTCAAATAACTATTTACGTCGCTATTATCAGCCTACCAACCACAGTATATTCCAAAGGTTTCCTGTTTTTTTTTTGTCTCCATGATCTCATAATGCAATTCCTTGCTTTCCACTGAGACACACGCAATCAAATACAGCTGTGAGTGCTAAGCGATTTTTAGCTTGCTCTTCAGTCATCCTTTTTCTGAGTATTACTTGAATGTTGGAACCATCAAGACCAATCTGTAAAACCAGTAATAGTTGCAATGAAATTATTTATCATGTGGTGATGTGAATTTTGTATTTAGGCTAATAAATAATAACAAAGCATAGTATCTTTTTAGTCGCATTACACGTGCTTAAGCATACACGACGAGTGATATTCACTTCATAAATAAACTGGACATTTTTAAAGGCACTATTGAAAATGTAATGTCATGAAGAAAAATAAGCGTGCAGATAAATATTTGTGACTTGCTTTAAAAACTATGTCTGTTCAACATAAAGGTTCAACATTTGTGAGCGAAAAATGAAATACCAACTGGACAAAAACTAACATAACCATAGTGTTGCAATGCGAAATGAAAAAGACGTTTATTGCTGCTAAAATTAAATTAAAAAAAGACATGAATGAACTTAGCGATATTGTTTTGCATGTCAAAAAACGAATAAAGATAAATTAAGTTAAAAGTAAAAATAAATAGAAAGAAAAACTGTTTTACGTACTTTCAATGCATTACCTGCTGCTAGATGACACAAAGAACAACTGTGAATTTGAAGCGCACTCTTTCCTTTGGGATAATCTTGCCAACCATCTACTACTTTAACCCATTTACTGTTTTGAATTCCTTTTCTATATTTTATTGAAAGTCGATTGCTTTTAATAGCCCAGAATTAACTTGAACAACGACATTCTCCATCATCGTCATAATGCAATCATGCAAAATCTGTAAACCATTCTCTTTATTAGCTGCGACCATCACAAGTTGAAACTTTGTTTTGCAACATGTTGATATCCAACAGCATAGGAAGAGTTGGAATGTTGTTACCACTTTCACTGATCTGGTCCGTTACTGCTATTAAATTTCTTGTGACTTGCTCATTTCTTGAAGGTGAAGCTTGATCTGAAATGCTACCATCAATTGATGATCAGCTTCTCACATCTGACTCGTTTTCAGTTTCTGAGTCCCTAATTTTGTTATCAAATGGTCTAAAAAATGCACTAATAACAGATTAACATTTCATTTTGCACCATTTCACCTAGAATGAATTTTATCTCAAAAACTTTCCTATTTGTACTATAGTTGGTCTTTTAAAATTATTGAAAAAAACGTTTTTCACTTTAAACGCAAGGTCTTTGAAGTTACTTTTTATATTGAAATGTTTAAAAAAAAATTTTTGTAAAGTGTGAAGTAGAAATTGTTAAGATGTCAAATAAAAGTCAAATCAAAACCAAATTTAATATCACTGTTTGAAATTCTGAAAAAATGTTAGTCATTTTAAGAATTCGACTTTTTGTGCTTTTCCAAATTACTATGTCCATTTAAAATTTTGAAGTGAAAATAAGAGCTTTAAGTTTTACTTTTGTGAAAAAAATTTCAACTTATGCACTGTTACAAACTTGCTGCAGAATCTTCTAATTGTTAGAGATGGTGCTTTTGATTGTAACCTATTGCAAAACTTTGTCGTGCTTTTTGATCTTGCACATAAACTTTTAGCAGTGTAGCAATCCAACATATTAGTATTGTCAAAGCGACCTTCCATATTTGTGTTTTTAAAATCACATCAACCTATCAAAACGTTACAAAGTATTTACATATCCTTTTGAGAAATTAAAACAGACATCAATAACTTTTTCATTTATGCTCAAAACTCAAAACAAAGTGCTTGCAGCCAAACGCACACATATTTTTCTTCTACATTTAACAATTGGCAGATTTTAATATCAAAACAAATAAAACAAATGAAATCTGAGATGGCCAGACATATTTTGCTCCCTTGTAATTTATACCCAAGGAGGCAGTGCCCCCTCAACCCTCTGGGAATCAATGCCTATGGTTGTGATTTACAGTTAAACCCACATAAATTTTAACATATACTGAAAAGAACAGCTTTACATACAGTGGCATCATGGAGAATGAGTGTGTCACGATATATAATTATTTTCACACATTCCTTATTAAGTAGCTGATAACATGGTATATTGCAACATGTTCAAAAATTAACCAGAATGTCCAAAATTTAGTGTTAAAAATATTCACAAGATTTTGTAAATGTTTGGCTTCAAAAGTCTCATCTCGGTCTCGCAGTGTCAATGTCTCAGACTCAAAGATTTTGGCAGAGATCCCAGCTTTGCTCAAAATGTAATTGCATGTATAGGTTACAGGTGGTCAATCATCAAGATCTATTTTGCTGTTGGCTCTGTCTGTATACAATAGCATTGTGCATTTCAGCATCAAATTGCGTTTTTCTGATGGGACTTATGCTTAAAAAGTGTTGTCATGCCCCAAGCTTTTTTGGCATTACAATCACCATGCTTCACCAGTTATCAGAATAGTGAAGCTGTTTACCCAGCATGTCGTAAGAGGCGACTATTGGGTACCTACCAATTGCAGTCTAACTGTTAATGGTGGGGTTGCCAGCTTAATTGCTTGGTTGGACCACTCATGTCAAAAAACTGAGGTTGGGGGTAAGCAAGGGCATGCTCCCTGTAGAAGAATTTTGCTCCAGTAAATCCCCATGACCAGAGATTTTGTTATTTGGGAGACAGACTAAATGCTAGTGGTGGTTGTGAAGCGGCAGTCACAGCAAGAGTAAGAATCAGTTGGGTAAGATTCAGGAAATGTGGAGAGTTGTTGCTTGGAAATAGGTTTCCTCTGAAGATGAAAGGTAAAGTTTATTGTTGTTGCGTAAGATCAGCTATACTGTATGGATGTGAGACATGGTGTCTAAAAGAAAATGAAAAAGCAATTTTAAGGAGAACGGAGAGAGCTATGGTGAGAGCCATGTGCAGTCAGAAAACTGTAGACAGAAAGACGACTGAAGAACAGATGGATATGTTAGGGTTGAAGGAAACGATAGACCGGTTAGCAACAGCAAATGGAGTTAGATGGTGTGGACATGTACTGAGGAGGGATGACGATAGTGTTTTGAGGGTTGCTCTGAATCTTGAAGTGACTGGCAAGAGAAAGCGAGGACAACCAAAGAAGACCTGGAAGAAGCAAGTGGAAGAGGAGACAGAGAAAGTTGGTTTGAAGAAGGAGGATGCTCTGAGACGAGATACGTGGAGGGACAGAGTGCGAGAAATTGCAGAAGGAATGGGGTAAATCCGGCCATCTCTGCTAAAGGGAAAACACCGGATAAAAACTGAATAACTACTACATTAATCTGGTATTTGTGGCAGTGCTAGTTTGATTGGGGCTTTTGATTGCCTTTACACCAAAACCAAAAAGGTGCCCATTTACATCCATTTTAAGGTATTTATGACGTTGTTGCGACAATATAGGTCTTTTTTCACACCCACTGGGAGAAGGTTAACCAATCATTTGAAGTTTGATGTGCTTGCAAACAGTGCTTTTGAAGTTTACACCTCATCTCTGAAAAGGTACAAATTTTATACTCATGTCTTGATGTGGCTGTGATGTCATAGGCCTTTTATCACTCCTACTTGGAGACCTGATCATCATTTCAAGTTGTATGCACTTGCAACCAGTACTTTTTCATTTTAAAACCTCAGTAACAAAGTAGGCACTTCAAAGATATATTGATGGCATTATGACATCAATGTGATGTCATGGTACCCACCTGGGGTCAATGATCAACTGTTGCAAGTCACTCAGTTCTGTGAGCAGTACTTTTGAAGCAAAAACATGTTTACAACACTTCTATTCATAAAAAAGCATGCGATACTAAAGAAACAACAAGTACCTCATTTGCACACATTATGTTTGCCACACACATAATGCAATGCCTGTCATGTGATTGCCTCCTATCAAGCATGGTGGCCAATTCTTCACTAGATTCTAATTGTCTTGGCTTAAAACAAAGCAATAGGCCACAAGGCTTCTATCAAGAGCATATGATTAAAATTCAACATGCTTTAGGCTTCCACAGACATTGAGTGTAAATGGCTGTTCATCAATACAGCAGTTATTGCTAATCAAAGCATATGAGCAAAAATGGCTTGGCATGGCAATGAGTAGTAATAAAAGAACTGTTTGATGGAACCAAAATGTTCAAAAAGATATTTGAACAGAAAAAGTTGCTTTTAAATCATCGTTGCAGTATCAGCCATCTTCTTTGTGACTTCATTACAATGAGGCACAATTTCAAGATTTTATAATCCTTTTTTTCTACTACTAGAAGTTTGTCTTGAGAACATTTTATCCAGAAAGCACAACTTGGCAATTTCGCAATTTGAACTATGGTTATTTTGCACTATACACACAATAATTAAGGTTTGTTCAAAGTTGCCATTGTTGTCATGGCAAGTAATATTAGCAATGTGAAAATAAGAAAATGTTACAAAGTGAGGACAGTGCCAATTAGCAGTACAAAATGTTCTGCATAAAATATTTCATGTACATCTGTGATATTTTGAAGGTTGAGATGTTGGCACATTATACACAAAATACCACCATATGAAATATAATACACAACCAAAGGACTGAGGAATCTTACTTGCTGAATTCCACATTTATCAAGCCAGCTAATGTAGATGGAAGGCTGATAAAGCTATTCACACAACACAATCACATTCACCTACAAAGATCTACTATATAAATAATTGATCTAATGCAGGTAAACATGTTAGTTTCTTTTTGCCATTTTATTAACATTATCCTACAACTATGCTCATAAAAAAACAACTTCATAATAAGTACCGGTAGGTAGTGGCTACATTTAAATGACTGTAAGAAAATTTCTGCAATCTGTTTTTAACATGATTGCAAAAAACTTGCTGTCTGGTAGCTAGCCTAATTAGGATAAGTGACTCAAATTTTTCTCTTCTTGAAAGCATCAATTATGTGAAAAACTTTAAAAAAAGGTTTGCTATTTGGAAAGTTTAAAATCGCCACTATAGCCTAAGTTTTCCATTGTGGAAATAATTGCTGTAAGCTTGCAGTCAGAAATTTTGTCATTCTCGCAAAAAATATTCCCATCATCAACGTAGCCTACAAAATCTGCCACTTGTTCTATTAGACTCTCATTCTGTCCTTTTTTTTGCTTCGTCTTCTCAAACTCCATGGGCCTCTGGTACATATGACCACCACAATAATGTCAGCATGAAAATGAACACCTAAATGCACTGGCTACAAAACGTATTGTTAGCGGTATAAACTGTACCACCCGATTGCAAATGCAACACAATAATGCTTAACGATCCAACTTTCCAATCAAAACTTTTAAATTATGAACTATCCACTCCTCTCAAGCACTGACCCATTGCCGGCAAAATTTGAAAGGTATTGTAATGGGTTCACAGTAAAATACGGAAATTCGCAATAGAATACGGAATTACTGAATCACGGAAATACGGGAAAACTAACTACTTCTTCTTCTTTCGGCTTCTCCCTATTCAGGGTCGCCACAGCGCGAAAGTATTTTCCATTTGTCCCGATCGACTTTGTCCCCCTTCTTAGTTCCAACCCTTTCCATGTCTTCTCTCGCCAAATCTATCCACTTTTTTCTTGGCACCGCCACCTCCATCACTCTTTTAAAAGAGTGCATCCAGGCAATCAGATCCCTCGGATGCAATGAAAATATCCATGTCACTAAACCTGACAAGGATTCTGGGGTTGTCATAAAGAATAAGAGTGATTTTATTTCAAAAATGGATTTTATTTTGCAAGACAATTCTAAATTTGAAAATCTTGGCCCTTCTTCCGAATTTGACAACACTGTGAAGATTGAAGCTCATATTCAAAAACGGTTGCTTCAACTCAAGAAAGAAGGCCTTCTTCCATCCAATATTTACAGCAGGATTTGACCAACTGGTTCACAACGGCCCCGAATGTATGGTTTGTCAAAAATTCATAAGCAAGATGTACCCTTACGTCCTATATTGTCAATGACTGGCTCAGCACAGCATCAATTAGCGCAATGGCTTACGTCAGTTATTGATCCTGTTCTTTCACTTTATTCTACCTACTGTATTTCCGATTCTTTTACTTTTGCTGACAAAGTCAAAACTTTTAACTTTCCTCCATCTGTCTTTCTTTGCTCCTATGACGTCTGTAGGCTTTTTACTAATGTTCCACTCGCAGAAACTATTGAAATCTGCGCTAATGCTCTGTATGATGGCGAGCTTACTCCGCCTCCTTTTTCTCGTGCAGTTTTTGTTGAGCTGATGCAAACGGCTACTTCCTCCGTAGAATTTAGTTTCAATAACATAATGCACCGACAGATTGATGGCGTTGCAATGGGTTCACCTCTTGGCCCATCTCTTGCCAACATTTTTGTCGGATATCACGAAGCTTCTCTTTTCAAAAAAGTCAACAAACCTCTGATGTATTATCGATACGTCGATGATACTTTTGCAGTTTTTAACGACGAAGACAAATGTAATGAGTTTTTCTCCCTCTAAATTCTCTTCATCCATCGCTTCGTTTTACTTTTGAAAAGGAATGCAATCGGACTTTGCCCTTTCTCGACGTCTTGGTAGAAAAGAATGATCACGAATTTGTTACATCCATCTACAGAAAGCCGACTTTCACTGGCCAATAGATTCGCTGAAACTCCTTTTGCCCCATGAAGCGGAAGACCAATTTGATTTCAACTCTAGTCCACAGAGCTCTGGTCATCTGTTCGAAATCTACTCTTGAAAATGAACTTTCCAACATTCGTTCAATCCTTATCAACAACGTTTACCCTGAAGCTGTAATCAACACTGTTATAACCAAGAAAATGAATCAATTTCGCAGACCAAGACAATTCGGTCCGAAGAAATGCCCAGTTTATCTCCGCTTGCCATGGCTGGGCAATGTTTCGCTGAGGTACGAAATACAAATTAAAACAGCCGTCAAACGCTGTTACTTTGCAGTTGAACCGTGCATTGTCTACACCACCAGACAACTTCTGCCTGTAGCCAAAAAGGATGTACTACCCGCTTTTCATCAAAGCAGCATTGTTTACGAATTTTTGTGCCACTGCGATAGTCGGTACGTGGGTCGTACGTCTCAAAGGCTGTGTAGCGTGTCGCGCCTCGCACTTCATCGAGCTGCCATGCCAAACATCTTTTTGTCTTTTTTTTACATCTTTTTATTAGTTTGCTTTCAGTGGCTTAGCACCTTACTGCCACTGATGTGTGTGATTCTAGTTGTTTACTGTAGGAGTTGTGTTTGCTAATTTGCAACTTCGTGTGTCCCCAGTTTGACGCCCAGCTTGCGCACCTTTGCTGCTTTACCCTATGATTTTGCTGATGAAGTAGGCTAATGTTAACTGACGAAGTATCAACGGTCAGGTTTGTAGCTGCTCGGCTATCTCCGTTTCAAGTATATCGTGCTCCTACAGTCCGCAAGCCTGGCGATGTAACCTCACGCCAGGAATCTAGCCTGCATGGCTTTCCGGCAATCTAGCCGTGATATTGCAACGCGTATTGTTTATTATTATTGTATGTGTAGCATTAGGTCAAAGACCTATGCTACTTATCGTGTTATTGTAGTATTGTGACGTCACAGTAGACTGGATCACGCGATGTTCCAGCCAACATGTGACGGCAGAGAGAGAAAAAGGACAAAGTAAAATTAGAAGGTGTCAGTATATTGTAACTGTTTTTAGACATTAAGTCATTTTGAATAGCTGTAATTCTTTTGGATATTTCTTTTGGATAGTTCGCAAGTCACTTCGCTGTGAAGGAACCAATCCGACCGCAACTGGACTGGAAGATGAGAGAACTTTTATATACGTGTAGCGCGAATGCTTCTCTGGCAACAGTAATCTCTGACCAGAAGCAATCGAAGACCAACCAATCCGCAACATATGCTTCTAAAATCACACACATTTATTTTTCTTTTTTTATTAGGGCTAGATTATGTTTATTTTTATCTTCTCTTGGTAGCTCGGTGATCGGCTTGCCTTTCCCGCCATTAGGTTGTTTATCCGTTATTTTTTTTGTTAATGTGACGTGTGCAGTGTCCTGTTTACATAGACGTGTGCAGCGACCTATTTCCTTTTGTCGCGTGCAGATTTTGTTACCGACCATGTGGTCGGAGATATTGTGCTCTCTTTCTTCGTCGATCGCCGTGGCGGACGGACGTGTTCTGGTTGTCTGTCATGTTTCTCGTTCGTTGTTGATCGTCGTGGCAGAAGGACGTGATTTTTGATTATCTGCCACAGCTTGCGCGAATTGATGGAATAAAATATTGCTGTAGTGCTTTCTTTCTTGTGACTGCCTTAGTTCCCAGCAATTGGGGTTCAGTCAGCACGTTATTGCTCAAAGGATCTTATTTCCTACATCTGCAACAGAGGATTAAGCAGCACGTGCCGAAAACCATTCTCCAGGAGCATATTTCTCAGGACCCAAGCACATTGGCCCGCTCTTGCAAGCCAATCAGAAGCTTTAAAACTGAAACTTTTTTTTCTGCCATAGGACAACATCTTTTACAAAACCCTACATGCGCACACGAATATAATGATAACAAATTTTCTATTCTTGCCCGTGATCGTACTTCTTTTCACCTTTCCACCCTTGAAGCCACGTACATCAAAACATCAAAACCAAATTTATAACAAACAAAAGGAATTCGTTTATGGTCTAAAAATCACACATTAGTTTCCGCTCCTTCTGTTGGTCGCTTCTTTTACCAATCACGATACAGCTTTTTTCCCTTTTTTTCTTTTTCGTCAACTGTGTCTCTATATAAGTGACTCACTTCACCTTTTCACTCTATTTCTGACGAATTCTCTTCAAAAGTGTCAGACGAAAAGCTTTGAAAATGGATACTCTACTTTTTTGGAAAATTTACAGAAATGATGAAAATGGCATATCAAGATTAAAATGAACCAAATTGAAAAGTTAAAAGGAGTTATCTATGCATCGCTCTATTTTGTTAATGAGTTGGTGCGAAGATTAATCGTTCAGAAAAAGATGTAAAAGTTTGTCCAGCAGAACCAGTCTATCAGCAGGGGTGAGGGAAAGATAAAGAGTTCACTAAGAGACTGAAGATCTGCTTAGTGTCAGATTGGACAAAGTCAGTCAGATGAGCGGGAGATGGATTACAAAATAGATCAAAAAGGGACCAGGGCATACAATGTATGGGTTTATTGGCTGTTGGTAGAAACAATAGTTGTGAGCTCATTTGAATGATTAAGAAAAAATTAGGTATTGGACTGAGAATTGCCTTGTTAAAACTATTAATCAAAAGCTAAAGATTATTTTTCCAATTACCAAAAGAACAACGTATACCATGGATTTCCACTTTTCTCGATAGCTTTTTGTGCATCTTCCTCTTTTCTAACAGAAGTTTACATGCACTTCCGTATTTCCTGCACAATACTTACATAGGCTACCTACAAGCATTTTTTAAATGAAATCTATGCCGCATACTCTTGGTCCCATAAACATATTTTCCAGAAGGTTAATGCCTTTTGATCCATGACTATTGCTTCATGCCACGCGCTACGCGCTCAAATTACTCCATTCTCATTACCATATTTTCATCAATTTTCCATAGCCATATTGTACCATGACCAAGTTTCTTTTCACCATTCGCTGTGTGTTACCCCTGACCACTTTGCCCCAAGCCTATATTGCCCAAACACATTATGCTCCATGCCCATTATACCCTATGCCTATTATGCTCGATGCCCATCATTATATCTCATGCTCAGTATGCCTCATGCCCATTATGCCTCATACCTAAGATGCTCCAAGCCACTTAGGCCCATGCCGTATGCATCCGAAAACTTTCCAATTTCAATATAGATTGCATATCTCCTATTCATAAACAAAATGTACTACCATCTACAGGATATATTTTAGATGAAGCTTGACTTGCATGTCGTTATTATTTGAATGGCTTTCACCTCCGTAGGTCACAAACAAATTTTTGCATGCATGTCGGTATTTTTTTTAAAGAAAATTGGCGTACATTTCTGTAATTCATGCAATTTAATAGAATGCCAAAACTTCAAATGTCTCTAAATATAGTGATGCCTCAACAGCATTCTCAATTTCCCTTAATCCACACCAGCATCTCACATGCCAGCCATTCATGATCTTTCACACAAAATTAAATCTGTGCTAGCCTAGCACATGCCAGCCATTCATGATCTTTCACACAAAATTAAATCTGTACTAGCCTAGTAGTAGGCTAGTACAGATTTAATTTTGTGTGAAAGATCACGAATGGCTGGCATGTGAGATGCTGGTGTGGATTAAGGGAAATTGAGAATGCTGTTGAGGCATCACTATATTTAGAGACATTTGAAGTTTTGGCATTCTATTAAATTGCATGAATCACAAATATGCTCTTTGGTCCTTAATTGAACCAAAGAGGGGTGGTGGGAGTGTTTTGTACAGGTAATTACAGAAAATAAGCATACGGCTGATGAGGGTCAGTAACTCGAAACAACGTTCTCCCGTGTTGTTATTTTGTGTTACACTGACTGTAATAGAAAGAGAGAGAATTTATTTGATTTTGCTTTGCACACCGACACAATAATCAGGTCAATAAAACACACAAAAAAATCACTACTAGCAAAAGCCAGGGAGCATCGAGGAACCTTTCGGTTATCGAGTCGAGATGCTCCCTGATCTCAGCAGATTGAGATATAAGCGAAATCTATTAAGTGACACTGTTATAATTTGAGTACATTATGTAAAAAAGAGTTGAGTTCAAGTTTTTATCAAATGATAAAAAAATAATAAATATAAAAAAAGGAAACGGAACAAACAATAACAATAAATGTTTTTTACTCAATCAAAAGCTTTTGCAAGAGTTAATATTCATTTAATAATTTTAGTTTATACGCTTTTTTAAAAGAAACCTAGTGCATGCTCTTTAATTCTGATTCGAGGTTACCCCACAGCTTTGAACCTCTGTGAGAAAATAGTTTTTGGCTAAATAATTTATTTATGCGGGGGCGGTAGTAAGTAGTCGAAATAATTAATCTCGTTTCATGTTGATAAATAGTATTTAACTTACGAAAAGAATGATAAAAGTTTTTAGGCAATTGATTATGATGGAGTTGATACATAAATTTAGCTAACTCAAGTTGATATATGTCTTCTACTTTTCACACTTGAAGTTCTTTATACATTTGTGAAGTTGGCGTATATAAGTTACGAAACAATATTATTCTCAAAATTTTATTAAGCCTTACTCGAATTATTTCTAGTGAAGTTTTATTTGCTGTTGCCTACGCAGTAATTCCATATTGAATTCTGCTGTATACAAGACCATAGTATAGCATACAAAGGGCATCTCTTGAAACAAAATTGCGCAATCTGTAAAAGAGTCCTGTGTATCTGGCAAGCTGCGTGGACAAATAATTTATTTGCGACGTCCATTTGAGATTATCGTCAATGAATAACCCAATGTATTTGACAGTATGCGCTCTATTAATAGTAATACCGTTAAGAGCTATTTTAAAATTACATTGACAAGTTTTAAGGGGTTGCTTGTTTATTAACATGCAGTTAGTTTTTGAAAAATTTAGGGATAGCTTATTTTGACAGAGCCAAGAGTTAACTTTTTTGAGTTCTATTTGAACTTTGTGTTCCAGGTTTTTCAGATTGTTATCAGCCATCATCAAGCAGGTGTCATCGGCAAATAGTGTGGTGTCAAAATTGGAAATCAACGAAATGTCATTAATGTATAACAAAAAAAGTAGCGGCCCAAGGCAAGATCCCTGGGGTATCCCACATGATACTTTGGTATATGAGGACATAAATTTACGTACATTAGTATATTGATATCTGTTTTTTAAGTGGCTGGTTAATAAATCCAGAGGTTTACCACCAATTCCAAAGTTACGATTTAATTTATCTAAAAGAATGTCATGATCAACCGTATCAAAAGCCTTTGATAAATCCAGAAACAAACAGCATGTATATAAATTTTGATCAATATTGTTTATAAACTTGTCATATATTGAGTTGATTGCAAATATAGTTGAAGAATTTTTCCGAAAGCCAAACTGATTTTCACAGAGCAGATCATTTTTTTCAATAAAATTAATGATGCGGGAGTAAATTAATTTTTCTAAAATTTTATCAAATTGTGATAAAATTGATATAGGACGGTAATTAGAAGCTTCCTTACCATCACCCTTTTTAAAAATTGGAATAACTTCGGCAATTTTCAAGCAGTTTGGGTAGACGCCTTTACTAAAGCAATCATTTATCAATTTGCAAAGAAAAGGAGATATTACTGATTAACTAATTTTTATAAATTTAGTTTCGGCGTCTGTATACCTGGTTGCTTTTGAATCTTTAAACGAGTCGATAATATTATTTATTTCGTTCGGATACGTTGGACTTAAGAAAAAAGAATTGATCACGCCTGTCGGCACTGTTGCATTCGTGTCCGTGTCAACTTCGGGAATGGTTTCAGCCATTTTTTCCCCTATGTTGGTAAAGTATGCATTGAGACTTTCAGAAATAGCAGCAGTATTAGTTATCACCTCACCTGTTTTAGTGTTGAGTTGGTTAATGTCAACTTGTTGTAAAGGTTTTAAGTTTACTAATTCATTCACTATTTTCCAGATTTTACCGCTATTACTTTTGTTCTCAATTATTAATTCATTGTAGTATTTTTGTTTCGCTTTTTCAATCGTTCGATTTAAAACATTGCGATACGTTTATAGTTTTTGTATTTTGTTTCATCATATGTTTTACAAATCGATTTGTAAATCTTATGTTTGGTTTTAATTGAACAGAGAAGACTAGAGGATAACCATGGTTTAGTCTTTAGTTTCCTTTCTTTCCTGGTAGCTAATTTACGCGGGGCGTGTTTATTTACCACACTCGTAAATGAGTTAATGAATTGTTCGAATTGATTATGGATTGTAAAGTCAAATGACGATAAAGATGCATTTAGGGTTTGATTTAAGTCTTCGGTAAAGTGTTTAGCTTTAAAATTTTTCATATCTCGTTTCCATACTTAGCGAGCGTTATTTTTGAAATGCTTTACAGAAGGAATTAAAGCGAAAACAGGATAGTGATCAGAAATGTCGCTAATTGCTATGCCTGGCATAAGCTGGTTATTTAGATTGTTGGAATAGATATGGTCCAATAATGACTTTGAATTTTTGCATACTCTTGTTGGTTGATTTATTAGACACTTTACCGCGCTGCCTATTAAATCATCCGCATATGTTTTGATGCGATTGTTAGATTTTATTTTAATTAGGTCAATGTTGAAGTCTCCTAACACGTAGAATTCAGATTTTATAGAATTAAGTTCATGAAAGATGTTCGTCAATGCTCTGGAAAATAGATCAATTTGCTCCACTGTTTGGACAGGATGGCGGTAGACAACGCCTACAATTAGTTTTTTTTTGTTAATTTCTATTTCTATCCATAAATTTTCAACCGAAGACAAATCAATGTTAATAGTAGGTTTCAAATTATAAGAAATAGAACTTTTTACATATATTCCAACACCGCCAGCAGACGTATGACTATTACGGTGAACAAATTGGTAGCCATCTAGTTCAATATTACTGTGAATCATATTTTCTTTAAGTTTGGTCTCAGATACTGCTACTACATCAGGTTTACGGTTTAAATCAGTAAGGTAGTGCGATAATTTGTCAATATTTTTTGTAAACTTCTCACATTAAAGTGAATCATGAACAAGTAATTAGATTTATTTTTTGAGCAAAGCAAATTATTAATTGAGTTATGATCGTCATAGTAATCACTTGGCATAGAAAATAAATCGTTATAATCTAGCTCTGCATCTATATCAGGTAAATTATTTGATACGTTTGGATTTTCAGCTTCGATGGTGTTAACAATGGTGCTAACACACCCGAAAATTTGTGGCAAACCTGGGCTTTGATTGACGGGTGTTTGATTGCAGCAAAACGATTTTGAAGAATTCTTGTAATTGCTATTTACAAAAAATTTGTCGCAATCAACACAGTTTCTGTAGCCCAAACTGTTGTTGCATTGATTAACACATGTTTTGCAACTGTTAGTTACAGGGGCGTAATTTTGATTTGATTTACAGTTTCCACTACTATTATCAGTAACATCATAAAAGGTCACGTCGTTTTCGTTGTCAGCATGGGATTTATCAGTAGGCAATCTGATAAGCTTTTCAGCAGCTGCATTGCACTCATGGTTGTTGTCAAAGATTGCGCAATGATGCACAGGTCCATTATTATCATCAACACAGTCATTTTTTAATTTAAAAGAGGCCATAATTTAACAGAAAAAAAAACGATCTTGATAAGCAATTTAAAAATGAAAAACATTTAAAATCAGATTTCGCTGAGCATCCAATATTAAATTTCAAAGGGGTATAATTGAGTTTATCAAAATCTATGTTCATTCCATATCTAAATAAGTCGTCAGGTAAATCAATTGTTAGCCAATTTCCCGTACTTGTGTCGCTTTCGTTGTTGGTGATTGTTCCTGCTTCCCGTGCTGATTGCTTTCTTGAAGCTCAATGATGTCATCTACTGTATGTGTTGATTGTTTGTATCAACAGTTGTAGTGTCGAAAGCAAATGGCTGATGTATCCACTCTGGATACTTTCGTTGGTCAGGAAAATAGTTCTTGAATGATAGCTGCAATTTCTGTAAGTGCTCAACAAATTCTGGCTTAAGCCTTTGCAGTTCATTAAGATCCTCTTTATCATTCATTGCAGTACTGGAGCTGCTTGCGATCTCGTCTAAAAGTGGAAAGTTTGCAAAGTTGTCATTTTCCAATCGTTGCCACCATATCTCCAATTTCCTCTGAAAAGCACAAATTTTCTCTTCAGCTTCTATTACATTTACCCCACCTTCTTGCATTTGACAATTTAAATGATTGAGGGCAGCAAAGATGTCAGCCAAATAAGCCAAAGTGAGAAGGAAACTAGGGTTGTTGAAGTGCTTTGCATGCCGATGGTTGTGATCTCTCAGAAACTCCAATAATTCTGCACGCAATACAAAAACGCGATTCATCACTTTTCCCCGAGATAGCCAGCGAACTTCAGAATGGTAGAGAAGGACCTTAAATTCTGAGTCCATTTGTTCACACAACTGCATAAAAATGCGATGATTCAAAGGTCAACCTTTCACGTAATTAACCGTTTCAACAACAATTCTAAGAACGTCAGCAAGTGATGAAGGCAGTGTTTTAGACACCAGTGCGTGTCTGTGCAACATGCAGTGTGTAATTGTGATGTGTGGAGCATTACCCTTAATCAAGCCTCTTAAACCGGAATTGCACCCCATCATAGCAGGAGCTCCATCAGTGCACACTGCTGAAACCATGCTCCATGTAAGACCGTTATTTGTGAAGAAGTCGTCCAAAATTTTTTTTACGTCGATGGCTTTTGCAGTTGTTGTGAGGTGTTTGCAGAAGAGAAACTCTTCTTTTATTTTGTCTCCTTTAACGTAGCGTACAAATGCGATGAGCTGGCTCAAATTCGCGACGTCAGTTGTTTCGTCAAGTTGCAGGCTAAACTTTGTGTGGCTGGCCTTCAAATCTGCTACTACTTGATGAAGAATGTCCTCACTGATGTCATCTATTCGGTTTTTAACAATGTCATTTAAGAGTGGCACCAAAGAGAGCTTGTCTTTAGCTGCTGTTCCAAGCATAATGTTAGCCATTCGCAGTGCAGCCGGCTTAACAAGAGTTTCACCAATGGTGTGTGGTTTTCCATGCTTTCCAATTAGATAAGCCACTTCATACGACGCTGTGAGAATTGGTTTATCAACCGGGACAAAACCACAAGATGTAATGCTGGCATGTGCATCGAATCGGGCCCTTTTTTGCTTAAATTGATCATGCATAGTACCCGCGTATTTTCCTGTGCAATGAACTTTTGCGAAATGTTCTCGTAATTTAGCTGGAGCAAGGCTAGAATTGCTCAACTTATTATTACAGAGCATGCATTGAGGACGCTGTGTTCCATCACTTTCTGTTACACAGGCAAAGCCATACTGCACATAATTTTCTGACCACTTCCTTTTCTTGGCTGACATGTTGAATAATAAATTTTAAAATATAGAAAAAGCCTGAAATGTACAAAGAAAAAAAATTGACTTTATTGACCTATCAATATATAAAAATTGACCTAAAAAAATAAATTGACTTTATTGACTTTGTTAAAATTTCGAAAAATTAAAAAATTGACAAAAATCCCCCTACTGATAATCTATAAACTGATAGAATATTGTTGTTTCTAAAAAGCAGTAACCACATGTTTGCTAACTGCAACTGCACTTTTCTTATCTGCTCATAATTATATTGTGACAAAACAGTTTAATAGTGACCCCGTAGGCAGCATCACAAAGTTAGAAATTGTCAAAAGCACGACAATAAAGAAATTTAGAAATTTTTAAAATATACTTGTTCACAATATGTCAAAATATCGGAAAACGTCCTCCGAACCCCTGAAATAACTTCGTCGAACCCTTGGGGTTCGACCGAACCCCGGTTAAGAACCACTGGTATAGATGCTAGTCGATTAGAGCATAGAGCATTATGGGCATGGAGCTTAATTTGCCTGGAGCATATTGGACATGGGGCATAATGAGGAATGGATCATTATTGGCATGAGGCATATTGGGCATGGGGATAATTGGCGTTAGGCATAATAAAGACTGGCAATAATCGAAAATTTGTTGGGTCTCATTGATTATGGTGCAGTAGGCTACATGTTTAAAAGATATAAAAATAATTAAGAGACCGATCAAGAAAAACATGAAAAATTTTAATCCTACGAATATTCACTTCAAATCACAAAAAAATCCTTGAGCCAAATATGTGAAAACTATTTAAATTTCGTAAATCTATTTTCAAAAAACAAATGCTATAATTTCCCAAGATTCGTGAAGAAAAAAAATTTTCCAAAGACCCGAAGGTAGGTAGCAATTTTCTAAGGAGTGGCAACGCTGTTGGCGACTGTTCCACTACTTCACTATAATTTAGAGACGGTGCTACCACTCAACTTTGCGAAATGTATAAATTGCAAAAGTACCTTGCCACTACTTAAGAGGCAGTGTCTCAAGTACTATAACACTGCCTCTTATAGCAACGCATTGAGCTTCCAGATTGATAATGTGTATTATAACCAGCACTGAATCGTTATCGTTTGAATTTTATTTACATTTAATAACAAAAAATTTAATGTACACCCCATAAAATTTTGGCTACTATCTGAAAAATTTATAACCATTTGTTTGAAATAGTACTTACTTTAAAGCCCATCTAAAACCCCCCAAATTTTTTTGATATAAAATCAATAAAATTACGCTGAATTCAAATTTGCGATTAAATAGTTGATATTCTGCTCCTTTAACGAGATATTTGAGATACAATTTCAATGATTAATATTCTGTTGGCACCCCGTGACGTTAGGTAAGGGTCGAATTGTTGCTGCAGCACTGTACAGCTTTAGGAAAGCTGAATAAGTGAAGCTCTATTGAGCTTATTTTTTAAAACTGGCAAAGGATTTTTAGTTTCCTTGAAACGAAAAAGATTTTGGATTGTTTTTAACCAAGTTTGATGGAGGTTTTAAGTTAATTAGATAGGTTTGACGGCTTTTGCGTAAGCTAATTTTTTATCATACTTTCAAACAGTCACTGGTATGCTTTCAAAAAGTATACACAAGTTATTTTTAGGTTTTACACTTGCTGTAAATCAAATTTTGCAAACAAGCCAAAATCATTTGCTAAATGTTTTACAGAAAACCTGCACAGGGCACAGGATAGAATGGAATGGAATACGTTTTTTCCGTCTTCTATTCTGGCATTTTCTTCCATCCCATAGCAGAAATTTTTTATTTCATCCCCAAATTCATTTTTATCTTCTGTTTATACATTTTATGATATCTTTCCCAAAAGCACTGGTCATAACAGCTTAAAATGTAATTCCATTTTTTTCAATGTGCGAATTACCAGTGATACTGGCTGTCCATGAGATAACCCCTGTTGCCATTTTGTTTACACTTACGAGTAAGGTAGCTTCATGATACAAATCTGAAAATAGTTTCGATTCGAATAATAAAAAAACGTTGAAAAACCTTCAACTTGACATGGCAAGCAGTAAACCATACGGTAACAAAGATGTAATGGACTCAAGTTTAAAATTTCCAATTGCTGAGCAAACTTTGTCAACCAGAGATGTTTTTAATCCTTTGTCTACCAAAGCCAAATCACAAAGTCCAAAAGTTTCTGTTTTTATTTTAAGACGTAATCCTGGAAATATGCGTAGCGATGCAACGCAGGTTGAATGACTGAACTGCAATGAAATTGCCGATATGCGAAAATAATACAAGCCGTTGTTAACAACGGACAACAGTAGGCGATTGCTTCGGTTCAAAACAAAAGTAAGTGTATGGTTTCAGTTTAAGCCATGGAATTACAAGGAAACTTCCATATGATTTTGTTTTATAGAGTTTGTGTGCCGTGGTAAAAAGTTGTATGATGAAATTGAGATAGAATGATTTAAGACCGTCTTCCATTCCATCATCAAAACCTTTCATTCCTTTCCATCCTTGGTATATTCCATACCGAAATTTGCCTTCCGTTCCATCCCTTTCCATGCCCTGTGTCTACATAGGTGTTACGTGAAATGACATTTTGTCTTTTCTTTCTGGTCGGCCAAGCAAACCATGTTATATTCACTTGCTAATCAAACCAAACGATGTATGAAAAGCAGTTTTTTTACGCTCTCCCAGCACATAACAAGAAATACATGAAAAATTGGAAAACGTTTTTTGGTAGTAGCTTGTTAGTTACTATAAGTAAAAAAAATTTAAAAAATGGATAATACCTGAATTTTGTAAGAATCAATTTAATTGCTTTCTATTGCTAGTAGATAAAAACTTTGTATTGCCTTTACTTTATGAATTTGTATTATGTTGTATTGCAACTACGTTATTTCAACCGACTGAGATCTCTAGGTAAGGGTACACCAAAAAATATTTATCAAAGATTAAATGTAAAAAACATAAAGCATTGGTTACCGATTGAGCGGTAATGATTAGTTGTTTTACTACCACATCGGCTCAGTTAAACGCCGATGAAGACAAACATTCAGGATGCACAAAAATTATGCAGGGTTTCTCAAAATTTTTGATAATGGAACTCCAAGTCTTCTTAGTTCAGCTCTCGAAACATTGAGTCAGAAAAATTTGTGAATACAGCTTTGTCAAAAATATCAATGGACTTCAATTTTGCACGTTGTCATTATATCACAAAAGTTACTCAAGTTCCTACCGAAAAAGAGAACAGCATATGAAACCATAAGGTAAAATTCATAAAACAGTATGAAAAAACTTTGTATAGCAGATCTTAAAGGATCAGCCTGCAAAAAAGCGGAAAGACGTTTAACATCGGGTGTAATAAAGGACAGCTATTTGTACATATCCGCTGTGGCATTCAATCAGCTCCTGTACGTTGGTTTTGTGGACGCATATCGTGAAACCTTGCTTCTCAGAGATAGGTAACTGCAAAAGGCAAAGTTTCATCTGGGTTTCTTTTGCAAAGGTAGAATATTTATTATACGCATTTATTTAGCCAAAAACTTGCTCAGTGGGAGGCCGGCGATTCCAATTTCAAACTGACTTCGTGTGGAAGTTCGAAAATCAATTCTTCCATAGTTCTGCCAATGATAGGAGCAGTTGAACTCTTTGATTTTCCAAAGAAACGGTTAATTGCGATTGATCAAGAAACCAATCGCAATTGACCGTTTCTTTGGGAAAATACTGAAGAAAAGTTCTTAAGTTTCTGCGAGTGTCGCACAATGTCTCTTTCCAAAGGTTGATCTATTTTGAGATTAGTATCTCGAAGAAGGCAACCAGATGGTTATAAGCCTGTTTCTTTATCTTTGTCATTTTTTGCCTTTACTTTATTGAGAAGAGGTTTCGTTGCTTGATATTGAATGCGCAGATAGCGTCGCTCTGTGTTGCACCATAGATACTTTAATGGATACGAATCCTTGTAATGGTTGAATAATTTAATCAAACAGTTTTTGCTTTGAAATATCTTTGTTATTACTGCACAAAAGCGATACAAATTTTGCAAAAGTCTCTAATTTTATTTTTTTTAATTTTTGATGGTTTTTCCCAATACAATAGAAAAAATTTGCTCAAAAATGATCACCAGCAGCATACGGTACCACACAGCAATCCATTACATCATGTCAATAACCCGCGACCGGTTTCGACCTTATTGGGTCTCATCAGGCGGGTGTAAAAAACACTCAATAATAAATATGCTAAAAAAAAACAAATTTGCCATTGGGTGCAAAAAAAAATGCAATGCAAAACAATATGATACAGCAATACCTATATCACGGGGGTCACATTCAAGGACACACACACATGACATGGACAACAAGTCACATCGGTAAGCCCTAAAAGGGGTGCAGGATCACTGTCAAGACTTATCACTGATACATGAGTTGCTAGTTGCTAGCCAGCAATTTTCAAGGTGATCTCCTATCAAGAGGGATCTGCCTCCAGCATCAAAGTACAATAGAAAAAATTTGCTCAAAAATGATCACCAGCATCATACGGTACCACACAGCAATCCATTACATCATGTCAATAACCCGCGACCGGTTTCGACCTTATTGGGTCTCATCAGGCGGGTGTAAAAAGCACTCAATAATAAATTTTTTCTATTGTACTTTGATGCTGGAGGCAGATCCCTCTTGATAGGAGATCATCTTGAAAATTGCTGGCTAGCAACTAGCAACTCATGTATTTTTCCCAATACATTTTAATCTTCTTTTACAAGATTGAAAAAACCATGTCAAATTTCCCAGAATCAAGTGATGCTGCAATGCACTTGGGCTCCTCACCACAAATTTGCACAGAAATCGATGGATGTTGTAAATGCAACGAAATAATCAAAGATAATTTCAAACAATACACATGAAAATATACAGTGTGTCCAAAAAGTCGCTACCGTTCAAATTTTAAATTCTTAATGTAGAAATAAATTTTAATGTTATTTGCATTACTATCTACTGAGACAGTGTTATGAATGTATGGATTGATTTTCTAAATTTAACAAAAGTTGAAAACACCTTACACTATAAGATAAAATTTTTTGATTTGAATTGACGTACAGCAACAAAAGTAGTAGATTTATTAGATGGTGCAAAAATGTGTGATGGTTGAAAAATATTAGTTCACTCCTTTACCATTGAACTGAGTTGTGATGATTGATAACTTAAAATTGAAAAACAGCACATTGATTGCACACAATGCAGCTTAGTGGTCTTTAACTTAAATATTTCATGAGGACGTCAGATAATAACTTTTTATAATTGTTCAATTGTCTCAACGTTGCAAGTTCAATTTTTGGTGAAGATGAGAATTTTAACAAGTGAATCAAATGGCTTGTTTGTATCTAAAAAGTTATTAGAAATTTTAAAGTCTCCAGAGTAACTACATAAACATTTTCAACTGAAGAATATAGGTAGATTTATAAAATTTTGATATGAATTCAAGTGCGTTGACGTAAGACGTTGGTGTAAATTAGGCGAAATTAAATTGTTTGTTGTTGATTTTTGTTGCACAATGAGGTGTAGAGTATTTTTAAAGAAGTAAATTCGATGAGAAAGTTGGATGATAATTGAATAAAACTTAGATATTTTGCATATCAACTACATATAGCAGTGTTAGAAATTAAAACTTGATGCTTAGTTAGTGTAATGAAAATATCTGGGCTTTAAAGTTGCATGTTGGTAAAGAAATTTATATAGAACTATACTTTTTATCAAAATCGTTACAAAATGGTGCTACAAATAGTGATTTTGATTGGAAAGAACAAACTGTACTGTGCAGATTTTTACCTAAACGGGTAATTTTTGAAGTAATTCGATGCACGTTTGTTAGGATATACGGAGATGGTTAAAATGTATGTTAGTTGACAGTGATTAGTTGGAGTTTTTTCAATATTTCTTGTCGGTAAATTATGAAAAGCTTTATTTTGAAATGGTGCAGGTAGCGAGTTTAATCTTACATGAGGGTGAACAGATAAAACTTTTACAGCAATTAATGGCAAATATTTTGTTGAATAAATCTATATCAAGATGGTAAAATAAGTAAGAGTTTACTACGTTGTGAAAAACAAAACTTTAACATAATTTTGATAGGTCGAAAGATTAGTCAAATTCATGTACGGCAATATCAGAAATTGTGGTTGTTCTTCTTGAAATTTTTATAATTGTTCAATTGTCTCAACGTTGCAAGTTCAATTTTTGGTGAAGCAGTGTAAAAGAAAGTGTAAAAATCAATAAATAATCGACCGCCAATCAACACGGTTGATTATTCGTTGATTATCGCCTTCGTTGATTCTATGGTCCTTCGTTCAAAGAATATCGACGAACGACCTTTCGTATAAAGAATGTGTTGACCTTAATTTGTTACCAAAATTGCTAATTGTTCAAACAAAACAAAAATCAATTCAGGTCAAGTAATTCGATCATCCAGAACCATAAATATCAACCTTGACAGTTGACAGCTTACTGCTGTTGACAAAGACACGATTTTGAATTCTGGTCTTAGCTACATTTCGCAAAAGAGTCACTATGTAATATTTATGATTTCTCATTTTGAAAAGATGAGAAGTGGTACAAAATTTCAATAAAGCAAGTTATTATGAAGCATCTTACTCGACGTAGAGATAAACAAAAAGCTGTCACGAACAGAAGCACGGAGCTCGCGTTATTCCGTCAATCGCAAGACGGAATAACGGAACGGAATAAAGGAAAATTTCAAGTTGTTATTTCAATGTATTTTCAAGCTGTATTGTCAATGTATTTTCAAGTTCAAATAATTGTGGTAACATGATTAACACACAGGTTGTGGTAAATGATAAGCAAGTTGATTACACTGAATCTCGTCAGAAAAACTGCAGTTTTGCGAAATTTGTACTCAAGTATAAGCCATAATTTAGTTGACAAATTTTTTCTACGATGTTACAAATGCTTTGTAAGAAGATATTAAATGCAGTTTAGCTGCTTCAACAAAAACACAATCCTGGATGTTTAAGTTATGGTAATGTTATTGTTACTTGTTGGGTAAAGAATGCATTATTTGCTTTAATTTTCGATAACTTTACATGATGAACCGGATGTAGCCAGTTTTATGTTTCAACGATGCTGTGACTGAGTCCGACCAAATTGAATATTTTGTTCTGCTTTGAGAATTAACATTTGCTGCATCTGATTGTGATATTTTCATTACTGACACAATTTGCTTCATTTAGCGTTATTATCTGCGTTAACCACATGTCATGTAAACAAATTTGAAACTTTTTTTAGCATGTTTATGATTTGTAGCGCAATTAAAGTCAATTATTACTCTGTTGTTTTGAACTCAATGATTTTACGTTTAGTAATTTCAACAGATGTTACCAGTGTTATTATTGTAAGCTGTGTAGCAACCTCAGCAACTTCAACTACAAACCACAAGTAAAAAGTCGCCAACAACACTTAGTTTTATATATGAATCGCCTTCTCCGATCAGTAGCTATCATGATAGAAGTGACTAGTTGCCACACGAAGTGCACTCATTTTAATTTGGACTACAGTCGGATGCCTGCCGTTGCATTACAATGGTGGTGACCCGGCAAAGAAGCTACATCTTTCCCGATGTAGTTGGACGGCAGCGTCTTCAGTCAAGCAGCACAAGCCATCGTCGAATCGCGTAGCCCAAATGTCAAGACCGCTTTCCAATCGAATTCTTGACTGCAATCTCATTTACTTCGGTTGGCAAGCCTCACTTTCTCAACGTTTGACGGAATAACGCGATTGACGGAATAACTTGTTATTCGTTGATTGATGGAATTATTCGTAACTATAATCAACGAATAAATCAACAAACCAAGTCGATAATCAACGAACGACCATTAACGACCATACGAAATTTGTTGATTTAGTTATCGACAATTTCATTGTACTCTTTTACAAAAAGGAAGTAAAAACTCTAACGTTTTCGTCTAGCACTCTTCAGGAGTTATCGCTAGAATGAAGCCTGGTGTTGATGGCGAGGTATTTATAGCGAATGAAGCTGGTGACAATGTCGGAACGTTCTGACTGGTAGACAACCAGACGTTTCTTCAAGTCCGAATCAATGATGTAATTTTAGTGTGTAGGCAAATTCTTTCTGGCGACAAAGCTCTAGTTTAAGCATTTTGAATAAAGTTGCTTCCAAGGTAGATAAATGAAAAAGTGTTCTTCCCTTAGCCAAAATAGAAAATTGGTTATCATTGTAGTAAGACTTCTCATTTTGCACTTTGGCACTGCAACTGGAAACCTAAAAGCCATCAGCTTGCCAATAAATAATTCGATAAAGCAGCTTACCCGTAGCTCACCAACACCACGTAGGCAAATTTTACATCAGAAAAGCTCCAAAAATGCTTCAACACCAAAAAGCTGCTTTGTCTCAAATAAATGCAAACTTTTAGCTATGGTATCTTTCCTCTATATTTTTTACAGAAAAATAGCTGCTGATTTCCCAATGTGCCTCATTACCAACATTAACATGTTTGGTTGTATTCTGGCTCATATACCATTTAACGCCCTTCAAAAATGTACCGCATCTTTTTTACGATAATATTTATCTTTTAGAACAAACTATAAAACTGAACTTGGGCGCTATTGTTCTTTGTATTTGCTGGTGCTTTCAGGCCATGGGTTTGGGTTTAATGGTTTAAAGTTGTCCAGGCTTCAGAATCTGAGCAAGATTAAGAGCTCATACCAGACTCTTAACCAGCTTATTAGAAGCTTACCACTTGCTTATGAAAATACCCAGTAAAGACATAATCTTTCCTCAGTCTACTTTTACACTTGTTCGAGAGCTGCAAATCTTCTTGACGTCAGTTTTCAGCATATTTTTCCATCGATTTCTGAGCAAATTTGTGGTGAGGAGCCCAAGTGCATTGAAGTGCAACTTGTTTGTTCGCATCTACACGGAGGGTTTTATCCATTAAGTTCGGTAAGGCTGCACTCAATACCGGACTCTTTGGATCTATAACATTATTTCAGGGCAACTACGTCACGAGAAGACTACAGATACGGCTAGATTTGTGCAATTGAGTGCATTTTTTATCTATGGTATCTTAGCAAAGTAGCACAAAAAAGTATTTCCCAATTTGCCGCGTGTTCCCTGCAGCGAGCAGGAGGAGCACACTGCAAACTACTCTATACGTGGCAAGGACAGTTATGTTATACAACGCGTTTGCTCTAAAAAGATCTTATAGATCGAAATAGGGCTGTCAGCATTTGTCATATTTTTACTAAAGCTTTTTTGCAGTTCGTTGTCTGTCAGAAACAAGCTTGGGCTGCTCTGTTAGTAGCCGTTTCCAGGCAGTCTATGAGCACAAGGAAACAAACTGTTTTCTATCATTAATCGGCTGGGAAGAACAAGTCATATTAACTATCTCCAAGAAAGTTTTGCATTAAAGGGAAACAAGCGAGATCGTCGATCTATACATTTTCACACCAAAATACGAGTTTGTGTTTGATGGCTGTAGCTGTATCCTCGAATAAAAGAGCAGTTGTGTACTTTCCTTGCAGACACTAGTCAAAAATCATCGAACTTGCGAAATATACCAGTCATACAAACTAGATACTGCACTTCCCCGTGCTTTACCGGGTTAGAATAGTGAAGCTGCTCACCCAGCATGTCGTAAGAGGCGACGTTTGGGTACCCACCACTGGCAATCCACCTTGGTTGTGGTGGGGCTACCAGTCAGCAGTTTGCATCCACGACTGGTTCGAAATGGGCTGCCACTTTTTCCCTGGCCTAATTTAATTAGGTTGATGGCGTGAACCTGGATTGCTGTTCGCGCCATACCTCCATCCCATGGAAGAGGAGGGGTAAAACAACAACAACAAAAGATACTACACTGCAGCCATTTTGGCTGGCAAAACCGGCAAGACAAACTAAAATTGTGTTCTTCAAAAAATGTCAATAGTTCCTTTGTTAATTCAAAAACTCACATGAGCACCTTACCTCGGCTCAGCCAGCGTACAAATGTGTGCAACACAACAGCTGCAATGGAAACTTCCAATATTTTTACAAATTCTGGTTCTCGGGAGTCTTGACTTGATAAAATTGACAATTTTTATCACGTCATTTAAAACACTTCCAAGTTCAAAAGGCATTCTTTTTCCTGCTAGCTGATGACCATAAATAGCACAGTGGAAGCTAGAACATTTTCGTGTTTAATTCATGGCACCTTTTACTGAGCTAGTCATGCTTTTAGCTCGATTAGAGCACAAATCTATTTATTTTTTACATGTGTAGTGGAAGCTCATGAATCTAGCAAGAATAAATTGGATGGATGATTAAAATATTTAACCTGTTAACCCATTTGTGCCGAAGGTTGAAATACTTGAGATATTTTTATAAAAACTTGAAGATTGCTTAGTGAACATGTATAAAATTTTTTCCGATTGATTTTTTTAAAACTTTTTGCGTACTTTTTGAGATAAAAGCCGTCCTACATGTAGGACGCTAGGCAAATCCGTTAGCAAAGTGGAAGATGCGTGAGCGACTGAGCGTAACGCGTACGTGTTGTGTAATCAGGTTTTATTGCTTACTTTGTCTGTTTCGCTCGAAGCTATAATGTTACAACCATCAGCGTATTTTATTGAAGTCTTGATTTCGATGAGTAACCAAATAAGCACAACAAAGTTTTTACTAAACATGAAATTGGTAAGAGCATTTTAGAGTTCTCAAAACAGTTCTCTATGTACGAAAATCACAGAAAAGACATTACAGACTATGATAATCTTTGAAGCATTTTACGTGCAGGCCAACATCGCATTTTTCACATCTAGTTGTAGTTTTCATGTGACAGTGGCGGCATTTTGTTTGTCCATTTTGCGGTATTACCCAATGCTTATATCCATCATAACGAATATCCGATAAAACATCTTGAGGTTTTCCCCGCATTCCTTTTTCAGGCGGCTTGCCATATTGAGACAAATACGTTCTAACAATATATCGTCGAAATTGAAGCATATCCATTGGATTTTCATTGTTGCAAATTTTCTGTAATTGCCAGGCGTTGTTGATGGAAACATCGAGCATATATGAAATCAGACACCAGTACCACTTTTTACCTCTCAAACCAATTCGATACTTTGAAACATTTTGATCCATTCTATCGACACCCCCCATATGTTCGTTGTAGAGCTTGATCAAAAAAGGTTGGTCAATTTGCACTCGCTTCTTTTCAGAAGAAGAATATCGAGAGGCTTTAGATATGGGATGGACCCCAGCAGCATTTGAGCATAAATTTACCACACTATTGTCATTCCATTTGCAAACGAGGACGTCGTTTTTGGTGTCAGTTTTGAAATCAAACTTTCCACGTTCTTGCTTTTTCAAAGCATCGTTTGAGGTCAGTGGACATTTTTCAGTCCTGTTTTCACGAATTGTACCAGTTGCTTTTACTAATTTGTCTTTTAGCATGGTAACGAGTTTCACACTATTGAAAAAGTTATCATAGCATAGGTGGAAAAACTTTCTACCACATCCGGTTAGAACATCTGCAAAATGGCTGACAAAATTTCCTCCAAGCCCTAATACGTTATCTTGCGGTCGAGATGATGCTGATTTTCCTTGATACGGATCAAACCAAATCAAGTATCCCAGCGGCGTAGTTCCACACCAAATTTTAAAACCAAAACGTATCGGTTTACCTCTCAAAAACTGCTTACATCCATGGCGCCCGTAATATTCACACATTGATTCGTGAAAACTGTAAAATTCTTCGTTTGGTGAGTGACGTTGGAACTTTTGATTCAAAAGTTTTATTAGTGGTCTGAGTTTTGCAAATTTATCCTCTTCATCTAAGCAGTTGTTATCAGCTAAATGAAAGTTGGTAAAAATTGCCTCAAATTTGTCTCTTCTCATAGCATTGGTAACAAGGTCGTGGTGCGTGTCGCTAGCATTTTCCCAGTAAAGTCTTCGTCTTGCTGGAGCAAGGTATCCAGATAAAAATAACGTGCCAATAAAACATTTTATTTCATGCTTATCAACAGTCAAGTTTCGATTTTTTTGGGAAGCATACCGATTGGTCTCATCTACGATTAAATTCAAAACTTCATCATCAAAAAATAGTTCAAAATATCCTTTGGGGGTCAAGTTTTTGTTTTGTAATTCTTCAATTTTGGCATCATCTGACGTCCACTCTGGCAACTCACTTTTCAGATCTGTTTTGACCCAGTCTCGTTTTGGCTTGTGAGTTTGCTTCTTTCGTTTGTTTGGTGGCCCCTCTGGCTCATCAATATTTTCGACATTTTTACAACTGCTATCATCAATTAGAGCTGGAGCTAAAAGCGTGCTTCCTGGTAAATTGTTAATCGTTCCTGCTCCATCTTCATCTCCTGAGTCTTCGTCTGTAATATAACCTGTGGCATTTGTTGGTGGAAGTACAGTTACCGAAAATTGGTCATCTTCATTGCGGTAGGGCAAAGCATTTTCCTCTGCTAAATCTAATATTCTACTCAATGATGTAGGGGTTTTATTTCTACAATTACCATAAAAACGTGAAGATTTCATCTAGAAAAAATATGTACAGTGTTACCTTTTGGTCACCTACATTTGTACTCGAAATATCGAAAACAATCACGCACCATAACTTATTTTTTATAAACAAAATTCTGCCTTTGTCTACGGCTTTTCTGACTAAAGTTTTTCTGATCAAACAAGTTTTGTCACAAATTTCTAACACTCATTGCGAAAAACGTAAACTATAAATGAAAGCAAGAAGACCGGATTTGATATAAAGAGATTTATATTATATAGAAGAGCTGATTAGCGAGTAGGCGTTAATGATCAGGGTTAGATTGATGGCTTCTATGGCGGAAAGATGAAAAGCGGTGTTATCTTTGGCAATACTGATAAACTTTTTGATGCTGAGCGCAGGTGGGATTTAAAAGAAAAAGGAGTTCAATAGCAGAATCAGATGAAAGGATTTGATTAGAAGACTTGAAAGCACGTATTTGCAAGTATTATTTATCTATTTAAAAATTTAATTATCTATTTGATTGTTTTAGTAAATACAATAGCGTGGGATCGCTGCTGGAGATTATGGTTTCTAGTGCGTGAGAATAGCGACTTGCAAACTCTACTTGAACATACTCGCAGCGGCGCACATTTTGCTATCACGTGTGCCTAGCGACCTATGTGTAGGACGCCAATGTTTCAAATAAAATTTCTCGGAAACTATAAGTTCAGAAAAATTTTAAGATTCACCATAAAACAGAAGAATTACTAATAAATAAATACACTTGACAATTTTTTCAGTACTTCTTTGGAAATGCGTAGTTATTGGCTCAACTCTATATGCACTCTCAACATTTTCAAAAAAGCGAAATCAGACGATTTCAAAATGGCGTCACGTCTCACCTGATAAAGCAATTTTTAAAAATACTACTGTCATATGTGTCAAATTTGCTCATAAATGTAGTCCAACTTCAGCTATATTCAAAAATATAATATACGAAGAGCAATCCTAAATTAAGTAGGCGTCCTACATATAGGACGCCAGGCACAAATGGGTTAATGGGTAATGACATCATATGATGTCGGCACGTGTTACATTCTACCGGCGACTGACATCATATGATGTCAACGCGTGACTGTACCACAGCGGCGCCGGCATCATATGATGACACACTGATTTTTAGTTTAATTAGCATTGCCCGTGACATTATATGATATCTAGTAGTAAAGCATATGTCAGGCAGCCATCTAAAGCAGTTGCTACGACAAAGTGCATTATTTAGTGCCACTTTTAGCACGTGCAATCAGTGTTGAGTAGTGACCACTTGGAAGCGACACAGTCTAAACTGGTGACACTGTGAATGGCGCCGCTCGAGTGAGCAGAGACCGTTAACAGGTTGATTAAGAATTAGAAATACTTAATTTGGTGATTCCAACTATTAAGCGGAAAATCAAAATGATTGAGATGATATGATTTTGCCAGTTATGAACTTCCTCTATTTATCTGTTCCCTTTTATTTTTTTATTGGTGTTGCATTTATTGGTGAAAAGAAAATCAAACCATGAACCATTTGTTAACTTACGAAAAAAATGGAACAACCTGCACCATGGATGACCTGTCACAATGTAACAGCAATGCCAAAACATCGCAACGGCTTGGTGCAACTTAATCTAGCTCAAAACGGACTCGAAGAAGAAGATTGGTGTTGCATCGCTGTTGGCTTTCTGCATTGCTTGGTTATATTTATAACCTTAATTTGTATAACCACACCCGTGTCACGTGCTCGTGCTTGCAGTATATAATGTACACATCGCTTGTTTACGTAGTAACTAGCAAGGCTCTGCAGTACCGGCGCGATGGTGTAGTGGTTAGAGCGTCAACTTCGTAGTCAGTAGACCTGGGGTTCGTTCCCTAGAGTCGAGTCATGCCAAAAGACTTAAAAAAAATGGTATTCACAGCTTCCCTGCTTGGCGCTCAGCATAAAAAAGGAATAGTGAGGAGAACAAGCCAGCAAGCTTGCTTGTTGTGTTCTTGGGCAAGGCACTTAACGGGACGCTTCCACCTTTATGTGGCAGACAGGTGGCCTACCCGTACTTCATCGGGTTATAATTGTGAAGTTGCCCACCCAGCACGTCGTAAAAGTCGACTCTTGGGTACCCACCAATGGCTGTCCGCCTTGGTGGTAAGGCTACAAGTCACTCATGACTGGTTCGAAATGGGCCGCCATCTTTCCCCTAGCCAAATTTCAATTAGGTTAACGGCATGAACCTGAATTGCTGTTCGTGCCGCACCTCCATCCCGAGGAAGAGGTGGGGTAATCACAAAAACAACAACAGGCCCTGCAGTGCCACATCAGCAATGGCGAGGTCAACAACAGTTCAGCCAGCTGTGCCAGCTTCACGCATTGGTCTCTTGTGTGAACAATAACGAAAGGTTATTGTTTTTTATTTACTTACATATTTCTTGTACAAGTAATGGTGATTATCATATTCTTTTGATCAAGACTAGTAATGCTCACAAAATAAAATGTTGTCACCAACTATAATTAATACTATCAAAAAGTGTAAGAGGGAGTTTTGAAACTCGGTTGAAAATCACGGTGGCGGTCAAATGGTGATTGCTTTCACAAATATAAAATCAAACTATTCAATGGCAAGCCTACTTTTCGATTTGGTGCGGCCCCGTTCGTATATATATTTGTGGTATTGAGTATTTTGGCTGCGATATTTGCCTTGTTTCCAACATAGCAATAAAAGCGACTATGCCTTCCCCAACCTCCTTCTCCAGTAGGCGCCCATCAGGCCAAGTTATTTTTAAACAAAATATTTTCTGTAAGTTGAGTTTCACAAAATGTTAGTTTTATCTTAATTTTCGATTTGGTGGGCACGTTTTCGTATTGATATTTGTGATATTATGTTCTTTGGCTGCGCTGCTTGCTTTGATTCGGCCATAACATGAAAAGGAGCCATGCCTTTCCCCAAAATCATATTAACTATTCCAATAGATGTCTGCTAAATTCTTGTCAAACAAAAATGTTCCCTCTCTATCCAGTTTCATGAATTGATGCTGTTACTTTTTAATTTTGATCTTTTCTTAAACTTGGGATTTTATAACATTTGACTTTGCTCCTAATTCAGACCTGCTTACTTTTAAACGAAGATTAGTGTTTCGTACTGATGCAAATATCCTATCAATTACAAATATCAGCAATGGGCTTTACCATTTATGTTTGCTATCAAAATGATAGTAGATAGTTTTGCTGCATGCTGCTGCTCTCATTGTAGCGAAGAACAGCGAATGGGTTCAAGATCTAGCCTTCATGGTGAATATTACCGACCATGTGCAATTTCTAAAAAACAGCTTCAAGGTTGCAACAAAATAGTTACTGAATTATACGACGCTATTCGTGCATTTAAGTTGAAATTACAATTATTCGAAAACTAGCTTGCAGCTGGAAACACATTTCATTTTTCTGCTCTTAAAACCTTGCAAAACAAAGACGACTGCATTGAAACAGAAAAATACTGCCACAAAATCAAAGCAATAGCCAACGCGTTCGATGAAAGATTTGCTGACTTCCAAGCTCTGGAAAGTGATTTTACTATTTTCAATAGCCCTCTCTCTGTCAACGCCGAAGAGGTGCCGCCAAAGTATCAAATGGAACTAATTAAATTAAAGTGCAACAGTGTCCTTAAAGATAAATTTGCAAATGTTGATATCAAAACGTTTTATCAGTACGTTGGATCAACCTATTCCCAATTAAAGGAATTGGAATCAAAAATCATGTCCATGTTTGGCAGTACTTATGCCTGCGAGCAACTGTTCTCTTTAATGAACTTAAACAAATGTCGATTTCGATCGTAACTGATGGATTCACATCTCAATGCAACGTTGAAAGTGGCGACTGCACAAACATTGCTGCCAGATATAAACTTGTTTACCAATGCCAAACGATGTCAAGTTTCTTCGAGTCATAGTGCTATGAATGAAGATTAAAATATTGATCGTTGTTAGTTTGAAAAATTGTTCGGCCCGCGTAAAATTCAAGTGCGTAAGTATGGCCCACAGCACAAAATGAGTTTGACACTTCTACTCTAACCAATACACCATCGCGCCGATAAAGCAGTCTCTTCGTTCAGTTCATCTCCTGAATTAAGGAAACGATTTGTCGATGACACATTTGCGATCAAGCAAACCAATGAAGTGAATAGATTTTTTGATCATTTAAATAACGTGGATTCGAAAATAAATTTTGCAATTGAACTAGAGCAAGATGACAAACTAGCATTTTTAGATGTCTTGGTCATGCAAACGCAGGATGAAAAATTGGCCACTAAAGTATACCGAAAAGCAACCCACACTAATCGATATTTGCATTACCATTCAGCTCACACCAATGAACAAAAACAGGTTGTTGTGACGAATTTATACAATCAAGCACAATCGCTCATCACCAATTCAGCAGGCTGGATAAAAGAGGAAAGGTTTCTATGTCATGTACTCACTGAAAATGCTTATCCTAAATGGTTCATACAAAAAGCACTGAAAAAAAGAAAAGCTCAAGCTCAAGTTAAGTTAAAAAAAAAGCACATTGGATTGCATATTTTGCCATTTATACCTGGAATAACTGAAAGAAGGAAACGTCTTTTGAAAAACCATCAAATCAAAGTGGCAACAAAACCGTTACTTACTGTGGAAAACATGCCACCAAGTATAAAAGATAAAATCAAGAAATTTGATTAACACGGTGTTGTACATAAAATTTCATGTTTAGATTATACAGGTGTTTATATTGGTGAAACTGGTCGATCATTTAAAACACGACGCAAAGAACATCAATGGGACATCAAACTTGATATAATTGCCCAACTAACAAATGAGGATTTAAAAAAGAAATCTGCTCCAGTAAATCATGTTTGGTTAAATGGTCACCGGATTGATTGGAAAAGCTCTGCAATTTTAGTTATTGAAAGTAATTATAAAAGAAGACGATTTTTAGAATCACTTTATATACACAAAACTAATTTTGCTTTTAATGATAAGATTACCAGCTATCATCCTGAACTGTACAAATTTATAAATTTTTAACTGCCGGTTGTCGCTGCTGCACTTGTAAATTGCCATAATATCATTTTTCTTCTTTTCATTCTGTTGATAAGGCAACTGTTGTCTGTATTTAAACTATAGTCACTCCAGACGAAGCAAAACTGATTTTAGTTTTTCGAAACGTTGAGTTTTTATGAATTTGATGTGAATTTTAAATCTGAATAAAGATCATCTTAACTTTTAATTAGACCAGATGAGCTATATTGAGAATTTAAAAGAATCTGTTGTTGCACTGCCAAAGAGGCTTTAATTGTTGTAGAGTGCATTTTATCAAAAGCACTTTGCTAAAAGCTCCAAAAATAGCTTTTGATCGCGTTTCTACGATCAGTATTTTTTGAGTAAATTAAGAAAACAAATTTTAGAGTTGATTGTTAATTATGTTGTCTTGTGACATCTAAAAGAAGTAAAATTTGTTGAAGCAGGTAAGTCGGGTACTGGCTTTTGGTTAAACCAAAACCGCTTTCTTCGGTCCAAAAATACAATTTGTAAAAATTATCTTTAAACATGATGTCATCGTGACGTCACGAACCCCCTTATGACACTCACCTTAAGGAGCTAATTAGCAGGAGGAGCTAAGGAGCTAAGTAGCACTTCCATTAAAAGTGTATCAAAATTGTGGAAAGGCGCTAAAGTGATTGATACGTATTTTCGGGATTAAGCAATTAAATAGTAAACCCACTATCTACAACTTTGTCAGAGCTGTTTGGGTATTTGTATGAGCGAACACTTCTCGCTGGGCGCATGTTGCGTGGTCCTAGCATAAACGCACCCAGGCTAAAAGCAAACTAACCCGAAATCAAACACTCGCGGTTGAGTTGAGAAAATAGCAATGCCCTCGTCAGTATTGTTGAGTATGAGAATATCGGTTTAGTGGGCTTCACCAAATTGATATTTGTGAGAAAAGCAATGAAAAGGTGAGGTGTTATTGACGCAGCCAACTGTCAGTAGTATATAACTGCATTTTTAACCCCTTTTTTGCGGTGGAATTGCGGTGGATTACGTCATTTCCGAACGTGACGTCCGAACGTGGTGATACGTCATTGAACGTGTGGCTGCGTCATTTCCAAACGTGGTGATACATGAACTTGTAACAACTTGTAAACACGTGTAACAAGTTAACAACTTGTAAACAAATGGTAACACAAAGACAACGTGTACTTGTAAACAAACGACAACGTGTACTTGTAAAACTTGTAAATAACAACTTAAACAAATACCAATACAAAACAAATGTCAATACAACTTGAAAAGAAATGTTTATAACAACTTGTAAATACATGACAACTTGAAATTGATTTGTTGTACCCTCGCTTCAGAATACCCCCACTTCAAAAGTTCTCCAATTAATTTCACTTTTCAACTCGTTAGCAATCTTTGTCTTATTGTAAGCGCAGCTATTGTAAAACGGAAATAGTAGCTTTAGATCGTGACTGCAGCCTTTGATAACAATTTCCTTTCGAGCGTGTAATCGATCACGTGTAATCGATCGCTTCGTGAAATTGTTTATAAAACCTCTGAGCGATTTGATTCTCTAGAATGTTGTTTCTTTACTCTTCTATTGGAGGTATTTTCCTTGTTATATTTCTGCAGTTGGTTGGAATTAATCTACATCTATTTCAGTATGTAGGCAATGGATTCAGCCCTATTACAATCTTGGAGAAAGAAAATCTTAAAAATATAGTATAGATGCCAGTGAGATGAACAACAGATGTTTCAGGGGAAAGTTTGCATGTTTACCACTAACTGAAAAACATACAGAAAATTATTCAGAACTTTTACAACCTCCAGTTCAAAACTAACAACAGACACAATCTTGAACAAGTATAGATTTCAAAACTAGGGCAGATACAATGTTGTGAGTATAGATTTCATTACTAGTCGCAGATAAATCTTGGAGGAGTATAAATTTCATTACTAACCGCAGATTAATCTTGGATGAGTATAGATTTCATTACTAACCGCAGATAAATCTTGGAAGAGTATAGATTTCATTACTAACCACAGATTAATCTTGGAAGAGTATAGATTTCATTACTAACCGCAGATAAATCTTGAGGAGTATAGATTTTAGAACTAACCGCAGATACAATGTTGGGGAGCGTAGATGTAGCTACCAGTAAAACGAAAGACAAATGTTGAAGGAGAAAAATCTGCTCGTTCATCACTTATTGTAGGTTTACAGAAGAAGATAATATACAGTTTTTCTAGATCATACAAGTATTTCAATCAAAACATTTACCTTTATTACAGCTAGTCGTTAGTTTTAGGGGAAAATAGCCAACAGTTTTCTAGATTATCAGGTTTGCTGGGGAAAATCACAGGCAGCGAAGTTGCTTCCAGAAGAGTGCCTTCAACTTGGCTACACTAAATGCTGCTGCTTCCTATGCCTCTGGGATTCCAGAGCTCATAATAAGCATTACATTGAGAAGACCTGGCCGCAGAGATTTGTAGGACATTATCATAAAATTCATATTTTCCACAGTTTCCTCAGCTCATCTACATAGAAATAAGCACAACTTTTAACAATATTTTAAGGACATTAACATAAAATTCATAGTTTTGCAGTTTCCTCAGCTCACTTCATAGAAATAAGCACAACTTTTAACAATATTTCAGGGACATTAACATAAAATTCAGGGTTTTTAACATTTACGTTTATTACAGCTAGCCGTTAGCTTCAGAGGGAAATAACCAACAGTTTTCTAGATTATCAGGTTTGCTGGGGAAAATCATAGGCAGCGAAGTTGCTTCCAGAAGAGTGCGGTGGAAGAAACAATATTAAATTTGACACAATTTCAAATAAATCTTTATTCTTACTTTGTACTTTTTAGATTAAATTTTCGGTAGCTTGACCAAACTTTTGGGTAAAATGTAGATTTGCTTCACATATCGCAGTGAGGTAGTTACATTTTTATGTTCGTTTCACGCTTTCTTGGAAGAAAATTTCAGTACATCGACCAAACCTTTGAGTGAAATGTAGAGTTGCTTGACATATGACAGTGAGGTAGTTGAAGTACAACGGTGGAAACCTTTTGAAAAGATCACAACAAAGAAACTTGTTCAAATTCAGCATCACTACTAAATATTATCAACCAAGAAGATTGAACTTTGCTGTGTTTGGAGACTACTTCAAACTTTTACTTGTAATCATTCACCATCCATCTAATTTACAATATCTTTTCATGCAACTAGAAAACAATTATGACGCTGGTTTAAGTAAAAACTATCAAATTTCTCCACCAACATTAAATTTTTCTAAATCAGCTAAACTTACTATCAACAAAAATCTGATGCAAGCGGAAACATCAACATCACGTCAGCAAACCTTTAACCAATCACAATTGATGTAGAACTTCAAAAATGGTTTTCTATCAACAAAAATCTGACGCCAGCGGAAGCATAGACCGTACGGAGATGATTACGTCTTTAAAGTTATAAACATTCTTACCTCTTATTTGACCAATCACGAACCAGCGGGTGTTTTGATTTGCACTACATCACAAGTTTTCATTACACAATTGTTGGAAAGAACAAGGCAGGTCTAGACAAGAATAGTGATTTTTATTCTTTCTTTGTTAACATTTCTCTATAAAAGTTGTACGGTTTTGCGAGAAAATTAGAAGAAGAACAATGGAAAGCTGCGACGAGACACACACTTCAATAGCTGACGAATATGAAGAGCGAGCAGAAAACGTTACAACGAGTCATCCCCACTCTTCATGCTACGACGGGTTGATGGAGCAAACAGCGTTGTTGAGGCGTGCAAGAAAACATCCAGAAGAACCAAGAAAAATACGAAAAATCTTCCTCGACATTGACAAAGAAGGAAAATCAATACCTGCAGACGGTGAGATGTTGAGAAAAGGCGTGCTGACTGTCTCAAGAGGAAAAGCTCTCTTTTCAACCGATCAGCTTATTCAAGTGTGTATACATATGTTCGATGGCCTACCCTTTGTGGCTTTCAAAGGCCCAACAGACGCCAGACCATATGTGATAGTCGTTTTCTCAGCTGACTGCCAATACGGTGATGTTTGTGAAGTGAAAACGCGGTTGGAGATTTTCAAAAAGAGGCAGCTGTAGAAAACTTTCTTATCAGATTTAAAGTGGAATCTATCTTTTCACCCGAGAAATATTTTCAACATCTACAAGATCGATCATCCGGATTCATCATTAGAAACGAAAACTATGGTATCAGCAAGGAGTTAGCCGCTCTTGTGAAAACCTTGAAAGAGGTGAAACACACAGCCGGAAAGAAAAAACGATCTAGTAGTCTACCTAGAAGTGCTGAACTTTATCAAAGAAGAGAAAACCCTCTCCACTTAATATAAATGTGTGATTTTTAACGCATGTAACCGTCTTTAGATTTGAGTAAAATTTGTTTAAAAATGTTGTGTCCTTCTTTCGAATCTGAAGAAACACGAATCTTAACCTTCTCAGACAATTGGCCTCACCGAGTCGATAATTTAAGTCCTGAACGAATGGCTAAAGCTGGATTTTTGTACAGAGGCAGTGACGATCGAGCATTTTGTTTTTATTGTGGTGTATCTATTTATCAGTGGGCGGACACGGACATCGCAGAAATTGAACATGCGAAATACTGGTCCGCGTGTGCGTATCTAGAGAGAACGTCTGGAACTGGTTTCATTAACCAACACAGTAACTTCCGCATTCCAGAAGAGGAGTTTTTGTCGGGAACGAGATTCGGGTTTGCTACCCCTGAAGAAGCAGCAGATCCAACACTTGCGAGAAACCCTCCAGTAGAAAATGAAGAACCGAGCATAACCCCCCTAACTGAAGCAAAAAAATGTGACACATCTCAAGAACTTGTATGCAAAGTGTGCTTCGATGCTCGAATTAATGCTTTAACGATGCCTTGTGGACATTGCTTTGGATGTCTGAACTGCTCGGCTAAGTTTTATTCAAAGGAATGCCCCATCTGTCGCGTGACTATTTTGGATGTAAATCGTGTTTATATTGTATAATAAACACTCGATTGTATTCAATTCTGTTTATTACAGTTACATTTTCAGTGCATTCTGAATAAAGTGCTCAACAGTTTTATCGTTTACACTAACATTATCGGAAAAATGAGTCAATATCTCAGATAGAGAGCAACCACGCGAGTGAAATAAGATGTAGTACACGGTATAATGTCCACAGACTTCAGATATCAAACTCTGTAGTTCAACTCCAAATGCGCACAAGAAGCCCCAGATCTGGCGCAAGAATTCAAAACATGACAAGAAAAAACTCACCGCCAACAGACATAAAATTTCATCATCTCCGCAAAATTAGGTAGAAATCTGTACAGTAGGTTTTATTTTTCCAATCACAATACCTATTTGGGGCACTTCAATGCTGCAGTCATCACCACACCCGTACAAAATAAGTGCCCAGACCCGGGTTTGAACCGGGGACCTTTAGATCTTCAGTCTAACGCTCTTCCAACTGAGCTATCTAGGCAGTAATGGTCAGTACGGGGCTCGAACCCGCGACATTAACACGACACTATAACCGACTGAGCTAACTGACCACTTGTTGAAATCCCAGAAATTTCTGTATTAAGTGAAGCAACTGTCTTTGATGTGATGCGTCTGTAGGAAATAATGATTTTCTTGAAAAAGTATTACAGATTTATCTAGTTACAGTGCTTCCCAACAAGCCTCCACTTTCAAAATCACAATTTCCTTTCTTACCTACTTGAGGGTTGCTGATAGTTATTGTTTTAGGCACTGTATCAGTTCTGATGTGTTAAAGATATTCATGAAAACCGTAAGTTTTAGATCTGCAACAGTTTATAAGGGTAATTGATAAAATTATATTTTCTTCCTCCTGGACAACATGGAATGAAATATTTTTACGCTTATGACAAAGTATAGTAATTTTAAAAGTTTTTCAAATCTGATTCTGGCTCCAACATTTGAAGATTCTTTAAAGCTTGCGAGCATGTCGAGTGCAACATGTAAAGACAACAAAAGAAAAAGAGACTGTAGAAATATTGGTAATGCTGAACGAAGATTAAATAACTTGACAAATGTTTGGAAATGTGTAGTTTTTGCTTCACCACATTCAACTTTTACGTCAATACACTTGAATTCGTACCAAAAGTTAAGTTTCATTGGTTGAAAATGCAGTGGGAGACTAACATTTCTTTCAGATTACTTGTTAAATTCTCACCAAATATTGAACACGTTGAGACAATTATTTTTATCTGACACCCTTGTGAAGACCGCTAAACAACCTTGTGTGCGCTCAATGTACAGTATTTTCCAATTTTAAGTTATCAATCACAACTATTATTTCTGAGCTAAATCAAAAATGGTGAATGAGTGGCGTAATGTTTCGCACTATGTTAATCCTTTTGCTGCATGTTTATTCTATCCTATAAGGTTTTCAAACTTAAATTTTCTTACCTCACCACATATCTCTGTACATAACAGCAAATCAATTCTAATATTTGTAACTTTCAACACTACATAATCACTGAAACGAAACAACACCAATTGTTTGTCAGATTTTGATTACCTTACAAGTTATTTTATGCAACAAAAAATCAAACTTATGACAATTGAAATCTACAGATAGGTGGTGGGTTCGGTGTACCAGCTGCAAACATAAACTTGTATCGCCACTACATGTAATTTCAAAGACCACCTGTTTCCAATCTACACCTAAATCGTTCTATTGCTACTCCTCTTCTCCTATTTGGTTTATTTGTAGTACAAATTTCTAGTGATTGTCTCTAACATATTGTTGCATAACATCCAGTTTGTGTATGAGAAAACTTCCTAGTTTACAACTCGGGGCCATTAATCTAAGAGTAATAACTTTACCTTGACAGATATTGTTCTTACAGCTGAGAAAGTAACTTTTTGAGAGTGTACTACAAAGTTGATTGGGGTTATCACATTGACCAAGGTTTGTGCTGCATAGAGATGGGTCTGAACAATTACATCTTATTTGCTAATACTTAAAACTGCAAACAACTTTAATAAATAAACATTTCAAATTTCAAACGTTTTCAAGAATTAAAATCTGTAATAATTTCAAATAATAAAGATATACAGTGTGTCCAAAAAATAGGTACGGTTCAAAATATCTACGTATTTTCCATCACTTTTTCACAATAAGTCCGTACCGTTCAAAATATCAACGTATTTTCCATCACTTTTTCACAATAAGTCCGTACCGTTCAAAATATCAACGTATTTTCCATCATTTTTTCACAATAAGTCCGTACCGTTCAAAATATCAACGTATTTTTCATCATTTTTTTCACAATAAGTCCGTACCATTTAAAATATCAACGTATTTTTCATCATTTTTTCCACAATAAGTCCGTACCGTTCAAAATATCTTCATATCTTCCATCATTTTTTCACAAAGGATGTGGTCCTCATTTCTCATATACATAACTGACATGTCATACTTCAAAAAATCCGTGTATTACTTTCGAATATCAAGTTCATTGGATAGCCTCTTCATTCATCTTTGACATCTTTCTCCACATCAGCGATTTCATCTTCTGTTTGGTTGGTCTTCCACCTCTTGGTCTGTCAAACAAGCTACCAGTCTCCAATAACTTGATACTCCAAGCCTTAATTATGCGATGTTCTGGTGGTTCAATATCAAATTGCACACGTAGTCTGTCTCTAACAAGCTTCATGGCGTGTCTAGTTTGCTCACTTGCAATAAAAAATGAAGCGGCGTGAACTCTATATTCAACCGTGTAGTCACTTGAATCAATCATCTTCATTGAATAAACTACAAAGTATGACATGTCAGTTATGTATATGAGAAATGAGGACCACATCCTTTGTGAAAAAATGATGGAAGATATGAAGATATTTTGAACGGTACGGACTTATTGTGGAAAAAATGATGAAAAATACGTTGATATTTTGAATGGTACGGACTTATTGTGAAAAAAATGATGAAAAATACGTTGATATTTTGAACGGTACGGACTTATTGTGAAAAAATGATGGAAAATACGTTGACATTTTGAACGGTACGGACTTATTGTGAAAAAGTGATGGAAAATACGTTGATATTTTGAACGGTACGGACTTATTGTGAAAAAGTGATGGAAAATACGTAGATATTTTGAACCGTACCTATTTTTTGGACACACTGTATATCTTTATTATTTGAAATTATTACAGATTTTAATTCTTGAAAACGTTTGAAATTTGAAATGTTTATTTATTAAAGTTGTTTGCAGTTTTAAGTATTAGCAAATAAGATGTAATTGTTCAGACCCATCTCTATGCAGCACAAACCTTGGTCAATGTGATAACCCCAATCAACTTTGTAGTACACTCTCAAAAAGTTACTTTCTCAGCTGTAAGAACAATATCTGTCAAGGTAAAGTTATTACTCTTAGATTAATGGCCCCGAGTTGTAAACTAGGAAGTTTTCTCATACACAAACTGGATGTTATGCAACAATATGTTAGAGACAATCACTAGAAATTTGTACTACAAATAAACCAAATAGGAGAAGAGGAGTAGTAATAGAACGATTTAGGTGTAGATTGGAAACAGGTGGTCTTTGAAATTACATGTAGTGGCGATACAAGTTTATGTTTGCAGCTGGTACACCGAACCCACCACCTATCTGTAGATTTCAATTGTCATAAGTTTGATTTTTTGTTGCATAAAATAACTTGTAAGGTAATCAAAATCTGACAAACAATTGGTGTTGTTTCGTTTCAGTGATTATGTAGTGTTGAAAGTTACAAATATTAGAATTGATTTGCTGTTATGTACAGAGATATGTGGTGAGGTAAGAAAATTTAAGTTTGAAAACCTTATAGGATAGAATAAACATGCAGCAAAAGGATTAACATAGTGCGAAACATTACGCCACTCATTCACCATTTTTGATTTAGCTCAGAAATAATAGTTGTGATTGATAACTTAAAATTGGAAAATACTGTACATTGAGCGCACACAAGGTTGTTTAGCGGTCTTCACAAGGGTGTCAGATAAAAATAATTGTCTCAACGTGTTCAATATTTGGTGAGAATTTAACAAGTAATCTGAAAGAAATGTTAGTCTCCCACTGCATTTTCAACCAATGAAACTTAACTTTTGGTACGAATTCAAGTGTATTGACGTAAAAGTTGAATGTGGTGAAGCAAAAACTACACATTTCCAAACATTTGTCAAGTTATTTAATCTTCGTTCAGCGTTACCAATATTTCTACAGTCTCTTTTTCTTTTGTTGTCTTTACATGTTGCACTCGACATGCTCGCAAGCTTTAAAGAATCTTCAAATGTTGGAGCCAGAATCAGATTTGAAAAACTTTTAAAATTACTATACTTTGTCATAAGCGTAAAAATATTTCATTCCATGTTGTCCAGGAGGAAGAAAATATAATTTTATCAATTACCCTTATAAACTGTTGCAGATCTAAAACTTACGGTTTTCATGAATATCTTTAACACATCAGAACTGATACAGTGCCTAAAACAATAACTATCAGCAACCCTCAAGTAGGTAAGAAAGGAAATTGTGATTTTGAAAGTGGAGGCTTGTTGGGAAGCACTGTAACTAGATAAATCTGTAATACTTTTTCAAGAAAATCATTATTTCCTACAGACGCATCACATCAAAGACAGTTGCTTCACTTAATACAGAAATTTCTGGGATTTCAACAAGTGGTCAGTTAGCTCAGTCGGTTATAGTGTCGTGTTAATGTCGCGGGTTCGAGCCCCGTACTGACCATTACTGCCTAGATAGCTCAGTTGGAAGAGCGTTAGACTGAAGATCTAAAGGTCCCCGGTTCAAACCCGGGTCTGGGCACTTATTTTGTACGGGTGTGGTGATGACTGCAGCATTGAAGTGCCCCAAATAGGTATTGTGATTGGAAAAATAAAACCTACTGTACAGATTTCTACCTAATTTTGCGGAGATGATGAAATTTTATGTCTGTTGGCGGTGAGTTTTTTCTTGTCATGTTTTGAATTCTTGCGCCAGATCTGGGGCTTCTTGTGCGCATTTGGAGTTGAACTACAGAGTTTGATATCTGAAGTCTGTGGACATTATACCGTGTACTACATCTTATTTCACTCGCGTGGTTGCTCTCTATCTGAGATATTGACTCATTTTTCCGATAATGTTAGTGTAAACGATAAAACTGTTGAGCACTTTATTCAGAATGCACTGAAAATGTAACTGTAATAAACAGAATTGAATACAATCGAGTGTTTATTATACAATATAAATACGATTTACATCCAAAATAGTCACGCGACAGATGGGGCATTCCTTTGAATAAAACTTAGCCGAGCAGTTCAGACATCCAAAGCAATGTCCACAAGGCATCGTTAAAGCATTAATTCGAGCATCGAAGCACACTTTGCATACAAGTTCTTGAGATGTGTCACATTTTTTTGCTTCAGTTAGGGGGGTTATGCTCGGTTCTTCATTTTCTACTGGAGGGTTTCTCGCAAGTGTTGGATCTGCTGCTTCTTCAGGGGTAGCAAACCCGAATCTCGTTTCCGACAAAAACTCCTCTTCTGGAATGCGGAAGTTACTGTGTTGGTTAATGAAACCAGTTCCAGACGTTCTCTCTAGATACGCACACGCGGACCAGTATTTCGCATGTTCAATTTCTGCGATGTCCGTGTCCGCCCACTGATAAATAGATACACCACAATAAAAACAAAATGCTCGATCGTCACTGCCTCTGTACAAAAATCCAGCTTTAGCCATTCGTTCAGGACTTAAATTATCGACTCGGTGAGGCCAATTGTCTGAGAAGGTTAAGATTCGTGTTTCTTCAGATTCGAAAGAAGGACACAACATTTTTAAACAAATTTTACTCAAATCTAAAGACGGTTACATGCGTTAAAAATCACACATTTATATTAAGTGGAGAGGGTTTTCTCTTCTTTGATAAAGTTCAGCACTTCTAGGTAGACTACTAGATCGTTTTTTCTTTCCGGCTGTGTGTTTCACCTCTTTCAAGGTTTTCACAAGAGCGGCTAACTCCTTGCTGATACCATAGTTTTCGTTTCTAATGATGAATCCGGATGATCGATCTTGTAGATGTTGAAAATATTTCTCGGGTGAAAAGATAGATTCCACTTTAAATCTGATAAGAAAGTTTTCTACAGCTGCCTCTTTTTTGAAAATCTCCAACCGCGTTTTCACTTCACAAACATCACCGTATTGGCAGTCAGCTGAGAAAACGACTATCACATATGGTCTGGCGTCTGTTGGGCCTTTGAAAGCCACAAAGGGTAGGCCATCGAACATATGTATACACACTTGAATAAGCTGATCGGTTGAAAAGAGAGCTTTTCCTCTTGAGACAGTCAGCACGCCTTTTCTCAACATCTCACCGTCTGCAGGTATTGATTTTCCTTCTTTGTCAATGTCGAGGAAGATTTTTCGTATTTTTCTTGGTTCTTCTGGATGTTTTCTTGCACGCCTCAACAACGCTGTTTGCTCCATCAACCCGTCGTAGCATGAAGAGTGGGGATGACTCGTTGTAACGTTTTCTGCTCGCTCTTCATATTCGTCAGCTATTGAAGTGTGTGTCTCGTCGCAGCTTTCCATTGTTCTTCTAATTTTCTCGCAAAACCGTACAACTTTTATAGAGAAATGTTAACAAAGAAAGAATAAAAATCACTATTCTTGTCTAGACCTGCCTTGTTCTTTCCAACAATTGTGTAATGAAAACTTGTGATGTAGTGCAAATCAAAACACCCGCTGGTTCGTGATTGGTCAAATAAGAGGTAAGAATGTTTATAACTTTAAAGACGTAATCATCTCCGTACGGTCTATGCTTCCGCTGGCGTCAGATTTTTGTTGATAGAAAACCATTTTTGAAGTTCCACATCAATTGTGATTGGTTAAAGGTTTGCTGACGTGATGTTGATGTTTCCGCTTGCATCAGATTTTTGTTGATAGTAAGTTTAGCTGATTTAGAAAAATTTAATGTTGGTGGAGAAATTTGATAGTTTTTACTTAAACCAGCGTCATAATTGTTTTCTAGTTGCATGAAAAGATATTGTAAATTAGATGGATGGTGAATGATTACAAGTAAAAGTTTGAAGTAGTCTCCAAACACAGCAAAGTTCAATCTTCTTGGTTGATAATATTTAGTAGTGATGCTGAATTTGAACAAGTTTCTTTGTTGTGATCTTTTCAAAAGGTTTCCACCGTTGTACTTCAACTACCTCACTGTCATATGTCAAGCAACTCTACATTTCACTCAAAGGTTTGGTCGATGTACTGAAATTTTCTTCCAAGAAAGCGTGAAACGAACATAAAAATGTAACTACCTCACTGCGATATGTGAAGCAAATCTACATTTTACCCAAAAGTTTGGTCAAGCTACCGAAAATTTAATCTAAAAAGTACAAAGTAAGAATAAAGATTTATTTGAAATTGTGTCAAATTTAATATTGTTTCTTCCATCGCACTCTTCTGGAAGCAACTTCGCTGCCTATGATTTTCCCCAGCAAACCTGATAATCTAGAAAACTGTTGGTTATTTCCCTCTGAAGCTAACGGCTAGCTGTAATAAACGTAAATGTTAAAAACCCTGAATTTTATGTTAATGTCCCTGAAATATTGTTAAAAGTTGTGCTTATTTCTATGAAGTGAGCTGAGGAAACTGCAAAACTATGAATTTTATGTTAATGTCCTTAAAATATTGTTAAAAGTTGTGCTTATTTCTATGTAGATGAGCTGAGGAAACTGTGGAAAATATGAATTTTATGATAATGTCCTACAAATCTCTGCGGCCAGGTCTTCTCAATGTAATGCTTATTATGAGCTCTGGAATCCCAGAGGCATAGGAAGCAGCAGCATTTAGTGTAGCCAAGTTGAAGGCACTCTTCTGGAAGCAACGTCGCTGCCTGTGATTTTCCCCAGCAAACCTGATAATCTAGAAAACTGTTGGCTATTTTCCCCTAAAACTAACGACTAGCTGTAATAAAGGTAAATGTTTTGATTGAAATACTTGTATGATCTAGAAAAACTGTATATTATCTTCTTCTGTAAACCTACAATAAGTGATGAACGAGCAGATTTTTCTCCTTCAACATTTGTCTTTCGTTTTACTGGTAGCTACATCTACGCTCCCCAACATTGTATCTGCGGTTAGTTCTAAAATCTATACTCCTCAAGATTTATCTGCGGTTAGTAATGAAATCTATACTCTTCCAAGATTAATCTGTGGTTAGTAATGAAATCTATACTCTTCCAAGATTTATCTGCGGTTAGTAATGAAATCTATACTCATCCAAGATTAATCTGCGGTTAGTAATGAAATTTATACTCCTCCAAGATTTATCTGCGACTAGTAATGAAATCTATACTCACAACATTGTATCTGCCCTAGTTTTGAAATCTATACTTGTTCAAGATTGTGTCTGTTGTTAGTTTTGAACTGGAGGTTGTAAAAGTTCTGAATAATTTTCTGTATGTTTTTCAGTTAGTGGTAAACATGCAAACTTTCCCCTGAAACATCTGTTGTTCATCTCACTGGCATCTATACTATATTTTTAAGATTTTCTTTCTCCAAGATTGTAATAGGGCTGAATCCATTGCCTACATACTGAAATAGATGTAGATTAATTCCAACCAACTGCAGAAATATAACAAGGAAAATACCTCCAATAGAAGAGTAAAGAAACAACATTCTAGAGAATCAAATCGCTCAGAGGTTTTATAAACAATTTCACGAAGCGATCGATTACACGTGATCGATTACACGCTCGAAAGGAAATTGTTATCAAAGGCTGCAGTCACGATCTAAAGCTACTATTTCCGTTTTACAATAGCTGCGCTTACAATAAGACAAAGATTGCTAACGAGTTGAAAAGTGAAATTAATTGGAGAACTTTTGAAGTGGGGGTATTCTGAAGCGAGGGTACAACAAATCAATTTCAAGTTGTCATGTATTTACAAGTTGTTATAAACATTTCTTTTCAAGTTGTATTGACATTTGTTTTGTATTGGTATTTGTTTAAGTTGTTATTTACAAGTTTTACAAGTACACGTTGTCGTTTGTTTACAAGTACACGTTGTCTTTGTGTTACCATTTGTTTACAAGTTGTTACACGTGTTTACAAGTTGTTACAAGTTCATGTATCACCACGTTTGGAAATGACGTAGCCACACGTTCAATGACGTATCACCACGTTCGGACGTCACGTTCGGAAATGACGTAATCCACCGCAATTCCACCGCAAAAAAGGGGTTAAAAATGCAGTTATATACTACTGTCGTTTCAAAATGCCAAGTACCGTTTTTTAAAGAAAATCGATTAAGCCTTAAAAAACCACTACGAGAGTTGCGCAGAGCCGCCATTGTTTTCCAAAAGTTTCTGGAGTTCCATGCTACATCTTACTTGGCTTGTGTTCTACGTAGGACTGAACTTGCTCGCCATTGGAACAGCCAGCGATTCCAAAAAATTCTATTTGTTTAACTTTATGAAGTGCATCGAAGCAAAATTTCAATGTTAGGTGAAGGAGATGCCCCAAAGTAAGTTAATATAATTTTTTTTTTGGGAAAGTTTTGACGACTTTTTACGTAGGTAAATGCCTATCAGTGCGACCAAAAGCCTCTCGCGCAAGTTGTTTGGTCTCGGCATATACGCAACTGCAAAAAAGAAGTAACCAGAAATGATGCACCTACAGTTAAAGTTGTTACAACAGCGGCCATTAGTAATGATGAGGTTAAGAATATCAATCAGACGGCTGCATTGGCCTCACCGAATTGCAAAGGAAATGGCTTCGACATTTAGATGATGTGTAGCTCGAAACTAATATTTTGTTGCAAAAGATAAAACAGAACCATCTTCACTTCCATTTTTTGTAGGGGGATCACAAGTTTGTTTGCTTGGAGTAGGTGGCTACATTTAAAATGTTTAGAGACTTTATTTTTAGATAAACCTTTTAGAAAATACAGATAACTAATGACAAAGAAGCACGCTTTTGAGAAAGAATAGTGAAAATGTACCAAATTTTAAATGCTTTTAACCGGAGTATCAAAATTTTTCTTCTTGTATAAGTGCTAATACAAACTTCTGGTATGAATGCTTTATACCAGAACAATTTTTAAATCTTTATTTTTTGATGAATCTTTTTTCAAATTCAGGTAGATAATGCCAAAGAACTATGCTTGCTCGGAAAAAGTAGTCAAAATGTACCAAAGAATTGACTTTTTCTAAAAATTACGGGTTTCTTAGGTCTGGTATGAAAATTGTTCAACCAACAATGAAAGATAACGCATGGCAACCAATTTCGATCAGCCATTATGAACTAATTCTTAGCCTTAGCTAATTAGAATAACATACCACTGGAAAGCAAATTGTTTCAGCTTTCAAACATCACTGATTGTTAGTACCGCATCGTAAAGTTTATGCATTAAACTAAACTCTTTTTACTAAGCTTGCCACATTTTTGGAAAAATGAAGTTACACTTTAGCATTTAAACTTCAGCTTTTTTGGTATAAAAACTAATAGTAAATGTACATGTCATACATTATCGGAATTGCCTTGAAACATTCTTTAATTTTTTAATAAAAGTTTGAAAATCGGTTGAGAAATAAGATCACAAATCAGTTTTTAAGTTAACTGATTCTGTAAAATTGTTGCAATTTTTGAAAACAATCATAAAATTATGACCTCTGATAGCAAAAGACTGTGCTAATTGTGCCAGGCAGCATTATGGCATTGTAAAGCAAGTGGAAGCGCACAGAAAAAAAACAAGAAAAGCATGCTTGGAAAGCTTAAAATGCTTAAATAAAGAATCTGTTGTTGCGTTGCGAATTCATCATTAATTGTTGCAGGGTTACTTTTATCGAAGGCACTTTGCTAAGATCTTAGCTTTTAATCGCTTTTCTACGGTCAGTATTTTTTAGGTAAACTAAGAGAACATATTTTACAATTAATTGTTATTTATGACGTCATGTGATATCGTAAAAAAATAAAAATTGTTGAAGCTGGCAAGTCAGATTCTGGCTTTCGTTTAAGCTCAAAACCACGTATCTCAGTCCAAGAATACGTTAAAAAAACTTTAAATATGACGTCATCATGACGTCACGAATCCTTATGATACTCACCTCGAAGAGGTGATTAATCATGTCAAATTTGATGTTATTACGTCCAGCAATTTCGGAGGAGTTAAGACGACAAACAGACAGACACAGGGACACACAGATAGACAGAATCGCACTTTACATATTAGATTAAAAAAGGAATGCTGATAATGAAGCAAAACAAAAATTCTGTTATAATACGAGGTAAGTGCGGTCATAGGTTATTTGCAAATTTCGTTATTACAAATATGTTGCCGATACTACTAAAAAGGATTGTGACAGAACAAAAACTTTGCTTTACCGCGATCTAACAGCGGAGTTCGCAATGCGATGTCAATCGAAGTCTTTGCGAACTGATTCTTCGTGACTTCTACATTGGATCGCGTTATTTAGTAGCCGTTGTTGGACGTAGCGTTTTTCTTTTCTCATTTTTGAGAGTGATGTACTTCACCGCGCATGACCAATTGCGTAGTTTTAGAGGGTGGAGGGTTTTGGTATCTCCACCTTTACCACTACGGCAATAAAGATTCTTGGCATAGCGCTTGGTTGTCTTGACGCACTCAAATCTTGTCACCAGGTAACTCGAGTTAACAGGTGTCTATATAGTGACACCTATTGGCAACATTTTTTTAACCGTACCAAAATCAATTCAAGGTACGTAAAGCTGTTCTGATCTATGCTGTTCGGTTCTGATCCGTAATTCTAGAATAGATATGATTCTAACTATTCTAGAATCAACGTTGCGCGATTGTAGTTTGCTGGGCGCTTTAACGTTGAGTAGCAAGCTTGATGGTTTTTGCCTCCACAGTCGACCAAATTTACTTACGAATAAGAGTAGAGCAAAAAATAAATTTAGTTTTTTACTTAAAAAATTTTCTTGCTTTTTTCAGACCTGTTAATTTTCTGTTGATTCTAATTCTCCGCTGAACTTCAAAATATAAATCGCCTACTATTTGTCCAAATTAGCTTGCCTTGCCGTAAAACTAAAACTATTTGCATAACAAAAGTAGAGGCCTTATACCAAACAATGTTTGAATTTTATTGGTGATGATTTATAGACATTAAGTGACAGTAATGAACTTGAACAAATCATTTAAGACTCAACCGTAAAAGAATCTTTGCTTTTTCGGTTACGGACAAAATGATCTAAACTTTCAAGGCTTACAGCCGTAATAAATATTTAGTGATCAGGCTAGATAGGGATACAACCAGTAGTGCAGACGAAAAATACTAAAGTTATTAACGACCTCGAATGGTACTACCATTTTTGTTTTTAATTTTTGAGTCTTTCAAGTTAGGCATTCAACGACTTTTGAAAAATAACTTTTGTCTATTTCCTGGTTTCCAGAAACAATTTTTACAGTAATTAGGAACTGCTGACGACTATCTACTTTTATCTCTTTATTTGGCATTTTAAGCGAGAAGGTTTGTACTTGAGTCATAAAAAAGCCGGAAAAAATTATACATAATACACGAATTACGCATATCCTGTTTTCCGAAAGGAAATATGCAAAACAAGACACATTTGGTTAATTAAAAGCGAAGCGCGGTTCGCAAAAAAGATTTGCTGAATCAAAGTCAATCTGTTCTTTACATATATGGATACGATTACAGCTATATAAAACCTCCAATTAATTTTGAAACAATTTCCGGGTCACTAATCAATCGCAAACTCTCAGTACTTCATTCAAGTGCTGCATTTGCTATATTTTCACTACAGGATGTCACACTCAATAAAATCCAATCAAAATTCATATAATTAACATTGTGCAGTTTGTGCAGCAAAATAAAAAGCTGTAAAGTAAAATCATTTTTTTTCTTCGGACCTGCTTAAGAATTTCATGTTTTCTATGTTTCGCTTGAACACACTTTGTGATGTTTTCTATAAATCTATTGCTGGTTTGAATCCGTCGAAGAGAAAAGATTGTCGCTTACTACCTTTTCAGTGATGCTACAACTTATAAAATTCGACTCCTAAACTAAATGATACGTCATGTGCATTGATGTAAAAGAAATCTTTTGATATGAGTTAAGCATTAACTGAGTTTAATATCATTATCAACCTCGGGATCTATAAAAATTTGTAATCAACAGCCGGAGATCTTTCTCTAGATGCGTGCTAAATAAATGACTTTGCCTATTCTTTACTTGCGGACCTTTTGTTTGAGAACAACTTTTTGAAAGCGGTTGTTTCGTTCATTTTGATTTCAAAACAAACCTAAAGGACAAAACCAAATTATATATATATAGACACAAAATTATGGGTCAATATTGGCAACCAATAAAAAATCGTGGTGTTCTACTCGTTTAAAAACAATTTATTACAAAATATTTTTATTAAACCAATGTTAAATTCAAGCTTGTTGAACAGGGAGCATCAAGACTAGTAAACCTTTGAACCAATAAACCGCGCCAAACAACATAGGCCAGCAATAAAGCATGCATACTGAACACAAACATTGGATGCAGCAGCTGTAGGCAATAGTGCAGCCAGAAAAAAAATTTTAGCGAAGGGAGAAATTGCTCAAATACATTGCACTTACAACTTTTTATAACTTCTTACACCATACAAATCGTACTCACAACTTTTGACATCCTGCATATCTAGCTTACCGAGGATTTGTGGTAAAGCAATCCTTTTGTCAAAAACTTGAGTTTGACGATCATATCTGGAGATTGGGTTCTATTTATAGCTTCTTTGTTCCTATTTTGGATTAGATAATTTTTGCTGTAGGAAAGCTGATTTTTTTGCTTCGTTGTTTTAAAGACCAAGGCGAAGGACAGTGATATAGTGGCCTCGCTCCTTCCTCAATACGTTGGTGAGTCTGAGACGCAAATTTTTATGTGATCTCTGAGAAAATTTTATTGTAAATACCCTCAATCAAACAAATACTGAATATAATTTGAAAGATTATTATGATAGCGTGCTCAATAGATTTTGCTTTAACATCACCAGATCAACCTGTCTATTTGAATTTATTTGTTTAATTATGTTATTTGCTTATTGGGTATAAGGTGCAAGAAAAGTAGAATGGGAAAAACTTTCAGGAAGTGGCGGTGAAGCGTGTCGGCTTATTTTCATTTGAGGAACTGCTTTAACTCTTTCGCTCCCGCGATCATCGATTGATGATCTCATGTTTTCAGTGTTTCCCTCAATTTTTTTAAAATTGAGTTACAAAGTTAGTTTAATAAAAAATCGATTTGTGACTATATTTTTCATCCGATTTTCATAAAATTTTCAAAAGATCACGCTTATTTCCTCACGCATCGGAACATGTATAATTTGTGCCATAATTCTTGGATTTTTATACACAAAAACGGTTAAAAAGACCAAGAACCCAGTTGCAGACGACAAAACCTGCCAAATTCTCAGCACGTGCCAACTACACTAAAATCAAATTGAGATCTCTACCACAACACCAAACCCTTTATCATTAACACAGTCTGAAAACTACTCTTTTGGGGCATCATTTCACAAAATTTCAAGCGATAATAATAAATTTTACCTTTTTAAATTTCCAAATTTTTTAGGGGTCTCAAAACCCCCCCAAACAAATTTGAATGGTAAGTAGATAAAAGTAAATTTAGTGCGTAAATAATATGATATGTTGCTAAATACCGGTTATATTTGAAAGCTTAGGAAATTTTCTTTCCAGCAATATATAACTTTAAATAGTTTAGACTAAGTGGTATATGATATTTACTGATCAAAAATGAGTACTGTACATCATGTCAGTTCAAAACCCCCAAAAAATTTTTGACTTACCTTCACTAAATTATAATTTTTAGAAAAACTACACACTATAAAAACACAAAATAAATTGCAAATGTTTCACCAATAAAGTCGTCATTTTGTATCAAATTTTTAAGGAGACAAGAAGCGAAATACAAGTTTAAAAGCCAGTAGAAGTTTGGCTTCTCTAAATCAAAGTTTGCTGTATCCCCCTTGTTTCTCAAGAAATGGGAAGGGTGTAAACAAGCGGCTGTTTCATTGTCAGTGACAGCATGTTCTATTTAAACTTGATATTTTCTGAATCTTGAAGAAATTCCCTGTTCAAAAATACATAATGTTACATGGTTTAGGCTAACCTCTAGCAGATAATGACTGATCATATTTTAGGTACTGAATTTAAGTACCAAAATTTGTTACCGGTCGGTACCGGTCAAAAAAAAGGTCATGTGCCTCAGAAAATTGCAAATTGCAGAAAACCTAGGCTTTTAGGTAAGTTTTGACTGATGTACCTTGAAAGCTTATTTCCTTAGCATCATTTTGCGACCATTTCTAAAAAAATTGGTAGAAAATAAAATCTGTAGTGATCTTTGAGGTGAGGGTACCTCTTTAATTTTGAAGACGAGTACCCCCAGTCGGGGGGGTTCGTTTGCATATTCAAAAAAATTTTTTTTTTCTATTTGAAATCCTCAAGAAATGTAGATTTCAACGATATATCACACTTAATGTAGAAGTAAACAGCTGAGTAATGATTTACAAACAAACTTGAGGTACATAATTGTAATTAATTATGATTGATTATGACAGTTTTTCGTGCTGCCACCTTACGGATTTTGCGCTATTTTGGCGGGAGCAAAAGAGTTAAAGGGTTTAAGTACAAAACAACGTGAAACTAAAGTAGGACTGTTTTTCAATTAACTTTTTTACACTTGAATATTTTCTTTAGCATCTCTTTAGGCAATAATGAAGCAATGCTCTTCCTCATGCAGTGTTGTAAAAAAAGAAGACATCATCGCGACTTGAGCCTACTTTAAAGTCAATTGATGTAAAATTTCATGCTTATACAATTAGTCTAATTTAATTTAATGAAGAAATAAAATTTCACCTGAGACTCTAAGACTAATGTACAATTTGTCAAATTAATCTTAACTGATTTTTTTGTGATTTAGTAGGTTGCGTCGGACTAATTGGTTTGGATAATTTACTGGTGCGGTGATACACAAACATTTCCTTTTGCACAATTTCGCGCTGTTGTGCCCATAGGTTACTTTGAAGCAGTTTTTTTTGCTGTTGCAGAACTGCATGTGCCAGACCGCGAAACGTGTTTTTCAGTAACTAGAGGCTAGAGGCTAAATTGTTGTAAAATTGAGCATTAAGTGAAAGCAGTCAAGCTATGAACCTCCGACACAGAGCGATAGCGTTAGGGAAATAAGAAACAGTTAAAACTGGGTAAATTTCTATCTTTTGAAATGAAAGTAAGAATAAAATACATGTAGTTCAAAATCGTTGTAAAGTAGTTGGACATTGGACCAACGCTGTGCATTAATAAACAACCATAACTGGCGCAGTAAGCCAGGAGGCGGTGTGACAAAGCGAGATAATCTTGAAATAGCCTGCGATAGTTAAATTTATGGTGTTAAAGATAAAGTTAGTGAATAGCGAAAAGCAAAAACATTTCAGAAAAAAAGAGTCAAACTGTTTTCTACGGTAGCTTGATATTTGTATTCGCCATTAAAATGGTAATGAAAACAACGATTTATTGGTGCTATAATTGCGGTAGGCTACATAACAAAAAAATACAAAGAGTTTACTGACATCAATGGTGAACATTCTATCAGAATGGCAAACTTGGTCTATTTTCCCAGTCAAGCGTTGTCTGTGTTAATCGACTTTGCTGATAATAAACATATTGCTTAGGCCTGGAGTAGTTTAGCTTTTTGTTTTCAATTTCTTTGGTTTTCAGACTTGTCCATTTCATGTTTACAATATAAAATACTAGCAAAGCTTCTAACACCGCTACAGCCTCCTCCAAAGATAGGTTACGACCCTTTTTCAAGCCCTATTTGAACGGTAGCAGTTCTCTCATGCGTTTCTCTTGTGAGCCGCTTATAACCTTTTGGTTGTCTGGACACAGTCGCATCAGTCATAGATGAATCAAAATCGTAAGCTTTTGTAACGCGATTAATATTTTAGGTTACGCAAAACATTATTGTTCAAAAGAGATCAGAAAATGGGTTGATTATGAGGAATGCAGTAACAGCCCAACTTTCTTTCATCTCCCTTCAAAAATGCTTTCAAGGTTTCTCTGCGGCCGATACAAAAAAACTTTAGTAGCCTATTTTGCATGTTGTCTAAGCACTCTTTATAAAAGGAGTCTCTGTTCTTAGTCAGCTCAAACGCATTTTGAAGTACAAGGCAAAACATTGCTATGCCATAAATTTGAGAATAAATCAGAATTAAACCCAACTGCACTTCTTTTTAATCATGACTGAGTAAACTTAGTTTCATATTTCACCTCCATGTTACCCCTATCGTTGACCGCCAAACAGGAGATCAGTGCATACCATAGCAAAGCCTTTTGGTACAACTCGACATAGGAATTGAATTCAGCATTACCTATTGCGAAGCGGACGCTCTAACCACAACAGCAACGGGCGGTGATCGACGAGTGGTGTAAAGGTTGATAGTCGATACATTTGAACAACATCAGTTGGAATTGGTTCCAAAAGCAGGATCACTAGTAGTTATGCTGATTACGAGTCAAATAAACGCCTTTGGGATTAGCACGAACAACTGAGGTGGCTGGCAGGCTATTATAACATCTATTGTTACTCCAAACTACTTTTACTTGTTTGTGTACAGGTATTGTATAGGGTGTCCATAGATTATTGCTACAATTTCAAAAATTGATCAAAATCATATTTATTGAAATAATGCTATTCGGTTTGTTTTGTAGGAACGGAAAATACTTCAGGTTTTTTTAGATGTATTAGTACACCTTTACGTTTACACCATCAGCCGCACGAAAGATATGCAGCCAGAAATCAATTTTTTTACCAGGTTCTTGCTAATATACAGCGTCTGCTTTACATTTATTAGTTGCTTCAACTATTTGGTGCTGCAGATCAATCATGCATATACCCATACATATCTGCTTATTATTAATTTATATACATTTCAATAACTGTATTGTGTACTACACATTACTGTTAACCGAATCGCGGAACTCATGATATTCCAAGAACAGGTTTGCAAGAAACGGTAAGAAACGACAAAATCCAACCAGTGGGAATCTCCAAAAATCAAAAGAAGGCCATAAAAAGTATTTGGTTCAAAATTCTTACTTTATTCTCATTAACAAAGACTTCATACATCCTTTCCTCATTTCGAAGCAACGTTTTTAGGTGCCTCTAAATAAAGTACTCGAGGTATACTTATTCAGGTTGTTCAAGATGTGGAACACAAAACCAAAGAAGTGGGTGCTTTCAAAATATTACCTCACAACGACAGCAACACATAAGACTAGATGTTTTTATCGACTACCACACACTTAACCAATTTAACCAATTATGTCATTCCATTTCAATACGCTAGAGCTTCAGTTGCATTGATTGTAAATCGTCCGGTTACACAGTAACGTTGGGCGCTTGTGCATTTAAAACACTTGTTTTGACAGACAGACAAGCAGACACACAGATTGATTATTTTGTCCACAAAATGCAAAAAAAACAAGCCAATAACAACACCAGGTCATATTTGCAAGTGATGTGGACCAGAAAGCAGCAAAGAAACAAATAGTTGTTTTCTAGTCAAGCTGCTTCCTGAAACCAGCTCAGGTGCAGAAATAATGCAAAATCAAACGGAAGTAAAACATAATAATTACACAGCAAATTTTGATCAAATGATTATACAGTGGAGCGGTAAATCAAGTGATTTAAACAAAAAAAGAATAGAACGTTACAATTAATCTTAGTAAACTTCCATCAAACTTCTTTATAAATTTTTTTTTTAAGTACATCTAAGCCGACTGTTTTAGATCTTCATCAAGTGCAGACAAAGATTTTGAGCCACGATCAGGGATGTGGAAGCGGTTACTTTTCAAACGTTTCCGCTTCCACACCTATCGCTTCCGCTTCCACCGCTTCCGCTTCCACCAACAATAAACGAAAAAACGACCGTTAGCAATTTTTTTAACTTTTGTGGGACTGTAGCCTGCCTTCTCCTTCACTTTATCATTTTGAGAAAACAAAAACCTTCATTTATTGTTATTACTTTACCTACTTTGCTTGAGCTTATTGTTTCGAACTACTCTGTGTTTGTTTTTCTTAGATATCAGAACTCGTGTTAAATGTAGAACAGCGCTTTTCAATCTTTTTGTCATCGCGGAGCCCCTAATGTACTTTCGCTTTTGTCACGGAACTCCCACTAACAAAAATTTAGAAATCACGAATTGCTTGCAAGAAAATCAAATATTTTGTTACTTCAATTCAAAAAATAATTAAACACTTCAACAAATAGACAGTTATTACAAGCTCCTTCACTACTTACAACTACTTTTACAACAGTTAACCTAACGCTTCTCAGATCTAAATCGTATGACCACATATCACAGCTCTCGACAATAACCTGTCGTCACAACAACAAATCACACCGTTTTGATTTTCCCTCTTTATTCTTAACTAACTCTGACCTTGAATTAACTTTCATCATTACATCTAAATCCATCTAATCATCATTACGGACCTTCTGTCCGTCCTCAAAACACGTATTGACTCCGATCTTTTTGGAAAGTGAAGTGCGAAATTTTTGTCGTATATATAGTACTAGCAGAGGTACCCGGCGTTGCCTGGGTATAGGATAAAAGAGCAACGTCAGTATATGCAATTGATCAGATCATGTAAGTTATCCTGGTGATTACTATTCTGACAACACTTTCTTTTTAACCCCTAGAAACTGTTGTCACGTAATATTTGCATTATCGGAGGCTAATCACCTTGAAGAGGAAACAGGTTACAATATCATACCTCAACAGTTACATTAGCATAACCATATTCTATGTAAAGGTGAAGATTATTTGCTTAAAGTTTTGTTTGTAAATCTTGTTATTCAATACAGATAATAAAAAGCGACATACACTTCATTTTTAATTCCTTTATCATTACTACTCATAACAATAGGTATTTGAATTTTCAAGGGGGCTTTCTCCCCCCTTTTTGCCCCCTAATATAGTCGTAGGAGGCTGAAATTTGGGGAAACTTTTTAATTTAGTGTCTTATACATATGGTTTAAATTTCATCTAAATCAGATATATTTGAATTTTCAAAGGGAGGTTCTGCCCCCCATAGCTCCCTTAGGGGAGCACTTAAAGGTTCGAGACCACTTCCACAGTATTCCTTGGAAAATTTTACATGACAATACACTTTTACTTATTTTTTGAAGCTTCTTTAACTTTTCTCTCTATAGGTATTTGAATTTTCAAGGGGGATTTCTGCCCCCTAATATAGTCGAAAAAGGCTGAAAGATTTACCCGTCGTTGATCGGGTAAAATGTAAAGACTGATTAAATTTTTACATTGAATAACCATATTTTAATGTGTTTTCATGATTTTTATTTCATCGTACAACAGTACAAAAAGGCCTCTAGTAGAGCCCCATAGGCTCGTAGCCCCCCATAGACGAATCTGATCGAAATGAAAATACCGTACTTGGCAGATTTACCCGTCGTTGATCGGGTAAAATGTAAAGACTAATTAAATTTTTACATTGAACAACCATATTTTAATGTGTTTTCATGATTTTTATTTCATCGTACAACAGTACAAATAGGCCTATAGTAGAGCCCCATAGGCTCGTAGCCCCCCATAGACGAATGTGATCGAAATGAAAATACCGTACTTGGCAGATTTACCCGTCGTTGATCGGGTAAAATGTAAAGACTAATTAAGTTTTTACATTGAACAACCATATTTTAATGTGTTTTCATGATTTTTATTTCGTCGTACAACAGTACAAATAGGCCTATAGTAGAGCCCCATAGACGAATCTGATCGAAATGAAAACACCGTACTTGGCTTCCCTGGAAAAAGTTATTTTAACCCGATCTACGACGGGTAAATCTGCTAGGGATTTTTAAATGTACAGTCTTTCTCACAATCATCCAATTTGGATTTTTATTTGTCACAAATTTTTTTCTGTTTGTGGTACCTAACAAAAACTTTAAATTTTTAAGGGGGCTTTCTGCCCCCTAATATTGTCGAAAAAGGCTGAAATTTTGGAAAGCTCTCTAATTTAGTGTCTTCTACATATGATTTAAATTTCATCAAAATTGAATATATTTGAATTTTCAAAGGGGGGTTCTGCCCCCCATAGCTCCCTTAGGGGGGCACTTAGAGGTTTGGAAATAGGCCCATTGACTCCGCTGGAAAAAAATACATCGGAATGCATGTTTTATTTTTTTCTAGGTGCTCCTAATTTTTTTTCCATAAGGAACAGACAAACAGACTGACAGACAGACAAACAAACAGACTTTGGATTTTATATATTAGATGTACATGTAAAGCGAGTAAAATTGAACTGCACCAATCAACAGCCGCCTCAACGTGGTGGTGCGGTCCCTCACCTGTTTGGGTTGGATCAAAATGGCTGTTGGCCTTCCCGAGGGTCCCAGTTACCCCGGGTACTCCCCTCACACAAACCATTTTTTCGCCGTGCAGCCCCCTGAACGACCGCAGAAGGGTAGCATGCAGTCTCTTTAAAATTGGCCTGTCTTCTCTTTACTCCTGCCTTTCTCTTGACTGTCTTCTCATTCTTCTCCTTCTCCTAATGAGTGGCAACGTTCATCCTAACCCTTGTTCCGTTTTTCCCTGTTTAGTGTGCGCTGGAAATGTGACCGGGCGGGGTAGGTCAGTGCAATGCTGCACATGCTCTAATTGGGTTCATTTAAAATGCTCACTACTCTCCTTTTCTAGATTCAGAACTCTTGGCAGCTCTCACTCCTGGAGCTGCCCTCCCTGATTTTTTTTGAGATCCCACACCTGCCAGCAGTGTGACTTCCTCTTCTGACTCCTCCAGCTGGTATACCTCCACTGCTCAATCTGGCCCTCTTCTGCTAATGCAGCACTCGCACCCCACCATCACTTTCAAATCTCTTATCCTTTTTCCGCCCACTTTGTATCTTCTCCCTCTGCACCCTCACGATCGCCTCATGCTCCTGGCTGTTTCTCTTTACCTCCTGCTTTCTCTTCCCCTCCCTAACTCTCTTAGGGTTCTTCAATGGAATGATGGGGGTCTCCGAGCCAGGAGCACTAAACCACTTTATTTCGTCTCATCCCGTTGACCTCATTTACATCCAGGAATCTAACCTTAATTTAGCTTCCTCTTTCCGGATCCCTGGATTCTCTGCTCTGCAATCTCATGACACCCACTCCCGATCTGGTATTTTTCTACTGATGTCACAGACGCTAGTGGCGGCGTCATCATTTTTGTCAAGCAGGGCTTATTCTTCTCTGAGCTTTCTACTTTCTCTCTTTCTTTGGTTGGCCCCTACTCTGATTATGTAGAGGTCAACATCTCCCTAAACGACTCCTCCTCGCTCTCATTTCTTAATGTTTATGTTCCTCCTATTCATTCTTCTACAAAAGATAGCAGAACCAATTTCTTTTCTTTCTCCATTCTTCCCTTCTATGCGGAAGCGGAAGCGGTGGATTTTTCGCGCTTTCGCTTCCACAGAAAAAGTACCGCTTCCGCTTCCACCGCTTCCGCTTCCACCGCTTCCGCTTCCACCGCTTCCGCTTCCAGCTTCCGCTTCCGCTTCCACATCCCTGGCCACGATACGCCAAAGTTTTGTGCCACGATATGCCAAAGATTTTGAAACAAATGGAGGAAAAATCTATTCTTTGGTTTGTCTCGTTTTATATGAATGCACATTTTAGATAGCAGTAAAATTCTGAGTTAGAATCATGGAAATTTCCTCTTAACTGCTTTGTACGTGTGCTTACCAAGTTCAAGTATGTAAATATCGTGGAGTTTTAATAGATCAAGACTCTTGTAGGGTATCATAGCGTGGCAACAATTTTACTCAAAATCAACGTTCTTATTATTATTTTGTTTTTTAGTATAGCTTTGAAAAAAGCTGTTTGAGCGTAAGCTTTTCGTGACGCTTTCGTCACTGGCCGTATCGCGTCAAAAAGGAAGATCTAAAGTGAGTAAGTGTTTTATGTGATTAATTTGGACGTTAGGCAATCAAGACAAGCCAATGATAGCGCAAGTATTGTAAAGTGATCCAAAGAAAGATTTCGCAGTAGCGAAATGCTAGAGAAAGCGCAGCAAGAGGCCAAATAGGAACGCCGCAATTATCGAAAGTGTTTGAGAATGTAAACAAACTCTTTCTGTCTGCATAACACAGTGCGCTGGGTTTTGATATAAGCAGCCTCTAAGTCTAAGAGATTGAGGTGGAAAGAGCTGCGTGCTTTGGCGAGGAATTTTGTCACAGTTTAATGCACTTTGTTTATGTTCTAAGAGATGCTGACCAATGGCGGAGTCTCAGTACGGTTTAGTGTCGTTTCGTTTGCATGATCTGTGAGGTTGAGATCAGCGTGGACGGGTCAATTTTTGTCTTAACCATTGTGGAACATGTTGCTTGCTACAATCCTGCAGTCGTTAAAATGTTCACCTACCCACTTTCACAGTGGCACTTGTATTCATATATGACAAAGCTTTTTTGAATGGTAGTAGAACATTCTTGTGGGCTACTGACAGCATGCTCTTTAACGTAAAGACCAAGCGGATGCTGACGAAACCATAGCAGCTTTCCACAGAATTTTTGACTTCTTTTTCCAAGTTTGTGGAAGGTTTACCTATCCAAGGAACTCTCAAGTACACATGGCACTTTTCTGGGACGAATCGCTTAAGGGTGGAGAACTGAGGAATTTTCTTGGCGATCTGAGCGTGGACGACGTTTTTAGGATAGCCACTGTCCAGCAATATTTTCTTGATTCGTTCTATTTCTCCATTGAATCAACGCTTGGTGCAAATCATGGGCTTGCCTTGATTGCCTACCGTTCAAATTAATCACCTAAAACACTCACTCACTTTTGATCTCCCCTTTCGATGCAATACCGCCACGAATAAGAAGGTCATGAAAGGCTTATGCCTCAAACAACCTTTTTCAAAGCTATATTAAAATTCTGTACCATCAACAAGATTTTTACGTTGTTTCTATTTAACTCCCATGCTATGTAAAAGCAACTTTGCTGCTTTACCCAAAATGTGATATCTCAGTGAACGTTAGAGTAGCCAATGCCGTAATGTAGCATAAGCAACGTTTCTCTGTTAACCTAATTACGTAGTTAATATATTATTCCATTGCATTTCGACTATTTTAAAGCGACGAGATTAGTATGGTTTAACCAGGAGAGTTTATTGTCTATATAAACATCTAAGTGTTTAAGAGAGCTGCCTCTTGAAACTAAATTTTGTTTGATAAAAACTTTGAATACTAAATTGTTGATATTGGCAACTTATTTTTGTATGCTAGAAAGTAGTTAGTTTTAGAGTAATTTAAAGATAGTTTATCAGCTGGCATGTTGTAGTTGATTTTAACTAGTTCAGCATTGGCCTTGTTTATCTGATAACGTCAAATAGGTGCCATCAAATTGTAAGGTAACCAAAAATTTGTACGGAGAGGCAAATCATTTACATATAAGAGAAAAAGAAGTGAACCAAGCGTAGTCCTTTGAAGCGCTTCATGTGTTTCTTTGTGTGGAAGAGCTATGCCCATTAAATTTTGTATATTGAAAGTAATTGGTGAAATAACTTTTAAGGAGTTCACAAGCAACTCCTCAAATTCCAAAAGCTTTTCAAGCTTCCAAACTAAAATTTTTTGATCAAACGTATTAAATGCTCTTGATAAATTTTGAAACAAACAGCAGTTAAATACGCACATCTTGGCCAGTAGATTGTCAACTAATATATAAAGCGCAATTCTGACTGTCTGTCTTAACTCCTCCGAAACTGCTGAGCGTACAAACTTCAAACTGGGCACGATTAATCACAACCCAATGATGAGTGTCATAAGGGAATGGTGACGTCATGATGACGTAATAATCAAAAATATTGTTTTTTAAATTTGCATTACTTGACAGAGGACGATCGTTTTTGGCTCAAACGAAAGCCAGCCTCCGACTTAACGCATTACAAAAACTTTCATTTTTTTGAGGTCTAAAATGACGTCACAATTAACGCTTCATTGCACAATTTGTTTTTTGTGCTTTTTCATAAGATACTGATTGGAGAAACACGCTCAAACACTGTTTCAGGAGATATTAATAAGGTGCTTTTAATAAACACAACTTAACAACAAGTAAAGCTTATTTAACAACGTTACGAGCAATTCTTTAATTAAACACTTTAAGCCTTCTAAGCATGCTTTTTCGCTTGTACACTTAAAACTCGCTCTATGATGTCATAATATGTCTGGTACGATTGGCACAAGTCTTTTTTTGCTACAGATCAGAATACGAAAATGTTTTCAAAAATTGCACCCTTTTAGCAAAATCAGTTGATTTAAAACCTGATTTATGATCTCATTTCTCAATCGATTTTAAAACTTTTTTCACCAAATTGAAGTTATATTAATGCAATTCCGATAGTATATGGCATGCACTTTTGATATTTGTTTAAGCCTAAACTTTAAGATCCTCCCAAAATATGATAAGCTGAATAAAAACAGGTAAGTTTAATACAAAAATGTCATAGTGAGGTACTAACGATTACTGTCCTTTGAAACCTCTGGTAATTTGCTCCCAGCAATATGTGACTGCAATCACTTGGGTTAAGGATTAGTTTATAATGACTGATTGACAATTGGTTGTCACACATCATGTTCCATTTCTAGTTGAACAATTTTGCTACTACACCTAACAAACTAGCAATTGTTAGACAAAGTTAGCTCTTTTGTACATCTTGACTAATCTTCCTCACAAGCATGGCTCTTTGTCATTATTTGTTTACGTTTTCAAAAAGATTCATCAAAAAATGAAATTACTAAACGTTAATGAAATGTTGCCCATCGGTTAGAAACACACAAAATTTTGGTGCCTGGACTTCGCAAAAATGCAATTTCTACAAAAACCAACTGTTTCAGTACATTTTGTCTATTCTTTCTCGATAGCATGGATCTCTAGCATTATCCATCAAAATATTCAAAACGAATCGTCAAAAAATGAACTCTCTGAGCATTTTAATATGTAGCCAACTCCAAGCAAAAAAGTTTGTGATTCCTCAAAAAAAAAGAGAAGGGGATAAAGATGGTCCTGTCATATCTTTTGCAACAAATGCTACTGTCGAGCTACATATGATCTAAATGTTAAAGCAATTTCCTTTGCAATTGGGTGAGGCCGACGCAGCCAGCTAATTTAATATTCTTAATCTCGACATTAAGAATACGAAGACTTGGGGTAGCAGTGACAATGCTACATAGGAAGTTTTAAAATTGATAGTAGATTTACGCGCTGTCTTATTTCATCAAACGTTGATTATTCCAAAACCAAGTTTATTAAGAGTGGTGAGAGTGAATCCAAATAATTTGACCAATTAATCCAAAGTAATTAATTTGACGATCAAAGGACAAGCGGTTATCAAACTATGACTCAACTTAGTCGATGCGGGGTTGCAATTAGCAGTTACACAAATATATCACGAGTCAATATATCTAAAAACAAACTTCCAAGTTAAATGGTTTCTTATGTTACAATAAAAAATACTATTTCCTAACTCTTAAGACTCCGATATAATGCAAATTTACAAGCAGCTGCTACTAGACACAAATTAAGTCAATCGAAATTTAGCACTTCCTAATTGTGAACCAACGCCAGCCTGAAGCGACAATTATCGCAGGTTAGCGTGACACTGTAACCAACACAATACCAAACAATCTTGGTTCAAATCTGGAGCGGGAAATCAAAACAATATCAGAAAATAAAAAGAACTTTAGAAATTAGATTAGAAACGAACACAAAACTGTCAAAGTTTTACACTCCACCACCCGAAAAACAAACAAAAACTAGGCCTAATCACAAAGATACACAATTTATATCACAGAACGAGAAAGTCATCATTTAGCATCAGTCGATTTATCGTCTGTTATTTCTTGATTGGGAATTAAGAGACACAGTTTGTGAATTGGTCTTCGAATTCGGTTGCCTTTAACGCTGACAACGACCTTTCGAACTATCTCTTGTTCGTCGGGTTCTATAGCACATATTTTGCCAATATTCCACCGAGAACGGGGAGCATTGTCAGTAATAACAAGCACGATTACAAAAGACTTTAAAAAATGGCATCCGCAGCTTCCCTGCTTGGCGCTCGGCATTTAGGGAAGGTTGTGGAGAACAAGCCGGCAAGTTCGCTTGTTGTGTCCTTGGGCAAGGCACTTAACGGGACGCCCCACCTTTATGTGGAAGACAGGTGGCCCATAAACCTCGAAAAAGGCAACTCCCAAGCGAGTGCGGACTTCCCGTCCAAAGTATAGCGATACAATTCGCTTTCTCGTGAATGGAGGATAAATATGGCAAATAAAACAAAAACAAACAAAAACGATATCACCAACATTGAAATTGGGTTTTTCATTAAGCCATTTTTGCCGGGATATTATTGTTCGTAAATATTCTTTGGACCATCGGCTCCAAAATCGGTCCGCTAAAAACTGGACATGGCGCGCACGTCGTTCGCTGTAACAATCTTTGCCATCAGTGATGGTAGGGGGCAGGTTTCCTGTCGGATGCAGTTTCAACAAATGATTGGGAGTCAAGGGTTCGGCTCCCTCGGGATCAATAGTAACTGGCGTTAGTGGTCTTGAATCTAAAATAGCTTCTGCTTCTAACAGAAAAGTATGCAATTGATCATCGTTGAGCGTGCGATCAGCTGTCAACGAAGTCAGGATTTGCCTAACGGATCTGATCATTCTTTCCCACGCTCCACCCATATGGCTGGCCGTGGGAGGGTTAAATGTCCAATGGATTTCATTTTGTAAGAGAAAATCGTGAATTTGGTGCTGATTCCATTGCTGTATTGATTCACGCAACATACGCTCAGCTCCAGCTAAATTCGTGCCGTTATCGGAGTATATATGCACTACAGGACCTCTTCTTGACAGGAATCGACGTAAAGCATTTATAAATGCGTCCGACGACAAATCTACGGAAACTTCTAAATGAATGGCTCTTTTAGTGAGGCACGTGAATAAGCATCCGTACCGCTTTACATTACTCTTTTTCTGGCGAATCATCAACGGCCCGAAGTAATCGACGCTAGTATACGCAAATGGATGCGAGTTCATTTGTAATCGAGCGGGAGGCAACTCAGCCATAATTTGTTCACCAGGCTTTGCATTTCTTCGACGGCAATACATGCAATTAGCCAATACTCTCTTCACGACGGAAGTTGGTTTCACGACCCAAAACTGTTGAAATAGGGAATTTAAGGTTGTACTTATTGCGGAATGACCTGAAAATACATGAAAATGATTGATTATAATATCGGTGAGATGGGAAACATGTGGCAAGATGATTGGATGGCGGGTGTCATAGTCAATTTAGGCCTTTTCCAGTCGTCCACCAACTCGAAATATTCTCTGGATAACAATAGGATTTAACTTCTTCAAAGCAGCAGGAACGGATGATGCATATACATTCAACCCCTCAGGTACCCTCGAAATGAAGTGCCCAAGGGCTTGTTGTTGCTTGTAAGTAATCAAATGTCTTTCAGAAGCTTGTAGCTCCGAAACCGTAAGATGTCCTTTGGCGACCTTTGCTATGGATCTGTGCAATAAAACATAACATTTAAACCTAATTAACCAAGCAGCGGCTTTTTTAAATCTGATCCATGAAGAATAATGAGCAATCCGTTTATCCACCGCTAAAAGTTCATTTTTGACTAAACAAGCGTTCACATGCTTTTTATCAAAACATTTAATCTCATCAGCAGACAGTTCATCTTTTTTACAACAAACAGGCCAACAACTAGAATTATTGTTCAAAAACTGGGAACCTTCAAACCATTCATGGTTCTTGGCTAATACATCAGCTCTTGAACCTCTTGACAAAATGTCCGCGGGATTTAGCTTCGTAGGCACACGGTTCCAATTGTCAATACATGAGTGTTTTGTTATCAGCAAAAGTCTTTAGGAAACAAACAATGGGAATCGTTTTCTTTCATTAGCCAGGCTCTGTAGCACTACCAAAGAATCTGACCAAAACATTGACGGTTTTAACGGTATCTTCAATTCCTTTCTCAAAGTACAATCTATGTTTACAGCCAGCACGGCAGCCAAAAGCTCTAAATGAGGGATTGACGTTTCATCTTGAGGAGAGAGACGCGATTTGCTCATCACCAATGAGCATTTTATGACACCATTTTTATCAACAGTTCTAAGATAGCAAACCGCACCATACGCTTCCTTCGACGCGTCAACAAAATAATGAAGCCGGTATGTTTGCCCACAATGAGGAGGAAGTAAACCAAACCATCGAAGTATAGAGACTGTTTGAAGATGACAGAGACTTTCCATCCATTTCTCCCATCGAATTACATCCACTTGGGGCAAAGGTTCGTCCCAATCTAAATCTTTTTGACATAAGCTTCGATAGATCAATTTGGCTTCAATAATCACCGGTGTCACAAAACCAAGCGGGTCAAACATTAAATTCATAGTGGCCAGCATTCCACGTTTAGTGCGCGGTCTCCAAGGCATACATATTGTAAAGTAAAATACATCAGTTTCTGTATTCCAATAAACACCAAGCACTCGTTCGCTTCTTTTTCCATCCGAGGTCTGAATCATCAACGATTTTGAGCAATTGTCTTCAGGGAGTGATTTATTAATTGTTTCAGAATTATACACCCATTTAGTGTGCCGGAATCCAGCCTTTTCTAAAAGAAATTTAATGTCATTTATCAGCTTCTGGCCAGATTTGCCGTCATGAGCGCTAGACAAAAAATCGTCAACATAAAAGTTGTCTTGTACTGCCGATACTACATCGCTCGAGTCAATAATAGAATGGAAATCAATTGCTGCATGGCGAAGAGAAAACGTGGCGCAACACGGTGATGAAGTTGCACCAAACAGGTGCACGGTCATACGATGTGAAGTGGGTTCCTTTGACAAATCCCCATTAGGCCACCACAGAAACCTTAAGCTATCTTTATCTTTCGGATCGACTCTGACTTGGTAGAACATGGCCTCAATGTCCGCCACCAGGGCAATAGCATTCTTTCTGAAACGTAACAGCACAGACACCAAACAGTTTACCAAGTCAGGTCCTTGCATTAATGATTTGTTTAGAGACACTCCTTTGTACTCTGCGGCACAGTAGAATACAATGCGTATCTTGTTCGGTTTGTGTGGGTAAATGACAGCGTGGTGAGGAATATACCATGTTTTACCATGATTAGTCTCAGCCTCACAAACAATCTTTTCTGCATAACCCTTTTCAATCATAGACTGCATCTGATCTATATACTTCTGTTTTAACTCTGGGTTCTTCTGCAGTTTTCTTTTTAGGTGATTCAAACGGATCTTAGCCATAATCTTATTGTCAGGCATTTCTTTCTCATTTCTCCAAGGCAACGGTAACTCATAGTGACCATCAACTAGCTTTATAGACCTCTTTAACAGGTTATAAACTCGACGATCTTCAACAGAAAGTCCTTTATCGCAACAAATGTCTTCTAGTTCCAAATCCATTTCAGGGACCTCCTCGATAGTACAATCCATGAGCTTTGATTCGATTAATGAAACATTTTTTAAAGTGACGGGTTGAGTGGAGACGAAATATGCATTAGTGCTTCGAAAATCACAATCGACAAAGGCAGGGCCTAGCAAAGACCATCCCAGTGGGGAACATACCGCATCGGGCAATCCATCCTCTACAGCTTGTCTTATGGTATCAACTCTAAAGACTTGAGGTACGTTTGCACCAATTAAAAGTTGTACTGAATCAACGGGAATGCTCGGAATCTCTAAATTCCTCAATTAACTGTATTGCTTTATCAAGGTAGCATCTGGTATGGCATTGGGCTTCACAGGAATTTCCTTCACGATAGCTACATCGGGCAATTCAATCCAATCACCTCCATTGAGGTTTTGTACCGAGAGCTTGAGAGATTCCGTGACTAATGATTGAGTAGCTGTTAAAGTTTGTAGCGCAAGTTGTCGTTTTAACCCAGATGCCTACAAGTCCTTAGCAAGATTTTGGTCACAAAAACAAGTTGTAGATACTTTATCTAAGAAAGCATATATTTCTTTAATTTTGCCCAAATACTTTACTCTTACTGGCACTACATTTAGAAACACTGAAGAGCTAAAACGTTCTTGACAATTAACAGCGGTGGTCTGCACAGAATTACATGACTTGCTACTGGAAGGTGTATCCCTTCTGTCATCTTGCCTTGGCGGCTTGTGAAGGAGAGTATGATGAAGAGTACCAGAGCAACCTGCTACTGTACACTTCACTTTGGACTTGCATTCACGGGCTGTATGCACACCACTTAAACATTTAAAACACATTCTTCTGAGGCGGACAAAGTCATAACGCTCATCGAATGTCCTATCACTAAATTCTTTGCAGCCACTTATTTTGTGATCACCATTACAAAAGTGACACTTCACGGATCCGGCTAACTCCCTACTCACGGGATTCTTCTCTGAGACTACATAAGTAGATTCACGACGGGGTTTACTGCTTCTTCCTGGAAACGTTTCTCTTCCGAATATGGAATTAGCCAATCGACTTCTTTCTGTGAGGAACGCTAAAAGATTCGCGAACTTGGCCTTATGGCCTGTTTGACGTTCAATTTTCACAGCATATTCAATCCATGCACGTTTCAATTCCACGGGCAATTTGTTGATAATGTTCATCATTACATGCATAGAATCCAGAGTAGATGCTTCTCCAATATGCTCTAAGGAAACACAACATTTTTCAAGCAATTGTGCCAAGGATTTTAACCTTTCTCGATCATCTTTTGGGACTCTTGGAGCGCTTTCCAAGCGTTCTTCACAACAGCGAGCTATTTCGTGAGGGTGACCGTACTCATCAAAAAGAATATTCCAAACGGCTTCAAAACTGGCAGACGATAGCTGGTGTGATAAATGGTTGAATTTGTGTTGCACATTCGACTCGCAGTTTTGATAGAGCAAGGGAAACAATTCGTAATCGTCCACCTCACCTAGAACATGAGCTTCGAATTGTCTCACTAAAAGCCAGTAATTCATGGGATCGCCGTCGAACTTTTGTATAACAACTGGTGGTACGGGGCGATCTCAGGGAACGGACTTCTGGATAAGGAGGAGATGCAAAATACGACGGACCACATGCTAACGAGCTTTGTGTTGTTGACTGCACGTTGCTGATTGGCAGTGGAGCTTGCGATGTTGAACTTGCTGAAGGTTCCAACCCCTTTGATGAGAAAGAAATTCGCGGTTGATGTAAGACGGCAGATTTAAGGGGTGTTTCATCAGCTGGCTTAAGTGGTCGAGCTTCCGTGTTTACGTCAATTGGTCTCGTAGAAAACGACACCCTGACGGGTTGGTGACTCGTTGGTTTAGTCACTCGGGTTGAGCTTAAGGCATAGTCAACATTTGTGTACGTTACGTGCGTAGAACTTTGTGCCGACCTTTGAGCATTTTGTCGTACACTTTTTGATGAAGTTGTGGGAGCGATTTCGCAAACATTAGAACTCACTGGTCCACACGATCCTAAGACATTCGGGGTCACGGTTAAAACGGCAAGGTCAACTTCATCATTCCAAGCTTCAAGCTCTACTGTGGCCAGCTCTAACTCCTGTTCCTTTAGACGAAGTTCGCTTTCTGTTCTCTCTTGAACTTCAAGTAGCTCCATTTCCAACTCCTGTAAAGCACTTTGCTCCGCTTGCTGAGCCTTTCTCTCTTTTTCTAAACGGGCTTCCATAATCTCCTGTTTTTTCCTTTCGGCGCATTCTCTAGCACGTAGCCTGGTCTCATACACCTTAGTAGCTTCTTGTTGCATGGCTATCAAGGCAACTTTAAGCTTTACTCGACTTTTTAATTTTGCGCTTCTTATAGAACTGCTTGATCTATAAGAGCCATCCGCACTCAAGGTTTTAGTACCTCTAACGTTCATTTGGTATTCATTATGTGATATCCAAGTGATTGCGTGAACATCCAACTCCAATTTTTCTCTCTTAATATCAGCCTTACACCAATTAGTGCCTGGTACAATGTCGCTACTCTGAAGGTCCTCACACACATAAAGTAATTGCTCATAAACATTATCAATTTCCGGTAAGAGTTTTTCTAATCAGTGTATACCCTCTGGCTTCATCATTAAGCCTTCGGCACGAACATACATATTGTGCAGTTCTTGTTTTAAGTGGATAGCCTCTTTGTGACCCATTTAAACAATTAGCAAAAAAATAGGAACGATACAGACTCACCAAATGTAGAATGACGTTGTTGAGTTTAATAACTTTATGTAGCAGTGACAATGCTACATAGGAAGTTTTAAAATTGATAGTAGATTTACGCGCTGTCTTATTTCATCAAACGTTGATTATTCCAAAACCAAATTTATTAAGAGTGGTGAGAGTGAATCCAAATAATTTGACCAATTAATCCAAAGTAATTAATTTGACGATCAAAGGACAAGCGGTTATCAAACTATGACTCAACTTAGTCGATGCGGGGTTGCAATTAGCAGTTACACAAATATATCACGAGTCAATATATCTAAAAACAAACTTCCAAGTTAAATGGTTTCTTATGTTACAATAAAAAATACTATTTCCTAACTCTTAAGACTCCGATATAATGCAAATTTACAAGCAGCTGCTACTAGACACAAATTAAGTCAATCGAAATTTAGCACTTCCTAATTGTGAACCAACGCCAGCCTGAAGCGACAATTATCGCAGGTTAGCGTGACACTGTAACCAACACAATACCAAACAATCTTGGTTCAAATCTGGAGCGGGAAATCAAAACAATATCAGAAAATAAAAAGAACTTTAGAAATTAGATTAGAAACGAACACAAAACTGTCAAAGTTTTACGTTGGGGCTTCTGCTATTTCTATATTTTAACTGTGAGTGCTTCATTTCGGGTTAGTTTGTTCTTTGCATGACTGCGTTTATGCCAGGGCTAAGCAACACGCACGCAGTCAGAGGCGTTAGCTCATGCTAATTCGCCTATAGAAACGACAAAGTCGTAAGTAGCGGTCCTAATATCTAATGGCTTAATTCTGAAAATAGTTATCAATCATCTTGGCGCCATCCCACAACTTTGATATGTTTTCAAACACTTGCTAAATTTATCGGATAAAAATCTGCTTGGTTTAAAAACGCCTATGGCTAAAACAGGGCTAATAACACGTTATCAGGGACTCGACGAACTCGGCACACAAGTGGTTATGCACACTCACCCATAATGTTGCTTTTAATCGATTGCGTTTCAAGAAACGTTAATCTTTGTTAGAAGTGATTCTGTAACATTTTACGCTGTATCAAGGTGCAACAAGCGATAATTGAGTTAAATGTTACCATATCTGATAAGGCAAAATCTCGGACGCATTTTGCAAGTTTAAAATTTGTCACTTTTGTTACGACGCCACCAAAAGTTGTTTCAGTTTCACTTGACTATTAACATATATTTTGGGCTTAACTTAAGTAAAGCTCGTGTTGTGTTTCCCTAAATGGAAGTGTTCTCCCAAAAAAAAGATAATCACATGTCTCGCTGTCAACAATTGCGCTACTCGCGGTAAACTTGACTGAATCCGTTCAAACAAACGACTGAACACTAAAATTCCGAACATTTGGGCGTTTTTTTAAACTGTTTTCGGACACAGATTTTAACGCCAAAATTCCAAACATGTCCGGGAAAATCCGGACGTATTGCAAACCTAGATTTGAATCCTTTTGAAACGCACTGTTAGATCATAATCTTGAACGACATCGCTATGCTTGTCATTGTATAATGAGATCAGCAGCATGCAGCAAAATTATTCACTATCATTTTGATAACAAACATGAATAGTAAAGCCAATTATTGATATTTGTAATTGATAGGACATTTGTATCGGTACGAAACACTGATCTTCATTTAAAAGTAAGCAGGTCTGGATTAGGACAAAGTTAAATGTAATAAAATCTCAAGTTTAAGTAAAGACCAAAAATAATAGCATTAATTCGTGAAACTGGATAGAGAGGGAACGTTTTTGTTTGAAAAGAGCTTAATAGGCGCCTATTGGAATAGGTTATATGAGTTTGGGGAAAGACATGGCTCCTTCTCATGTTATAAGTGAATCAAAGCAAACAGCGCAGCCAAAGAACTTAATATCACAGATATTAATACAAAAGGGTGCCCACCAAATGGTTAAATATGCCTACCACTAAATAGCTCATTTCTTTAATTGTCAAAACGACCATCATTTGGGCGCCGCCGTCATTAATTTTGACTAGGTTTCACTTTCTCCCTCCACCCCCTCCTTCCACTTTTTAAAAGTATAAATGATCGTTTGTGACATCATTCTTTCTTTTTCATTACTTCCAATCTTGATCAAGAGATCAAGATGATCACCATTACATCTACAGGAACTATAGCCTATTTCTACATACACTAAAACATTTCGTTGCTGCTCTCACAAATGTTTGTACGATGAAGCCGGTACAGCTCCTTTAATTATTACATTTCAAATCGGCACAGGTTATGATATGCCCTTCCTTGGTACCATAATCGCATCATACTTAGGGGAAACAATATTTCTATTTTGGTTGATACTAGCTTTATAGAGCTACCGGGGTCAAATCTAATAATAAAAGTAAGCTATTCTAAAGCAAAATAAGAAAATCACTAAAAATATTTTTGTTATGTTGCTTTAGAGTAACTTAATATCACAAATGTTTTTTCTACTTTTAAACTAAGGGAAACCTAAGGCTGTCTTGGGTTTCGTGTAAGACATGAACAGAGCACCTATACCTCAAGCATAGCCAGGACCTTGAAGTCAAAAATTGTATTAGGAAAAGGAGCACACCAAGTTGTGAAACTCTTATCTGCAGAAAATATATAAACTTTTCGTTATTGTTCACACAAGAGCTCAATAGGTGAAGCAGGCTTGGCCGGATAAACAGACATTCTCATTCGGACGTTAATCATGGGAGCCCTGTGGCGACACCGCATATACTATAATACGAAACAAGGATTTTTTCTTCTGCTGATATGTTGCCAATTAAGGTATTTATGTCTATGCTATACAGCATTGTAATATAATCCCAAGTTAAAGAGAAAATTATAATAAAACCATAAACCCAACAATTTGTAAAACTGAATTTAGAGAGAATGCTTTCTTAGAAAATAACTCGGTCTGATGGGCTTCTGCTAAAAGATGGTGAATGATTTTGGGGAAGCCATGGCTGCTTTTGTCGCAATGCCAAAAACAAGACCAATATCACAGCCAAAAAACTTAATACCACAAATATAGATAGGACAGGGACGGCATCATGTCGCAAAAAAGGCTTACGACAAAATAGTTTATATCTGTAATTGTGAAAGCAACCAAAATTTGGCTGCTACCATTATTTTTGACTGTGTTTCAATCCCTTCTCTCTCCCCACACTTTTTGAAAGTATTTAAAGATAGTTTGTGGCAACAATCTTTTTTTGTGAGCATTATCAGTCATGATTAAGAGGAAGACGATCACAATTTCGTGTACAGGAGCTATGAAAGTGCATAAAATTCATTGACTTTTTGCTACTGCTCACATAAGAGTTCGATGAGTGAAGCCGGCGCAGCCGGTTCAACCGAAATACTAAATCTTGACGTTACTGATGCAAAGCCTCTACTGGGCGACGCCGGCAGGGCCGGAAGTGTACTATAAATGACAAAGTGAATAGGCAGTAGGCTAGAGAGTTGCTTTTAAACTCGTATTGATGATTAAAATGTTGCAAGTATTGGCTTAAACATTATTTATGTTTTTCAAAGATTTTACGAACGTTAGATAGTACAGAAATTGGCCAGAAATTGGTAACATTATTTGGATTATTTTTTAAAAAATTGGTTCAGCTTCTGCTACTGTACTTAGAGACTTTTAGGATAAATGCCGTTCATTAAGCAAAGGTTTAACAATTTGCTTAGATATGGCGTTGAAATTACTTTTATCAGCTTTTTTTCTTAAAGTTCGCTAAGGATTGCCGACCGCTCATTTGCAGCTGACGGAGAGAAAAACATACGAGTACAAGGCAAATTTGCAATTGGTGAAGCAGTGGAAGGCGAAATAAAAAGCTCTTCGTTCGTTGGACACGCAGCTTTATTTGAATGTAGTTTAGGGCCAATTTTGACAAAATGGTTGTTGAAAACTTATTTGTGCTGATCGAGTAAGGAACGTAGACCTTATCAAGAAAGAGTATTTCTTAGTGATAAAATTGAATGCGAATACTTCACACTTCTATGAATCAAATTGTCAGGTGCACGAGGGAAGTTATTGTCAATAAACATAATAGACGATCTACAGCAACTGATTTTAGTGATTAATTTTGCAAATGCTATTGGCTAACATAAGGAGAAAAGAATGAATTAATGATGTTGCCTATGGCCCTACCTTTCTGCAAGACTACCACAAGAAAAGATCAGTTATTTTTAGTTTTAGGCATAATTGCGGCCACCTTCCCACCAGCTGGGAGGGCGACAGATTCGTCTTTGTGCATGTCTACGCTCTTGCTAAAGTTACTTAACTTTGGTGTAAACAACGCATCGACGAGTAATTGTTGTTGATGTGACGTCAGCAAGAATTAGCAAGAATATGGCTTTTCCTGCCGTCATCAATCAATTTGAATTAATGCATGTTTAATCACGATTGCTTTCAGACAGCAGTGGAAACGTTTCTCCCATTGTCATCATACAGCAATTGACATCATAAAGCGAAGCGTTGCTAGTTGATCAGAAAGGAGTTTTATATAAAATAGACACATTAGATAGAGAAACATTTCAAAATTTGGCGAACCAATTGCTCAAAGAAAGTTCTTATCCCTCAAAAAATTCTTGACAAATTGCTGGATATACTCAATGATACTAGCTATTTGACGATAAAAGCGAAAATGTTTTTGCGGAAGGATCTGATGACGATTCTTTCCTTCTTCGTCAAGCTCTTCTGACCACGAAACTGACAACGCTGAAGTGACTAAAAGTAACCTACAGTTAGCTTGAACGAGATTTGAAACATTTTGTTTCAACCTCATTTATATGCCTGGTTAGCGTTGTGGCAATCGAAGTTAGAGCTCTAAATTGGTGTTTGGACGAGAGGCGGTCAAGTTAGACTTGGCCTGCACAGCCGAGGTCGAAACAAATAGCTAGAAATTTTAATGCTTATCAACTTGATATTCTTTAGCAACAGAGAGATTTGTTGCTACAAATACATTGTAGTCATGTTGATAGGAGTAGCATGACTTCTTTCCTTTAGAGACATAGCTCTTACGAATAGGGAAAATAGGCCCGACTATATTGGTCAGCTCAATTGATTTAGTTCCTTCTTAGTGTTAAGGTGGTCGTAACTTCAAGTTCCATGCTAGGCAAGATTTTTTTTCCTCTGAAAACAGCCAGAGGTAGAACTGACATCATGTAATCGAGGCTAAAATCAAAAGTTTCTACTCTTTCCCTTTTTGGTTTTTCGGCACCGATACGTCGTCAGCTATTTACAACATAAGAGTTCAAACGGAAGAAAGAGGATCCCAAGCTATGCAACAAAGCAAAAAGGGGAAACTAAAAATCTAATTTGAGGGAATAAAATATAAAACTTTCATTATCGATAAGCGTGATTCATCTGCTTTTAGTATTAAATATCAAATATTCTTATTCGTTACTTTTCATTGGTTGAGCGTTCTTTATTAAATATTTTTTTTTGAAATCTAAATGTGATACTCCTGATGTATCAGATTTCGAATTGGGGGAAACCTTTTTTCAAAGATTTGAGAAACCAAACAGAGTTCCTTAATAGTAGTTTATTAAGAATAATCGTAATAACGTAAGAAAACTAACAATGCATAAGACACCAAAGCTTTTCTTCCCTTCACGACGATCTCCTCATGCAAAATAAATCGGTAAATTCGAAGTTAAATCTAATATTGTGTTGCAAGCGTAATTGACAAAAGTAGTGACGTTTTAACACTGCATTTCTCAATGAAACACGTGCATAAGGAACTTCGCTCCTTGTGCATGACCGAATTTTATGTTAAAAGATGGCTTGAAGCGTTTAATTAGCAGCGCTTTCATTAGCTCGATTTCAATGTGAAACCGAACGCAACTGAAACCGAACTAATGAAATCGAGTCCTCGCTGGCTACCCATTATGTAGTATGTTCCTTTTCCTGCTTGACGTGCGCAGGGAAATTAAAAGAGTCCTTGCTTATCCCCAAATTTGTACCTTTGACCCCGGTAGCTCTATGAAGCTATTATAGAGCAAAATGCCAATAAAATATTCCATGTGATCCGATTTGACGCAGTTACGTTGTGTTTCTTTGATTTTCCCTCAAACTTTCTCAAGTCCTGCTGGCTACACATTATGATTCATATCCGTTTTTCCTTGATTGAATATGCTCAGGAAAGCAAAAAGAGTCCTTGCTTTCAACCAAATGTTTTAATTTGACCCCGGTAGCTCTATAAAGCTAGTATCAACCAAAATAGAAATATTGTTTCCCCTAAGTATGATGCGATTATGGTACCAAGGAAGGGCATATCATAACCTGTGCCGATTTGAAATGTAATAATTAAAGGAGCTGTACCGGCTTCATCGTACAAACATTTGTGAGAGCAGCAACGAAATGTTTTAGTGTATGTACATATAGGCTATAGTTCCTGTAGATGTAATGGTGATCATCTTGATCTCTTGATCAAGATTGGAAGTAATGAAAAAGAAAGAATGATGTCACAAACGATCATTCGTACTTTTAAAAAGTGGAAGGAGGGGGTGGAGGGAGAAAGTGAAACCTAGTCAAAATTAATGACGGCGGCGCCCAAATGATGGTCGTTTTGACAATTAAAGAAATGAGCTATTTAGTGGTAGGCATATTTAACCATTTGGTGGGCACCCTTTTGTATTAATATCTGTGATATTAAGTTCTTTGGCTGCGCTGTTTGCTTTGATTCACTTATAACATGAGAAGGAGCCATGTCTTTCCCCAAACTCATATAACCTATTCCAATAGGCGCCTATTAAGCTCTTTTCAAACAAAAACGTTCCCTCTCTATCCAGTTTCACGAATTAATGCTATTATTTTTGGTCTTTACTTAAACTTGAGATTTTATTACATTTAACTTTGTCCTAATCCAGACCTGCTTACTTTTAAATGAAGATCAGTGTTTCGTACCGATACAAATGTCCTATCAATTACAAATATCAATAATTGGCTTTACTATTCATGTTTGTTATCAAAATGATAGTGAATAATTTTGCTGCATGCTGCTGATCTCATTATACAATGACAAGCATAGCGATGTCGTTCAAGATTATGATCTAACAGTGCGTTTCAAAAGGATTCAAATCTAGGTTTGCAATACGTCCGGATTTTCCCGGACATGTTTGGAATTTTGGCGTTAAAATCTGTGTCCGAAAACAGTTTAAAAAAACGCCCAAATGTTCGGAATTTTAGTGTTCAGTCGTTTGTTTGAACGGATTCAGTCAAGTTTACCGCGAGTAGCGCAATTGTTGACAGCGAGACATGTGATTATCTTTTTTTTGGGAGAACACTTCCATTTAGGGAAACACAACACGAGCTTTACTTAAGTTAAGCCCAAAATATATGTTAATAGTCAAGTGAAACTGAAACAACTTTTGGTGGCGTCGTAACAAAAGTGACAAATTTTAAACTTGCAAAATGCGTCCGAGATTTTGCCTTATCAGATATGGTAACATTTAACTCAATTATCGCTTGTTGCACCTTGATACAGCGTAAAATGTTACAGAATCACTTCTAACAAAGATTAACGTTTCTTGAAACGCAATCGATTAAAAGCAACATTATGGGTGAGTGTGCATAACCACTTGTGTGCCGAGTTCGTCGAGTCCCTGACAACGTGTTATTAGCCCTGTTTTAGCCATAGGCGTTTTTAAACCAAGCAGATTTTTATCCGATAAATTTAGCAAGTGTTTGAAAACATATCAAAGTTGTGGGATGGCGCCAAGATGATTGATAACTATTTTCAGAATTAAGCCATTAGATATTAGGACCGCTACTTACGACTTTGTCGTTTCTATAGGCGAATTAGCATGAGCTAACGCCTCTGACTGCGTGCGTGTTGCTTAGCCCTGGCATAAACGCAGTCATGCAAAGAACAAACTAACCCGAAATGAAGCACTCACAGTTAAGGTATAGCAATAGCAGGAGCCCCAATATTAATGTCGAGATTAAGAATATTAAATTAGCTGGCTGCGTCGGCCTCACCCAATTGCAAAGGAAATTGCTTTAACATTTAGATCATATGTAGCTCGACAGTAGCATTTGTTGCAAAAGATATGACAGGACCATCTTTATCCCCTTCTCTTTTTTTTTGAGGAATCACAAACTTTTTTGCTTGGAGTTGGCTACATATTAAAATGCTCAGAGAGTTCATTTTTTGACGATTCGTTTTGAATATTTTGATGGATAATGCTAGAGATCCATGCTATCGAGAAAGAATAGACAAAATGTACTGAAACAGTTGGTTTTTGTAGAAATTGCATTTTTGCGAAGTCCAGGCACCAAAATTTTGTGTGTTTCTAACCGATGGGCAACATTTCATTAACGTTTAGTAATTTCATTTTTTGATGAATCTTTTTGAAAACGTAAACAAATAATGACAAAGAGCCATGCTTGTGAGGAAGATTAGTCAAGATGTACAAAAGAGCTAACTTTGTCTAACAATTGCTAGTTTGTTAGGTGTAGTAGCAAAATTGTTCAACTAGAAATGGAACATGATGTGTGACAACCAATTGTCAATCAGTCATTATAAACTAATCCTTAACCCAAGTGATTGCAGTCACATATTGCTGGGAGCAAATTACCAGAGGTTTCAAAGGACAGTAATCGTTAGTACCTCACTATGACATTTTTGTATTAAACTTACCTGTTTTTATTCAGCTTATCATATTTTGGGAGGATCTTAAAGTTTAGGCTTAAACAAATATCAAAAGTGCATGCCATATACTATCGGAATTGCATTAATATAACTTCAATTTGGTGAAAAAAGTTTTAAAATCGATTGAGAAATGAGATCATAAATCAGGTTTTAAATCAACTGATTTTGCTAAAAGGGTGCAATTTTTGAAAACATTTTCGTATTCTGATCTGTAGCAAAAAAAGACTTGTGCCAATCGTACCAGACATATTATGACATCATAGAGCGAGTTTTAAGTGTACAAGCGAAAAAGCATGCTTAGAAGGCTTAAAGTGTTTAATTAAAGAATTGCTCGTAACGTTGTTAAATAAGCTTTACTTGTTGTTAAGTTGTGTTTATTAAAAGCACCTTATTAATATCTCCTGAAACAGTGTTTGAGCGTGTTTCTCCAATCAGTATCTTATGAAAAAGCACAAAAAACAAATTGTGCAATGAAGCGTTAATTGTGACGTCATTTTAGACCTCAAAAAAATGAAAGTTTTTGTAATGCGTTAAGTCGGAGGCTGGCTTTCGTTTGAGCCAAAAACGATCGTCCTCTGTCAAGTAATGCAAATTTAAAAAACAATATTTTTGATTATTACGTCATCATGACGTCACCATTCCCTTATGACACTCATCATTGGGTTGTGATTAATCGTGCCCAGTTTGAAGTTTGTACGCTCAGCAGTTTCGGAGGAGTTAAGACAGACAGTCAGAATTGCGCTTTATATATTAGTTGACAATCTACTGGCCAAGATGTGCGTATTTAACTGCTGTTTGTTTCAAAATTTATCAAGAGCATTTAATACGTTTGATCAAAAAATTTTAGTTTGGAAGCTTGAAAAGCTTTTGGAGTTTGAGGAGTTGCTTGTGAACTCCTTAAAAGTTATTTCACCAATTGCTTTCAATATACAAAATTTAATGGGCATAGCTCTTCCACACAAAGAAACACATGAAGCGCTTCAAAGGACTACGCTTGGTTCACTTCTTTTTCTCTTATATGTAAATGATTTGCCTCTCCGTACAAATTTTTGGTTACCTTACAAACCTATTTAACGTTATCAGATAAACAAGGCCAATGCTGAACTAGTTAAAATCAACTACAACATGCTAGCTGACAAACATGCCAGCAAAGTTGCTTTTACATAGCATAGGAGTTAAACAGAAACAATGTAATAAGAACGTTCATTTTGAGTAAAATTGTTGCCACGCTATGATACCCTACAAGAGTCTTGATCTATTAAAACTCCACGATATTTACATACTTGAACTTGGTAAGCACACGTACAAAGCAGTTAAGAGGAAATTTCCATGATTCTAACTCAGAATTTTACTGCTATCTAAAATGTGCATTCATATAAAACGAGACAAACCAAAGAATAGATTTTTCCTCCATTTGTTTCAAAATCTTTGGCATATCGTGCCACAAAATCTTGGTCTGCACTTGATGAAGATCTAAAACAGTCGGTTTAGATGTACTTAAAAAAAAAATTTATAAAGAAGTTTGATGGAAGTTTACTAAGATTAATTGTAACGTTCTATTCTTTTTTTGTTTAAATCACTTGATTTACCGCTCCACTGTATAATCATTTGATCAAAATTTGCTGTGTAATTATTATGTTTTACTTCCGTTTGATTTTGCATTATTTCTGCACCTGAGCTGGTTTCAGGAAGCAGCTTGACTAGAAAACAACTATTTGTTTCTTTGCTGCTTTCTGGTCCACATCACTTGCAAATATGACCTGGTGTTGTTATTGGCTTGTTTTTTTGCATTTTGTGGACAAAATAATCAATCTGTGTGTCTGCCTGTCTGTCTGTCAAAACAAGTGTTTTAAATGCACAAGCGCCCAACGTTACTGTGTAACCGGACGATTTACAATCAATGCAACTGAAGCTCTAGCGTATTGAATGGAATGACATAATTGGTTAAATTGGTTAAGTTCGTAGTAGCTGATAAATATTTTAAGAGGCAGGCACCCACTTCTTTGGTTTTGTGTTCCACATCTTGAACAACCTGAATAATTAAACCTCGAGTACTTTATTTAGAGGCATCTAAACACGTTGCCCCGAAATGGGAAAAGGATGTATGAATTTTTTTGGTAATGAGAATAAAGTAAGAATTTTGAACCAAATACGTTTCATGGCCTTCTTTTGATTTTTGGAGATTCCCACTGGTTGGATTTTGTCGTTTCTTACCGTTTCTTGCAAACCTGTTCTTGGAATATCATGAGTTCCACAATCCGGTTTCTTAACAGTAATGTGTAGTACACAATACAGTTATTGAAATGCCAATAAATTAGAATAAGCAGATGGAACAACAAATAGTTAGGATTTTGATTAATTTTTGATAAGCAAATAAATAAGATTGATAAACAAATAGATGATAGACAAATGAATAAGGGTTTAATGAATTTTTGAAATTGTAGCAATAATTTATGGACACCTTATGCAATATCTCGAAGCTTATATTTTTTAAGAGAATCCGTCAGAAGTAGAGTGAAAAGGTGAAGTGAGTCAGTTATATACAGACACAATTGACGAAAAAGAAAAAAAGGGAAAAAAGCTGTATCGTGATTGGTAAAAGAAGCGACCAATGGAAGGAGCAGAAACTAATGTGTAATTTTTAGACCATAAACGAATTCCTTTTGTTTGCATAAATTTGGTTTGGATGTTTTGATGTACGTGGCTTCAAGGGTCGAAAGGTAAAAAGAAGTACGGCCACGGGCAAGAATAGAAAATTTGTTATCATTATATTCACGTGCGCATGTAGGGTTTTGTAAAAGATGTTGTCCGATAGCAGAAAAGGAAGTTTCAGGTTTAAAGCTTCTGATTGGCTTGCAAGAGCGGGCCAATGTGCTTGGGTCCTGAGAAATATGCTCCTGGAGAATGGTTTTGGGCACGTGCTGCTTAATCCTCTGTTGTAGGCTTTGAGAAGTACGACCCACGTACCGACTATCGCAGTGGCACAAAAATTGGTATACAATGTTTCCTCCATCTGTCTTTCTTTGCTCCTATGACGTCTGTAGCCTTTTTACTAATGTTCCACTCGCAGAAACTATTGAAATCGCCGCTGATGCTCTGTATAATGGCTAGCTTACTCCGCCTCCTTTTCCTCGTGCAGTTTTTGTTGAGCTGATGCAAACGGCTACTTCCTCCGTTGAATCTAGTTTCAATAACATAATGCACCGACAGATTGATGGCGTTGCAATGGGTTCACCTCTTGGCCCTTTCATGCCAACATTTTTGTCGGATATCACGAAGCTTTGCTTTTCAAAAAAGTCAACAAACCTCTGATGTATTATCGATACGTCGATGATACTTTTGGCAGTTTTTAACGACGAAGACAAATGTAATGAGATTTTCTCCCATCTAAATTCTCTTCATCCATCGCTTCGTTTTACTTTTGAAAAGGAATGCAATCGGACTTTGCCCTTTCTCGACGTCTTGGTAGAAAAGGATGATCACGAATTTGTTGCATCTATCTACAGAAAGCCGACTTTCACTGGCCAATAGATTCGCTGAAACTCCTTTTGCCCCATGAAACGGAAGACCAATTTGATTTCAACTCTAGTTCACAGAGCTCTAGTCATCTGTTCGAAATCTACTCTTGAAAATGAACTTTCCAACATTCGTTCAATCCTTATCAACAACGTTTACCCAGAAGCTGTAATCAACGCTGTTATAACCAAGAAAATAAATCAGTTTCACAGACTAACGCAATTCGGTCCGAAGAAATGCCCAGTTTATCTCCGCTTGCCATGGCTGGGCAATGTTTCGCTGAGGTACGAAATGCAAACTAAAACAGCCGTCAAACACTGTTTCTTTGCAGTTGAATTATGCATTGTCTACACCACCAGACAACTTCTGCCTGTAGCCAAAAAGGATGTACTACCCGCTTTTCATCAAAGCAGCATTGTTAACGAATTTTTGTGCCACTGCGATAGTCGGTACGTGGGTCGTACTTCTCAAAGGCTGTAACAGAGGATTAAGCAGCACGTGCCCAAAACCATTCTCCAGGAGCATACAGGGTGTTCCAAAAGTCTTGGGCACATTTCAAGTCTTCATTTCTGCTGATCTATGAATGGTAGTTGAATGAAACTGTTGTCATTTTAACGCTAAATTCATTGAGTTTTTTTTGTCATGCTGACAATTTTTTCACATCTTTTCATGTAGCTTAAATAATTAAGATAACCTAAATCCACCAATGGCTTTCACTCAACCAGAAAAAGCGTTTTGTGTCCTTGAACTTTCAAAAACTGATTCAGCGACTCTTGGTGATTGCGTTCTCTTGCCCTGATATCCTAGGTCTCCAGATGTCACACCCTGCGACTTCTTTTTGTTGGTTGCGTGAAAGCACTGGTCTATGCGCCTCTCCTTCCAAAAGATGTACGGTAGCTGATCTCAAGGCCGAATAACGGAAGTTGTTGCAACTTGCAACCATAGACAACACAATGCTGGAACGCATTTTAGCAGGAATTTGACTATCGGCTTGATGTGTGGCGTGGTGACTAACGGTGTTCACACTGAACATCTTTGCACATTCTATAAAAAACTTGAGACTGCAAGCTTTCAGAATATATCAGATGCATTGTTATTGTTTAATAGTTTTGACACATTCAACGTCAAAATGTGCCCAAGACTTTTGGAACACCCTGTATTTCTCAGGACCCAAGCACATTGGCCCGCTCTTGCAAGCCAATCAGAAGCTTTAAACCTGAAACTTCCTTTTCTGCTATCGGACAACATCTTTTACAAAACCCTACATGCGCACGTGAATATAATGATAACAAATTTTCTATTCTTGCCCGTGGCCGTACTTCTTTTTACCTTTCGACCCTTGAAGCCACGTACATCAAAACATCCAAACCAAATTTATGCAAACAAAAGGAATTCGTTTATGGTCTAAAAATTACACATTAGTTTCTGCTCCTTCCATTGGTCGCTTCTTTTACCAATCACGATACAGCTTTTTTCCCTTTTTTTCTTTTTCGTCAATTGTGTCTGTATATAACTGACTCACTTCACCTTTTCACTCTATTTCTGACGGATTCTCTTGAAAAGGGTCAGACAAAAAGCTTTGAGAATGAATACTCTAATTTCTGGAATTTTCAAATTCTGTACCACATATCAACTTTTCATATACAATATCTGTATACAAAAAAGTAATAGTAGTTTGGAGTAACAATAGATGTTATAATAGCCACCTCAGTTGTTCGCGCTAATCCCAAAGGCGTTTATTTGACTCGTAATCAGCATAACTACTAGTGATCCTGGTTTTGGAACCAATTCCCACTGATGTTGTTCAAATGTATCGACTATCAACCTTTACACCACTCGTCGATCACCGCCCGTTGCTGTTGTGGTTAGAGCGTCCGCTTCGCAATAGATAATGCTGAATTCAATTCCTATGTCGAGTTGTACCAAAAGGCTTTGCCATAATATGCACTGATCTCCTGTTTGGCGGTCAACGATAGGGGTAACATGGAGGTGAAATATGAAACTAAGTTTACTCAGTCATGATTAAAAAGAAGTGCAGTTGGGTTTAATTCTGATTTATTCTCAAATTTATGGCATAGCAATGCTTTGCTTAAGTAGCACATCATAATATGCAACATAATTCATAGATGTATTTCTATCTTTCATCCGCTTCAAAAATTTCCTCCTTTTATCGCAATCTCTTCAGCTCTGTCTCAAAAATTGTAAGCTGCAATTATTTGTAGGTGATTGAAAATTAGTAAGCGGCTGAAAATGTTTTATTACCAATTGTTTTATTGCTAAAGCAATAGGCCTACAGTCAAGCAAAGCAAAGGTAATGCAATTAATTAACTACATTTGTGCATGAACGCCGAAAATGTAAAGTATATACTTATCGAATAAGAATTTTTTGCAATATTGTAACTCACATCAACAGACCGACTGTTACAGCATTCTACTTTGATGTGAAAAAATTTTCTTTGTTTCACTTCTACTCTATATTCTTTCTGACAAGAGTATGCCCTCAATTGTTGCTCTACCTCTCATGCACAGGCAAGATAGTTTTCCCCGATTCCTCCAACATACACAATGACTACAACAGTTTCTAAATCTTCAATAGCAAGAGTAAAATTTTTACTTCCTGTTTTGCAAAAAGCTTTCTCAATGATACACTTTCTAATATGCTCAAGAATAAAGTGGTCAACGATCAAATCCCACGCACTTGCTTGATTCTTACATCGATATATTTACGATCATAATGAGTAGGACCGGGTTATTTTCTCACAATATTCTGCATTGACCGCCTTTTTATTTATGTAACAGGAGCTATTGTGGTCTACTCGGCTCCATTACGTTCACGAAGTACTTCCAATGTGTTTGTAAGGTCAACCAGCTTGTCTGTTGTAGAAGTGTTTCGCCCACTTATCGGTTCTTCATTAACCGCGGCACTTCCAGGCGTATTACGTCTTTTTTCGTCACTTGACGAGCTCTTTTACCCTCATGTTGCTGCTGAGATGTTCCATTATTATACGGAGCACATGTATTTTGGCGTGGTTGTTTAGTTAAAAATATACCGTATTTTTCGGACCATAAGGCGCACTTGTAATCCTTCATTTTTCTCAAAAATGAAACATGCGCCTTATAGTTTGGTGCGTCTAATGTGTGGATCAGGTTGCGCTTTGTCACCAAGCTCTAAACAAATTTTATGTAGTAATAATTTAATTGTTACCAACGTAATAGTACCTACCTCAACTCGTTCTTTCTTGAGAGCAAACTTCTTTTTTCTTTCTTTCTTGCAATCAAATGACCCACTCTCATTCCCTATACCAGAGTTTTCTCTCTTTACCTACTCTCGTTTCCTTCACGAGTGTATCTTTCTCTTCACTTTACGTGCGTAAACACACACATGCGTCGCGCATGTATTGCAACATGAACAATACCTAGCCACTAGACGTATACTTCTCACGCAATGCGAACACAATTGATTGTTTGATCATTAAATACAAGTACGGTACCCATAAAATACGTTGAGTTTTGGTTTCATTAAATACGCCTTACAGTCCGAAGCGCCTTATGAATGAAAATAAAAGAGTTAGAAGACATTTATTGATACTGCACCTTATAGTCCGGTGCGCCTTATGGTCCGAAAAATGCGGTACGTTTCTTTTGCATAAATAAGAAACAACTGAATGTCAGTAATTTCGCTCTTCAAACAATGATGGTGTTTTGTAGCAGGGTTGGAAATCGATGTGTTAAAGTATAGGATAAACCGATGTTCGATATTCAATGTAAAAGTAGAGAATATTTCGATTTCGATATCAATTTTAAAAAGTAAAGAATAATGATTACAACAATCGATACTAATAGTCTTGGTCAAGAAGGCTAAATGTTTGGTGACTGGTGCGAGAGCAGAAGCAGCGTACTTTTAACAGAGCACGTCACACCAACATTTTTTGTGTGCTACGCGGTGTAAGAATGTAACGACATCAGTCCATATGCATATATTAAATTAGACACATGTCAAATTTCTATAGAGTAAGCTATAGAATAGGTATGTATGCATGGGGCAGGCAGATGGGAACCCTTTTAGTAATTGATCCATCGTCTTAACAGCTTTCTATCAGTCTCACACTTATCACATTTATAAAATTATGATATTGCTGCTTAACTAAAAGTTGATATTGTAGGAAACGTAAATATGATAGCATTAGCAACTCCAAAATACTATGCCATGTTTGGTATTGGTATCAATATGACAATGTAAAGAAAAAAATAGTTTCGAATTTGTAAAGCTAAGTAATCTGCTGTTACAAAATCTAACTGGAAACCAGCGGAGCCATAGTTAATCTCACTGCTGACCAATTGTAAATTCATAGGTTTCTTGTCAAATGGTGATATAGCGCAGGGGTCGGCAACCCCTGGCACGCGTGCCACAGGTGGCACGCGAGAGGATTTTTTATGGCACGCCAAGTGACTTGACGCGCATGCGAAATCTACCCTATAAGCGTGCGCGGCGCACTCTCAAGCTCAAACTGTCTACACTGCACGAAATCAACAGTCCTAAAATTTGTCAAGCATGCAATTCACTTGACAATTTCTATGTCGGCGATGTCTGTTGTGGTTCTGCTAATGACACTTACAACTGGTTCGCTGTGAAAGCGAAAAAATTGGCTCAAGACAATTCAGTTTATGCGATTTCCCATTAGCACAAACAAATTAGAGTAAACAAAGATGCGATACGCCGCAAGAATGAAAAATTGTGGTGTAGACACGCCTAATACTAAAACAGTTACGAAAACACTGTGTTTCTTTGTCGCACACTCTGCTACAACTCACAGACAGTTTTGCTTGAAGAGATGGAAAGTGCATACCATGATGTGCCGCTGCACTGCAGTGTCAGATGGTTAAGTTGCGGTAAGGTTCTTTTGAGGTTCGTCGAATGTCTTATCGAGATAAGGGTCTTTTTCAGGGGACAAGGAAAGGCCGACCCCGAACTGGAGAATGAAAAGTGGCTTGTAAAACTGATGTTTCTTGCGGACATCACCACGCACCTTAACGAACTTAATCTTCATCTGCAGGGTACAGGAAAAACAGTGATGTGTCTTTTTGAGGTATGCAAAGGATTTGCATCTAAACTGGATGTCTACACACGGGATATCCGAATCGCCACTTTTCGCTACTTTGAACACCTGAAGGCTTTCTCAGTGGATTACCAAGTTAATTCGGTTAAAATTGATATGTACATTAGGAGTTCAACGTCTCAATTTCGCACCAGATTTCAAGATTTTCAACATTTTGGTTCATTGTTTTCTTTTCTCATCAAGCCCGAGAGCAGCGAAGACTTGAACTTATGTGCATTTGAATGGATGGATATTGAAGACTTCCAGTTGCAGCTGATTGATTTCAAAGCCTCTTTATTGTGGACATCGAAATTTGTTGATTTGCGGAAATCGCGGGAAACGATTGAAAACAAGCAAAAAACATTTTACCACGTTGGAAATCTTTGCAGGAGAAATTTAGCTGTCTGAAGAAGATGGCAATAGCTTTGCTGTCTGCATTTCAAGCCACTTATTTGTGTGAAGAAATATTTTCCCAAATGAAGTTTATTCTCAGTGCCCATCGCAGCCGACTTACGGAAGATCAATGAAAATTGTGTGTTCAACTGAGTGTATCTAAATTTAGTCCAATATTACTGAGCTGAGCAAGGAAAAGCAAGCACAAGGAGTCTGTCTGTAGTTTCATTTAAAAGAGTCTTTTGACTGTATTCGATCTTATCCAATAAAATTAATAAACAAATTTGTTTCTTATCCGTTTGCTATTCACATTGTTGAGTGTGTAAACCAAACACATAAAAATGCTTGGCACGCGAAGCTGCTTACATCTTGGTATTATTCGTAAACTGGCACACTGCGTTCAAAAGGTTGCCGACCCCTGATATAGCGCTCAGGCCTGCTTTGAAGATAATGAAGATTGGATCATATAATGGAATTTTAGAAAGCAATATTTGGGCTTTTCACATAACATAAATAAAAAAATGTAAGATGTAATGAAGCAAAGTTTATAGCAAAATTACATGAGCTGTTCAAATTACACAATCTGTACTTAAAGAATCTGTAGTTGAATTTTATGGAATCTCCTACAAAAATGAAAATCTTGAATTAGCTTAATCACTCGATATCTTATTATTCTATGATATGCTAACATATGAAAATGAGGATATCATATGCCATCATATTAAAAGCATCGCAGGCACTACATACTTTAACTTAAACTTTTTTAAAAATATTTTCTGATTTTAAAGTGAGGGGTTCTTTACTCCATTTAAAATATTTTGGTCCATTGTTAGTTCTGACTGTGGTGAGTGTAAGTCCTTTTGCTTACTTTGGTAACTAAATTAAGGATAAATTTATACAAGAGCCACAATTCATTTTCAGAAACCAAGAATATTTTTCTGAAGAATTTTTGGTGCTCTTTTTGATGGAGATAGTTTTTTTCCGCGACCCACCAAAAAGATGATGGACCTTACCTACCTAAAATAGATGGTGACAAACACAACCCAAAATAAAGTAACAATTGAAGTTCAATAACACTTGTGTATACTAACAAAATGAACTAAAAACAAGTTGACTGACCATAAACTAATGTAAGATGGTGAGTACTGATGCTGAATGCAGATAGGCTACTATACACATGTAGTAACGAACATACACATACCAATGGCCCGGTGTAGCGGTAAGAACATAAAAAAGCCAATAAGCCTGGCAATCCACCGCTGTGGGCATCGCCCGCTTAACCAACAATCGTTTTTAACAAGCTGTGGTGCCATTTGAATTACAAATATACGGGACACCAAAATTTGAAGTGATTAATTTAGCCCTGCTACTAGGTTTATCATTATTACCGGTAGTCTACCAGTATATCATGATCATGAAATCAACAGGGATGAGCACTTCCGCAAATCAGTCCGCAAATCCGCAAATTGCGGACTCAAGTTTCTATTTGCGGATTTGCGAACCTAATTTCCTACCGCAAACATTTGTGGATTTGCGGTGAAAAACTGAAATTTACCGCAAATCCGCAAAGCAACAGGCAATGTTGCCTGTTCCGCGGTAAAACCGCTGGGAAGGAGTGGACGCTCTTGTTTTCTGGGTTGATGACCTTTTTTTTTGGAGGTCAACGTCTGATCGACGGCAAAATTTGACCTCCAAAAGTAAAAAAGGTCATCACGAGGACAAAATAACAGTAAATAATGTAATCCAAGTTTGCGAAGTGCAATGTGCATTTGCGGTTGCGGAAGTGCGAAAAGTTACTGCAAACCTATCGCAAACTTGCGGATTTGCGGTTGCGGAAGTGCGAAAAGTTACTGCAAACCTATCGCAAACTTGCCGATTTGCGGTTGCGGAATTGAATGTAAATTTGCGGTGCCCAGCTCTGGAAATCAACCTAAATTTTAGTGAATGCTTACGGCATATCAACCGTTTTCCATTGAAGTTTTGAAATAATAAAGTGATACGTAAACATATCTGTTGGTAACTATTGCAGTTGCACATTGACAGTCAAAAGTAGATTAATTACCTTAAGGTCTCAGATTTAGCTACCAGCAGATTTTATACTTTGAGGGGAAATTAAAAGAAAACAACATCGCTTTGTAAAATCCGAATATTTTTTAAAATGATATTAAGTTACTCAAAAGCAAAATAAGAAAATCACTAAAAATATTTTTGTTATTTTACTTTAGAGTAACTTAATATCACAAATGTTTTTTCTACTTTTAAACTAAGGGAAACCTAAGGCTGTCTTGGGTTTCGTGTAAGACATGAACAGAGCACCTATACCTCAAGCATAGCCAGGACCTTGAAGTCAAAAATTGTATTAGGAAAAGGAGCACACCAAGTTGTGAAACTCTTATCTGCAGAAAATATATAAACTTTTCGTTATTGTTCACACAAGAGCTCGATAGGTGAAGCAGGCTTGGCCGGATAAACAGACATTCTCATTCGGACGTTAATCATGGGAGCCCTGTGGCGACACCGCATATACTATAATACGAAACAAGGATTTTTTCTTCTGCTGATATGTTGCTAATTAAGGTATTTATGTCTATGCTATACAGCATTGTAATATAATCCCAAGTTAAAGAGAAAATTATAATAAAACCATAAACCCAACAATTTGTAAAACTGAATTTAGAGAGAATGCTTTCTTAGAAAATAACTCGGTCTGATGGGCTTCTGCTAAAAGATGGTGAATGATTTTGGGGAAGCCATGGCTGCTTTTGTCGCAATGCCAAAAACAAGACCAATATCACAGCCAAAAAACTTAATACCACAAACATAGATAGGACAGGGACGGCATCATGTCGCAAAAAAGGCTTACGACAAAATAGTTTATATCTGTAATTGTGAAAGCAACCACCATTTTGCTGCTACCATTATTTTTGACTGTGTTTCAATCCCTTCTCTCTCCCCACACTTTTTGAAAGTATTTAAAGATAGTTTGTGGCAACAATCTTTTTTTGTGAGCATTATCAGTCATGATTAAGAGGAAGACGATCACAATTTCGTGTACAGGAGCTATGAAAGTGCATAAAATTCATTGACTTTTTGCTACTGCTCACATAAGAGTTCGATGAGTGAAGCCGGCGCAGCCGGTTCAACCGAAATACTAAATCTTGACGTCACTGATGCAAAGCCTCTACTGGGCGACGCCGGCAGGGCCGGTTAGTTAATTATAATTTTACGCGCGATTATTTTAAAAAGTACCTGCCAAGGGAGAAACCTTGAAATGTTTCCCGTTTACCGAATGAAAATATCTCAAAAAATATAATTATGTAGACTTTGGAAATTGTGATAATAATTTATGAACACCTTGCATATTTGTAACTTTGTGGCTAATATTTGATTCTGCAGCACTGATATAAAATAACAGTAATTGTGAAGCATTTGGATAATGATGAAAAATAAGATTAAGTGTAGTAAACTTGAAGTTGTAATACGGGGATTTTTTTTTATTTACTTTATTTCAAACAATGTCCTAGCTGATGACAACAATAGTAAGTATACAAAGAGGTATATAAAATTGTAGTGTGTTTAATTGCAGATAAATACCTGCTTCAGTTTTTTATCCTCACCCTTTCTGTTACGGCTTCTACATTTCTTTTTGTTACGTTTCCTACATTTCCACATTTCTGTTGTGGCATATACATAAAGTGCCACAATTTTGCAGCTGTAGTGAAGGTCCAGTAAGTAGTTAATTCTTGTTTTTTGAAGCTTTGCCTAATAATCCCTAAGAAATCGTATTGCTGATTCAGTGGCAGTAAAATATAACCACACCATAAATAAAAGAAAATTTATCAAATACCGTAACGTGGTAATCTCTTTTGAAATCTCGACGACAAATCCCGTTAAGCTGGCCAGCATCATATCTGCTTCGACTCGTATATTACTTGGAAACCTTACTTTGGAGAGTTTAGTGGGGAGAGGATATCAGCCCAGTAAACCTTACTCTCATATTTAGGTCAATGTTTAAGCTTTGATGTAACTTGAGCTATTACAATAAAGTTTTCGATATTATTACTGAGAGACATTTTCAATAAGACTAGATAGGCTGAAAAAATGAGCGTTTAAAGTTTTTGTGGTACATTTATCAGTAGTTAGGTCAAAGTATGAGGACCTTTCACAAATAGCACTTTGCTTTCATTTAGACAAATGAAATAACACCATTGTATGTTTTTCGCGCATCTGGCTTTAATCGTTTTAAGATACCTCTTTTATTTAGATCTCATTTTTAGATATCGTTTTCAACAAAACAGTGAGGATTGGGGAGAAGTTTTATCTGCTCTCAGATGTTGCCTTAAATTCCAACCAAGCTCACAGCGCCTGCTCTTCACTCAATGGAAAAATGGCCCAACTTGACACAAGTGTTAAAAATATCTTATTGCCAATTTTTAGAGATTGGTATTTAAAAGGTACGTGTAACAAGCTATACTGAAGCCGGAGTTACCGAGAGACGAAAAGGAGCTATACTGGAGTCTAAAGTTGCATTCAAAACCATTTTATTCGAGACCAAGTCTCAAGACATTTTAAACCGAAGCAGGAAAATTTATTTTGAGACATCAGTTTGGGCAAGACTCCAAACTAATCTAAATTAAAATGCTGATTCTCAGTATCAGTATACACAGGTGCAGTCAAAATTAAAAATGCCAAATTTTTGTCGTCTTCAAAAGGGTTTGGTATAACATATCTGATGAGCAGGATATTATTTTAGATGCTATCATATTGCATATCTAATAGTCGAAAGAGTCAGATCGTTGAATGTCAAAATAATCTTTGTTGTTTATTCAACTAAATTTTTGCCCGCTTATGAAGTATTGACAATTAGGACTATCGAAATGTTCACGCCGCAAATCATCTTTTGGCATGTTTGATGGTGAACCTTTTAAGTGGACGTCACGTATACACAATTTGTCTCTGTAGCTTGCCAGATATCTGGCTTTTCTCCACATTGTGCCACTTAGTGGGAATTTTGTACGTGTTCTACTACACTCTTGAATGCAGTAGAACACGATATAGAATGCCCTTTTGGCAATCGCAAATAAAAGGTGAGTGAAAACAAGGCGAATTAAATAAATTATAAGAATAATTTCGTCTCCCAATATTTATTGAACTGTTCTTCAACAATACAAAGAACCTGGTGTTGTAAAACTGGGCAATGTTCATGACCTGAACAAGCTTAATATATGTATTGACCTCATTACGACCGGTTTCCGAAAAATTGATTAATTAATCCAAAAATTTAAATCGATTCGCCATCTTGAAGCAAGAATGATAGGCTCCACAGTTCATCTTCTACCCCATGCTATTAAATCGTTTTCTCAATAAGAAGTCCTATTCAATGAAAAAAACAAATTACGAGGTGGTATCAAGTCTTAGTACTAACCAAGAGCATTTTACCAAGCATTAGCGCGAAGAGGATGTATAGCATTACAATATACCGTTTGACTAATCTGCCAAAGTCAGGAAATATCTTGACCTGATAACTCACCGGTTTTTTTTGCTTTCTGGTTTTACCTATTTTCTGTTTATTTCGCTTTGACGTATTGTTTAATATTTGTACCCGTGTTTTTTAATATTAGCGCATTGGAGAAAACATTCTTTCCATCCAACAAATATTTTAATCAAAACATGCTCTCTGTCCAAAAGAAAGTACGCAAACTATTTCTTCATTTTGAAAATACAACAAATACTTGTCTAATAAATATCTGAATGTTCTCATAATATAGATTTGCTGCGTTGTACACTTCAAGCAATAAATATTATTGTACAGAGTCTCGTGCTTATGCACAGTAGCACCGATTTCATTTTGAAAGTTAGCTCAGCATTTATAGCGGTTGTGAAACTATGAATTGAATCATCGCGATGGATTTTGATATTTTTTAACATATATTTTTACATGTATTTAGTAACTTTGTTCTTTCATAGACTTAACTCTTGTCACCATTTATCAACGGAGTGACGATCCATTGGTTTTGAAATATCGAGCGGTTGGTCAGAGAGTTAAAGATAGTGAGAGGATAAGTCATTGGTTGAAACCACCTCGTGGAAGATTTTCTAGCATTTACCTATATAGCAGGTGAAAGTAGTATAATTTTGATTTGATTGCCAAATTATGATGACTATAGAAACTAATACCCGTCAGTTACGTGGTGTTAAAGAATACTAGTTCAGCCGGCTTCACCAGTTTCATGGGAGCAGTACTAAAATGTTGACTTAAACCGGGGAATTGCCCTATGCCATAAGCTTAGCCATGCCCCACCAGATTTTTTGAGCCCAGTTAAACAAGAACTATTTTTAAATAAAGTGGCAACAGAATGTCTACTCACCTTGGAAGAAGAAAAACGGTTCCCAGCAAAATTTCGATTTCCGAAAAAAGCCATCCAAAGCTTCAAGATAAAAAAATCCAAAATTGTATTTTTGGCCCCTCTCAAATTTTGTATCTGGGTGCTCTAACGCCTTGTGTCCCAAATCCCGATCATCCTATTACTTTAAAATCAAGACTGGTATAACTCGCGCAACAGCTTATTATATTACAAATTTTTTTTCTTTCCTTCCAGTACGGAGGGAGTGGGGCACACCCAGTGGCGGATCTAGAAGGGATGTGGAGGTGCATTTTTCACCACCCATTCCAAGACGTACTTTTGTTTACCGAAAAAGTTTATGTTCATAAGTTTGTGGTGGTTTAGATCATATGTTTTACCTTTGATATCACTATAGGGCGGATCCAACCTAGATAGAATGTGCAGCCCCTAGCTATTCACATATACATATTTACTTCACTTGAAAACTATTTTCATAAGTCAGAATATTTTCTGTTCTGTGAGTTTTTACGTATTTCCTTTAAAAACATTTAAAAGTTTGCCTGCATCTCTCTCCTCTTCGCTAATCCCTTCTGCAGTACTATTGACGCTAAGCTCAGCCATCGTACGACACATTGGCTTTATTATCGTGGCTGACAATAAGGTTTTTTGAACGTCAAATCAATGCAACGACAACATATAATTTTAAGGGCATATACAAAAATTTTATGGTAGTCTATGCCAAAACCAAAAAAGGTAGCAGTAAACCGGGATTGCTTGTTCCGCCGGTTTACTATTCTGAAAACACATTTTACGTTTATCTTGATGCAATAAATTTACCACCTCATGGTAATTTTGCAATATGTTGCGAAATTGAAAACACCGGTTATAGTCGCTATAATAAACATTGCCTTGGTTTTACTACTGCGACAAGCAAAAATTTAAGAATAAATAGTGTTGGCTAATTCTACGCGGTGTTAGTTGACCAGATGTAGTTAGCAATAAATATAAAAGCTGTTTGGTCAGCTTAGGTGTGCAACCAGAATTGTTGTAGGGAAGAGGAAGCATTGAGTAATGCAAATCGATGCAAGTTTTGCCTCAAAATAAAAGACCAAGAAAATAATTTTTTGCTGTAGTTTCTCAAAATTTTAAAACTTATAGGGGCTGACAGTTGTAAAGTTTTTGGAGCTTTGTTGAAGACGCGTCGAATCATCAATATGTTGGTCAGTTACAACAAAAACACCACTCAGCATTTTGAAGCAAAAAGAAGCAATTTGTTGAGTTTCGCCTTTTTGACAAAACTACAAGATGACCCCAAAGCAAAATTCGACAAAAGTCCGACTCCGAGGTAAGCCTCCAACGCCAAGAAACCAAGGAAGCTAACATTGATGAGATGAATTCATTACCTTAGCTGCAAAGCGAAATAAAATACAACACGGCACCATAACTTGAGATTTCGGTAATTTTCGTATTAATGCTCGTCAAATGCACTATAGCACTCAAAGAGTTTATAGTAAGCGAGATCTATTTATAGCACGTGATCATCATAACCGTATCATATATCGATTTATTGAGTTGTAAAGGTAATCTACGCGCTTTATATGCATGTTCACACAAATAAAGTGGTTATTTCACAGCGTAATAGTATTGCAAATATTAAAACAGCCCCCTCCCATAATTCGACGAGACCATCCCTGGACGCGTTTCGTCCTTTTGGACTCATCAGCAGGGCCTGTCCCGTCATCACCAAAAACCAAAACCCCATATTTGCAATAATAGGAAAAATTTAGTATCATTCTATTACAAATTCCTTCGCACACATCACGCGCGCGGCGCATGCTATCACTTTGGTACGGGGATCCTATCCGTATCGAAGATGCAGTATACCACTCAAAGAGTTTATAGTAAGCGAGATCTATTTAAAACCCTTGCCTCTATGAACATAGCACGTGATCACCAAGGATGGTCTCGTCGAATTATGGGAGAGGGTTTTTCTATTATTTGCAATACTATTATACTGTGAAATAACCACTTCATTCATGTGCACATGCATATAAAGCGCGTAGATTACCTTTATAACTCAATAAATCGATATATGATACGGTTATGGTAATCACGTGCTATAAATAGATCTCGCTTACTATAAACTCTTGGGTGGTATACTGCATCTTCGATACGAATAGGATCCCCGTACCAAAGTGATAGCATGCGCCGCCCGCGTGATGTGTGCGAAGGAATTTGTAATAGAATGATACTAAATTTTTCCTATTATTGCAAATATGGGGTTTTGGTTTTTGGTGATGACGGGACAGGCCCTGCTGATGAGTCCAAAAGGACGAAACGCGTCCAGGGATGGTCTCGTCGAATTATGGGAGGGGGCTGTTTTAATATTTGCAATACTATTACGCTGTGAAATAACCACTTTATTTGTGTGAACATGCATATAAAGCGCGTAGATTACCTTTACAACTCAATAAATCGAATGCTCGTCAAAATAACGTAGCCTATTCATATCAGCATCATTTCATCGTGGCATTCCGCACTTTGATTCAGTTAAATAATAGAGGGGTTACATAGCCTACTCGCCAACTGCGCAACAACAACTTTATAGTACTTAATTACAATATACAAAATTATTTATTTTCCCCTCTAAAAATTTTTGGATTCGCCTGTGAACACAAAGCCAAAGATTTTATGTCTTGATACACTCACTGTATCATTAAATTTGTGACATAAAGATTCTTTGCTGTACCTATCTACTCTGATCCACACAAAATAAAAGACGTCATGTCTCATTCTAAATGTCTTGCGCTCGATTCCATTAGGCCTGTTAAGCTAATTCACAGGAAAAAATATTTTCTTTAGTAGCGATTTCACACAGTAGTATCATTTATTGGTTATCAAAATATCTTTGAAAAAAGCTTTTGCAAACGGATTTATAACTCTTTTCAATAATGAGTGAATACTAAAGCGTTTTCGTCTGGATCTTATCAGAAGTTAACGCCAGAGTGAGGCAGAGAAAAGAAAGCGTCGCTATCTATAGTTGGTGGGGCTATAGAAAAGTTGCGTTTCACCATCATCTGAAATCCAAATGCTGGTGGGCCAATTGCAGTGCATAGATACATTTTTTTTGGCGGCAAAGTGCTGGTTGTCTGTTTTTGATGAAAGTAGCTTCGAAGGTGGCTAGATGAAAGAAAGATCTAGCAACAACCAACACTGTGAATTAATTGTTGCGATAGTCGGCGGTAAAATTCTGATTTTCAAGTAAATGTTGTCCAATTGCCGAGTCACATTCGGAGAGCAGAAGAAGTGGGCTTGCATTTTCGCAGAAGTACTTGTTTTTCTTTCTTCATGTAGAGTCTGACTGATTTAAGTACATATTGGTTGATTCTGTACTGTCGGATCGTTTTTACCTCCAGGTACTTGTAGAATTATCACCAATTTTTCGTGTGGAATATGATACTTTTTTAAATTTTTAGAGACTTCATTTTTAAATGAATCTTTTTAGATAACATTATGCAAGGTTAGTTGATGAAGGAGTCCAAGAGGACGAAATGCGTCTAGGGATGGTCTCGTCAAATTGGGTTGGGTACATTGTTTGAAATACACACTAAATTGTTTTCAATATAATGTTTGTGGTTTATGTTGGTGTGAACCTTCCAACCATGAATCTTTTTGAAAATTTTGACAGATAATGCCTAAAAGCCATGCTTACAAGGAAGAATAGTGAAAATGTACCAAAGAACTCAGTTTTCACCGAAATAGCAATTTTGTCAAGTCCAGCAATCAAAATTTTGAGGGTGCTTGACTGGTAGGCTGCGTTTCAATATTTTCAAAAATCTCATTTTTTGATGAATCTTTTTGAAAATTTAAATGAGTAGTGACAAAAAACTACGCTTGCGAGGAAAATAGTCAAAATGAATCAAAGAACTAACTTTTTCTACAAATTGCAAGTTTGCTGGTCATAGTAAGAAAATTTCTCAACTAAAATTGCAAAACGGTGTAAGGCAATCAATTATTGATCAGCCATTGGAAATTAATCCTTTGCCCTAACTAAGTAGAATTACACATGGCAGGAAAGAAATTTTTTCAGCTTTTAAACGACACTGATTGTTAGCACCTTATCATAAACTTTGTATATTAAACTTACCTGTTTTTACTCAGCAAACTACTTTTTTGATGGAAATATAAAGTAACAGTACGAATCTTTAATTTCAATTTTTTGCATAAAAACAAATAGTAAAGATACATGTCATGCGTCATCGGAATGGCTTAAAATACCCTTTAAATTGTTTAAAAAGTTTGAAAATCGGTTGAGAAATGAAGTCACGAATTACTTTTTAGTAAACTGATTATGCATAAAAGCTTTGAAATTTTGGAAAAAAGAACAATATTACAATGATCTCGGGTAGCAAAAACTGTGTTGATGGTGCTAGATAGCAGTATTGTGACATCATAGAGCGAATTTAAGCGTACAGGCAAAAAGCAAGAATCATTCTCAGAGGGCTTAAAACGCTGAAATAAAGAATCGTTTGTTGCATCGTCAATTGAGCTTTGGTTGTTGCAGAGTTATTTTTATCAAAAGCACCTTGCTAAGATCTCCCAAAACAGTTTTCCATTGCGTCTCTACAATTAGTGGGTTTTTGAGAAAATAAAAAAACAAATTTTCAAGTTATTCGCTAACTATGAAGTCATGTGAGATCTTATAGAGGAAAAATTTTATGAAGTAGTAATTCGGTTATTGGCTTTCGTTTAGGCCCAAAACCGTACTCCTCGGTCCAAAAACGCAATTTTTAAAAGATTTATTTTTGATAAAGACATCATCATCATGACGTCACGAACCTCCTTATGACACTCACCCCAGGGTGGTGATCAATCGTACTGTGTTTGAGGTTTGCAAGTCCAGTAATGTTAGAGGAATTAAAGCGCGCGTGCGCCCGCACACACTTTATTGCGCTTTACAATATAAATGCACGTTCTTTTGTCTGCTGATGTGGCTACATGATGCGTTTTCTTACCGACAATCTAGTCCCCGCTTCCTTAATCACTAAACTACTTACCCTGCAATGCTCAAGCAGATCATTTTTTGCCCTATGGAGCAACTTTTGTTTTTCACTGCTAAAAAGTCACGCACGTTTGCTTAATGCCCAACCAATGGCATATGTCTACCTTAGACCAATAAATCATAAAAATGATTTGATTTGTCAATTAATTTGGACTATTTTATTGTTGGGATGTTAAAGTAAGTGAATTTTGGTTATTATAGACTGACTGCCATGGTCAAGAACACGAATAACAGAAAGACAGATGTTGCGCATTCACAAAAATTGCACGAAATTTGTAACGTCTTTTTCGCATTTTTTATAAATAAAGGAAAAATGAAGGTTAAAGTCTGTCTATTTCAGTGGTTCCCACCCTGTGGTGCGCGTAACTCTAGTGGTACGTACCACCAGTTCATACACAATGTATCAGGTGTGTGTTTGGGAATACCTCGATTGCTGCAATTTCGTTTTAAGACCGATCATTGAAGAAACGCATTGCACATTGCATGACAGTCGCGAAAAAATTTTTACGACGTCAAATAGGCTTTAAATCGCTAGATAGCATTTTAGAATAAAGCCTTTTTTTTGGTGTGAGTAATCGAGGTAAGGCCTGTTTATATTTTGTGATTTTTAATAGATAATATCACAACAAGAAGGCGGATTTGCATTCTACGCTTTCAGAACTCTGTGAGCTGTGACTTCGTGACACAGTCGTCGTAAGAAATAAATCTTGTTAGGGGGGCGCAGCGTTAAGTGAACTCAATTTTGTTGCCAATGGTGAATTTCTGACTAGCAGTGGAAAATGTTTTTGCTAAACTCATGTTGAAATCATTGAATTTGCCTGTTTGCAAAGTTATTTTGCATGCTTTGTTTGAGATCAACTTTTTGAAAGCAAAATTTTCGCTAATTTTGGTTTCCAAACGTATATAAAGACCATTTTTTTACAATTTTTACTTCTGTCATGTCGTGTAAGGAGGGCCATTGCCCTTTATCTTCCCTGAATACGCCACCATTATAGGCTACCCAAGCAACTATTGCGAGAACTGTGGGGTCAGTCAGAAATCTGTGCTGTCAAAAACCGATAACTTTATGCCAAAAAGAATGGAAAAGTGATGAAAAGTAAAGAAAAGTCACATAAGTCACTAAACTGAAATTTGTCAAACTTTTTTTTAAGTTCATTGGTTATTAAAAGAAAAACACCGACATTGAATGCATTTTGCTCCTTTAATCAATTGTTTTGCACAAAATCATAAATTACATATACTTATTCATCCTCTTTTGTCGCCGATTTTGTCTCATAAGATTAGTACAAATCAAGCAAATTTTTATGGCTTTTATTACTTCACAAAACTTTCATTTAATTTTATATTTTGGCCGAGCAAAATATCATCCAAGGTATGTGAAGTATGATTTGAGTGCAATCGAAATGCAGCCATCGAATAAACTAAATTTTGACTTTTGTGGTTTATTGTTGTTTCGTTGTATGTTCTTACTCATTAAATGATATTTTATCGAAAGGATTTGTTGGAACGAGATGGTGCGCGGTAACAGAACGGTGCTCTCAAGTGGTACGCAATTAGAAAAAGATTGGGAACCACTGGTCTAATCTATACTATAAATCTATCGATACTATCGATTAGACCAGTCTAAATCTATACTAAATTCATTTTGTGTGTGTTTTAATTCCTCCAAAACTACTGGACGTACAAGCATGAAACTTGCAACGATTGATCATCACCTCGGGGTGAATTGCATTTTTTGATGGAGGAAAGTGATTTTTCGCTTTAGCAAAAGTCAGCACTCAACTTACCACCTTTAACAAATTTCACCTTTTTGGAAGTCACATGACGCCATAATTATCAATTAATTGAAAGATGTATTTTTTAATTTTTTCAGAAAATACTGAGCTTAGAAACAAAGCTCTTTCGGGAGGTGTTGCCTAGATGGTTCCGACAGAAATAGTTGTTTAACATTCCAAGTTTTCAAAGTCATGCAAAAGGCTAGCGATGCACTTTGAGCGAGCTGTAGATAGTGACATTGTTTCGACCAGTTAGGTCTCTTCAATGCAGTTGGTGATCGTCAAGTAGCTAGAGGCTTTAAATAAAGTATAGCTGAGACCGTCACACTTGTGGAATCTAAAATGTCCACCGTAGTGGTTGGTAGCTTTATTGACAACGCAACAAGAGATTAAGCATTTAAGCGTTTTTTAAGCTTAACTCCTCCGAAACTTCTGGACTTCAAAACATCAAATTGGACATGATTTATCTTCACCCGAAGAAGGTGTTACAGAGAATTCGTGATGCCATGATGACGTCGTAATTGAAAATAATTTCTTTCAAAATTGCATTTTTTGTTAGAGAAAAGCGGGCTTTTGCTGAAACAAAAGCCAGCTCCAGCCTTCTCAAATTCAAGAAATTTTATCTTCTTAGAAGGTCAAATAACCTCATAATTAACAATTATTTTTTAAAATTTGTTTTTTTTTCTCAAAAACTACCAGATAAGAGATCAAAGAGCCATAGAAAAGAGATCAAAAGTTTATTCAGGAGATATTAAGTCGGTGCTTTTGATAAAAATGATTCTACACCAATTTCACCTTAATTGACGATGCAACAACAGATTCTTTTTTAAGCATTGTAAGCATTCTAAAGCATGCTTCTCTTTTTTTAAACGCTGCAAACTCTCTTTTAGATGTCGTAATGGTGTCGTGCCATTACAGCACAAAAAAAGCAGCTGGCAGTACCTGCGCCTACAGTTTCACTCATTGTTATTGCAGAAGCAAACAACTTATTTGCTGCCAAGGAATATGGTACAATTCAGTATTACCACTGCAGTTGATCAAAAACTTACAGTTTTTCGTTGTTCCATTGGCAAATTACAATATTTTTGCAAAGCGGTGACGCAAGCCTGACTGATCTTAACTTCCAACACACATCCATCAAATGTAGCAAGGTTGAAGAAATTGACCATTTGTCATATGGAATCTTAAAGGAATCACAAACATTTTTGCATCTTTAGCACAAAAATCTGGTTCATGAATTATACCCTTAAACCGTAACGTAACCTATTGTAATAACATAATTGCAAGTGCTTGACTTTGGTATAGTTTGCACTTCCCTCGGTGCGATTGTGGCTGGACTTAGCAATATACGCGCAGCCAGAGATTTTAAGCCATACAAATTGGCATTCAATTACAAAAAGTCGTAGATAGTATGCCAAATATTTTATAGCTTATTTCTGAAATTACGCTACATTTTCTTTGGTGCCCTCCTACCTCACAGCTTTGAAATTATGCTTCCAAGTGGTAAAATAAACAAATAAAATTTTGTAAAACGATTGCCTGTTTCAATTGGGAGCAATTGCAATTTCAAACTATACACTGAAAACAGGGTAAACAAAACATTGCTAGGGACTTCAAAAACTTTGGGAGAAATATTGGGGCTATGCGCAACACCCCTTAATGTTTCCCTACTCCTTCACATTCACATGCATTAGTTTTGATTTTGGAACGAGAATCGGCAATGTCAAAAAAACATTAAATTTTCATTACTGCTCTCACCATTGTTCGTTGGGTATAGCCGGCGCAGCCGTCTGAACTGACAGTCTTCATCTCGACATTACTGATGGGAGGCCTGCAATTGCAATAACTTAACTGTGAGTGGCTCGCTACAAGCTACTTTACTTTTTGCCTAAATGCAATTATACCAGGACCAAGCAACATGCGCGCAGCCACAGGCTTTTGGTCGTACTAATAGGGATACACTTACCTCGCAGATAGTGGGCCTAATGTTTAAAAGCTTATTTCTGAAAATAATATCCATCACCTTGGCGCTCTCCGATTACTTTGTAATGATGCTTGCTTGCACTTCATAAAATAAACGAAAGGAGCTTTTTGAAATCGTTGGTTGTTTCAATTGTGAGCTAGTGCGGTTTCAAGGTGTGCCTAAGCTGTAAATCGAGCAAGCAAGATGTTAACAAAGACTCGAGAAAATTTGGAAGAAATATAGCGATTGTGTGCAAATCCCCCATAAGTTTTTACCCGATTACCTTTCAAAAAACGGTAGTTTTGTTTCGAAACGAAATTGGGCTATGTCGAAAAACATTAACTTTTTGTTACAGTTTTTTCAAATATATACTGGGTAAAACTGACGCAGCCGGCTGAACCAATATAATTAACTTCGACATACTGATGTGGGTCCTGTGGACGACGCCGGCAGAGCCAGGCTAGTTAATAAATAAGCAAGTTGATATAATCTGATATATTAATTGATATAAATTGTAAAGCTAACAAAAAACAAATGTGTGTAAAAAGTGACCATCTATTTTGAATATGAAATGGATAATAAAAGTATCAAACTTAACAGTCATTAAATAACTAAAAAGTGATCAAAACTTGTGCCAAAGAAGGCTACACTTGAGTGAACTGACAGCATCGAAGCACACAATCCCAATCAAAGCAAAGAACTTAGATCAGTGCTTCTCAACCTTTTTGATGTCGTGGACCACTTTTCGCCGAGACTTTGTTTTGGGGCCCACTTTATGAAAAATTTGTTTCAGAACAATCATTTATTCCGGGAAGGAAGTTGCCACAAAACGAAAGAGTGTTCAGTTTATAGTACATTTTTAGTTTTCGTAATTCATAATTTTTTCCAAAAAAATCTTTAATTTGTTTTTTGAATTTCCGAAATTTTAAAATCGCGTCTATAATTTTGGCCTGTTTTGTTTTATGAGATCTCTTCAGCGCAACTACGTCATGAGATTCAAGCGGATAAAAATTTCCGCAAAAACTGCTTGACAGCAAAAAACGTACAAAAACTGTATATACTGGAGAGAGATAAAACGTATACTGGAGACAGCCATCTTTGAAAGTAAGAATATGAGAAATTGATAAGTAGAAAACAGTGCATAAGAGTGGCTGTACGCAATATATGTTTTCTTACGCTTTTTGTCGGGTTTTGCTGGTTGTTTGCTGTCAAGTATTTTTGTGCGAAAATTTTCATTCGTTGGGATGATTTTCCGACGTTACGCAGTTTATTTTGCAGTGGCAACATCCTCTTTTGTCCCCAGTACGTACCAAAAGATTTTTTTGGTTTATGTTCAAATAAGGGCGTAAGCTTTTGTTACGTAATTTGCAAACAAAATCAGTTTATCAGACAACAAAATATTCTCTAAAGCATTACAAGAATAAAAGTTTTTGTAAAAAATGCACGAGAAAAACTCACAAACACCAAACAAAAAATATACTGTGTGCATCAACCTTCAGGCGGTTCTACACAGTGTAAGTTTTTTGCATAAAAATTTTTATCCTCTTGCATATTTATATAATACCTTGCACTATACATGTATGCTGTTGTCCGAACATTCGATTTTGTCCGTAAAGTACAGTAGATTCCGCTTAATCGGGTCACATCGGGATAAGCACCATTTGGCCCAATTAAGCGGCTAACCCGATTATCCGAAGTCTTGCAGTATCTGTACCAGGGTTGTCCTTGCTACACCAGTTATCTCAGCTACCTGGCGATGACTAATGTTTGGAGGTTGCTCTCTAATTTTTCTTAGGACAACAACCCTTTCAGCAATTGTTAATTCTTTTTGTGGCATCTCTGCTTGGGACTTCACAAAATTTGCAACAAAACACAACAATTACCATGTCCAAGGGCATGAAATGACAAAATAATTTGCGCCTGTATTTTTCAATTGTTACATAATATAGTTGGCTTTGTGATGTTGAGTTCTATTACATTACAAAGGCGGTTTTGCAATTAAACCAGTGTATGTCTGACTACAGTTGTGGCCCGATTATGCGGATTTAACGTAGTGCATTATCTTTGATTGGATTTTGTTCTTAACGATTTGACCCAATTAAACGGCTGACCCGATTAACCGGCGGCCCAATTAAGCGGAATCTATTGTACCTACCAAAAGCGTATACATTTTAGCGGAAAAAACCGAATGTTCACATAACAAGGCATATTGTGTGACACCTTTTGAATATTTAAGCGAATGAAAATTTCCGAGCAAAAGTGTATGAAAGCAAAAAACGTAAGAAACCGGACAAAAAACCTATAAAAACGTTTAATGTGTATAGAGCCCCTTTCAAACGTAAAATGCTTAAACAAAAATTTAACCAATAAACTGAAATATTGACTTTAAATAGTTTATGATTTTGTTAAAATGATGTCATGATTGTGAAACTAGATTTTTACGGGTTTCTTGCCATTCTACCCCACCCAAAGCAGGCTTTACATACCGTAAGTCATCCGAGTAGTAATGATTAACTGTCTAACTTATTGCTATTAACTTTTCTTGAGCAACAAAAGTACAGTAAAGATGGAGACACAAAATTAAATGTAATGAATAAAGAATAAATGTAATTCAGCATTTTGATAACAATGAAAATTTTGAATTTTCAGCTACGCCGGCTTATAAGTCGAAGTGCGATGAGGATAGTTTAAAAAAATTTTACAAGATTATGCTACATTAAGCAAAATATATTTTTCGTACCAGTTTTGACAATACCACTGTACGAGAAGTTCATTTGACGCAGCTACTTTCTTTACAAAAATTATAATGTTGTTATGAAGATCTATTGCTAGCGGTTAACGCCTTAACCACAATACGGTAAAATTAAATAGAACAAAAATGCTTAAGTGCACCGAGGTACAAATGTGATTGTTCAAAGCAAACATGTAAGCATAATATGATAGAAATTTCAAACAAAAAACTTGAAGATAAACTGTCTATCTTTGTGAAAAAATTACAGTTTATCACAAAACTTCTGATTGGTTTCAAAACAAACCGAGAAAGTTTTACCCCCAGGAAATCTCATGTACAACAAAAAAAAAATAGAACTTTCCAATGCCGTGTTGTACGGTAAAAAGTTGTTAGTAAAGCAGCTTTTGATATCAGTCTAAGCCAGAAGTCAGCAACCTGCGGCTCTTTGCCTTTCGATTGCGGTTCTTTTTGTTTTGTTTGGAGAACACTTCCATCAAGAAGGTGTGAACCAGGCAAGCATGTTTTTAAACTCGGTTTTTTGCGACTGATTAAAGGCAAAGACCTTTTTTAAAAACACCCTTGATTTGATGGGCTGTGTCTTGCAAATTCGCCTAATATAATCTTTTGCGGTTCTCATTGTTCCCTCTTTTGTAAAAATCGGCCCCAAATGGCTCTTTCGTGACAAAAGATTGCCGACCCCTAAACTATGCTCTATTCTCGCTGTAAAACTGCTAACTTAATGATTTTTCAGGCCAACTCATGACTTCAACACAATAGTTCGCTTTTGCTACTATTATGGCAGAGATTCTATCAGAACTATTTGTAATGGTGGTTGGATTGACAACTTTGATTTATACGGAGGAAATAACAGCACAAACAACACAATTTCTCTTTATAATTATCAATATCGGGGATGGAATAAACTTTCTGGCAATCTATTTTTTGAAGATTTTGAGAGCAATTCAACTTTGATAAAAGATGATCCTCCAGTGATATATCTTCCTGGTAAGATATAGGCTCATCAGAAAAGATTATTTAAGTTCGCGCAAGAATCTCAGTGAGAAACCTACGATTTAAAAAAAAATAACATAGCATATCATCTACAAAGCTATTTTACAACTTTAATCATCTTTTTTAGTTTTGAGATCGATCCTTTGTCATTGTAAACGCAGACCTCAAGAGACGGGGAAATTTAAATGAGTCTTACGCTACATTCTTCTGCAGGCCATAGGGCATAGTGTTTGAAAAAAAGCTTATTGTTACATTCGTACTTACAAGATTATTGTTAAAAAGTCGCGCAATAAAATTTTGGTTTTATGCCAATAGTAGTAAGCTACTTCTAAAATTGAAGCAACACACTGCATCATTCAAGCAATTTGTCGCACAGAAACTTTACTGAGACTATGCTCATTCAGAATCAAATATTTAATTTACCCGCGGTTGATTCAAACCGCTTCTTTTTTGAAACAACAAGAAATTTATTTACAAATAAACTAAACATCAACTGCACTACCAACCACAACTACTATTAGTTCCACTTTTCCGTTATGACTTCCAAAGAAAACAATCATTCGCCCAATGAACAAACGCAGATACTATTTACCACAACTCAATCTATTTCTCTCTCTTTCTCTTTTTCCAAAGATTTTTGGTCATAGCAAGTTTTTCTCAATTTTCTTGTAAAGTGCTCAATAACAATGTCAGAGGAGTATGCACACACAAATACATATATGATCTTGAATATTCCCCGCTTAGTATATGGGAGTGCGTGTATCTACACGTAATTATCATTATAAAAGATCACAAAAAATATTTCATATTTCAAATAATTTATTGTTTTGCCCGAAGGCTCATTAGGCGTGCTCAAAATCTGTAAAAACAAAAGCAAAAATGCATCAAATATTAGTTGGTTGATCACGGTTCGATTGTTATTGGTACTTTTACAGGAAAGATAGAAAATTGGATTTAGTTATAGATTAATTTTATACAGGTCGCGCTGTGATGGAATTGTATGGTAATTAATGCCACGACGCTATCAAAAGCCCTCACTAAAGACAAAAAAGAGACACTAAACCTAAAGGGAAAAATACTCAAACGAGCACTTTGTTTAAGCAGGTATTGGTTGTTCAAGTAAGTAAGCTACAGTGTAGTGACTACATAACTCCATCACTGTACAAAATTTATCTGAAAAGCTTTTGCAAACGGATATATAACTCTTTTCAGTATTAAGTGAACTTATACATTTTTGTTTGGCTTTGATCAGAAGTTAACGCCAGAGTGAGGCAGAGAAAAGAAAGCGTCGCTATCTATAGTTGGTGGGGCTATAGAAAAGTTGCGTTTCACCATCATCTGAAATTCAAATGCTGGTGGGCCAATTGCAGTGCATAGATACATTTTTTTGGCGGAAAAGTGCGCGTTGTCTGTTTTTGATGAAAGTAGCTTCGAAGGTGGCAAGTAGGGTGAGATGAAAAAAACTTGTTTTTGAATTTCAAAAAAGTGGCGTTTTCGAAGCCTGACAAATTATCAAAGATCACTATCAAAAGAAATTTTAAAGAGTTGCGACCAAATTCCGGCTTGCTACCAGCCACCTAGTGGTGGGGAGAGATAAGAAATAAACAAATGCTTTTAACTTTGGGACCACTCGTGCTAAGGACTTGGTTTTGAGCTTAAAAGATGAGTGATATCAATGTTTATATTCAACTTTTAAGAACGTTCGTGTGTATTTTTAGTAGAAAATGAATTATTTAGAAAATATTAGTAGAAAGTGAGTTACCATAATTGAAAGAAATATTTAAAGCAACTGGTAAATTGTCTATAGATTGGCACTCCATTCACAATAAAAACTGCCTTTCGGTGTCATATACCTTCATTAATGTCCTGGATTTTAGTTTTTGTGTAATAATGCCATCTCTTGTTTGAAAATTTGTAGCTTGCATGGAAGCCTCTGTTACAGCTTTGATGTGGCGCTCAACTGCTTGGTCGTGGCAAGGATTGTATATCTTCAGTGGGGATGTGCGAAGAGCTTCAACTTGTATATCCGTTAAATCTCTTAAAACTGGTAGCTCTTGTAGCCTCTGTTCATTTCGGTTTACTATTTTGTGAAAAGATTTAGCTTTATTACTCAAAAAAGGCAACAAAAACTTTATGACAGACTGCTTTTGCATTACACTGCCACCTGCGTCATTGTCAGTAACAACAAGGTCCAAAAAATCTCCTCCAAACCATTGTGTTCAATGTGAAATTTTGGACGTGTGCCACAAAGTGCTTGCACTTTGTTAACTGCTACCCTTCTCAAATCATCATTTTCATCAGCAACATTCCAAGGATAACAGCTTCTTGGGCAAAAAAAGCATTCCGCTAAATGACTTTCATAGAAATACCTATAACTTGTTAGTGAAGAAATCTAACAATTCTTTGAATTAACTTAAAGAAATTCCTTGGGCCATCTGTGATATTGTTATTGCTCTTGATGTCAAACCTCGTTGGAAAATAAAGTTTTATGCAGAACTCTTCCAAAATTGCTAGATTGCTTGGGGCATTGGTGTTAATTAGATTGCTAGATTGTTTAAAGCAATGTGAGTTAACGTAATACACAAGCAAGTGTTAGCCAACATAAATGCTCTATCGAATCTATTTCCAAGCATTGTACATCTTCCTCTACAGTGCCTAGCATAACTGCCATGCAAATTTGATAAGCGTAGTGTTGGCATGTGCCCAGGTCTTCTATGGCATTTCTTTTAGCTCTGGAAAACTTAAATTGAGTATCTTTTGGAATACAACAACAGGCCATTTGTAGACAGGACCACCCAATACACTGCCAATTGGTCGAGGAAAACTATCAGGACTGCAAGCGGTACCATCTAATTCCAAAACTACATGACGCAGGGGTAGCTTATTTGTGTGGAGTATGCATACACACCACTGCAGAGGTCTTCTGAGATGCTCTTCCAATGATCGAATAAACCCATTGTATCTTCCAGTCATCGATGCTGTTTCATCGGTTCCTACAATTACTATTTTATCATTTAGTTCGGTTTCATGAATTGATTTGTACACTTCTTCTGCAATAGTACGACTTCTTTCATTTGGCGGAGAGAGATGAGAAAGATAATCACTTCCTGGCTTTCCTACAACACATATGCGTTCTTACAGTTGAACTTTTTGATGCAACTTTCCATTTAAGTCTTAGAGAATTACTTGAGTAGCATCTTTTCGTCCATCTATATAAATACTGTCAACAAAATTCCAATTTTCTTGCTCTTGTCTTTTTGTATCGCTGTCTTTCTCTACATAGTTTATTTTTGTCAATTACAAGTGGCATATCGTTTTCAGAGATAATTCCAAAATTTTGCAGCACACTGATGGCTACTGCTGTCTCCGCATGATTTGAAAGCTGATATCTTTCATATATTTTTGCTAAATTTTTCCATTTCTCCCTATTCTGCTGGTAGTGCGTTTGCCTTCCACCATCGCATTCCTCAGAGACCTCGGAAGTGGAAGATATTTGTGATTCAGATAAGTTACCATCTGTAGAGCACGAGAGATTATTTATTGGAGAAGAGCTTACCGATGTAGTAGACCTCCGAATAAACACAGTATCTGATTAAGTTAACTCTTTAACTTCATCAATACATTTTGCAATGCGTGTAGTCTTCTGATCATTGTAAAACGTCATATTATCATCTGTCATTTAACGTTCATAAACTTTCTCCAGCTTTTTTTTGTCATTGGTGCGATATATGCCAAAAAGTTTATTTACATCAGAGACAAATTCTGTTTCTTTTTTAAAGATGTCACTCCACGTTTTTTCTGCGGGTGATGATCAATATTACTTAAGATTAACCTCAATTTATGGATTTTTTCTTTAACAGTGTGTTGATTCAAAGGACACTCATTGCGCCACACCCAGCGTTCCATAAGCTCTTTGACAACAGTTTTGGCAGTTTGAAGAGATTGGTAATGTGGAAAGTAAAGTGTCCGCAGGACTACATCACCTTTTGTAAGGAGGACTCCTTTTGAAAAATGACCAGTGCTAAAAAATGTGCAACCACTGTAAAGAACTTTGGTGTTTTGATTTCGTTTTCTGGTTTCCATCAGCTTCTAAGTAAATGTGATTGTAACGATATACAAATTATAATATCATATGATAATTATATAATAATTACTCACAAGGTAACCTAACATCTAAAAATAAAACAGGCCTGAGAAACATGAGTAACTGAACATATAGTCTATGTTTGTCACAGCATTGACTGAACAAAATACACTTCTTAAGACTAGCTTGATCTAGAGTCTATACTTTAATCACATAATCAAATTAGCCTCAGTAAAGTTATGTTACAATACAGACTTAAAATATTTTGGTCAGAAGTGATTTGCTGGTTTTCACAAAAGGGCGTTCTATGTTGAAGTGATAGACATTCCTAGGTACCTGGTTCACATGCATGGATTAATAATATCTTACTTTTATATTTTGTTAATGTTAATGATATCATTCTTTAGCAATGTAAATGCTGTCTGCTAAAAATTGAGCAATTTTTGTTTTGTGGCAAATAACGTTTTTTCTATTAAAGTTACATGCAAAAGTTTTAAAAAGTCGAACAGAAACATTGATATTACTCATCTTTTTAGCTCAAAATCAAGTTACTAGTGCAAGTGGTTCCAAAGTTGAAGGCATTTGAGGAATTCTTGTCTTTTTTCTCGACCAGATGGCCGGTAGCAAGCTGGAATTTAATTGCTACACCCTATAATTGCTTTTGACGATAATTTTTGGTAGTTTGTCAGGCTTCGAGAACCCCACTTTTTAAAAATTTAAATCCAAGTTTTTTCATCCCACCCTAGTGGCTAGATGAAAGAAAGATCTAGCAACAACCAACACTGTGAATTAATTGTTACGATAGTCGGCGGCACAGTCCTGATTTTCAAGTAAATGTTGTCCAATTGCCGAGTCACATTCGGGGAGCAGAAGAAGTGGGTCTGTATTTTCGCACAAGTATTTGTTTTTCTTTCTTCATGCCAAGTCTGATTGATTAAAATACATGTTGGTTGATTCTGTTCTGCAGTCTTTGGGATGTGAGGCTAGTACTGGCAGTCACAGCGGCACATGTATTCATATACAGCATTGCTTCGTTGCAGGGAAAGTACGGCATCCTTGTGAACTGCAAAAAGAATGGATTTGGTGGAAAATTTCAGCCGAAATTCAGTTGCTCTGTAGCAATTACTCATAGCAGCTTTGATTTGTTTCTGGAATTTAAAAGAGGTGTTGCCAATCCAAGAAAGTTTTAAGTAAACTGGGCACTTTTGAGGACCTTCTTTTTTTGAGAGCAGTAAATTTGGTGATAGCCTAGAACAATCTTTCTGAACAATATTGTCTGGGTAGCCATTTTTGCGAAAAATAGCTTTGATGTTGTCTAGTTCTTGTGGAAGTCCGAGCTTGGAGCAGATAAACAGAGCCCGTTGCACTAGAAATTCGATGAGATTGGTCTTTGGTTTTGGGGGCTAAAAGGATTCCAACGTGTATAGCAACTAGTAAAAGTCAGTTTGCGATATACGGACTTGAAGAATTCTGATTCAGCTTTCTCAAACAAAACGCCTAGAACGGAAAGTTTGCCATCAGGTTCTTTTTCAAAAGTGAAAGCCAAGCAAGGACGTAAAAATTTCCAAGCTGAATGAAAGCTGTCGCAGTCAGATTCCTCGTTGACGATGGCAAAGGTGTCATCAACGTAGAATAAATGCATGACTGGTTTGCTGTTTCGCCAAAACAATTTCTTTTTGTAATATCAAAGAAATACATTGGCAAGTGCCGCGCTGAGTGGAGAACCCACGTCATCATCATCAATCTGGTGGTACTTAGTGTTATTAAAGCTAAATTCAACTGACAAGTCAGTTGCGGTAAGCAACTCAGCGAAAAGTGCCTAAGGAATAGTAGGCGGAGTCCAGTTCACTGTGATACAGAGTAACAGCGCAGATTTGAATGATTTCTCCCAAAGGAATATTGGTAAATAGGCTAGAAATATCAAAGCAGCAGGTAGAGGTGGTTTCCGGATCTAAAATGAGCTGTTGTAAAGTTTCAAAAAAAGTAAAAGAATCCTTAATGCAGTGGTTTGAGTAAAGATCTAGGATTGATTTAAGAAGACTACGAGAAGGAATTGTTTTGGCGAAACAGCAAACCAGTCATGCATTTATTCTACGTTGATGACACCTTTGCCATCGTCAACGAGGAATCTGACTGCGACAGCTTTCATTCAGCTTGGAAATTTTTACGTCCTTGCTTGGCTTTCACTTTTGAAAAAGAACCTGATGGCAAACTTTCCGTTCTAGGCGTTTTGTTTGAGAAAGCTGAATCAGAACTCTTCAAGTCCGTATATCGCAAACTGACTTTTACTAGTTGCTATACACGTTGGAATCCTTTTAGCCCCCAAAACCAAAGACCAATCTCATCGAATTTCTAGTGCAACGGGCTCTGTTTATCTGCTCCAAGCTCGGACTTCCACAAGAACTAGACAACATCAAAGCTATTTTTCGCAAAAATGGCTACCCAGACAATATTGTTCAGAAAGATTGTTCTAGGCTATCACCAAATTTACTGCTCTCAAAAAAAGAAGGTCCTCAAAAGTGCCCAGTTTACTTAAAACTTTCTTGGATTGGCAACACCTCTTTTAAATTCCAGAAACAAATCAAAGCTGCTATGAGTAATTGCTACAGAGCAACTGAATTTCGGCTGAAATTTTCCACCAAATCCATTCTTTTTGCAGTTCACAAGGATGCCGTACTTTCCCTGCAACGAAGCAATGCTGTATATGAATACATGTGCCGCTGTGACTGCCAGTACTAGCCTCACATCCCAAAGACTGCAGAACAGAATCAACCAACATGTATTTTAATCAATCAGACTTGGCATGAAGAAAGAAAAACAAATACTTGTGCGAAAATACAGACCCACTTCTTCTGCTCCCCGAATGTGACTCGGCAATTGGACAACATTTACTTGAAAATCAAGACTGTGCCGCCGACTATCGTAACAATTAATTCACAGTGTTGGTTGTTGCTAGATCTTTCTTTCATCTAGCCACCTTCGAAGCTACTTTCATCAAAAACAGACAACGCGCACTTTGCCACCAAAAAAATGTATCTATGCACTGCAATTGGCCCACCAGCATTTGGATTTCAGATGATGGTGAAACGCAACTTTTTTATAGCCCCACCAACGATAGATAGCGACGCTTTCTTTTCTCTGCCTCACTCTGGCGTTAACTTCTGATCAAAGCCAAACAAAAATGTATAAGTTCACTTAATATTGAAAAGAGTTATAAATCCGTTTGCAAAAGGATTTTCAAATTTATGTTGAAATTTTGTGTCACTAAGCATTACGGTTCAAAAATTAGTCTACTACTAAGCCTAATTTCTCCTCTTTTCGGTTCAAATAACATTAACAACTTTATGGTATTCAACCAACTAATATTTGGTGCATTTTTGCTTTTGTTTTTACATATTTCATGCAGGCCTGATGAGTCTTCGGGCAAAACTGCTGCTGCATAAATAAATTAATTGTAATATGAAATATTTTGGGTGATCTTTGATAATAACAACCATTTAGCTCTGACGCATGCGTCTTGTAACTACCGCAATCAAGGTATTGTACATGCATTGTGTGTATGTATATATATCGACTGATTACCTACACAGCAACGTGAGACTTACTCTACAATTAAATATTTATATATATAATATAAAAATATATCTGCAAGAGAAATTCTCACGTTGTTGGCACAGTGCTCAGTAACAATCAAGGTTGGACCTTTATGTATATAATTTTAAACACTGCACGTAATTTTATTCTATTTTATTTCTATTCAAAATTCTATTCGTAGTTTTAGAACTATCTTCTGACGAGCCGCCTTAGGCGAAACAGACTGTTGAAGTGTTTTTAACTTAAATAAATTTCAAAACTCTATTCTATTTTTACTCATTTTATTCTATTTGAATAAGTTGCCACCTGATGAGCCGCTTGGCGAAACAGCTGTTGTGGTTTTATTGCACGCACGCACACACACACACACACACACACACACACACACACACACACACACACACACACACACACACACACACACACACACACACACACACACACATAATAAACTCGGTAAAATGTTTAAGAGTGCTCAACAACAAAAACAGTTAGAGCAAATTGATATATCTTTATTAGCAAAAATACTACAGCCTGTTTCGCCGTTAAGGCTCTTCAGGTATTTCTGCAAAAAAAACGAAAATGAACCCATAACAAACAAAGAATGCAGTATTACTTATTCTTTGTTTTACTGCATTCTTTGTTTGTTTTGGGTTTATTTTTCGTTTTTTTTGCAGAAATACCTGAGGAGCCTTAACGGCGAAACAGGCTGTAGTATTTTTGCTAATAAAGATATATATGTATATATAAATATAATAAACTCGGTAATATTATTTAAGAGTGCTCAATATAATTAGATATATACATATGTATATTGAGCGTGAGATATTTTATTTGTTCTGGAAGTTTTCGGTAAAGGCAAGAATGGAAATAGCTATCATGTCATAAACGCAGACTGCAAATTTCACCAGTCACCGATGTTAGATCATTATCATCATAATCTTCCAATCAAAATGTTGTGAATAAGTTTGGCTAAATCAAAATTTAAGTTAGATAACATCAAAATAACAGTTTTTAAAGCTGCTATAAATTTTTATTTGTAAAAAAAGAGCTTCATCGTCAGCATAGTGCATGTGGTTGCTCTCGGAGCTATCAATTTCGTGCTAAAAGTTTAACAATTTGTATTTTAAACAAAGAATATCTATATGAGCAAACTTGCAAAAGGTATTTAGTTTATCTTTAAACTGCACAGTACTGACAGACCAGCCACTACAGTGGATCTAGTTTAGGTCCCACTAGTGTGACGATCAAAGCTATGCTTTCTTTAAAGCCTTTAGCTACTTGTCGATCTCCAACTGCACTAAAGAGATCTGATAGGTTGAAACAATGTCACTGTCTGCAGTTTGCTCAAAGTAAATGAAATAATATTTAAACCCTCGAGAGTGCTACCTAAGAAATTCCCCTGGTTAGTGACAGCTTGCGGTAGTAATGTGCTGCGCCGACTGTTATGCTAGCATCATTAAATTAAAGTGTTTTAACGAAAAATTTAATCATCAAACTAACGTTTTTATTTATCAATTTTTGATTGTTTAATGAGCAATGCCTAATATATTTAACCATTTCGAGTCGGATTTTTTTTGTTAGTCTGAAGATATTCTATTAATTTGTTTTCCTTTTCACGAGATAAGTTACCAACCTACAATTCCAAATTTTATTTTTTAGTTTGTTTTATTGTGGGACATTGCTGTCCCATCAGACTTTTTGCATGGGGCAGCAATGTCCCACGCAGACTCATTTTTTTATGATTTTCTTGCTGAATGTTTGGATTTAAGAAGAAGGATTTCATTAAAAAACAACGTAATTCAGCGTTATTAACTCACAACAAAAACCAAGCAGTATAGGTTATAATACTACATATTCCCATTACAATACAAAGTCTGATGGGACAGATATTTCTCAAAAATACCTACTAGAATTGTCTAGTGGGACAAATATAAACCACCAATCAATTAGATTCAAAAAGAATACTTTTACTCTATTCTAAATACAACAAAACTTTGTTTAGATAATCTCTGAAGCTAGGAAAGGCATTCCAGATAAGAATTCACAAAACTCGCACAAATTAAGCTGTCTAACTAACTCCCTAAACTTTGGCTTTACACGTGACCACTTGAAATGGCACTAAAATTGTTAGATTTTTACAAATCTTTAAAGACATCTAGCGAAAAAACATTTCTCAAAATATTAAATGCACTTTAAAAGCCTGAAAAATTCGTTTTGCTTTGTGATTTGGGACAATGTTTACCCAACAGACAACGTGTTCCAAATTTGGGACATATGTAACCCACTAGTACCGAATAGGTTAAATATTGGCAGTACCTTACCAAACCGGTTTGAATAATGTTTTTTTACGCCTTACGTCATGATTTGAACACGAGTTCATCCACATGCACAATGTGGCGCAGCCAGAATCCCCTTAAGCAAGGTTTTCAACAAGACAGCTCGAGGTGTAGTGGCAACCTCAATAGCTAGTTATAAATATTTTTGCGCCCAATCCCATAGTCCAGTTTAGATGAACATATTTCAGTGCAGCGTCTTTCTTTTGTTATGCGGACGTTTCGTGCAAAGTTGCGCAACTTCGCGTAAAGTTGACTGAATTCATGCATCTCGCTTTGCTACACTACATTGGGCTACGTCGTAACTGCTTCTGGAGCAATACAACGCAACGGGGTGTAAGAAAAGTTTTGCATTTAGAAAATTAATTACAAAGAAAGATTTGCACTTTTACAACAACACATAGTAGTAATGATTAGTTTATGTCACTGTCGGCCCTGATTAATTAGAAGTCTCTAATGCACTCCAGTATATGCCAAGAAAGCTTTTCCTTAAAACTATCTGTAAACCTTTAAAATTTTCTCAAAAACCTAAAATTTTCTGTAAGCCCCAAAACTTTTTTTCCTGTAATCGAAAGGTTAGAACGACATCAGTCGCATTGAATACACTCCTACGCACATTGAATTTCAGTTCTTTCTGTCTTCAGCATATAACTTGCACTGCGGTAGAAAGCACTTCTTTCATTTGAAACTTATGAAAAAGCTGGGATTGATTAACAATATTGCCAGCAAATAAGCGTAGTTGCTCTTGTAATGCTAGATAGCCTGCTGGCCCGGCGCCACGGAACTTTGTTTAGGAAAAACCAAAAGCTTATTTCCGCCACAAAACAAAATTGAATCAATAACAACGAATAGAGATTTTTTTATTTAAAAGCCAAATACTTACAGGCGTAACACTTTGTTTTGTGAAAGAGGTGGTTGATGGGGGGGGGGTTGAAACATGGTGAAGACCTATCTTTTTGAGATTAAGATGTTTAGTGATTTTTGTGCTATTCTGCTACTTTTTTCCACATTTGTACCCATGTGCTAAATATCTGGGTGTGGGCTGAAAAGAGTCTGGGGCATCAGTTTTGCAAGTTTTATGCTTATGAAGATATTATTTCAAAATAATTCTTCTTTCAAAAATTGTGGTGCCGTTTTTGCAATCACCATAAAGAAGTTTTGAGTCACACTTGTAGTTTATGCTTTAGTTCTCTGTGTTTTGTAGATATAAGCGTGTTCACCGGGAGTCAATCTGATGTGGGCGAAATAGACTGGTTCTGGGACAATGGAACAATGGTAGGAGATCGGTCATATTCGGTGTCCAACACCTCTCGTTGCGAACAAATGACCTGGCCGTTGACTTACGATGACGGAATCAATTTGTTGTCAAAAGACTGCAACAGCATAACAGCATATTTTGCATGCCTTCAGCAATGTAAGAGATTGCATTTGTCTTACCATACAATGTTCTTTCTTTGATCGTTCCTTGTTCCTGTTTGTCTTTAAAAAAGTGTAAGATTTTTTGGAGTCCTTTTACTTAAATATATAAGATTTTTCGCTCAAGAAAACATCACTTTATTTAAATTACAAGTATTGTTGGAAAACAATCATTACTATTAATTTAAAAACTAATCAAGCCGAAAACGAAATGTTTTTTTAGTTTCAGCTAAACTGTCTCCTGCTGACTGCACGAATACAAAATATCAGATCACTTGGAATCGTTTTCTACTTGGAACAGAACATTATAAAGCAGACGCACCCGTAAAAGTAAGATGTTTTGTTACTAAAAAAGGATTTGAGTACAAAGGCTTTCCGTTCGCCACAATGGTAACAGAGAGTATGAGCTTTTATGAAAGGGATGCAAAAGCTTATAGACCAATCGATCGGCATTTCCAACCACGTGTAAAATTTATGAAAAAGAATCACGTCTCTTCATTCATTAACAAACGCACTATACATACTTAATAAATTCCGCGTCTAGTTAGTTTTTCCCTCAAGGCGCTCATCAGGCGAAGGAATTTGAAAATCAAGGTATGCTTAATAATGCAATATAAAGAGAGAAATGCAATGAAATACCAACATCAAGGGGCTCAACGAATCTGAAAATCAATCAATCAGAAATTTTGAAAATTAAATTTGAAAATCAAGGTATGAGAAAATGTGGTATAAAATGCAAAATGCAATCCTGTACCAATATCATAGGAGTTCCATTTAGGGACACGATGGGATAAAATTACAATGAATTCCGATAACGGGTGGGGCTCTTCGTTCTCCGTAAAATCTTAGCTGTTGCGATTGTAGCGAATGGTAGACCTTAGATTTTTGATGAGATAAACTTGTATTTTGATGATATAACGATAAATCCCCGCCCGTTTTGCGGATACCACTTGACTTTATTCCAGCGGTTTGTGTAAAATAAAAATCATCATCAACTCTTTCATTAAAAGATACAGCATAATAACAAACAAAAGCAGTAAAAAGCGACCAGTTTTGACCTTATTCGGCCTCATCAAGCAAATGTAAATGCAGCAAGTTATGATAAAATGTTAAATCATCATACAATGTTAAGCAATGCAATACAGACTCCAAGTGGGGACTTAATAACGTCAACACGGATATACATTCATCAAGTGGCGCATATCACATCCACGAGACATAATTACTCACTGCGCATCCCAAAAAGGCGTGAGAGGTTTGACACCATCAAGAGTAAAGTATTTATTCAATCGCCACAAACAGTGATTTCAGGTAGTCTCCTAATAAAAAGGGAAATAAACATATGACGTTTCAACATGGCACAATTCAGTTAATTTTACTAATGTCCGCTTAATTAATTACCGGTAATCAGCGCTAAACTAAAGTAATCAACTCAAGTAATCCAAGAAACATACGCTGTTGAAAAAGTGATTAAGACAACAAAAGACAAAATAGGTTGTGACATAAAAACCGGATTGAAAACCGCTACACAAGTACAACAGCAACTGCGTCAAGTTACCAACAATTTTCTTTGAACTTCATTTCAAATGATTGTAGTTATCAAAAAGTACCCATATATTTAATGCTGATAAGTAAACTAGTAGTTGTTGAAAGACGAGAAGGGTCAGGCAGGGAGAGAAAACCGGTATCTTAAGTTATCTTATGCAGCTAGAACTACCTAAAACGTATTGATGCCTTGCAATAGCCTGCTTTCTATTTTAATATAGCAATACATATACCTCTTAGCAATAAAAATGTATCTTTTTTGAAAACTATTTGACAAAAAGTAGTGCTTTCATTTCATTTCAACAATAAATAACTTAGACTTTTCAATGCTAAGGCATTGTACACAGGCGGACGCAATGAGAAAAGCCTGCAGTTTTTTTACTTGGCCCTTATATTACCTTTGCTCTCGGACACGTGCATTGGCTAAATGAAACATAGCAGTGTGCGCTACGCTGAAATCAGTATGTCAAAAGACGAAAAGACTAAGTAATTACAAATAAGAATTTATTCATTAGAGGTGCACTCAGATAAAACCCTCGCACACCTAACAAAAACATAAACAGTTAAAAAATATGGATAAAAAACATTTTTCAATTACTGTTAGTTAGGTTTAAGATTTTGCTTTTTGGTAAGTGAAAGTGATTCATCATTTTTTCAAACTGTTTCAAGCAAGAAATTTTGTTTTTTTATAACGATAACGGAAAAAACTAAAATATTGCTAAATGTTGATTTTAGGGCCTCTGCTGGCGTCACCCGGCCTGGCTACCAGTCAGTTACATGAGGTAAGAAATTTTGATTCAACAGCCTACGCCATTCTATCCATATACCACTTGTGAGAGATGCGACGCAAAGTTGGTATAAATTGGGGAATCACCCCTAATTTCGAATCATTTTACTTTAAATTAAGACAGGTCTTACAAACTATCTACATTTTACTAATTCTATTTTTTTTCAATTTGATAAGCATAGGGACACAGACTCAAAGTTGAGGATGAGCACTGTAGTAGTTTTTGCATTAACGTTGCAGAAATAAGTTATTTGGTGATGGGCTTATTTCACGGCTTGGTGCAACCTCTCGAAATAATATTTGAGGCATCAGGTTTCTTGGCTGCATTTAAGTGCCTTTGGTCCCAGAATAGAGCAAAAAGAGCTATAACTTTCCCAGATATGAGAGCGAGATTTCCCAAAGATGAACGTGTTTTGTGCTATGTCAAAGAAAGCTATCTACGGACCATTTGTCTTTGAAGGAGAGACAGTCAATGGTGACACGTACTTTGACATGCTTAAAACTGGTTAATGAAAAGGTTCAGTGAGGAAGAGTATGACGACTTCATTTTTGTACAAAATGGGGCGCCACTACACTAAAGCCTCAGGGTTAGACAGTTTCTGAACACAACACTGTCTGAGATGGATTGGACGGTCTGGGTAAGATAATCGCATTTTTATATCCTGGCCTCCCAGGTGTCCAGATCTCACACCCCGCGATTTCTTTTTGTCGGGATTTGTGAAAGGACTGGTCTATGCGCGTCCCCCGTGAAAAGACATGGATGAACTGAAAGCCCTAATAACGGAAGCTGTTGCAACCATCGACAATCCAATGCTGGAACGCGTTTGGCAAGAATTAGACTATCTGCTTGATGTATGCTGTGTGACCAGCGGTGCTCACATTAAGCATAAAGTATTTAAACATTCCATGAAAAACTTGATGCTGCAAGCTTTTAGAATATATCAGATGCATTGTTATATCCTTAATAGTTTTTGCTCAAGACTTTTGGAACACTCTGAATATCGGATGCGTTGTTATATCCTGATCAGTTTTTGAGATATTCAGTGTCAAAATGTGCCCATGACTTTTGGAACACTCTGTATTGCTGAAATACTAGCAGCTAAGTCAGAGTTGCATACTTTATCATTAGTGTAAACGAACTTCAGCAAATAAAATGCTGTGCACCACATCTATATATAAAAACAAATTTAAGACTTTACGCAAACTTAACTTTTCACAAAATTAAAATCTACTCACACTCAATCAAATTATTGTTTACAACCAACAGCATGGTGTTGTAAGAGATCATTCAACTACTTGAGCCACACAGTGATGAGATAGGCGTGATTCAAGCAATCACGAACTGCAAGCGCGACGGCTAGGGTCGCTGTACACAGTATGCGTTATTGCTCTTTATTGTACGTTTTTTGTACGGTTTTGTACATATTTTGCTCTAATGTTTTTTGTTCAAAAATCTTTGTTCGCTTGAATATTTTTATAATGTTTTATACTGTATGTTGTAGTTCGAATATCCTATTTTGTTTGTTAAGTGTGTACCAAAGGCGTATGCGTTTTTTCGGACAAAAACGTAAAAACAGCCTTTATTGACAAAATCGATTGTTCACAAAATAAGGCATACCATAAATAAATATATAAATATCCCAGCGGATGAAAATTTTTGTTCAAGAATCCTTGAAAACAAAAATTTACAAAGCCGTACAAAAACTTATGCTGTGTACAAGGCTCCTTTACACAAATCGGTGTCCTTACAGCAAACCAAATAGCAACTAGTGCGATGTGAAATGCAACACAAACGACAAATTACTGTAATTGCGATGTAGATAGACCTACAATATAGAAAAGGGTGCTTCAGCCATTGCAAATAGTGTCAGCCCCCATAAATCACTAAAATCGGAAAACTAATCACTTTCTAAAAGCTGATTTCCAAACAAAATCTTCAATTTTGTTTTAAGATAAAGAATTAAATATTTTCTTTCGGTAAGATGATTTTTACAAAAAAAGAAAAGATGGTTTTCAAATTTCATCAGCCTTTCCACATGAAAAAGTGTTACGTCTATGGCGATCTCAATCAAAAAATTACCATCACTAGGAAATATAATTGTTTCTTCTTCAAAACTGTTCACTCACTACTTTTTTGGTTGGCAACCATGCTAATTTGAAAATTGAATTAAAAATCAACTAGCTTTTGCTTGTGGCAGCAATTTTTTGCGCATTTTTTCAAAAATTCATTGAAAATTATTGCCAGCACTTTAGTCAAACTGCCACAACATTGTCCTACTGAGATGGGTCCTTCTAAACCCGCTGCCTATCTCATCTTCTATAAAGCGCTAATTCTTAATTCTGAAAAAGCTGTCAAAACCTGGATGAAATTTCAAGGAGATGTGATTCTTATTTCAATATGATATGCAATTGTCCTATTAAGTGATCTGTTACAACAAACAAAAACTCTGTTGGACAGACTATTTGCTTTTTAGCACCAAAAAGCATTAAAATAAGGTCTTATTTTAAGTCATATTTGAGTAAACTTTCAGTGATATTTATGAACTTACTACGTTATTAAAAAATTACCGTTCTAAAAATGCCAAACTTATATTTATTTGCAAGCAACAAGAGCTAGCCGGAGCGAGTGGAGGATAAACGAAACGATTCATTCATGTGAATAAACTCACGCACTGGTTGCTTGATCTCCAGTTAGACTGGGCCACCGAGGCGGGCAGACTGCTCAGCCCCACCATCTGTCTGCCACATATAGCTGGATAAATCCCGTAAAACGCCACCACCCTGGGCACAAAAAGCAAACTCGCCGACTTTTTTTTTGCACTATTCTTATTACACTGAGCGCCATGTAAGGAAGCTATGAATTTTGATGTGATTTAAGGGAATTGAAATCTGGTCTGCGACTGCAACAGACTCTCTAAGCACTACACCACCGCGCCTGTAAATGCAATTGCACAACCAAATGAAAAATTGTGGAGTCTGTGAAATCACTTTTATTTACTGCAACATCCACAATCAAGACACATAACGTTAGATTTGTCACAGATGACGAAAACGTAATTTTAACACCAAGCAGCCGCCTTCACAAAGTTTTTTGACAACAGATTAGAGGATTTACGTAACAATATCATGCTGCTAACCGTATTTTATTCTTAAAGCTTATTACTCGCAGATTGTTGTGAACAATGGACAAGTATATCATTCCTACTTGAACAAAGGAAAGTTTCTTTTGACAAATGTTACAATGAAAACCACGCTGAATATTGAAGTAAGAATAAAATAGCAGTTGTAGACATACTACTGCGGTGGTTCTAACACTGAACTCGACAAAACGGTTTTAAGAAAACTGTAAATTTTTCGTTCTAAAATCCTACCTAGCAATCGTCATAAATAATATCCTGCTATTTGTTTCTTCATCAGATTCTATATTTTACTTGTTTCTATATTTTTATATAATATTTCTATTTTATATAAAAAATATTTTTTTATTTTATATATACTGTATATGTATATATATTTACTTGTTCATCTATACACACTTCAGAATAAACACTAAAACCACAACGGTCTGTTTCGTCGTAAGGCTCATAAGGTGGTACGTCCCATTCAAATGGAATTGCATGAAACCACAATCAATCAATCAATCAGTTTATTATTTTGTGCACATCACTATGTTAGGTGAAACATAATATAGCTGTAGCAGAAGGAGACAATAGAGATGACCATACGGTCTTCTAGGACTATCGCCACCTGCAATTATTTAATTTGAAACATTGATAACGACTGATGAAGCAAAAGTAAAACACTAAAAATATACAAATATTGATCTACCCACATGAATATTTTGCAGACTGTTGTGGTTTCAGTGTATATTATGTAGTGTGTGTGTATAAACAAATATATTGCGGCTCGAGCAAGTTTGCTACTGAGCACTGTAAAGCTGAGTGATTCCTTCCTGTATATATATATATATATATATATATATATATATATATATATACATAGTCGTTGCATCTTGTTTTACAGTTTTCGATTGCCTTTTTATGTACAATTACAACTTCTAAGATAACACCATTGAGCGATTACTTTTAGCTAGTAAGTTACCTGCCTAGTTTAACATGTTTTAAGTTCCGCGGGCTTAAAAGTTTGCTGAGTCAGCAAAAAGTATATGCAGCTTGAAAATAACTCCAACATCTGCTGAATTAGAAGTTCTTGGTCAGCAATGAATATAACCTTACAAAGAACAGCAAATTATTAAAAAAATGCAAGTGCAGCATAACGTAAAGATTATGAAAAGTTTAAAAACCTTCGGACTGTAGCAATCAATTATTTAAATCAGTTTTTTGAAAACGATTAAAATAGCGTAAATTTTGATATTTATGTCAAAATTATTCAAAAATATTCTTTGTGAATAACAAATCTTCATTCATATTGGCAGAATTGCTGGCTTTTACTCACCATTTTTTTTCCAAAAGTGCCGTTCATAAACTTTTCTTTTACTGAGCTTCTCTGCAACAAGCATTTTTTTTCCAGGTTGAAGTGACTCTTCGTCAATATAATGTGACGATTTCTAGTCATATTAGTGCCGAAACAGCCAGCAGTCAAGTTCAAAAACCTCCCCCTCCAGTGCAGAGTGCTGTTGTCAAATCAGTTTCACATTCATGCGCTATCGAATGGAATGATAAACCTGTTTTGACAAATGAAAGCGTTGCACTTTATAAGGTATGCCATATTTTCTTAAACACTCCTAATAGAGATTTATTTTTATCTTGAATTAATTTTTGCAGATAAAGAGCTTTAGTAGTAATACCAGTGAGGAAGTTGAACTTGAAGTTTCATCCTTTGAAGGAGTGATCAACAAAGGCTTTGATGACATAATTTTGTTCTACAATGTTGACTTGAAAAAATTTGGCCTCAACAATGAAATACGATTTACGGTAAAAATGTTTGCTTTTTTATAATTTTCACTTGGATCAGTTTTGCAGACGAACATGTCTTCACGTGATGGTGCAGCCGCCTCAACGTGGTGGTGCGGTCCCCGACCCCGTTTAGGTTGGGTCGAAATGGCTGTTGGCCTTCCCGAGGGTCCCAGTTATCCCGGGCACTCCCCTCGCACAAACCATTTTTCGCCGTGCTGCCCCCTGAACGACCGCAGAAGAGCAGCTCCCAGCTTCTTTAAAATCGATCTCCTGTCTTCTCCCTTCTCCTGCCTTTTTCTTACCTAACTTCGTCTCGTCATTCTTCTTCTACTCTTGACAAGCGGCAACATTCATCCCAACCTGGCCCCATCTTTCCCGGTTTAGTGTGCGCTGGAAATGTGACCTGGCGGGGCAGGTCAGTGCAATGCTGCGCCTGCTCCAAATGGGGTCATTTAAAGTGCTCCCTACTCTCCTTCTCTAAATTCAGAACTCTTGGCAGCTCTCACTCTTGGATTTTCTCCCTCTGCTGCGTCGCCGATACATCTGAAGATAGCATTGCGACTTCCTCCTCGGACTCCTCCAGCCTGTATACCTGCACTGTTTAATCTGGCCCCCTCTGCTAATGCAGCACTTCCGCCCCACCCTCGCCTTCAAACCTCTTATCCCCCTTCCGCCCGTTTTGTATCTTCTCCTTCTGCTTTCTCATCATCATCTCTTGCTCCTGGCTGTCTCTTTACATCTCCTGCTTCCTCTTCCCCCTAACTCCCTCAGGGTTCTTTAATGGAATGCTGGCGGTCTCCGAGCCAGGAGCACTGAACTGCTACACTTTCTTTGGTCTCATCCAGTTGAGCTTATTTGTATCCAGGAATCCAACCTTAATTCATCTTCCTCTTTCTGGATCCCTAGATTCTCTGCTCTGCGATCTGATCGCACCCACTCCTGGTCTGGCATTCTCTCTACTGATGCCACGCACACTAGCGGCAGCGTTATCATTTTCGTCAGGTAGGGCTTATCTTTTACTGAACTTTCTACCTCCTGCCTTTCTTCGCTTGACTCCTACTCTGATTATGTAGGGATCAACATTTCTCTAAACAACTCCTCCACGCTCTCATTTCTTAATGTTTATGCTCTCCCTATTCGCTCTTTTACGAATAGCAGAACTGAGTCCTTTTCTCCCTCCATTCTTTCCTCCTCCAAAAATCTCTTCATTCTGGAGGACTTCAATTGCCATCAGCCCCTCTGGAACTCGAAAGGTACTTCTGACTCCCGTGAGGAGGACGTATTCGATTGAGTCATCTTTTCTGACCTCCTCCCCCACAATGATCCTGACATACCTACTCTTCTTCATCGCTTCTCTGACAGTTTCTTCTCCCTTGACATCTCCTTTGATCACTCCTCTATCGCCCTATCTTGCTCTTGGAAGGTGCTCCAGGATTTGGGCTCTGATCACCTACCAATGCTACTAACTGTCCTTCTTTCTCCGGTCTTTCGCCCCAACGAACGTCCCCCATCCCTCAATTTTCAGAAGGCTTGCTGGGATGGCTTTGCCTCTTACTTCCACTCCCGCTGTCCTTCAGCATAAAAATACTCGCATCTTTCTCTTTCCTTTACTGCTTCTCTCTTTACTTCTTTGACACTGAATGCGGCCAAATCTTCCATTCCTTTCGGCCGCATCAAACGCCATCCTAAAGCCTGGTGGTCCGCTGAAGTAGAAGAAGCGGTTAGTGAAAGACGCAAGGCTTTCGCTGCCGCTCACAGAAGTGATGAAGATCGCCAGGTTTACATCTCCGCTTTCCGACGTGCTTCCTCTGTCATCGCCAAGGCCAAGGCTGAGGCATGGCAGACGACTTGCTCTTCTCTCTCACCTAAACCTAACCCTAAATCTGTGTATTCTCTCCTTCGTTCTGTCGCTGGCTCTTCTTCCTCCTCTCCCAACTTCCCCAGCTCTTTCTTTCCCAGGGAGTCGGCTTCGGTCTTCGCCGATTACCTGAGATTTCCCTAGGCCACCTCCGAGCTCCGCCGAGCCACGTGCTGTGAGGAGTCTCACTTGTCCTTTTGTTCTCCCTTCTTTCACGCTGAATTTCTTGCTGCTACCTAACCTCTCCTTGTCCACTGCCACTGGCCCAGGCAAAGTTGCCTATTTCATGCTAAAGCACCTTTCTCGCTCTGGCATGGATTTTCGTCTTCACATTTTCAATCTTTTTTGGTCTCTACATTCCTTTCCTTCCATGGAAGACATCTTCTATTATCCCCATTCATAAGATGGGAAAACCTGTTAATTCTCCTGCTTCCTTCCGGCCTATCTCTTTCACCTCCTGAGAGAGGATAAGTGATAAGTAACCGCCTCACTTGATTGATTCTTATTTCCACATTTTTTTGGCCAGTCAAAGTTGTCAAAATTTTTGGTAGCGATAGGCTTATGTATCGCAGAGTGTTAACGTGCTGGAAAAGGTCGATTTGCTCTTAATGGTTATTTACAGTAGCGGTAGGCAAGCATTTTTGCAGACGGGTCAAATTCATTCAACTGGATGATACCGAGGGCAAGACCTGGTCCCTCTTAAAACCTTTGCTTTGCTTTTGTAAATCAACCTTGAAAGAACGGTTCAACAAAAAGTCTTTTCATTTTATTTTGAGTGATCTGTCTGTGGATGCTGGTCGCAAGTCATATTCTTCTGTAAACCATTCAATTTCACTTTGCGAGGTGCAGTTTGCTCACCCCTTATTCAAAGTTTACTGAACACGTCTGCTAAACTAGTTCATAATACTGTACTTAAAGTTTATTAAAAAGTGTAATATATAAAGCACAATTCTGTCTGTGTGTCTCTGACTGTCTGTTTTAACTCCTCCGAAACTGCTCAAGGTACAAGCATCAAACTTGGTACGATTGATCACCACCCCTTGGGGAGTGTCATAAGGGGCTCGTAACGTCCTGATAACGTCATAATCAAAAATGTTTTTTATAAAATTTGCATTATTTGACAGAGGACAACCGTTTTATTCTCAAACAAAAACTAGCTTCCGACTTAGCACATTACAAAAACTCTCTATTTTTTAAGGTCTAAAATGACGTGACAATAAACGCTTCATTGCACAATTTGTTTTTGTGCTTTCTCAAAAAACTAATCGCAGAAACGCGATTGAACGCTTTTACAGGTGGTATTAATAAGGTGTTTTCGATAAAAACAATTTTACAACAATTAAAGGTTACTTGACAATGCTACGAGCAATTCTCTAATTAAACACTTTAATCCCAAGTTTAATAGAAAATCAAAATAAAACTATAACGTTAACAATTTGTAAAACTGAATTTAGAGAAAACATTTGTTTGAAAATAACTCAACCTGATGAGCACCTACCAAAATGTGGTGAATGATATTGGGGAAGCCATAGCCGCTTTTGTCGCTATGTCAGAAACGTGACCAATAGCGCAGCTAAAGAACTTAATACCATCAATATAAATAGGAAAAGGTAGCACTACATCGCAAAAAAGGCTTACCACTAAATAGTTTGTTTCTGTGATTGTAAAAGCAACCACCATTAGCCGCTACCATCATCTTGATTGTGTTTCAATCCCTTTTCCCGCACAAGTATTAACAATAATTTGTGGCAAGGTTTTTTCTTTTCTAGCATTACCAATTATAATTAAGAGAAAATGATGATCACAATTTCGTGTACCGGAATTGTGGAAGTGCATAAAATTCATTTAACTTTTCGCTGCTGCTCATACAAGAGCCCAATGGGTGAAGCCGGCTTGGCCGATTGAACCGAAAAAACCGATTAAACCCCGACGTTACTGATAGAGGAGCCCTGCCGGGCGAGGCCGGCTAGTTATTAATAAAGTAAGAGATCTTTGACTCCGATTTATGGGTACGTAGATAAAAAGCTTTTTGGTGTTAACTAAAAAAGTAAGCTTCAAATAAAAACAATTGTATTTTGACTGGAAAATCCTGACCAAAGTCACAAGAAAAAAGATAGTCTTTATATAGTAACAATTTCATAGCTGATCGTCGTTGTCGGCAGTAGGACACACCAGAATGAGCATTAAACTTTTTGTGAGTTCAATGACCTGAAGCTGATCGAGCAGAGCCAGCGTACGCATTCAAGCTCACTTTAACATATTCAAGCCATGACTCGCTCTGACCAAGCTCTGAATACAACCAAACATTGGAATAGCTACCAACTTGAAAACTATAAATCAGTTGTGAAAAAACTATATAGCTACTGATAGAGTGCGAATTTTTTATTTGCTTTCATATCGGCATCGAAGAAAAAACAAACTCAAACAGCAGACGTAAATAGGTAACCGCACCGTTTAAAATGGTGTCGCAAAATTTTATGCATAATGGGTTACTAAATTTTTTTATGCGCGTTAGAAATTTATTGGTTTTTGATATAATCACCTAAGGCAAAAGTGATAGTTTATTTGAGGCTTTGCACAGACACTGTAATCTAGGCTGTGCAGTATGGCAACATAGCTCAATTGTTTAGAACCAGTGTTTTTTTTAACAAAGAGTAAAATTAATACTTGAAAAAGCAAGCCAGTTTGCTTAGCAATTAAACGTATCAATTGACTCTCAGTTGCATTTTTAGAAGCAACCAAGGACAGTAAATGCGAGTACTGTGGAGTGTCATCATTATGCCATCAAACTACTTTAATAGAAAATCAGGATGGTAGAATGTGAATGGAAATTTTTTTTTTTTGGGTCATGGGTTGAGTTACATTAGACCCAACACTAATGCGTATACGTTATGCTAGAAATTTTGTTGAGTAAAAGTGGAAGAAAAATGTGCAAATCCCATGATTTAAAAACAAATTAAAAGCAGATGAAACCAACCACGCCAAATTACAGTTATTGTCGATGGTTTAGAAATAAGTTTTTTACAAAAATTCAGCTTCAAATATGTTTGTAAGAGTTTTAAATTATAGCTGCAGTCAATGTTGTACGAGTTAACAAGCTAAATTGACGCCATGAGCGTTAGCGCAAACTGCTGAAAAAGGGGTCGTCAACCTACGGCCAGGGAATCGACTTATATGGTCCGTCTATTGATTCTTTGTTGATCTGCCGTTGCATCGTGCATAATTTAAGTAAATGTGCATGTTAGAGACGTGCGAGTTTGCGAGTGGCTTTTTCAAAATTTGAAAGGTCTTTTTCTTGGCTACATTATGAATTTGCAGTTCGAAAAATTTGATCTCTAAAAGAAAGGTCTTCAATATGATTGCGGAATGAGTATACGCTTTAAATCTATACACCGCAAAAAAATCACCGCTTTGCAAGTTGGAAATGCCACCTATCAATAGAGAGAGAAAAGGTAAGGTGTACGATGAGCACATAATATTGCGGCGGGAATCCTCTCCGCTGTCCTCTCCGCCAAAAATAAGAATAAGTGACTCCGTTTTCGTAAACGCCAAGCAGAGGGAATTTGTTTTTGATAATTTTTGCCTCTTTTCTGCTCTCATTCCCGTTCCTTTCTCATTCTATTAAAACATTATCATTCTCACTCATTTTACCTACTGAAAGACTTACGCAAATTTCATAATTTGCAGTAGCTAAATTAAACTTCTGCAAGAAAAAGCACTGAAAAAGCAATTAGACGCTGATGCATTATGAAGCAAATCAAATAAACTAAGCTAAAGAATTATAGCCGCTTGCATTGATCTGGCGGTGAACTAGTTGGCTACTTACTGTACTATTTTAGTAAACTTCCTTAGTGTATATCTACATTTTGTCATATTCTTACGAAAAAAGTGAACTCAATGCTCTTCGCATTAGTCTTACTTTGTACTAACTCAGGGTGGTTAATGGGCAGAGCAACATTTTAGTACAAGCTTGCATATCTTAAGCATAAGTTGGGCTTTTATTCTACTTTAGCACTAGGGGCGTAGCCAGAAAAAGCTTGAAAAAAATATTTTCAGAAATTTTTGATATCATAAAAGTAAAAATTTCAACTAAACCTTGATATTTTATAATCCCAGTTTTATGATTTCCGCAACTTTCTGATTCTAAGTTTTTAGAATGGCTTTGACAGCAATTTAGAATTTGTTTAATACAAAGTAATTAAACACGTTTTTGTATGATAAGTGAATAAAACCCAAACTCTGAGAAAAAATTGGAAGAAAACAGTAGGCTACCGCCGCGTATAGCCGCGCCACAGATGCAAAGAAATTTTGCTATATTATTTGAAAATAGCTTAATATCAGAATAGGGTCCAAAAAATCTGTTCGGCATGAACCCACTTTGCCCCCTCCATCCTGTTGATGTACTCTGGGAAAAAATTATCCAAAACAATATAACTTACGTGGTAACATATCGACTCCGATCATCCCAAGAATATTTTAGAAAAGTTAATAGAGCTTTAAATTTCAAGATAACGAATAATTTAAGGTGTTTTGCGGGTGGTAAAGATTCACATCGGCGGCGAGAATTCGCACCACATTGTACTAATTTATATAATAAGCAGTCTCCTGCGCAGTTTTGCTTTTCCAATTGATTCAACGATTTTGCTGGCTATGAAATAGATCCTAAAACAACGCCTGAAAAATCATGACATTGTAAGCTCCGTTGTTACGGAAAAATGTTAGGATTGCCTCCGGTTCTCCATCGCAAGGTAAAAAGAAAATGAAATATCCTGCGACTAACAAATCAAACAAGTATCAATCTTACATGTATAGTAATGCAAGAGGCTAGCGATGCACTAAGCAAAACTGCAGACAGTGACACTGTTTCGACCTATCAGATCAATCTGTTTGAGTGTTGGTGACAATGGTTACGCAACAGGAAGGTGGCGAAGTACGCGACCATGATCGCAAAATCATAACAGCAACAAGAACAAATAGAAAATAAATGAAAAAGTCATAGAACATTTCCTCAAGAAAATTATTGCTTCGCGCCAACGCTTAGAATTTTAAAAAACAAGCCCCGCCGCTACCATTTCTCTTTAACTGCAGCTAGCGTTAGCGAGAGTAAAAGTTAGCGCTGTTATTCGTGCCGTCAAGTTGATCGTACGAAAGTACAACATCGGCAACAGATCACTGTTTCGACCTATCAGGTCTATTTAGTGCAGTTAATGACACTCTACAAACTATATCTGTAGGCTTATGTGTTGCAACTCAGCCTTTGCTAGTTTGAATGTTGAGATATCTAATTGCTCCCAAAAGATTTTTGTGTTAGAAAAATAAATTAAAAAGTTTTCGTGATGAGCATCAACCCTTTGATTACGGGAAGTACGTCTAGACATTAATAAAACGTGAGATTTATATATGTTGCTCTTTTAGCCTTAGCTAAGACTTATCAACCCTTGGAAACAAAATTTTTGCTCATTTTTTATGTTTTCTCTTATGTTCCCAAAATGGGAACGTTGGTAACTACTGCCACCTAATATTTGAAATCACGTTAGTAGCGCAACAACGTGTGAAACTAACACGTAAGCACAAAGATAAATAATTTTCTTTCAATTGATTGTCTGGCTTTTGTTTTATAATTAGCGGTTTCAAAAGTGCTAATTAAATATCTAAGTTTTACAACAATCCATCTTTTAAACACTTGTATGGCAGTCAGAAAGTTCATTAGGTTTTCATACTACAGTATAAAACAGTAACTTTGCATTTGGTGAAGTCGAGTAAGTCTGCAGTCATGAAAGCAGGTTCTTTTTACGGAGCTGGTCGGTCTAGGCCTCGAATAAGATTTCTAGCATCCGCTAAAGGCATTGTTGAATCTCAAGAATCTGATGATTTAGAAATAGTGCTGCTTCCTCCAGAATCGGCTAATCAGGGAATTGAAAGTGATGAGGAAGGTAGCGATAACATTTTGAATGAAGAATGTTTGCCAGATGAAGTTTCCGGAGAAGTTGAAATACACGGAGAAGCTTTCGAAGACGAAATTACAGAAAAAGAATCCAGGCGCAGTGTATGGCGTAAAAGTGATGATGTAAGTCTTTGTGATGCAAAGGAACTGCAGAAATCAGATGAAGTTATGGTGCATGGAGGAGAGAGGGTATGTACCAAACTTTTTCTCTGTTTTTTTCTGATTCTATGATTTCTCTACTCGTAGAACAAACAAACTTATATGCTACTAGAGACAAAAATATTCAGATTTTCAAAACAAATAATGCAGAAATGAGAAAATTTTTGGGTCTATTGCTAATAAGTGGGTACCACAATCTTCCTTCAGAAGCAGACTACTGGAGCACAGCTGAAGATCTGGAAGCTCCTATCTTTTCAAATATTATGGTGAGAGATCGTTTTCGTGTTATAAAATCATGTTTGCATACAGCTGACAACCACAACCTTGCACAATCTAAAGTAGCAAAGATATTGCCCCTATTGGAACTTTTGCGAACTGATTGCTAGAAGTTTGGCGTGTTTCACAAAAATCTCGGTATAGACGAATCCATGGTGCCATATTGCGGTGTCCATAGTGCAAAGCCTTATGTCAAGGGTAAGCCCGTCAGGTTTGGCTACAAGCTATGGATGCTTTGCAGCAGTAATGAGTATCCATATAACTTGGAAATATATTGTGGCAAAGATGAAAGCAGAACAAACCCTTTAGGAACTCACGTTGTAGAAAAAATGCTGAGCCCTGTAACAAACCCAAGTCAGCACGTGGTCTTTTTTGATAATTTTTTTACTAGCCATACGCTGCTCACCAATCTTGCTGGAGAAAATGTTTGGGCTTGTGGTGCAATAAGGGACAACAGAACAAACCATTGCCCTTTGATCTCTAAAAAAGATTACGAAAAAACAGCCCAGAGGGACATTCGATTTTCGATCTGATGGTTCAGTTGTTTGCGTAAAATGAAACAACAATTGCCCCGCTACTGTCGCAAGTAATTATTATGGTGTGTACCCGATTCAAAAAGTCGAAAGAAGAGTAAAAAACGAACAAAAGAAAACTGTAGACCAACCCTTCCTTATCAAAATGTACAACAAAGGAATGGGACGTGTGGATGTTTGTGACAGGTTGTTGTCGTCATACAGACCACGGCTTCGTTCTAGAAAATGGTGGTGGAACTTGTTTTCGCATATGCTAAACCTTTCTGTTGTGGCTGCTTACAAGTTCTATAACCATGTAAACTCAAACGGCGTGAGTCATATTGAATTTCGAAGAGAAATAGCAAGATCCCTGGTAAAAGTGGACTGTTCCAGAAAGCGTCTCGGCGGACCAACTGCGCCGCCAAGCAAAGCAGTAAGATTTGACGGAAGCAATCACAACCTCAAATCCGTTACCCAAGGAAGATGCGCGCTTTTTCAAAAAAATACCAGATTGTGTTGCGTTAAGTGCGGAAAACGGTTGCATAAGTTGTGCAGCGATCAATATCACAGAAAGTAATTTGCATTCCAATATAAGCAACTGAACATTACGGTCGTGTGCTATTATTTCCGCTTGTGTATTTTGTATGTTCATTAAAAGGTCAAAAAACTTCACATCTGCAAGCATTTTGTCAATTGTGCATGCAAGGTTGTGCGTTATGCAACGTAATTTTGCCTAATAATCATCACAACACTTTTTGAAAAAAAAAAGAAGTAATGACCTTTTTTTCGGAGATCAGCACCATTTCGGGCTACATCACACGATTTCCGGAGATCGCTTTCCGGAGAAGTGGTGATTTCCAAATAATGCCACTCACCATCAATAGGAATAGATTTGCGTGACTGGTGTGCCGCGAAATTTGATCAACTGGTTTCCTGTACCGGCACCCAAAAAAGTTTGGGGACCATTTATATACAGTCTTGCCTGCTTAAATTTTTTTTAACAGAACCTGGCTCGTATAAAATCCAGGTATGTAAATGTGGTCCGTAGCACTGAATGAGTTTGACACCCCTGCCTTTAAGCAGCATGTTTTTGTGCCTTAATCAGGCATTTTCTTGTGCAGGAAGAGGTAAGTCAATAACTGATAAAGTGAAGTGCAGTCAATTAAACCTAAAATAAGTCTGTTGTTCGCAGGGCGGCAGTTCGACTCCCAGTGAACTTAGTCAAATACACTTGTTAAAAAAGGCGATGATGCAATACCATGTTTAAAAACACTTAAATGAATAATCGCTTGTTGCACTTCAAGAAATACTTTTAATACTTTTAGCAGCAGTGCCCTGTTAATATCTTCCGAAAATGCTTTCAACCGTGTTTTTAGGGCCTGTATTTTTTGAAAAAATGAGGCAACTAAATTGTAGAATCAATGTTTAATTATGATGCAATCTTAGTTCCTAAAAACATAAAGTTTCTTGAAATTGGCAAGGTGGACGCGGACTGATGTTTAAGCCAAAAAATCGGTTTTCTCTATCAAAAAACGCAACTTCAAAAAGGTATCTTCAACTTTGATGTCACCATGACGTCATCAACCTCCTTATTTTTCTTGCTTTGGTATGATCATAAATGATGCCAAGTTTACAATTTGTATGTCACGCAGTTTTGGAAGAGTTAAGCTTAAATAGATGGTAAAACACAAAATCGCTTGTTACGTCATCAATATTCTTAAAATTAAATAACAAATTCTGTTTTGGGAATCATGTTGTTGACATCTTCCGAAAGAGCTGTCCACTGCTTTTTTGCGGTTAGTATTTTTTAAGAAATTAGGGAAAACCAATTTTACTATTAATTGTTGATTATAACAGCATCATGAATCATAAAAAGTGAAATTTTCTTTAAGTTGACAAGTCGGGTGCTGGCTTTAATGTAAGACTAAAATGGCATTGATCCATCAAAAAATGCATTTTTTGGAGAGTGTGTCTTCATTTGTGACGTTACCAACCTTCTTATGACCATTGTATTGGCGAGGTGATAAATCGTGTTAAGTTTCATGTTTGCATGCTAAGTAGTTTTTTGGAAGAGTTAAGCTTAAAAAGCGGGCAACACACAAAATTGTTTACTGTTTTGCCACTAATCCTTAAATTAAAAAAAGAATTTTTTTTGGGAATTATGTTGTTGATACCTCCCAAAAGAACCATCAACCGCTTTTCTAAGGCTAGTATTTTTCAAAAAATCAAAGAAAACTATTTTTGCAATTAATTGTTAATGTAATGTTATCATAGATTGTAAAAACATGAAATTTGCTTTAAGTTGGCAAGTAGAGTACTTGCTTTTATTTACGCCAAAATGGGATTCCATCGTCACAAAGACCCGATTTTTAATAAAAGTTATTTTTGATTTTGACAACACCATGATGTCATCAAACCGTATATGACACTCAACCCTGGGTGGTAATCAACTGTAGCAGATTCATATTTGCACGCCCTATAGTTTTGGAGGAGTTTAACCGTATGTACGACACTCGTACGTACAAAGCAAAAATTTTTCCATTTCCGTGTAGATGTGACCTCGTTATGACGTCCAGCACTCATGAGAATCATCCCAGGGAGATGACCGATTGTGCTCAGTTTGTTGTTTGTACGTCCAGTAATTTAGGAATAATAAACAAAAACAAAAATGGAAAAAATCTTTGCTTTTTTTGTGTAGACTACTATCTTTTGAGATATTTTTGAACTTCATGAATTCATTAATTTTGTCAAAAGTTAATCCAATGTAGGCGTTTTTGTTAATAGCTGCGAAAATCACCAGTTGGCGCACGGGTGTACCAATGCGCAGTTGGTAGAATGACATTGTTGGTGCACGGGTGTACCGATACTCGCGAAACGTGTTGAAAGCATAGAAATGGAATTGATTCGCAATTTGTAGTAAAAAAAATCAGTCAAAATGCTGGTAGATATCTTTTTCAGGACCAGCGTAACACGTATTTCATGTCACGTTTATGTGTTTCTCATTAAAACATAATAATCTCTTTTTTAAAACGCATTATTTTCCAGTTGTAACCAACACATTACATTATTGTTTCAAATATAATAAATTAGTAACTTTTGAGACTTGAATGTTTTTAAATTTTATGATCTAAATTAAGGGTGTAAGCTGTGGCCCTTGGTCAAATCTGGCCAGCTACCGGCTCGCAGACCGATGAAGTTTGTGGCTTGTAATCTGCGTTCACACACTGAATTTTTAGGTTGACAATTTTGAAATTCAGCTTTTTCAAGACCGACCTATTTAGATGGTCTCCCAAACAAAAAAGTCTTTTAAATTGTTCAGTGACAGCATTTGACGAATTTGGCTATACATTCACTGTCAAAACGTAGATCTCCAAAAAAAGGGATTTTCTTTCTGTCAACTCCACGTTTCATACAAAGTCTTTCGCGAACGCTTTCTCTGAAACAATAACCGGCATGCGAAATTGCCGTCAGCAAAAGAAGTTGCACACCTCTGAACTAATTTTAAAAAATATTACTTTTGGGATTTTTGAATGAAAAAAAGTAGAAGTTAGCATGTAGAAGATGCTTTTCAAGTGAAAGCAAAATGTTTAAAAAGCTTTGCAAACATTTAGATACAAAGTGGAAACTGTAAAGGATATTCGGAGGCAACAGATGTCAGCGGTTCTTGTTTGGGCTTAGGCCAATCTCCTCCAACTGTGAACATGAAAAACACAACCCAGCCAGTCGTTTGCAAAAGGCCCTCGGTTGGTTTATGGATAGGAATAAATGTTGCAGTTGTTGCCATACTGCTTGTCCTCATCGCAGCGACATTGATTTGGAAAAGGCAAGTACCATACAAACAAAAATATAGCTGGCTTAAGGAGTGTAGTGGCTTAGGAAATCCTTTTGAAAGGCTCATCTTGCATCTTGGAGAACATACTATAAATTGCCTCATTATGAGGCTCACACAGAATATTTTTACAACTCTGATAGTTTCTTTTTCATTAGTGCCAATAGAATAGATTTTGTTGCCGATATTGGTTTACAAAGTAGTGCTAATGTAAATGCACATAGTTTAGACGTGAACTTTCAACATTCTAGATCAATGGTTCCTAATCAAGAGTCCATTCACCCTCAAATATCCGCAGAGTACTTTCTAGGGGCTCATAAAAGATTTCAGTTGGATAGACAATGCTGAATATAAGCTTTGCACTTGAAGCGTGTGAGGACCTTCAGGTGTGAATTAACACTAAACGCATTTGTACACGCGTTTTTGACATGATGTAAACGCGTTTTTGACATGATGTAATGGATTGCTGTATGGTACCGTATGATGCTGGTGATCATTTTTGAGCAAATTTTTCTATTGTAAACGCATTTGTGGGTGAGATCTTTTTTCTGATAATTTTGAACAACTGTAGACGGTTGTTGAGTTGGCAAGTTCACGGTATTAACTGAGTCATTAAAATGGTCTGCTCTGAAGTTGTTCCACACACAGCCCGCAACGAAGTTTTTGTTTGACATTTTTTACTTTTCAATTTTTATTGCTGCTGCTCTCACCTAATGGTAGCCCAAAAGAATAATAGCCACGAAACTCTCAGAAATCTTGGCCATTGTTTGTCGATGGCGGGCAAAAACTTGAAAGTGACATTTTAGTTTTAAATCTTACGGAAAACGTGAATTTGATCTTTTGGCATTGTTTAGTGTTTACTATGGTCAATTGTTGAGTCAATCAAAATCTTATGAATGGATATAGTCCGAATCAAAACTTGGCTAACAATCGAAACTAGAGCAGAAAATTTGAACAAAAATCTCAGCTGTTTTTTCGCACCATTTACATGTTTACGATATTTTACCGTTTTTAGCCTTGGTAGAAAATTAGCTTCGGGGTAATTCAATCAGTTCTATCCAAGACTGAACCAAAAATTGTAGCAAACATTATCTGTCTCGCGTGCAGGAAGCTTATGACCTATAGACTCGACAAGCAAACAATTCCAGCTGTAGCCAACCTAATCTTTTGTACCAGTGGTCCCAAACCGTTCGCAATGCATTTTTCTCCAAGATACTTTTGAAATCTTTTATTTCCGTTTTGAAGTAATACAAAAAGCAACTCACCGTCGACAAGATTAGCCTAGCACAAAGCATGACATCTCGAGAAAACTTATCACAATTTAGTGGAGTGCGAAGTCTTTTCTGCTTAAATCAACAGGCTTTGCCTTGAGCTAATCAAGAGCGGGATAAGCCTTCAGTGGGGAAAATCTTACGGTGCCAAAAAAGTCGACTTATTCTAAATATTACCTCAAGCCTACTAACACCGAAATTTTCCTCATTTTCGTCAGCATTGCCCAACGCAATGTCAGAAGGGAAGCTGCCAGGCATGTAAATTGCCGAAAGCAAACCAGCGATCAACAACATCGTCTACATAGACATACTTCAGAAAGATATCGACTGAAATCGAGGAAAAGTGTTTTCAGTGACATTGTCGGTTAATTGGGTAATTGGATACCTTTTCGCAGACACAGAATCGATCACAATTAAGTGGCCATAGAAAAGCATCGCTATTCCATTACCTTTGACACCTGAGTGTGCAGCACTACATTTGAGGACAACCAATATGTTGTCACCTACAATGAATTACCAAGAGCAGGGGTGGGCAAACTACGGCCCGCCAACACTTGTACAATCTTTTATACATTTAGTTTAATATGACAGGGGTGGCCATACTTGCCTTCTAAAGAGCCAAAAACGATAGAAGCCATCACTGAAAAAGCCGCTACGCAATTTTTAGTTTAAATTGACGCATTTTCCTCCAAATAGGGGGTGATGATCTTTTTTACTTTTGGACACCATCATTTTCAAAGCCCAGTAATACGACATTGCAAGGAGTTATTGTAAGATTTTAAGCTATTGTAAGCTCTTGCATTGCATACAGCTATTGCAAGATTTTAAGCACTGGTCCTCGGTCACTCTTGAATGGTGATTGCGGCCCTTGGCCAACTCTTGAATGATCAATGCGGCCCTCCGACTAAAAAGCTTGCTCACCCCTGACCAAGAGCATGCTTCATTAAATATCTGACACTATGCAATATATGTGGATAACAATGTATGAATCACATGTCGTCTCAATGTAGAAACGATCAGAAAACTCATGCTTCATAATAAAAAAAATTGGGCAAATTAAACTGTCCCAAGATATGTAAAATAAAATGTCGAATTGCTACATGAGCGCGCGCGCGTGTGTGTATGTGTGTACAGAAATACCAAAACGGAAGAGGACAAAAATGCCCTTTTACAAGCGTGGTATTTTTGAAGTTATTATCTTAAAAATTTCGTAAATTGCAAAAAATTTTGACAATTTTTAAAATTAAATATTGGTGGGGTCACTTTTTCACCTTCATTAGGATGCAACCTTGTTTTCTTTCGAAACCACCTTGCATCGAGGGTGGATTTGTCCCTTCCTTTTGGGTGAAATTTTCTCTTTGGAGGTGTATTTGTGATGCAGGCGTTCAACAAGTCTTCGATTAATTGTCTCTACGTCAAGTAAATGAGCCTGTCGCAAAATGAAAAAGCTTCACCTATCAAAGATTACTCCTTCCTTCGAGATCTTGAATCGCCCATGTCTATGCGTGCTTGCGTGTTTGTGTGCGTTTGTGCGTGTTTGTATTTGCGTCTTTGATTGCTAAAGAACAAAGCTGAGCAAATGCGTGAAATAATCCTGAAGTACAAACGTTCAATCAAAAGTGACAAAATTGAAAAATGTAAAACTCTTGTTTCGTAAACCTTGAAATGCGAGAATTACTCCTCAAATTGTGTAAAATTTTTTTGAATAGAAATTCTCCCTCCATTGGGAACCATTGCTTTATATAACAATAAAACAAAGATTTAATTGGCTGCTAACATACAGCACGTAGCTTTACAAAAGATAACTTGATTTATATTTTAGGAAAACTGCAAATCGAAAAATGCAAGCTCCCAACTTTACCAGACTCGATGAACAAAATATGTACGCTGATGAAACAGGTAAAATTTGTGCCTGTGTAACCGGAAATAAACTGTAAAGTTACCAGAAAAATTCAAAGAATTAAGACCATTAAGATCATATAGCAAAAGATAGTTTCTAGAAATCAGTTACTTTAAATAGGAAATTTTTGGTTAAAAAAATAGGCAGATCATCAGATACCACAGTGTGTGATTTTGGCTTCGACATTCAATTGGTAGCCTAAATCTTGTTCTATGTCATCTGCTGCAATACAGCTGGGTCAGTACGACATATTCTGTTTCTGGTTTAAAGATCTCTTCTTTAGCAAAATCCATGTCCCCAGTAACCGTCTTTAGCCTTTGGTGCTATGTATCGACTTGTTTCGGCAAAGCTGTTAACAATAAGTATGTGGGGGTGAAAGCAGCAAAAAACATATCTATGCTGCATATACCGTAGGTGGATTTATCTCTTTATTTAGGAGCCCAGAAACACATGTATTCGAATTAGTACTTGTATCATATCTCTTGACAAAAATTGCAAGGTAAGGAAGGGGATGCAATTTTTACAAGTTGCTTGTAAAGAGGCGACCTGCACCTGCTCTTCTTCAATTAGGCTACTACAAGTGACAACCAAAAACAGACCATCACATTTTTTTTGATGATCTCTAGAACAATTGAAAAACAGAAAAAATAGGGCTTGTTTCCTCATTGGTACAAATAAATTTTCCTGGCCACGCCTATGGCACGACATGAAAATTTTATTTTATACTAATCAATTACAATAGTTGATGAAAAACATGCACTTTTCATTCTTGGTGAAAACGAAAATTTATTTGTCCAAATGTCAGCGAATTTTTATTTAAAAATTGTTAGTGTAACTGTTTGTCCAGTTTTTTGTTGAATAGGTGAAGAAAATTTGAAGTTTGCTGAATAGTTCACAAAAAGTAAAATTGTGGCGGGTTATTAAATAATATTTGCTGTTTTATCGATTGATTACTTGAAAGTAGCCTGGATTTGGTAAAACTGAGGAGGAGGTTATGGCACATGCGGCATTCCTAATTTCGTCTAAGATGCCCACTCTTATTTCGAATTTCATGTTGCTGTAAACTTTATTTAATGACGGTTGTTGTCTCGCTTAATCGGGACCAAAAAATTCGGAGAAACTCGTGCTGGAGGTAGTAGGAAATTGAGAAGAGAGAAATTTTACCTCCCTACAAAGGGTCACTATATTACGGATGCATAATCACAAACAATTTATTGACACAGGTTCGCCACCACAAAGGTTCAAAGGTGAGGTGTACCGTATTCTCTGTTCCTTAGATTTTTTGAAATGTTTTTTAATTTTCTCAATAATTTATTTTAAAATTTCTTCTGTTAGCCTACTTTTTTTTCATTTCATCAGCCAAGTTCTTTGTATGTGAAACAAACCGACAATGTGGGGTAATATTCAGAGCTTCACTTCTCACAAAATAGGCTTACAACTAGGTTCAATTTCCTTGGCGAGTCATGTCAAAGGCGTTGCAAACAGTATTCACAGTTTTTCTGCTTGAGATCAAGCAATAATAGGAAAAGGCCGTATATTTAGTAAGGATCTTAACAGGATTTCTTTTCCTTTAGAAGATAGTCAGGTGGTGGGGCCGGGCATTCTACGATTGTTCTACAATACTACGATGAGTCATGATTGTTCAGTTTTATTCTACGATAAATCACGACTGCTCAGCTTCCTATGATTTAAAACTTACAAACAGTGCATGAGTTTGTGTGCATGGATTAATAAAATACAGGCTGCATTGACGTCAAGATTGGGTGCATGTGGAATACTTACCGATATGTCTATGCAGCATTGGTAAATTATTTTTGCAGTTTTTTACCGGCTTACTATTACCTCTACGTACAAAGCCTTTACCACTTTCAACTGACTAGTATGAGTTTGATGTTGGTTCGCACATACATCCAGTTCTGTTTTGACACTTGGTTGAGTAACTTGGACTCCGGTCCAAGACAGAAATGATTGATGGTCCAAACCTTATGATCTTGTTGTTGTGTTTTTATGAAATGCACTTTACGAAAATTTATTCTGCTTGTTTGCACTGCTTGTGGTAAAAATGAGCTGTACCAGCATTACTAGTGATTCCGAAATGGGTCTGAACACATAGTTGTTCCAGTAAAACTGGCAAATTTTTTTTTTAGCAGTAGATAGATACAAAAGGTTAGAAGTCTTGAGATTTTGTGGTGGAAATAATCATTAGTCTATCTTTTTTTAATACGATAGTTACAGTAAAATCACTAAAAGTTTTAATTCCGTTTCTTTATAGATGTTACGAATAACGCTACAGCAATTTAAAAACTTTGTAAATGAAGAAAAGAGAAAATGGAGATATGGACAAAATTAATCCAAGATGTTCAAAACTTCTTTTTATGCCTCGAAATATTCTTGTAAAAATTACTTGCAATAGGCATATTTACAAAATTATGGTAGAGCTCAAACTATCATTGGCAACCAACGTAAGCTTGTACAGCAATTTAAGTTGTATAGAGGGTCATTAACTTGCATTTTGCAATTTTTGCTTCCTACACTCAACAGGAAGGTTGCACGCACGTGATCAAACGTCATCAAAATGCACTTTCGAAAAAAGTGGCTGACCACTTTCAGTGATTTTGCATTGAATTGAATGGGAGTGATACCGTTTTTTGCAAATTAAATGGATAAACGTAACGGTTGTTAAATGAATCTAAAATATGTTGTTTTACTGATGTTAAGGAATGAATCTAAAGTCAAAGTAAGGTAAGAGATGCTAAGGTTTGCTTGTTATTGCTGCTAGTTAGGCTAATTTTATGGGCTAAATATGCAGGTTTATTTGTAGCCAGCTTCCGTGAGAGTTTCATATTCGATTAATCAGGATGTTTGGGAATGCTGAGTTTAAGTTAATTGCAATATGCAACTTGTACAGTATATTGAGTTGCATCAGCTTACTGAAAAGTCGAAAACTTAAGTTATACTGTAGCCTAAATGACAGGGCGGGCTTCTGTACCGTTTGTTATATGCTGGATTAGTTATTGATGAACAAAATCAGCAATTCTTTTGAATTTTTTTGTCAATAGTGCTTGCAGACCAATCATATTAATATATCAGATGCAAATTTGTGACCTTAACTACTCCTTAAACAAATTTTTGGGCTATTGCCAACGCTGTTGGACCAAGGGTAATTTAAAAACTTACGGTACCGATTCATTTATTCATGCGTAGGAGCTCATGCTCTGTGTTCATGTCTTTCGTCAAACTGGGCCACCATGACGGGTAGACCGCTTGGCCCCACCACCTGTTTGTCACGTAAAGATGGAGGCATCCCGTTAAGTGCCTTGTCCATGGACACGACAAGCAAGCTTGCCGGCAAGCTTACAGAGCCGGTAGCAATGATCAGATAATGGTTGTATTAGCTAATGTACTGACAAGTATCTAATTGGTATAGAGTTATTTTTAACTGAGGAGCAAATGGTATTTAGATGGCGCTTCTCTTAGGAGCAATTTTTTAAAATTGGCACACAGTAATAAGTTTGGACTAGCCAACTGAAAAACCTAACTTCAACCAAATCGCTTTTGATTAAATCTATTTGTTTCCAAGGATCCAACTAGCAATAACTCCTTAGTTTTCAAAATAACCGCAAAAGTTGGTGTTTGCCCTATACCTTTCCAGCATAAATTACAGGTTTTGGTCAGCCACTTTTTTTGGCGCGAAATGTGCGAGGTCATATGCAGCCTTCCCATAAATATCAATTCAAAATTTGCAAAAGAAACATTAAAATTTATATAGCACTGGTCATCAAAAAATTGTTGGAATGAAAACTAGCAATCGTTTTTATCTAATTTGGTTGAGTTAAACTCAAATCCCAAGGCAGATTTTCTTTATCACGTCAGATTTCTGAGATAAAAGCACTTTTGCTATTTTGGTGCATGTCTTATTAAGTAGGTAGTAATTTAGTTTTACATTATAACACTCACTATTGCTACGTAACAATGGCATTCATAGCTTTTTGCAGAGGTGGGCGCTTCCGCAAATCCGCAAATTGCGGACTCAAGTTTCTATTTGCGGATTTGCGAACCTAATTTCTTACCGCAAACATTTGCGGATTTGCGGTGAAAAACTGAAATTTACCACAAATCCGCAAAGCAACAGGCAATGTTGCCTGTTCCGCGGTAAAACCGCTGGGAAGGAGTGGACGCTCTTGTTTTCTGGGTTGATGACCTTTTTTTTTTGGAGGTCAACGTCTGATCGACGGCAAAATTTGACCTCCAAAAGTAAAAAAGGTCATCACGAGAACAAAATAACAGTAAATAATGTAATCTAAGTTTGCGGAAGTGCAATGTGCATTTGCGGTTGCAAAAGTGCGAAAAGTTACCGCAAACTTGCGGATTTGCGGTTGCGGAACACCTCTTGCAGTTTTGCGTGGTTTGCGGTTGCAGAATTGAGTGTAAATTTGCGGTGCCCAACTCTGGCTTTTTCACACCGCTTTCACCATATTGTTTTTGTGATGCAATGGGCCAGCTTGAAATCTTGTGTAGGAGGATAGTGTGCTTCAGTTGTAGGTTTACTGTAGTTCTTACCTGCCAGCTGGCCTGAGCAGCTTGGTAATCTTTAGGGAAAAATTTCAGGTTTACATCTACTTTTATGTTTATACCAAAACGCTTGATTTATTTGGTAATATGCTGAAAGCTTTATTCTGTTACTATTTTAGTTTGTGATGATGTTCTTAAAATTGCTGTAAATAGAGAATAAACCATGCTTCCTATTCTAAGCGGCGTTGTATGAATCACCCAGACAACTTCTGGTACATTTGTGGTGAGTGATCTCCAACTACTTATCGTGTATAGCTTTCCGGAAGAACTTGGTTTGCCTCCACTCACTATTTCGAATGCAATGTGGGTAATCAGAACAAGTCTTTTTTTTGGCTTGATGGAAAAAAGAAGCAAATGCCATTTGGCTTTCCAATAATTTGGCGTGGGCAAAGAGATCATATTTATAACTGCTTCTTTTGTATGATTAAGATCACAATATTTTTTGGAAAAACCAAGTCCAAAATTATATATATCCAACTTATAAGTCTGCTTTTAGACCTTTTCCTCATCGTTCAGATATTCCTGTACCAAGTCCCCCATCTAGTTACGTGGAATCTTATTAAGCGAGAAACTACAATTCCATTTGCGCAACAAAAGCCTTTCTTCTTATTGTACCACTTTCAATGATATCTGCTATTGTACGAAGGCAGACAGATTGATCAACGATTTAGGGTATGAACATAGTCCTGTTGACAGGAGGTTGCTCATTTATTCCAGCAAACCTAACTAAATGCCGTTTTGCTGCACAACGAAAATAGCAAACCATTTATTCCTGTGGGTCACAGCACTGCAAGAAGATTTACTTACAATACAATGAAAGTGCTCTTTGAACACTTGAACAATCCTAAGTACCCCTGAACAATATGAGGCGATCTTAAAGTGGTATCTCTTCTCTAGGGATTGCAGTTGGGTATACCGAGCTTATGCGTTTATACTTCTTATGCGTTTGGATAGTCGTCAGGAGATCAGTCATTACGCTGTTGAGGTATGGCCTCCCCGAGAAAATCCACAAATTAGACCATACAATGTCAAACACCAATCTTTAGTTGATCCGAACAATGTGTACTTACCTGCACTCCATATTAAACTTGGGTTCGTGAAAAATTTTGTGAAAGCCATGGATCTACATAGGGAAGGAAGTAAATATCTACAAGACCTATTTGAAGCTGAAAAGTTACACACAGTCAAAAGCTGGTGTTTCTGTAGCTCCTGAGATCATAAAGCTTACGGTTGACGACCATAGTTTCCAAAAATGACTTAACACAATGGAGCTTGAAACATGGGGGAGGTTTAAATCAATGGTGAACAACAATTTTCTTGGGAAGCTGCAGACACAAATGCTGATATTGTTGACAACATGCTGAAAAGACTAAGATGTCTTATGCCTCTTGACTTGCATTTTTTGTATTCACATTTGGGCTTCTTTCCACCTAATCTTCGTGCTATAAGTGATGAACAAGAGGAAAGATTTCATTCGGACATCTCCATGGTGGAAAGCCAAATCGGATATTCAAATTGCTCAAGATATATCACCAAAGGCAATTATGAGTATTATCTTTTCTAAGACAAGGCCACAATTAAATCTTCTTGTTGAAAAAACCAAGAACAATTTACATATTAAACAAAAAGCCGTCGCTGTAATGCCGGCACTGGCATTTTAGCTTTCAAGCCTAAAGTGCTGCTCAATAATTCTTTTTGGTTACATTTAACGCGTGATGCAAGCGTGGGTTCATCTGGTGCATGCCATCACATTGCCTCTGCATCAGCCACGCATCACTGTATGTGCAGTCAAGTAAAACAGTCAGAAACAATTGATTGGTAGCAATAATCACGTGAAAAAGAAAAGTAGAGCTGGGCGATTTTATGGCGAGATAGACAAATGACAATAGTTCTTCTTCTTCGTCGTTTGAGCTATTTGCTCTGAGCATTATCCTGGAAGATATGTACATACACTGCGTTAGCGCTCATGCTCTGTTTGCGAGTCTTCAGTTAGACTGGGTCATCATGACGGGTGGACTGCTTGGCCCCACCACCTGTCTGCCACATGAAGATGGATGCATTTCGTGAAGTGCCTTGCCCAAGGAGGCAACAAGCAAGCTTGCCAGCTTGTTCTCCACATTATGCTATTGTGCTGAGCGCCAAGCAAGAAAGCTGTAAATACCATTTTTTAAAGTCTTTTGATATGACTCAACTTAGAAAATAAACCCACATCTACCGACTGCGAAGCGGACGCTCTAATCACTACGCCATGGCGCTGGTAAATCTATATATATAAAACTCAAAGTTTGTCTGTCTGTCTGTCCGCTATGGAAATAAAACTGGAGACATTTAGATACAAACAAACATATGAATCTTATATAACTTTTTCCAGGGAAGCCAAGTACGGTATTTTGATTTCGATCAGAACCGTCTATGGGGGGATACGAGCCTATATTTATTCAACCTATATTAAAATATGGTTATTCAATGTAAAAATTTAATCAGTCTTTACATTTTACCCGATCAACGACGGGTAAATCTACCAGTAGTTAATAGATTTAACAGCAATAGTTAATAAATTTGAAAGAAGGTGTGGAGTTTACGTATGAAAAAAAATCATGACATAGTCTAGAAGTACCTGTGTTTACCAAGCAGAGGAATGCGTTGCATGGTATCTTTTTCAGGGACACAACAGTACAGGTATCAGGACAAATACCCACCGGACAAATACCCACCGGACATATACCCCCGGACAAATACCCACCGGACAATTACCCCCCTTGCAAAATACCCCCTGGACATATACCCACCAGTTTTTTTTGTTTTGTTTAAGGGTTAGGGTTAGGGTTAGGGTTAGGGTTAAGGTTAGGGTTAGGGTTAGGGTTAGGGTTAGGATTAGGGTTAGGGTTAGGGTTAGGGTTAGGGTTAAGGTTAGGGTTAGGGTTAGGGTTAGGGTTAGGATTAGGGTTAGGGTTAGGATTAGGGTTAGGGTTAGGGTTAGGGTTAGGGTTAGGGTTAGGGTTAGGGTTAGGGTTAGGGTTTTTCCTCACATTTCATTTTGTGGTGGGTATATGTCCAGGGGGTATTTTGCAAGGGGGGTAATTGTCCGGTGGGTATATGTCCGGTGGGTATTTGTCCGGTGGGTATTTGTCCGGGGGTATTTGTCCTAGAATCAACAGTACAATGCTTGGAATGAACTTTGAGCCCGCAACGTAAAGGGTTCCGGTTTACTGCACCACGCTGTCGCTTTGTCTATCATTTAATGAGTTGTTGTTCTGCTTGTTAGAATTCGATATTCAGATGATTCGCCTTTACTTCATTCTTTGCAGGCAAGGGAGGCTTAATCTGGATTTAACTTTTCCGAAGAATTAGACTAACTCTAATAGGCTCGATATCTTAGAATGTAAATAATAAAATTCACTGCAAATCATACGTAGCCCTCAAGTAATGTAACGCAATTGACATCCACACTATAAAATATCTGGTTTGAAAGGGATGTAGATTAATGCACTCGTACACTGTACTTGTAGTTAACTTCATTTGCGAATATTTTAAGTTGTTGTTGGTTACCCGACCCCTTCCGAGGGATGGGGGCATGGCGGAAGACCATGGAGCCCCAGAAGCCGGGCAGCTCCCCAGGGTCTGGACCAGAGGTCGTAGAGAGACAGAGAATCGCCAAAGAGTGAGCGGCGCAAACAGTCCGTAACTGGACAGTGCAGAATGAGATGAGAGATGTCCTGGGACGGGTGTCCACAGGCGCTGCAGGAAGGATTCTCAATTCTGCCAATCCTTGAGAGGTAAGAACCTAAAAGAAGACTGTGTCCATTGCAGCGAAGACCAGAGAGGACACAGCGAGCATGACGAGGGAACACAGGTTCCTCAGTGGAAATCGAGGGAACCTGTGTGTCTAAATATTTGGAAGAGACAGTACGCCTCCAGTCCGAGATAAGACGAGAGTGGATACGAGAGATAAGAGGAGAGAAACTACAAGAGATTGCGGAGGGCACAAGTAGCGCTCCCCGTCTGGCAAGCTCGTTAGCCGTGTCGTTCCCCGGGAGAAACGAATGTCCGGGGACCCATTGTAGCCTGATAGAACAGGAGGAAAGAGAAGACAGTTCCTGCCAGATCTGCCACAGAGTTTGAGATAAGAGGAAAGATGGAGGAGAGGACAGGGTGGCAAGAACAGAACGAGAGTCAGATAGTAGGAGAAGAGAAGAAAAATGGCAGACTTGTTGGTGCTACCGATACCAGCAAAGAGCGTGCAGAATGGCGCAGGCTTCAGCGGAGAAACTTGAATATACTGGGCCTGCCGAAAAGGAAAGAGTGGCCTCAGTGCCACAGAGAGAGCAGTTGGCAAGAACCCCGGAGCCGCCTTTGCCAAAACGAAAAGAAACAGAGCCGTTTGTCCAGAATACCAGATCATGAGGGGGGAGAAAGTCAAGATGGGCGAGAGCCGCACCTTGGCGAGAAAGAGGGGGATCAGAGCGAGAGCATGAAGAGGAAAGGGTGGACTCCACAGTGAACGAAGGCAGATTCCAAGGAGGACAGGGAGGGCAAGCAAGAAAAGCTTCCCTAGAACAAGTAGAGGAAAGCATGAGCGGGTGGGTGGACGCAAGAGCTCTCCAGGACGATCTGCAGAGTCTTGGCTTCACTCCAAGTCTGGCCAAACCTGAAATAGGAAAAGAGGTTGGGAGACGAAGAGCCCGCTCATAAGATAAAAGAGTATAGTGAATCAGACTGACTCATAGAGGAGGTAGAGAAGCCTCGGTGAGTAGTAGAGGAATAGGGGAGGACGAGAGGCAGCCGGTGATGGCGCGGCTGGCCGCTCGATGGAGGCGTTCCAATTTGGTAAGATTGGTAGCGCTTAGGAAAGGAAACCATCATCCGGGTGAAGCGTTAGTGAGAAGGGGCCGAAGAAAATATTTGTACAGAACAGAGAGGGACTCCTTAGAAGGGCCCAAAGAGGAAGCAGAGATACAGCGTAAGGCCTTGACACGTGGGAAAAATTTGGCATTCCGCAAAGATACATGTTTAGAAAAGGAAAGAGTGCGGTCGAAGGTGACCCCGAGAAAAGTTGGAGTGGGATTAAAACGGAGGCGGGGGCCGAGTAAGAGGAGGTTGGGTTGGAGGTTAGCTTGGTGGGGATCCACTGAGGAAAAGGAGGCCTCACATTTGCTCGGATTGAGAGGACGACACCAGTACTCAGACCAGCGCTCCAATTGAAACAAAGCTCCTTGTGTGGCCTCCACCGCAGTGGGGACCAAGGGGGAAGAGGACCAAATGGCCAGATCGTCAGCGTAAAGAGAGCAGCTGACGGAAGAAGGCAGAGATGCCGGAAGATCATTAATGAAGAGAGAGAAAAGTACAGGGCCAAAAACGGATCCTTGCGGAACACCTTGACGGACTCGAAAGGAACGGCTATTGTGATTTTGAAAAACCACACAAGCACGCCTATCAGAAAGCAAAGATTGAGTCCAGCGAAGGAAAGATTGAGTTTGAGTCCAGCGAGCTTTCTGAAAGCAAGGAGGGATGGCAACCGAAATGAGTTTGTGGAAAAGAGCGGGATGCCAGACAGAGTCAAAAGCTTTCGAGAAATCGATAGCAGAGAGAATCGTCCAAGAGCCCGGCCTGGGTTTGTTAAACTCATCCGAAATGGACTGAGAAAGGAACAGAATTTGATCGAGTGTAGACCGACCAGGGCGGAAACCGGCCTGGCGGGGAGAAAGAATGGAATTAGATTCCAGAAAGAAGAGTAGACGGGATAGAATGATGCGTTCAAACAGCTTTGATACGCAGGAGGTGAGAGAGATAAGCCGGAAGGAAGCAGGAGAGTGGAGAAGTTTTCCCATCTTGTGGATGGGAATAATGGAAGATGTCTTCCAGATGGAAGGAATGTGAAGACCAGGAAAGATTGAAGATGTGAAGAAGAAAATCCATGCCAGAGCGAGGAAGGTGCTTTAGCATGGGATAGGCAACTTTGTCTGGGCCAGTGGCAGTGGATGAGGTAAGATTAGAGGCAGCCGCAAGAAATTCTGCGGGAAAGAAAGGAGAGCAAAAGGAAGAGTGAGACTCCACAGAGCACGTGGCTCGGCGGAGCTCAGTGAGGTAGCCTCTGGCTCTGCTACGCAGGGCCTTTGGCTGAGAAACACAAAAGTGCGATCTCAGGTAAGCGGCATAAACCGAAGCCGATTCCCTGGGAGAAGAACAGTTAGGAAAGTTAGGAGAGGAGGAAGACGAGCCAGCGATAGAGCGAAGAAGAGAGTGTACAGATTTAGGGTTAGACCTAGGTGAAAGAGAAGAGCAAGTCGTCTGCCATGCCTCAGCCTTGGCCTTGGCGATGACTGACGAGGCGCGTCGAGAAGCAGAGATGTAAGCCTGGCGATCTTCATCACTTCTGTGAGCGGCAGCAAAAGCCTTGCGTCTTTCACTAACCGCTTGTTCCACCTCAGCAGACCACCAGGCATTAGGAGGGCGTTTGATGCGGCCGAAAGGAATGGAAGATTTGGCCGCATTCAAAGTCAAAGAGGTAAAGAGAGCAGCAGCAGAGGAAAGAGAAAGAAACGAGTATTCCTCTGCTGAAAGACAGTGGGAGTCAAAGTAAGAGGCAAAGCCATCCCAGCGAGCTTTCTGAAAATTGAAGGAAGGGGGGGCGCTCGTTGGGGCGAAAGACCGGAGAGAGAGGGATAGATAGAAGAATTGGTAGATGGTCAGAACCCAGGTCATGAAGCACCTCCCAGGAGCAAGAAAAAGCAAGAGTAGAAGGAGCAAAGGAGATGTCAGGAAAGGAGCGACTGCCAGAGGAGCAATGGAGAAGAGTGGGTGTGTCAGGGTCATTGAGGGGGAGGAGGTCAGAAGAGATGACCGAGTCGAATACTTCCTCCTCGTGGGGGTCGGAAGTACCTCTTGAGGTTAAGAGGGGGTGATGGCAATTGAAGTCCCCCAGAATGAAGAGATTTCTGGAGGAGGGAAGACTGGAGGGAGAGAAGGAATCAGTTCTGCCATCCGTGGGGAGGAGCGAATAAGGGGGGACATACACATTAAGAAATGACACCGAGGAGGAGTTGTTAAGAGAGATGTTGATTCCTACATAATCAGAGTAGGGATCAAGCGAAGAGAGAGAGGAGGTAGAAAGTTTGGAAAAGGATAGGCCCTGCCTGACGAAAATGATGACGCCGCCGCTAGCGTGCGTGGTATCAGGAGAGAGAATGCCAGACCGGAAGTGGATGCGATCAGAACGCAGAGCAGAGAATCCAGGAATCCGGAAAGAAGAAGATGAGTTAAGATTGGATTCCTGGATGCAGATAAGGTCAACTGGATAGGATAATAGAAAATGAAGTAGTTCAGTGCTCCTGGCTCGGAGACCTCCAGCATTCCATTGAAGAACCCTGAGAGAGTCAGGGGGAGGAGAGGAGGCAGGAGACATAGAAAAATGGCCAGGAGCAAGGGACGGTGGTGAAGGGGCAGAAGAAGGAGATATAGAATGGGCAGATAGGGGGTAGGAGATTTGGAGACGGGGGTGGTGCAAGAGTGGAGGATCAGTAGAGGGGGGGCCAGATTGCACAGTGGAGGTATACGTGTCGGAGGAGTCCGAGGAGGGAGTCACAGTGTTACGGCAGGGGAGGCAGCTCCAAGAGTCAGAGCTGCCAAGAGCTCTGAATTTAGACAGGGAGAGTTGTGAGCACCTTAGATGGACCCATTTGGAGCAGGTGCAGCATTGCGCTGACTTGCCCCGCCAGGTCACATTTCCAGCGCACACAGAGCAAGGAAAGATGGGGCCGGGGTTAGGATGAACGTTACCGCTCATCAGGAGAAGAAGAAGAATGAGGAGACGAAGAAGGGCAAGAGTAGGGCAGGAGAAAGGAAAAAGTGAAAACAGGCGACCGATTTTGTAGATGCTGTGTTCTGCCCTTCTGCGGTCGTTCAAGGGGCAGCATAGCGAAAAAATGAAGGGGAGTGCCCGGGGTAACTGGGACCCTCGGGAAGGCCAACAGCCATTTCGATCCCATTAGACTGATGATGCTAATTTAGTGAAATCGATTTGTTAAATAAAGTGTGAGTTCTAATATTGACTGATTCCAGTCACAACTTTACTCTATAAAGTTTCAGTCTCATTCCATGTCTGAAATACATTTTGCACTTCTATCATCCAAAATTTAAGCATCGCAATCGTTTGCATGAGAGAAGCACTACGCAGGTGCGATCTTAGTTAATTTTTTAAAAGTTATAGCTCTCATTCTGAACGACTTCTATTCAAAGAAAAGAACTTCAAAGTAGTCGCATAAAATTTAACAAAAATTTACCAACCAAAACAGATTATCCCGGCTTACAGTTACATGTTCCAGTGGAACTGAAAGAGCACAATTTAAATATCTCTTACCGTAGAAAAGCAAAAATGGTCTGACATAGTCGTCCACACTAGTTTGCAAAAAAGTAAACAATACAAGTTGACTATAACCACACAAAAAAATGGAAAAGGCTATAATTAAAAATCAGAGGTGATTAGTTACAAAGTGATCAAGTCAAAGAGTATCTATTTATTTGGTGATAAAAACAAAACAAAACTGAAAAATGCAAATACAGTCAACTTCGGATATAAGAGATCCGCCGGCACCAGCTTAATCAGTCTCTTATAACCGAATTCTCTTATAACCGACTTATTAGTTTATATTGAAAATCATTTGGGACCTTTTGCGTAGTCCCTTATATCTGAATCTCTTATATCCGAAGTTGACTGTACAACTCACTTGATGAGGAGACAGTTGCAAGATCATTCGGTCATCAAGACACCGCCACATCAAATAATGGATTATCACAAATATAACAAAACAAAAACTGTACATGTATGACAAATGAAATCTCAAAACACACTTAAAAAAGAAAAATACTCAAGTTAATGTGCAATAATGCCATGCAAATCTGCAATTTTGTAATGCAATCCAATAAGTTTGAAACAAAAATAGTATTAGCAATAATTTATTCATTGGAGCATGGTTAAAGGAAAATCTCTTTGTATGCTTTTTTCAAACTGGTTTTTGGATTGATCCTTTATACCAGTGGTCGTTAACCTTTTTTGAATGCGAGCCACCTTGGCACCATGGAGAGCGTTGGCGGGCGGCACTAATACAACTTCAGATAGGTTGACTCTATGCTTTAAAATAATGCATTTTGTACTCTGTATCCAACGCTACATAGTGCTAATATGTATCTAAAAATAGTGCAGCAACAAAAATAAATCAACAACGCTAGCCAGATCAAGCTCCATCAACAATACCATTGACTTTTTTTGACAATGCCTAATGAATAAGAGCACTTGTTTGTGCACATACGAGTAATTATAGCACCGCCAGTGATTTCATCAGAATATTTATTGCCAAGCAAGAGTGGTGTGGTCTCTTCGCATGACAAATGATATCTTGCAATTAACAGCTTCAGGAAAGGAGAAAATTTTGAACACATTTCAGTACAAGCAACAATAATGACTTGGAAACATACCTGCAGTCCCGTTGCACTCCAACTTCGGGCCCCCCCCAAAGTAAGTGCAAGAGCCCCTGCGCACAGGTCATATCACTTTAGAGGTGTAAAATTGAAAAGCTGCATTAAGAAAATACACCACAATTTGTACATAAGTAAACAGGCTAATGTCAGAATAAAGCATGCCGATACCGAAGGTGCAAGTCATAAAAAATTCGGCACCGATGCCAGAGTTCAGTAGGACATTTATGCAGACACTGCGAAACGAAAGCAATGACACTGAAAAACATGAAAAAGTTATAAAAACACACTATCATTTAAATAGTCTGGAGCGAACCTTTTTGTTCGCAAATGCTGTTATGACATTGTCATAATCAAGAGATCGGGCGCAGTCATTTTCGGTTGACAACATGGCTAATGAAGATAGTCTACTGTCTGTCATAGACGTTCTATTAAAAGTTTTGATCAGTTTCAATTTGCTGAAGCTTCTTTCAGCGCTGGCAACAGTCACGGGGCAAGTTAGTAAGATTCGAAGTGCGATGTACACATTCGGATACAATTCAAATAAATGAGTCTTTAGAAGATAGTTCAGAAAGTCTTGAGCCGTATTGAGATTGCGTTTTTTTTGTAAAATTACAACAAACCGCTGTAGCTCAGCGCTCATTTCATCAGAATCAATGTCACCGAACTTTTTTTGGAACTCTTTACAGCAAGTAAGAAGAGCATTTTCTTGTTGCACAAGCAAAAGTTTGTCTCGTGTGTACAAAAACGAAAAGGCGGAAGAAACCTCACGTAACAAATTAAAGCGCTCCTTTATTGACATAATAGCCTGATCTACTAATGGATAGAAAAAGTTGCTTTTAAATTTCAGTTCAGGAGTAGCTCGTTGTTCCTCTTCACCTTGGTAATCAAACAATCTTCTTTTTTTTCCACTTCTTGACGGAGGAAAAGAAGGATCAATATCCAATTCCTGTGCTATTTCAACAGCAGATGTTGCGGCACTGTCATAACCCGTTGTGCGATAGTTTTGCAAAAACTTTTCAGTTGCCTGGATTTCCGTTTCCATTGTATGAAGGGAGACTCCATACGATTGAAGAATCTTGCTTGCTTTATTGACTTGGAATAGGATATCATACCAAATAAACACCGACAAAAGAAAACTCCATTTTGATAAATGAGCTATCAACGATTTTGTTTCTGAGGCAGCTCTTCCATCTTTTCTTTCTATGGAAATGGCTTCCAAGTCTTTCAGTGCCAGCAACACCTCTTTTAAATTGTATCGAAGAGGTTTGATGCATTTAATTCTGCTTTCCCAACAAGTATCAGATTGTGACTTTATGGACAGCTCCACATGTTTCTTCAAAATTTCCCAACGCTGAGCAGAGGAAGAAAACAGCACATACAACCTTGTAAGTACTCCAAAAAATGTCAATGCTTCCGTCGATGAATTAGCACTGTCAACAACAACTAAGTTAAGGGTATGGTTTGCACAGGGCACGTAAACAGCTTTGGGATTGATGTCTAGCATTCTTGCTTGGACCCCAGAATGTTTTCCTTTCATGTTAGCACCATTATCATATGACTGACCTCGACAATCAGACAATTCGAGTTGCAGTTCGGTCGCTTTTTCTAAGAAAGCGTCCAACAAGCCTTTCCCAGTACTGTCACTTATTCTCAAGTAGCCAAAAAATGTTTCTTTAACAACAGCAGCTTCTTCATTACATAGTACATAACGGAGAATGACAGACATTTGTTTATGATGTGACATATCTGGAGTGCAGTCCAAAATTATAGAAAAATATTTTGCCAATTTCAATTGCTGTAAATTTTCTTTTTCAACTTCTGTCGCTAGCAATTCAATTAGTTCATTTTGTATGGTAGGACTCAAATAGTGATCTTTAGTGTTTTTATTCTTGATTCTGTCTTGAAGCTCTTTTAGGATCGGATCTCTTCTTGCCAAAAGCTCAAATATACCCAGAAAATTTCCACTGTGAGGAGATCCTAAGACTTCTTTAGATCCTCTAAAAACAAGATTCCTTTCCGATAGAAACAAGGCAATGTCGATAAGTCTCTCTAAAACATTTCTCCAAAATCGTCTTTCATTGAAAAAAATATTCATCTCGCGTTTGTCGATAGTGGATGAATTTCTTATCCCTTCAGCTAGCAACATCCATTGACTGCAGCATTCTTGATGGGAAATGCCGTTTTCATGGTCTTTCAGTTTTTTTGAAAAACCCTCCCATGTATTTATACCACTACAAAAGGGGCTTAGTGTTTTTCCAAATAGCTTACAACAAAAGCAAAAAACTTGATCTGATTCCCCACAATAAACTAGCCACGACCGTGAAACACTTTCACCATTAGGTAACACACGTTTATAATGGTTGGAGGAAAAACGTCGCCTTGGAGTTGTGTTATTATATGGAAAATTCATTATTAGTTCATGTGGTCCACGCTTTACTATATCACATCGTTGAGCATCAGAAATACTTTCAGACCATTTACATGGGTCATCAGGGATAGGGGTAAATTGAGATTCAGTTATTTTTGATATTGAAGGTTGCGTATTGGCAGGTAAATCACAACTTACATTTTCTGGAAATTCACAATCACTTTGATGCTGATCGTCATAGTCTTCTTTTTCTTGTACACTATAGTTTTCTTCATCCCTCTCGGTACTAGTGCCAGGTCTACTCTGCTCAGTAATCTTGAAAAAATCTGTCATCTTGGGCAAATCGCTACAGCATCTCGAGCAGTGGCTGCTTCTTTTCTCTTTTGAGCACCACTTTTTGAACGTTTCATTCTATACAATGTCAATAAAATACTTTATCTGCACTCTGCAGTGTATATATATTGTCCCGGTATTTATAGCCAAACAGAATTCCAGACCATTCTATGATTGTTGCGTAACAACGGCATTGTTACGTCAATCGAATATTCAAGATTCTACCAGAAAATCAATCGAAATATTCTAGATTCTGCGAGATAAAATGACGTTGCATTCACTTATGATGTCACAAGCCAATTTCTGCCTACAGTTTAAATCGGTTGTAAACAAGTCTGCTGAACTGAAAATAGTCACGTAGCCAAAAAGCAATTTCAGACTAACTTGGGCCCCCAAAGTTGGCCTGGGCCCCCCCCCAATTGGGGGGTTTGGGGGGCGGCTGCTACGTCTCTGCATACCTGCGTAGAATAGGCTACAATAACAGAAAGAAAGGAACCAGAAACTACGAAACATAAGCTTATCAAAAACACTGAAAAAACGTTTCTAGCGTAACTCATGAAAGACAGTAATGGTGGAAAGTACACTGATGTTTACGTGACTTTACAAAGTTAAAGAAAGCAACCCTGCTAGTGCTGGGTTCAAGTAAGCTTTAAAAAATTAAGTAACAAGTAGTTTTCGAAATATTACTTAAATAACTTAAGTAATTTCAGTAATTTTTAAGTAATTTTAAAAAAAAGTTAAATAAAGACAATGTACTATATTTAAATCACTTTATTTATAATTTTCACATTTTCATTCACAAAGAAGATTTATTTATTTGCGCGAAAAGTAGCTACGCGCAAAGATCGAGCAATCAAACATTTCATCACTCAAAGATGATCTAAATTTTGAAATAAACAGTGTAGCAGCACTGAAACACCTTTCAGCTTCGACAGAAGAGGGTGAAAGTGAGTTTAGACAAGACTTTATGATCTTCAAGATTTTGGGACATTCCCTTGTTGCTTCGTAAAACGTCATTTCTTTCTTGATGTGGTTCAATATGTTTTCTTGAAAACGATCCAAATGTTGATCTTCTGTCTGGCACAAAATGTCATTAAGTTCCTCTGTTTTAGACTTTTTTGTAGAGGGCTCTTTAGTAATGTCATTTTCAAGATTCTCAGCACTATTGTCAATGAGTTCACAGGGGAAAAGTCGTGAAAAAACATCTTTTGCCACTTTCGCAAGCTCCCATTTCTTTGGATAACTCAAAAGCGAAGATTCGACCACCTGATTATAACTGTCTGGATTTTCTAGATACCTCACAAGGCCACAAATTCCTTTGTTTCTCCTTGATTCAATTCTATCTGTGATAGTTGCCAATAATTTTTGCGAAATAGTTCCTGTTTCTTCTGCCAGCTTCTTGAGAACATATTCAAAAATCTTTTCACTTTTTGAAACTGTAATATCACGTCGACAAAGAGCAGTTCCACCAACCTCAATTATTTCTAGACTTTCTGATAAATCTTTCACAACTGCAACCTCATCCTCTGTCAAACATTTTGATCCCAGATCGAGCTCTTTTAATGTGTTATCAATAGGTGACCTGATTTCCAAGAATCGTGTGAGCATCTTAAGCAGCGAGTTCCATTTAGTTTTGGTATTCAAAACCAGAGAGAGTCTTTTTCCTAATTCTTTTTCACAGTTTCTTTGCAAGCAGTCGTTTTTCAGTGGGCTCTTCCGGAACACCTTGACAATTGCTCTGACTTTTGAAATAAAATCACTCACTGTATCAACAAAATGTGCATTGTAATCATCTGGCAAGGTACCTTGCCAAGGTTTGTCATCATTTTCATCATCAGAGCTCTCGAAAATATCATAATCATACTTATAAACGTTTGCTTCATTAGTGTTCTCTATATTGCGACATTTCTTGTACAAAACATCGCATACTGCGAGATGCAGTCCATGAGAATATCATACTTGGTGGATGATACCAGAAAGTCTCCCTGTTTTGACCATTACTGAAGCACCGTCTGTTACTATGCCAACAATGTGTTCCCGTAGGCTCAACCCAAAATCTTCCAATCGCTTCTTTATAAGATCAACACAACATTCTGCTGTCATTGGTCCCTTGATTCTCACCATTCCAAGTGACTGTAATATGACATCATCCAGGTGCAAATTTAGGCCCACATACCTTTGGTTTTTGATTGACGTCCACTCATCTAAGGAAATGGAAAATCTGTTTCTCTTTCTTATTTTTGCAGCCAATTCTTGTTTAAAGTTTGTCTTGACTTTGTCTGTGAATGAAAGAAACATCTTTTTCATCGCTTTTCTTGTCGTTGGAATGTTGAGTCCTTGAGCAGCCCAACCATTTTGAATGTCCTTGCTTTTCTCAAACTTGTACATTGGCGAAAAATCTACAGCCAACAGTCTTGCAAGAACAACCTCTGCTGAATCTTTTTTTTGCATGCATGAAAGGATTGTCAGCTGTTTTTGTTTTAATTTAGCATTGACTTCCTTAGGTTCAGAACTTTTTTCAAATTGATACCTTCTTTGTTCCGTAAATGATAGATTAAAGACGTAGTAGCTTGCTTTGGATTGAACCTAGCTGAGCAGTATTTGCATTTCACAACTGAATCATCGCCTGACTTAATAAGAACATGTTTCCAAACTTCCGACTTCTTGCCAGTAGGTTCTTTCCAATCACTTGAGTTCGACATAGTTGGGTTTAATTTTTAATAATGCTGAAAATTAGACTTAAAAATTACAATTACAACAAAACAAGCTAGTCTTGAGCTATTCCTGTAACTGAAATACGATTACGAATGAAAGTTGTGGGAGTAAATAATTACTCCTACATTGAAACTGTGTTGTCACAATACATTTTAACACAATAGTTTTTATTTTTTTACAATTACAAAGTTACTTAAAATTCTCGTCGTCACCATCATTACTTAAGTAAGGGATATATTACTTAAGTAAGTAATAAGCAAAAATTTTCATTAAGTACTTACTTACTTGAACCCAGCACTAAACCCTGCGTTTACAGTTAACTTTTGGTAAATCTTGTTGAAATGTATGTAAGTTTTGCATTGAGAAGCGAAATAAGCTCAGTAAAACTAATAAAAATTTCGACGAGAAGCTTGTTGTTGAATAATTTGCAAAGAACATCAACGTTTACATTAAAAAGTCGTGACAGACATTCTCAAAACATCATGCAAATGTTTGTCTGTCAACCTTGATCGCATTTTCGATTTTGCAATCTTTATTTGTGAAAACGTTTGCTCACATATGTAAGTACTACCAAAGACTGTAAGCATAATAGCAGCGTTTTCTTTCAGCTTGGCAAAATCATCACGAATTCGTGACTAAAACTCTGCTATTTTGCACTCCTTGTGCAAATCTTGCCACTTTAACTCTTTCGCTCCCGCGATCATCGATTGATGATCTCGTGTTTTCCTCAAATTTTTCAAATTGAGTTACAAAATTAGTTTACTAAAAAATCGATTTGTGACTTTATTTTTCATCCGATTTTCATAAAATTTTCAAAAGATCACGCTTATTTCCTCACGCATCGGATGATGTATAATTTGTGCCCTAATTCTTGGATTTTTACACCCAAAAACGGTTAAAAAGACCAAGAACCCAGTTGCAGACGACAAAATCGGCAGAATTCTCTGCACGTGCCAACTATGCTAAAATCAAATTGAGATTACATCTTTACCACATAACCAAATCCTTTATCATTAACACAGTCTGAACACTACTTTTTTGGGGCATCATTTGACAAAATTTCAAGCGATAATAATAAATTTTACGTTTTTAAATTTCCAAATTTTTTAGGGGTCTCAAAACTCCCGCAAACAAATTTGAATGATAGGTAGATAAAAGTAAATTTAGTGCGTATAAAATATGATATGTTGCTAAATACCAATCTCATTTGAAAGCTTAGGAAATTTGCTTTCCAGCAATATATAACTTTAAATAGTTTAGACTAAGTGGTATATGATATTTACTGATCAAAAATGAGTACTGTACATCATATCAGTTCAAAACCCCCCAAAATTTTTTGACTTATCTTCAATAAATTATAATTTTTAGAAAAACTACACCCTTTAAAAATATAAAATAAATTGCAAATGTTTCATCAATAAAGTCGTCATTTTGTATCAAGTTTCCAAGGAGACAAAGACTGAAATACAAGTTTAAAAGCTAGCAGAAGTTTGGCTTCTCTAAATCAAAGTTTGCTGTATTCCCCTTGTTTCTCAAGAAATGGGAAGGGTGTAAAAAAGCTTCTGCTTCATTGTCAGTGATTGGTAGTTTTATTTTCTACCAATTCCATTTCTAAAGGAATTGGTAGAAAATAAAATCTGTAGTGATCTTTAAGGCGAGGGTACCTCTTTAATTTCGAAGACAACTCAGCCCCAGTTGAGGGGGTTAATTTGCATATTCAAAAAAAAATTTTTTTTTGTTTTTATTATATTTGAAATTCTCAAGAAATGTAGATTTCAATGACATATAACACTTAATGTAGAAGTAAACAGATGAGTAATGATTTACAAACAAACTTGGGGTATTTTATGATGATTAATTATGATTGATTATGACATATTATGACAGTTTTTCGCACTGCCACCTTACGGACATTTTTTTCGCTATTCACGCGGGAGCAAAAGAGTTAAAGATGCTTGCAAGCAGCTCTATCAGTTCCAGTTGAAAGCATGGATCTACAATTGTAGGTGACACAGCAAATGGATTTTCAAATAATCTTACCACAGTTTCATACTTTTGGAAATCACAGAGACTGTTGGCAAACTCACTGTGAAGTGTTTCAAGAGCTTCAGTACACTTTTCTAAGTGAAATCCCAATTTAGTTTTACAGCCAGAAGCCAGTGTTTTACAGTTACTGAAATATGTAAGGTTTCCCTTTGCAATTTGGTTCTTGAAAAGGACAAGTTTAGACAAAAATGCTTTCAAAATAGCAAACATATCTGAGATCAGATTTTCTTTGCCTCGCAATTTCACATTTAAAATACAGGGTGTCCATAAAGTCCGTGTGCACTTTAAAAAATCTTAACTTTATTTATATTTACGATAGAAATAATCTGTAAAAAGAATTAGATACAAGAAAATCTATATTTTTTAGGTTTTAATGAAATTTTATTTAAGTCTTCCCTTGTCCTCCATCATTAGCAGTACAAAGGGTTATGCGATTTTACTGTTCACGGAAAACATTTGCCAACTGATTTACAGTAATTCCTGAAATCACATTATTTATTTTAACTTTCAAATCTTGTAATAAACTAGGTTTACATACACAATTGTTTTCACATGTCCCCATAAAAAAATTCAATAAATTAAAATCTTTGGCAGCCCAAGCTCTAATGCTGCACGTCTTACAGTCTTTCTTGGACTTGCTGTAAAGGAATCTTCTACCGATGCAGCACTTTCGTCTCTGAGACATTGCCTTCCAGACCGTGGCTTATCATGGACAAAACCGATCTCTTAAAATTTTTTTATCCATTTGGCAGTAGTGCTCCTATGAGGTGGTTCTTCATTGCATTCAATTCTAAACTTTTTTTTGTACGGCAATAGTAGATTTCCGTTTAGCCAACCAAAAGACTTAGTTTACTTTTTCCTCAGTTGAAGTCATGGGTCAAATTGATTTTCTAAAAAAAAGATTACCGGTACTTATCTAGAAATTGTTACAAATTTTATGCCGAAGAATTATTTAATATCTATACTTCAAACTAGGTGCATGAAACTTCATAACACTTTTTACAGATTATATCTATCGCAAATACAAATAAAGTTATAAATTTTTTAAAGTGCACACAGACTTTATGGACTCCCTGTATTTAGATGCTCTGTGATGTCACTTAAAAAAGCAAGCTCATGGAGCCATCTTGGATCAAATCAATATTTTCCTTTCTTTTTCAGAAATTTTTTTATTTCCTTGCAAGGTTGAAAAAACGTCTCAAAACCTTTTCTCTGCTAAGCCAGCGAACTTTATTGTGGTACATCACATCTCCATATTCACAATCTAAATCGGCAAGGAAGGTTTGAAATTGGTGGTGGTTCAAAGCATGATTTTTAATAAAATTCACGTTTGATACAACCACGCTCATCACATGCCTCCAATTGAGGACTTTTCCACATAAAGCTTGTTGGTGAATTATGCAATGAAATTGCATTGGTTGCCCACCGTTTGCCCCCCGTACCTTTTCATTCGTGAGTGCTGAAACTCCCTTCTTCTTGCCCACCATATTTCTTGCCCCATCTGTTGTTATGCTTTTCAAATTTTTCCATGAAAGACCTAGGCTATTCAGAGCTGTAGTAACTTCTGAGAATATATTTTCAGCAGTTGTGCTTTTTAAACTTCGCAGAGAGCATAACTCTTCTGTGATTCTGAATTTGGCATCTATACCACGAATAAAAATTAACCGCTGGACTCTGTTAGTAGTATCGTTACTCTCATCTATTGCAAGAGAGAAGCACTCAAAGAACTTTTCACTTTCTTTTATTGTCTCGTGAAGATGTTCGCCAATGTTTTCGACTTTCCTAGTAACCGTAGAAGCTGATAGACTAACGTCCCTAATGCAAGGTAGCTTGTCGGGACACGTTTCTTGCACAACCTTTATCGAGCACTTCTTGACGAACTCACGATCTGTAAAGGGTCTGCCGCTCTCCCCTATAAACTGAGCCACGTAAAAACTTGCTCTCACAGCTAACTTGCTGGCATCTTGCAAATTCACAAACACGCTTTGCTGGTGAGAAAGATTTTTCTTCAAAGTAGCAATCTTTTGATTGCGTACTTCTCCACTTAGCTGCTTGAACTCTTTGTCGCAACTTTCGAAATGGTGTTTAAGGTTGTACTCTTTCTGCGTGATTACTTCATTGCATACTACACTGGTTGATTTGTTTTTATTTGGAACAAAATAGTAATCATTCGTCCAGCTTTCATTAAAACTTCTGCCTTCTTCCGTTATTTTACGCTTACTGTTGTTAGACTTGGGAACCGACATTTTACTACGTTTCAACTTTCCAACAAAATCAGTGCTGTTTTCTATATCACGTTGGCTGCCAGCCACGAATTTTGTAATGCAAAATTCTTTCTTCATACGTCAACTCAGTTTTTGCGCGCAAACTTTATCGAAACGCAGATTATGAAGTGACAAGGGAGTCTTTGTCTTCATTTTAACTCCTTTTAGCTTCTATCTTCCCAGGAAAATTAACAAAAAAAGTACAAGAAAAGTATCTTTGGTTATATTTGTATGCTGATACCTTCAGTGGGCCGCACCAAACAGCATTGCGGGCGGCATGCGGCCCTCGGGCCACCAGTTGGTGACTCCTGGGCTACAGTATAATTTAGGTTTACGACATTTCAGTACGCTCACAACTAAATATTCTGCATAAGTTGCACATCACAATTAACTTATTTTGTTAATAATTATAACTCATTATGAGCGTTTCCAAACATGCTGATTAATCGAATATGAAACCTTCACAGAAGCTGGCTACAAATATGCCTGCATGTTTAGCCCATAAAATTAGCCCAACTATTAGCAATAACAAGCAAAACTTGGCACCTCTTATCTACCTTGACTTCAGATTCATTTCTTAACATCAGTAAAACAACATATTTTAGGTTCATTTAACAACCTGTAGCGTGTCGCGCCTCGCACTTCATCGAGCTGCCATGCCAAACATCTTTTTGTCGTTTTTTTTTTATTTTTTGTTAGTTTGCTTTAGGTGGCTCAACACCTCACTCCTGCCTTTGTGTGTGATTCTAGTTTTTACTATGTGTATTCGCGTATTATTATTGTATGTGTTTGAAATCACACACATACATTTTTATTTTTTATTAGAGCTAGATAATGTTTATTTTTGTCTTCTCATGGTAGCTCGTTGATCAGCTTGCCTTTCCCACCATCATGTTGTTTGTCCGTTGTTTTCGTCCATGTGACGTGTGCAGTGTTCTGATTTACTTAGACGTGTGCAGCGACCTAATTCGTGGTGACGTGTGCAGTATTTTGTCGCCGACCATGCAGTCGGAGATTTTCGACCCTCTTTCATCGTTGGATTTCGTGACGGACGGACTTAACTCGATTGTTGCCACAACTGCGTAAATTGATGCAATAAAATTTTACGGTCGTGCCTTCTTCCTTGAGACTGCCATAGTTCCCAGCGATTGGGGTTCAGTCAGCACGCTCTCGCTCAAGGAACCTATTTCCTACAAACCGTCACGCTTATCCATTTGATTTGCAAAAAACGATATCACCTCTTTTCAATTCAATGCAAAAACACTGAAAGTGGTCAGCCACTTTTTTCGAAAGCACATTTTGATGACATTTGATCACATGCATGCAACCTTTGCATTGTTGCACAAGATTTCCGCTCAGAAGATTTTACCGCTAAAACTGAACCAATTGTTTCAAACTTTGTAATTTAGTCTAGCCTACGTACATTAGACTCGCACAAAGATTCATATCTGCCAAAAATGGTTCGGAGTTTTCGCACTGTTTGCATCGCCCATTCACCATTTTTGTAAAATGTCTCAACAATAAGAACTCATTGCGCAGCAGAAAACCACTCCATGACACAATATTTTATGGAACAATTACTAAACAAATACCGGTATTCTGCAAATAATTCAATTTTACATGAAGCATTCTGCAAAATAAAACAAAAACAATTATTTGAAGTATAAACACCTTGCAGCTAGGTCTTATTGACTGACATCATTTTATCTTTTAGTTGCTCTGCTCGTTTGCCAAGGCGATTTAAATTTTGTTTTGTGAAAGCAGTCCGAGTAAAGAAAATTTATTTTTAGCACCTAAAAACGAGATGTCCTTGCAATTTCCCTAAGATCGCCTTAAGCCATTTTTTGTTTACCATCTTGCTTGTGTAACTTTGGTGATGTTGCTGTAGTTGTTCTCCAATTACAGGTAGTGAAGTAGATGTGGCGGACATATTTTACAATTCTATAGTTGTTGAAGCCAAAGCTATATTCCTGAATTAAAGAGGCTAGAACTGCAACAAGGAATTCTCGAAACAACATTGAGAAAAACAAGCGAATGCCATCAATATTTTTAAAGCTTGTTTACAAGTAACATAAGTTTTGACTTGCAAAATTTTAAACGTGGACTGAGCGCGATATTAAATGATATCGACAGGGTAAAACTTTTCAAAAAAATGAGGAGAAGGTCTAGACAACAGGGTGTTTCATATTATTTCCGATTTTGAAATTTAAAATATCCAACGTCGCAATATAAATTTTTAGTAAGGAGCGACAGCTAAAATTCTAATTCATTATGCGGCAAGTCATAAATATATAACTAGCATTGGTTGAAATTCACTTTTCCGCCATTTTTAGTTGTCTCTGAAAGTAATGCCGAGTAACAAGCTTGGTGTATATGCACCAGTACCTTGAAATCTCGGCAGTAGCACGCACAATAAAAGACCAGGTAAACTATAAATCAATGCTTTCCAACCAATGGGTCGCGAAGCTTTTCGAGGTGAGCCGCGAAGCATTTCTAAGGCTGGAGATCAAAAACCTAACTTGAGTGCCGAGTCGATCTCAAACTGGAGAAGACAGCGCTCTCAAGCTTAAATATCAAGAGGTAGATCTTACTTCATTTTGGATCTATTCAAGCAAGGAATACCCTTCACCATCAGAGCGCGCCACCAAATTTCTCTTGCCATTCACCACTACATACCTTTGTGAGTCCGGCTTCTCAACTGTAACTGTAACTAAATCGAAGGCTCGGAACAGCCTGAAAATGGACACTCTTAACGCTACGTTGCGTGTGAGTTTGTCTCCTATCAAGCCTCGACTTGATTTGATAATGTCCAATATGCAAGCTCAAGTTTCGCATTAATAGTAAATTGCATTTGGATACATTGTTTCTTTTCTCATTTATTAATTTGTTTTTCATTCGTTTGACCATAATATCTCATTGTGGATTGTACAAAAAAAGGCAATAAAAGTGGGTCGCGAAGTGAAAAAGGTTGGGAAGCACTGCTATAAATTATGCAATCGTAATCTAGTCTCCATGCAAGAATAGTCTACATTTAACAAATGCCTTTAGGTTTGTTTTTATTATCCAAAAACGGATCAGAAAGGCTACTGAAAGCATGGAACGGTTAAGCAGTTTAAAATAACCAACCAACCAACCACAGAACAAATTTCTTATCTACTGTCTGTGTCAGATAGTCTTGCTAGAAAATAAATCCTGGGTGGTGAGCAAAAATAGCGAGAAAAAGCTTCCCAAACATTGCTTGCTATTGAACGGTACTAACGCCAACACGCCGCCTCGACTTTAGCTGCGTTGCTTGATTATGGCATCTCTGAATATCTGATGCTATATCCATCTACTGAAAACCAACTTTATGCCTTATAAAATTATGGATTACTAGGCCTACGGCTGCTTTTACTACAGCTGTAACATGTTCTGTTGCCAGCATGAGTGCACAATGAAAACGACGGAAACGAGAGGCCAAAATTTTAAAAGCATTTTCCACTATACACTACACCTTACCCATGAGAGACTATATTTGAAAATTTATTTGTTACGTGTTAAACTTCCACCCGGGTAGTACCTCAATACGTTTTGAAGTAAAGGAAAGGCTTCGTCCCCTACAAAGACGCAAAGACGTAAGACATGTTCGGCAAGACTGATCCTCGTAATGGTTCCGGAGGAGATATGAAAATTTGTTGTGCTTTCTGTATTTTACCAAAGAGTGAATTGCCAAAAACACTACCGTCACTTTGTCGATCGTATGCTCCAACATCCACGATTACAAACTTGTAGTTTGCATCTGCAACTGCTAGAACAACAACACGAAAATGTGTTTTTTAGTTAAAGAACAGCAATCCGAAGTTTTTAGGAGCTTGTATCATTATATGTGCTTCCCAAGAAGGCTTCCTAAGCAAGATGGAAATTGCAACAGTTCTCCAAATTCCTTAGAAGTGTGCTTCCATTTACGTTCACTTCATGGAGAAGTGGCTTCACATCAGGCTGCAATGCATTCCGCAGAATTTCGCATAGTTGGAAGGCAATTTTCGACAAGACAGACTTGTTTGTTGGGTAGGACGTAGCAATTTCATGATATGTATCTCTATTTGCCAGGACCAAATGATAAAGAGGGTGTTATTCGAAAAACGCAGCTGATTCGTTTAACAGTTTAAACGCTTCGCGATGGCAGTGGTGATCGTGAAAGTGACCATATAAAACATTAAAAAATTAGCTGAAAACTGTTCAATTTTTGATGCTTGCAATCTTGAAAAAATAAGCCTTATAAATAACGTTATGAAAATAACCTATGCTTCTATACAGGCAAGCTTACCGCAGAGTCACAGCCAACCTTTCAGCTGGAGATATTGAACCCTTCTTGTGCAAGTCGCACGTTTGCAATTTATGCTCAATTTTTTTGGAAGAAGTTGGACGAATATTTCTGAAGTCATGCGGAAAGACATGTAGAACGCCAATTGGCGATCTTTCCAACCAATTTAGGACATTTGCCAGCAACAAGTTGTAAATGTTTTTTGTTTTGTTTATTTTATTGCTTTGCCCGTTACCTCCAGGGCTCTTTCTCAAACACGACTTATTTTGAAGTGCACATTTGTCTTCATCTGAAGAACACATGTAAAAATACACAGTAGACTATTTAGTTTTTTACCTATATCATAGAGGACATTGAAAAATAGTGGGCCCATTCTAGAAACCTTGAACAACTTCTGCACAAAAAATTGTATGCGCACTTGACGAAATTGTTGCTTATATACTATTGATCAATTACGTTCATTTATTTCCTGCCAAGATAATATATACTTTTAATAACAATAAACACGCAAACAAGAAAGGTACTGTTTATTGAATTCGTTTTCCATGTTTGAAGCAAACTTACATACCCGTACATATTTTGCACTCGGCTATGGAGCTTTCTAAAGTCATAAGCACCCTGTCTTGTCTCAGTAAACTCCTAAAAACATAAATCTTTAATTGCTTTCCCATCTGACCCCTAATGATAAACCTGCCAATCAGTAGTCTACAAGTTTAACGTATCGACATTAGCTTACACAAAGGCCTACGTTCTTTATTCTTTGTTTTTTTTCAACAAAGCATGCACCCAATATTGCCCTTAATCTTTGACTTCTGGGGGGGAGGGGGGGGGGGAACAGTAATATGAGTCGTCTTTTCTTGTGCTAATATAAAAACAAAAAATTAACAAAATCACTAATTTCAACCTTATAAGAAGGTTGCACGCACGTGATCAAACGTCATCAAAATGCACTTTCGAAAAAAGTGGCTGACCACTTTCAGTGATTTTGCATTGAATTGAATGGGAGTGATACCGTTTTTTGCAAATTAAATGGATAAACGTAACGGTTGTTAAATGAATCTAAAATATGTTGTTTTACTGATGTTAAGGAATGAATCTAAAGTCAAAGTAAGGTAAGAGATGCTAAGGTTTGCTTGTTATTGCTGCTAGTTAGGCTAATTTTATGGGCTAAATATGCAGGTTTATTTGTAATCAGCTTCTGCGAGAGTTTTATATTCGATTAATCAGCGTATTTGGGAATGCTGAGTTTAAGTTAATTGTAATGTGTAACTTATACAGTATATTGAGTTGCATCAGCTTACTGAAAAGTCGAAAACTTAAGTTATACTGTAGCCTAAATGACAGGGCGGGCTTCTGTACCGTTTGTTATATGCTGGATTAGTTATTGATGAACAAAATCAGCAATTCTTTTGAATTTTTTTGTCAATAGTGCTTGCAGACCAATCATATTAATATATCAGATGCAAATTTGTGACCTTAACTACTCCTTAAACAAATTTTTGGGCTATTGCCAACGCTGTTGGACCAAGGGTAATTTAAAAACTTACGGTACCGATTCATTTATTCATGCGTAGGAGCTCATGCTCTGTGTTCATGTCTTTCGTCAAACTGGGCCACCATGACGGGTAGACCGCTTGGCCCCACCACCTGTTTGTCACAAAAAGATGGAGGCATCCCGTTAAGTGCCTTGTCCATGGACACGACAAGCAAGCTTGCCGGCAAGCTTACAGAGCCGGTAGCAATGATCAGATAATGGTTGTGTTAGCGAATGAACCGACGAGTATCTAATTGGTATAGAGTTATTTTTAACTGAGGAGCAAATGGTATTTAGATGGCGCTTCTCTTAGGAGCAATTTTTTAAAATTGGCACACAGTAATAAGTTTGGACTAGCCAACTGAAAAACCTAACTTCAACCAAATCGCTTTTGATTAAATCTATTTGTTTCCAAGGATCCAACTAGCAATAACTCCTTAGTTTTCAAAATAACCGCAAAAGTTGGTGTTTGCCCTATACCTTTCCAGCATAAATTACAGGTTTTGGTCAGCCACTTTTTTTGGCGCGAAATGTGCGAGGTCATATGCAACCTTTCTATTCTTGGACTTACATTTTTGTAAATAGGCTAGCCTATATTCTAAGTTATCAGTAGAAGCGTATTGTTGATGGCTTTAAGTTCAAACTGCCGCAAATCAACTAGGGAATATCTTAAACTACTGGCCTATTTAAAATGCTAATATAAGACTGTGTTGTAGCCTAACCGCTTATTCAACAGCAAACAACACATTGGCTTTGAATTCATCTCAAGCAAGATCGCATTTTACTTATTGCTATTAAAGAATGAGGCATAAAGTTAGGCGATCAAATCAGCGCTTTAAAATATTGATTCTTTGTGCTTGAGTAACCTTTGTCAATTATCGCTGTAAACCAGGTTCTATTGTTATAGGCTAATTGTCCATTGTTGTAATGCATAACAGTCATGGAAAGGTTGTAAATCCAGCAGTAGCCCTAAATCGTAGGTCGGCTTCTTTGCTAGTCTTTACTTACACCTTTATCAGGCAACTTAAGGTGTGGTACATTAACACCAGTGATTCATTGTGATTGGACTGCTGCAACTGAAATGTGTAAATTCTGTGAACTGATCATTGTCCTGATGCTGATCTGCAAATTAATCAAATTGAGATTAATGTTTACAAAGCAAATTCTGGCAAACACTTACTGTGGAATTTCTCGTTTTGATTTCTTTCTGACAACGTTTTACCTTAGAGTCCACTGTTTGTATTGTCACGTGACGGAGAGATGCTGGGGTTGTATTGGTAATATAGGAAATAAGTTCCTTGAGCCAGAGCATGCTGACTGAACCCCAATTGCTGGGAACTATGGCAGTCACAAGGAAGAAGGCATGACAGTAAAATTTTATTGCATCAATTTACGCAGATGTGTCAACATTACTCAAATTACCTCCGTCCGTCACGAAATCCAACGAAGAAAGAGAGCACAAAATCTCCAACCACATGGGCCGTCACAAAATACTGCACACGTCACAATGAATTAGGTCACTGCACATGTCTATGTAACCAGGACACTGCACACGTCAGGTAAACAAAAACAACGAGTAAACCACCTAATGGCGGGAAAGGCAAGCCGACCAACGAGCTACCACGAGAGGACAAAAACATAAACATATCTAGCCCTAATAAAAAAAGGAAAAATAAATGTGTGTGATTTTAGATACAAGCAATAATAATAAAGGAATATCGGTTGCAATATCACGGCTAGATTGCTGGAAAGCCATTCAGGCTTAGATTCCCGGTGTGAGGTTACATCGCCAGGCGTGCGAACTATAGGAGCACGATATACTTTAACCCTATTTGGCCCGGGGGGGGGGGGGTCGATTCGACCCACAGCAAATTAAAACTGTTGTAACTTAGCAACCGCTTGAGATAAATTTTTGAAATTTTTTGACTTTTCCTAAAATTTATCTGGCTTTTGGTTGGTTATAAACTGACAAAGATATTTTTTGTAGTTTTGACTTAAACATAGCAATTTCGAAACCCACTCGGGCAAATTTCTTCATCGATTGCTTTTGTATAATAAAGAAAAAAAGGAGAAAGAGCGCACACGCAAAACCGTGACGAGCTACGTAAACCACAGAGCTTGTTTGAAGTGAAGCACTGACTGTAAAACTGTACCGTTTCTTAGAAATCTTTCTTCTCAAAACCTTTTCGCTGTGAATGGCAACTTTTAATTTGACAAGCCAAAAACATCAAAGTATTTTCAGATACACGGCTATTTTGTAACTTTTAGTTAAATAAATAATACCTTCTTGACGCTAGACCATAACCTACCGATAAAGTAATGCAAGCAAAAATTTCGTAATTTTGATACTTGACAAATGCAACAAAGCAAAAAGAATTGTTTTCAAGCGCAAAGCCAGAAAATAAATTTGGCGGCGTGATAACATAGTTTGCGCTTTTCATAATGATTTGTAATGTTGTTACCAATTAAAATTGGGGATTCGTTGGTGGGAGAGCAACGAGCGCACTTGCAATTTTTATTGGATGGAAAATATGCAGTGGTAGACTAAGGGACGCAGGGCGACAGTTGGCAAAATTTAATTTAGGAGTTTTATAAAACTTGATTTCCGTTGCTTTACGAGTAAGCTGTTAGTAATTAATTGAATACCGAATTTTTATCAGCAAATCCAAATCCAAAACGCAAGAAGCCAATCGTGAATCACAAAATTTAATTTTTTTTAAGGGGAGAAGGAACTGTGAAATATCTCCTGAGTTTGTGACCAACACCAAAATATTTTTCTGTTGACCGCGTGACAAAAGCAATGTGTTTGTATTCTACATCTACACACTTCCAAACGCAAATGAAGATTTTTTTCCGTGTTCTTTTATCCACTTTTATAAAGACGCCTCTGGTAAAAGCATTACGTTTCCTGCTGCATGGCCGAGCAGAACGGAATTTGCATTGAAGTTGACGTTTCAAGTTCAAACTACAGCTTGCGTCAACTGTCACAACATTATAAAATTGAATGCTGACTCAAATATCGTCTTGTCATTTCCATTCTTCTAAACCAGAGATGGGCAAACTTTTTAGTTGGAGGGTAGCATTGACCATTCAAGAGTTAGCCGAGGGCCGCATCGACCATTCAAGAATTCGCCGAGAGCCAATGCGTAAAATCTTGTAATAGCTGTATGCAATGCAAGAGCTTGCAATAGCCTAAAATCTTGCAATAACTTCTTGCAAAGACGTATTGCAGGGCTTTGATAATGATGGCGTCCAAAAACAAAGATCATCACTCTTTATTTGGACGGAAAATGCGTCAGTTCAAACTAAGAATTGCGTAGCGGCTCTTGCAATGATGGCTTCTATCGTTTTTGGCTCTTCAATACGGCAAGTGCGGCCAACCCTTTCTTACTGAATTGAATTCATGGAAGTTTGTATAAGTTTGGAGGGCCGCACAAAATGCTCTGGCGGGTTATTATGGGGGAGTATTGGTGTTATTATGGGGGAGAGGATAAAAAATAGGCTACGTAGGTCTATTGTTGTAGCACAAACTTGATAATAAAACAAATTAAAGTTTACAATCGTTTGATATAACAGGCTTTTTGTAGCAAATTCAAAACTGAAGTTTGCCGGAGGACTTTTTTCATATGACTCGTCACATTCACACGCAGACTTGGACAACAAAATATGCGTGATTCTAGTTGGCTGATTCGGTGAATTGCAGCCAAAAGTCGCTAATTCTAATCTAATTTGAAAAATTCCTAATTGCAATTCTAATCTCATTTCGAAAAAGTTCCTGACCGAAGAGTCGGGTGTGAAAAATAAAAAGATCTTTTATGTTAGGGATCAGAACCACCTTCGAAAGCATTGGCACTAATTGGAATGATTTACATGCGAGGCTTACTAGGACAAGCACATCAAAGCACTAATGCGATGTTCCGTGAAATATTTGGCAATCCAGTTTTTAGTGCAGCTAAGTCAAGGAATAGATTTAAATTTTTGATTGCCCACATATTACTTGATGATCATACAACGCGTCCTACTCCTTAGCAATACGATAGATTTCCACCTTTCTCAAAATTTTTGAAGAATTTAACAAAAACTGTGGGAAATTTCTAGTTCCTAATGATTATTTGTCGCTGGATGATACTTTTTATCCTACAAGAACACAAATCAGTTTCAAACAATTTAATCCGAGCAAACCAGCCAAGTATGGAATGCTTGGCTGGCTTTTCGCTATCCATTTGCCTTTTCAACTGTTGTGTATTCTGATAAGCCAAAAGCAGAGCCGACATCTTACTACACTCCTGGGATGTCACGAACAATAAAATATCTAATTCAAAATTTGGAATGCCACACAAATTTAGTGGCAAGAAGCATGTTATATGACAGATTGTATACTTCAATACCAATGGCGCTGTGGCTGCTTGACGCGGAAAAACTTCTGTAGGAACTTTACAATCAAATAGAAAAACAATTCCAGCCGAAATTAGAGAAATCAAAGACCGAGAAACAAACTCATACGAGATTTATTGGGAAAAGAATAACGTCATATTAAATCTACACTCGTATGTGGTAAAAGCAAAAAGTGAACAGTGCCACCGCTACTTGCAACTACAAAAGATGACAACAAAAGCAAGCCCGCTATTTACAAACTATAAGACTTTTCAAAAGGCGAAACAGACATCATTGACCAAAAAAATGGGGTACTACAGTTGTACATCGAAATCAAAGCGCTGAACTATGAATGCATTTTGATACGTTTTGAACACATGTCGAGTGAACGCCAGCACGATATACCGGTATGCAATGAACAACGATCTGCAGCCTCGAAACATAAAATCTGTAGATTTCGGATTTAATCTAGCTATGTCTTTGATTCACCCACATATAGCACAACCAACTTTAATTGGTATAAAGTCTTCTGTGGTTCGCAAAATTGAGATAGTGCTGGGGAAAAAATATCCTCCAAAATGTAAAAACGTTAAGTGGCTTTTTTCCTCATCAAAGTCAAAAACGAAGGCGATAGGATGCATGTATCAGTAAGACTAAAGGAAAACGATCAAAAGAAAAGAAAAACAAAATTTATAAGCAACTGAGCCAGGGCCAAAAATGCGCAAAGCCTTTGTGCAATAAGCATCTTATTCGCATTTACGATTTCTCCTTGCAAGATTAAAATGTTGTTAGGCTTACACTTACGGATAAAATTGCACTGTCGTAGTTGTTTTTGAAGCATACAAGCGTATTGCTGCTTTTGACGATGATATATGTATTGTTGATATTACCCGTAAATTTAATGTAGTGTTCCCGTATTTTCGTATTAGACGATAAATTATAAGCAGAAACAGCATGACTGCGTACTAGCTAATCCAGAAATAGCTTGTTTCACATTTCTAATGTATTCTGTTAATTGCAAGAGATTTTTTAATTAATAGCTATAAATTCACTAACGCCTCAAAGCACAAGTTACGATGATAAAGCTCAAATTGGTGACATTATAATTGATCCCAGTGGGATATAAAATTGTAAGGACCGTATAAATATCATATAACGCCTCCAGAGGGAAACAAAACTGCCGTATTGGTGTTATCATAGTGAGAGGGATAAAAGATAGGCTACATAGACATATCGTTGTAGGACAAACTTGCTATTAAAAAGAATCAAAGTTTACAATCATTCGATGTCACAGGTTTTTGTAGCAAATCCAAAACTTAAGTTTGCTTGAGCACTTTTATATGCAACTCGTTACATACGCAGATTTGGACAACAGATTAATTCTAGCTGGCTAATTCGGTAAATTACAGCAAAAAGTCGCTAATTCTAATTTGAAAAAAACTAAAAGTCTCTTATTGTAGTGTAATATAAAAAATCCCTAATTTCAATTCTAATCTAATTTTAGAAAAGTTCCTGACCGTAGAGTCGAATCTGAAAAATGACAAGAACCTTTTTTATTAGCCTATTTGCGAAAAGTTTGGCCGAAAATCAAAATCAAAATTAGGTGATCTCCAAAAAGAAAAAAGGTCTTCACAATGATTTGATGGCAAAAATGAAAAAGTTTTAGAATTGTCGCAAATACAAAGTGGTTTTGCGAAGATGTTTAAATGGCATCAAAATTCGCTTGGTAATTAAAATTTCAAACTAATTCCAGAAAAACTGGAAAGCTCTAATTCTAATTCCGATTCCACTTAATTTGTGATAATCAGAAAAGCTCTCATTTTATTCTACCCTAATTTGAGAAAAACATTAATGCTCTATATCTAAGTTTAATTTAATTTGAAAATGCTAAAAAAAATTTAATCGTCTAAGTCTGCATACAAGGATGGGAGGGGCTTACAAAAACGTTGTATAAGGGAGAGGAAAGAATAAAAGAGCCATATGATTCGTGAGCATTCCTTAATTTGAATGAGATTTATGTCTTGATCAATAAAAATATTTATGCTTGATGAGCAAGCATAGCTTGCATCTTTTGTCTAAATGAAAAAAGTAATAATTTCATAAAGCTAAGAAATTTTTGTCGTTGAAATGCTATTTGACACCCTGTTTCACATTTACAAACAGTCAATTCAAATTACAAAAATCTAGCTGGAGATATGGCGTATGGCGAGTAGTCCAACATAAGAAATGTTATACAAACATCACGGCTGGTAACTTTCCCGTAAAAAGCAAAATAGAAAATTGATGACAAGTTGTTGAACTTTTTACCTGGTAGCTGACATTGATAAATTTCGTTTAGGCGCTCGCACAACCACAACGTCGAAGAGCAAACACTACGAAAAAAGAAAATTCGCCGGCCGTTTCTTTATTTTAAATTCAGTCGAAAATCGAAAATTTAATGCTGTGCATTTAATTTGCAATAACTTGTACGCTATTAATCTGATCATAACCAAAACTATATAATTAGATTGAAAAATAAATTCTGCATCTATCTGAGCAAAAACGGAATCGCTATTGTAAGCGGTTCAAAAGTTATTAGCTGCCAAAGTGTTGGGTCGAATCGACCCCCCCCCCCCCCCCCCCCCGGACATAGAAAGCAAAAAAAAGCCCGGCCTTAATAGGGTTAAACGGAGATAGCCGGGCGGCTACAAACCTGACGGTAGATACTTCGTCAGTTAATAGTACTTCATCAGTAAAATCATAGGATAAAGCAGCAACGGTGCGCGAGCTAGGCGTCAAACTGGGAACGCACAAAGTTGCAAGCTAGCAAATACAGCTCTTACAGTAAACAACTAGAATCACACACATCGGCAGGAGCAAAGTGCTAAGCCGCTGAAAGCAAACTAACAAAAAAAAGACAATAAGGTAGGCCTATTTGGCATGGCAGCTCAATGAGGTGCGAGGCACGACACGCTGCAGTAATTTTGCATTTGCTGACACTCAAACCCTAACTTCTGCTGAAAGTGTGTTTGGTTATGCTACATTTTTGTATGACACTAAGTTTCCACTAAACAATGTTGGCCGAAACTACAGTAGCTCATCTAAATTGCTGTTGGAAGTTTTTTATACTGCTAGGCTGTATCATTAAAATTTTGGTAGTGGTTATTTTGCCATCAACAGAATTTTGAGCTTTATCCCACTCTATACACTCCCTCCCAGTGTACAGTATCTGTACATTAAAATACTAGGACTCCCTCCATTGTACACTGCCTTTCTCTAAGTGCCCTGCCAGCCAAGATTCTAACTCACAACCATTGCATTTTACGACAAGTGCACTATCCACATGCCACACATGAATGGTTATGGCAAAATAGCCTCTGTAGGGATTGTGTAACCTTTGCCCTTATGCCTACCCCGCGCGCGTTTGTTTTCAAATATTGCTACCTCGTGTTTTCTTTTCATTTTTGTAGAAACGTGAGTCATGCATTCCTTCGTCTTTCTAAGGTGATTATGTAACCTTTGCCCTCACCTTACCTATGCGCATCTGTTTCATATATTATTGTCACGCGTTTCGTTATGTTTAAGGTAGAAATGTGAGTCTTGCATTCCTTGGTGTTTTTGAACATTATTTTATTTATTTAACAGACCCGTTAACTTTCAGCAAAGTCAACATTAGCCCAGCGTAAATCACACTAGAATAGCTCAACGAGAGCAAACAAACACAGAGCATAAACAACAAACAAACACAGAGTATGAACACAGAGTTGCAGAGATGTTTGAAATCCCTAAGAAGGCAAAAGTTTAACGGTCATGAAGGAGGAGAAAGTGTTTATAAAACTGGCTGGTTAGGAAATCATCTGAATTTATCAGTGAGGAAATCCAGATATTACAAAAATTTGCACATCGAATCATAAAGCAAGCCACGCATTTTCGAATCAATGTTTGAAAAGTACGTTTATTATTCTATACAAGAGTCGAAGATATACTTACTCGATGACGCAAGTTAAATAATATCCTGTAAGCATTATTGTAGCTTACCTGGAGACGGTGAAAGGTAGATTGTCGATAAGACGACCAGATACTACTGCCATAGAAACTATACATTAATGTGCGAAACAAATAATTTTTTACATTTTTAGAACAGTCGGAGAATTTACTACGAAGTCTATTTGCTTTACCATAGACATAACGAAGCTGTCGGTACATGTCGATATCATCTCGCAAATCACATGTTAAAAGAAAACCTAAATATTTCACTTTTTCCACATAATCAATTACACAGTTACCTAATTGTATTTTGGGCACGCAATTCAACTTCAAAAACTTAGTTTTAAACATCAATGTTTTGGTTTTAGAGCAGTTAAAGGAGATATCATGGCTTTGTACGTATTCATAGCAGACATCTAGCAACTTTTGAAGGCCTTTGCAGCTAGGTGCAATACAGCATATATCATCAGTGTACAAAATATTATTTAGACAATGTTGACCAATAAAGCAACCAATGTTAAGTTTGTTAAGGATCTGTGAAAGTTGGTTCATATAGATAGCAAATAGAAAGGGACTCAAAATGCTACCTTGTCTCACTCCATTTGAGACAGTAAAAAACTTAAAATAAGTTTGTTTTTGTTTTATTTGCCATATTTATCCTCCATTCACGAGAAAGCGAATTGTATCGCTATACTTTGGACCAATGCTGCAACGCATGGGGTTTTGCCCCCAGATCTTGGGTTCTGTGTACCTTTCTGGGGTTCTGGGTTTTTTGATAATGATTTGGGGTTTTTGAGCAATATTGTTAGAACGTAAAAACATAAACCTTAATAATGAACTTGGCATGGCTTTTGTTAAGATTAGCACATGAATGTCTTTTCAGCTTGTTTTCGGTTTAGCTTCAGTGGTAACCTTAACCCTAACTCAGCCCAAGCCCTAACCGAAAGCTTCACCCAAATCTAAAAAGAAAAAAAACGAAAATATACTTTTGTGCTAGTGTTAATGAGACCCCTTTAGATTTTGCTTATGCCATGCATGTCACAGGAAAAAGTGCTTACTGCAGTGATAAAAAGCTTAGTTTAAATTGTAAATCTTAGAGAAATGAGTATAAGTAACAAAAGTAATTCTCAAGCATCTCCACAAAAAAAGATAAAATGGTATACACAGGTATTTAATGTAAAGTGGCTGACAGATACACGGCTGAAAGATTGGCTACAGCAAGATGGAGACAATAAAAATTACAGTTACTGCAAATGTTGTAAGATTACCCTTAAAAATGCAAACAAATCCATGTTACTTCGACATAATCGGAACGATACAAAAGGAGCTATCAAATTGCAAAATCTTCTAGTAGCATTTCTCGTTTTTTTTGCTAAAAAAAACTGTGCAGAAGATGAACAGATAGCAAAAAATGAGTTGCTGCTTGCTGGCTACTTTGCTGAGCACCACATACCTTTCTCCCATGCTGACCATCTGTTGACTGTATGTAAACGAGCATTTCCTGACAGTCATATTGCTACCAAATTATCAATGAAAAGAACCAAAATATCTTATGTTATGCAAGATTGCATTGCTTTTCATGAAAAATTAGAAGTGACGAATATTTGCATAGAAAGCAAATTTTCGATTATGATTGATGAAAACACTGATATCTCTGTTACGTAAATATTAGCAGTGGTTGTATGACATTTTGATTCAAACAAGCATGATGTGGTAGATGCTTTGCTTGATACAATTGAAGTTGAAACTGGAACAGCTCAACATCTTTACCAAACAGTCAAATCTCTTATAAAAAAAAGAGGCATTTCTTTTGAAAACATTGTTGGATTTGGCAGTGATAACTGCTCAACTATGATGGGTGAAAGAAGTGGCTTTAAAAAACTGTTGAAAGATGATATACCTTCTGTCTTTATTATGGGATGTATTTGTCACTCAATGGCACTTTGTGCTAGTCATGCTGTCAATGTTTTGCCCTCTTACCTTGAGACATTTTTGAAGGATGTGTCATCTTATTTTAGCAGGAGCAGTAAACGCTAAAGAGACTTTATGGCTATTCAACAAGTTGTCAGAGTTGTGCCACATAAAATGATGAAACTGTCTCAAACGAGATGGCTTTCTCGAGAAAAAGTTATAAGTACTGTTATTGAACAATATGATGCTTTAATTCTGTATTTTGAAAAAGAATGCAAAACTGATAAAGTTGATGGTGCCAGAAAAATTTTTGACACTTTAACAAACTCTGGAACCAAACACATGCTTTTGTTTTTGCAATATATTTTGCAAAAAGTAAATGCAATTAACACTGAATTTCAGTCAGAGCACTTTTGATTACATCAGCTTTACGCAATGATTACATCTGAGTACAAGAGCATTCTCAATTGTTTTATCTAAGAGGAAATTCTATTTGCAAAAAATTTGTCAGAAATTGATCCACAAGATATAAGAAGCCAAAAACCTATTAGTGATGTATACCTTGGAGGACAATGTTTTTCTCAGTTACTCAATGACCCATTACAAGATGAGAGTGGCATCATTAGATTCAAAAGTGATTGCTTCAAGTTTCTTTTAGAACTTTCCTTACAGGTGAAGAAAAGGTTACCTTTAGATGAAAATGGAATTATTGCCAAATTGAATGTGTTAGATACTGAAATTGCATTGGATCTTAAACGGTCACCAACATCTATAGTTCCATTAGCTGTTCACTTCCCACATATCATACCAAAAAATAAACTTGATGATCAATGGAGAGCCTTCCGTATTTTTGCAAAAGAACTTGCTGTTTCTGCTAAATGTGTTCTGGAATATTGGCACAATTTTAGGTTTAGTAAAGGATGGTCTAGATAATTTAAAATTTTCTCTGTTATCATATTTTATGGCAACTATGACTGTCTTACCACATTCTTCTGCAGGTGTAGAAAGAATATTTTCCCAGATCAATCGCATGAAAACTAAATCAACTAGTTCTTTAGAACCAGAAACAGTGAAAAACAGGCTGCTTGCAAAGCAGTCTATCAACAGAAAAAATCAAACATGCTGCTGCTGGGAGCCAAATCAAAAACTAATTACAGAGATGATGGATCGTACAGTGAGGAAGAGATATCAAGAACGGCTTGTAAGCCGAAAATATAAAGATGTTTGTTTGTTGTTATTCTGAAAGTGACAATGAAGAAGAAACTGTTTTAATTGATGATTAAAATATCTTGACTTATTTTTTTAGAATTTTTGTGAATGACCCATCTGCATATAACTGCTTTAATGTGTTGTAGTTTTGTTATCGTGTTTTATGAGAAAATGTCATTAAAAACTAACATTTCTTTGTATTAAGTATACAATCTCAAAGAAAGATTTGGGGTAAGGTTTAGAGTGGGGATTAGTTAGTATTAGGGACCTTAGAGTTAGTATTAGGGACCTTAGAGTCAAGTCAGGGTTAGAGTTGAAAATAGAGTTTGAATTAAAAGATTTACCAAATTGCAATTGGAGATCTACAAATTTTGCCATATAAAAATGATTTTCAAAGTTTCATCATTTTAGGTATTACAGCTATTATCAATAAAATAAGGCCATTTTAATGTTGCACACTTGAACAAAAAAGTGTGTTAAGACATGATGACCATTCCAATACCAAAAAATTCCTTTTATTTCTGTAATTTTTTTTCTGGGGTTTTCAGTTGTCATCGGGTTTTTTCATGGGCCAATCTGGGGTTCCTTTTAAAATCTTAGTGGCAGCATTGCTTTGGACGGGAAGTCCGCACTCGCTTGGGAGTTGCCTTTTTCGAGGTTTATGTGCCACCTGTCTTCCACATAAAGGTAGGGCGTCCCGTTAAGTGCCTTGCCCAAGGACACAACAAGTGAACTTGCCGGCTTGTTCTCCACAACCTCCCCTAAATGCCGAGCGCCAAGCAGGGAAGCTGCGGATGCCATTTTTTAAAGTCTTCTGGTATGACTTGACAAGGGGAATGAACCCCAGGTCTACCAACTGCAAAGCAGACGCTCTAACCACTACGCCATCGCATTGGTTTTACCCCACCAGTAGTACCCCACCTAACACAGAGAAGTTGACTGGAATACCAGTTAGCTAAGAGTTTTACAAAAATCTCAGAAACATTGCATTCAGTAAGTTTTTTAAACAAAATGCAATGATTAACTTTATCAAATGCTTTAGAGGCCTCCAAAAAGGCAGCAAACACTGCACTTCCATGAGTACCAGTATTGTATTTCAAAATAGCTGGTTTTAACAAAAAGAGGCACATGTCAGTACTATGCGCAGGCTCGTGTTTAATCAATTAATCCTCGTGCTTTGTTTTATTTTTTGTAGAAACGTGACTCATGCATTGTCGTCTTCAGCCCATGAAAAATTATTCTTTATGCCTTTTTTACATTTTTTTTGAAATATGAATATCTCTTGGTCTTTGGAAAAAACATCAGAAATCATAACAACAGAAAACAAAAAAACAGAATTAACTTTTGGACTGAAAATGCCACTAAGTTTTGAAATTGTACCATAATTTTTGGTAAAAGGTTTAATAAACAAAACAGAAAAATTCGTGTCAACTGAAAACTTAAGGAAATGATTTGATGTCAAAGAACTCCCATGAACTTAAGTAATTGAGTGTAGGTCAGTAGGCTCACAGTGCAGCACGCCACGCCTCTGGCACTTCCCCATCCTAGGATAAAATGCTCTCGATAGTGAAATAGCCAATTCCTAAAATTTTTGATAATTCTATATTTTGTAATGTACCTCAATTTATAAAGATGTCCTGTCACTCACTTGCAGTCCTTAAAATCTTTTGCATTTTAGGATAAATACCATATTTTATCAGTTTTTAGATGTAGTTTATGGCCATCATTGTTCAGGCTGTATCTCAAAAAGAATGAATGTAACTTTTGAAACTGATGAAACCTGTCCATGTTATGATCATGATGAGGGAAATGAATTATTTGAAGGTAATAACAGCAGAAATAAACAATCAAATGGTGACAAGTTGCATGATGGTATTGGCCTGGATCATTTACATGATAAAAAAGTAGCAAACATAAACGATAAATGTACTTCAAACTCATCAGCAGAAGGAAGTACTGATTACACTAAGAAGAAAAGTATATTTAAGGAGCAAGTGCGTGTTTTGTTGCTTTTTTTTATTCAAAAGCAAATGAAAAATACACCAGTCGAACCAGTTATTCATCGTTTGTGTCAAGTTGATAGAGAAGCAATTTTAAACTGTGGATTTACTGAAAAAAGTGTGCAAGACATTTTGTTGATTTTAAACAGAATTGGTGATGAGATTTCTCAAAATAATGCAGTAGAAATTTTTGTGCAATCAGTGCCCCTTGGTTGTGCAAGAGATGTTTTTTTTGATTTGTGCATTAAAGTTTTTGCAGATGGTGTTATAAACTGGGGCAGAATTGTTACATTGTTTTATGTTGCATTTCGTTTAGTTATTCGTTGTGCTAATCATAAAGGAGATGATATAATGTGGATAAAGCAATTACTTGTATGGGTTGTAGATTTTGTTGTGAGGTATTTTGCTGAATGGATTTTAAGCAAGGGTGGATGGTCTACAGTGCAAGAGTGGGTCAGAACCTTTGATAATTTATGGATAGTATTGTTTTTTGGGAGTTTGATGTTTGGAATTTGGGCATATTATAGAAACAATTAATTTTGCACGAAAAATTTGAACTTTTTTTTGGATCATGCTATACCAGATTGTTGTATCTGTAGTCAAATTATTGATGAGAAGATGGTAAAGAGTTGTATAAAATGCTTTATTGTATGCTTCAATATCTTATTAAAGTAATGATATGATCAGGGGTACCATCAATCTGAACTTAAAATAACGGCAATAGGAAAAATGATGTTTTTCAATGTAATTTTTTTAGTTAAACGTTAGAGCATGTGTTAGGTCATTTGCATCTCATTGCAACTGTGATCTAAGATATCTTTTACTTGCAACAACGATTTAACTGTCCTTTCATAAAGAATGTTCCTTTCTTCAGTCCACTGAGCTGATACAAGGTAGAACGCCCATTCTACAAATGCAGTACTGGAAGAGAAATAACAGTGCTAACAGGTATATAAAGGAGTGGATAGAAGCCATTTCTGGTAAAGATTTTGACACACCTGATCTAGGTTGTATTTTTACAGAACTTATCTTCTGGAATATTCTTGAACAGAGTGCTGAAAGCCAAAACCTTATCAAATGACTCATCTCTCATCGTCATTGGTGGATTAACTTGCTTCACTAACTCTATAACTTACTCATACTTAATTGCTTAAACTCTTAGCAGGGTCTAGTTAATGCACTTTGGATACTTCTCAAATCAACACGATCTGCTGATGCATTTTAACATGATGGTGTAAAATTCTTTGAAGCTCAATTTGAAAACATTAGCTTGCTCTTCATTGACTGTTTTCAATAGTTTAGCTGTAGATGCCCTGAAAAAATCCAAATTTTGGCAGTGCAAAATTTTTACCCTGAATGAATCAATTTTGTTTGTCTGATCAGGAAAGAGTGCATTTGTCTTTTGCAAAAGTAATACTGGTTTCTTAAAGAGCAGGAGAGCATTGTGGAGAAATGATTCAATTACTAGAGTTTCCTCTGATTTGAATAAATCCTCTAAAATATGAGGCAGTAATTTCCGTGCTAAAAAAAGCATTTTGAGTAGTTCCAGAAAACGATCCGCTTGAGTACAGCATCTAGAGTGGACATTTGAGACAGTGTGTGAGTGAGTACAGTTGAATAGTTTGCAACCAGTTGTTCATAAAATTGTTTGAGGCTATTCACCCTATTGGTTTGATTTTTAATGTGGCTACCAATGTTCAGCACAGTTGTATCTGTGTCAATCTTGAGGCATTCTGTTCCCTTCTATGCAGTGTTATGCAAAATATGTGCAGGCAGCAGACTGGAACCAAACATGTTGTTCACTCAGTAAGGTGATAAAAACATCGTTTTGTACTGCTTGATTGCAGCCTCCCAAGTTAACTGCTGCATTGTCAGTGCAAAACGATGTCAACTGCAGCTGGTCTATATCATACTTCACAATACTTGAGAAAATAAAGCTCATGATTTCTTCCAAGGTTTTATGTGGCATTGATCTTAGGTCTAAAGGACTCACTATAACTCCAACTTTGGTGCTGAACATCCTGACAGCACGTGGAAATAGCTCTACTTCATTGTAATTGGAGGCATCTCCTCACCAAGGTCCAATAATACATTTTTAGCGTGCAGAGAAAGAACTCCAATGATAATGCTTGCAGTCTTTGTTCTGGCAGAAGCAAACTTTTTAGCTACGTTTAAATTGTGGAAGATTGCTTTGAACAAGTTAATTGAGAAGTGGTTAGAATGAAATAATTCCAGGTGTTTGGCAGTATGGTATGCTCAGGTACCATCGGCTGCAGCTGCCTTGTAGTCTATAGTTGTTGGTTCAGATGAACTCGTGAAAAAGTTTTTCATTGATAAGTTTGAATCAATCAGTGGAGCACAGTTCTTATGCTATTGGGTAGCATTAGGAATAGAAATAATGCTTGGCCTTTAAGCTTCATTAGATGTTCTTGAATTTTCATAATTATCACGGTAAAGGCTGGTTTCTACTAGGCATTGGTTGCTGGCATAGAGTAAAACTTTTTTTATATCTGTTTAATTTTAAGCACGAAGTGTTGTTGATGGTAAAGTAATTTTTAATAGATTGACAAAGAAGTTTTACGCTTCACCAGTACTTTATGCATAATGAAAACAAACTTGTTTTTGTTCTTCTTGCTCATTTTCTCCTACATAGGGCAAAATCTTAGTCTTCGGCTAATATATTGGTAGAATAAACTTTGAACATATCACCTCACATAGTCACAGTAACATATAGTTCAAAATATCCCAGTTTCCTGGCTGGCTCTCTGCAAGATAATACATTAGAATGACAAAATTGTTTAAATCTTTGTTAAAATGGAAAGATTTCTGTGAGTCTTCTATGTGCGTAGCAAGCTGTTTCAGAACTGTTCTTGCTGTAACAGCACTGGGCTTCATGTTAATGAAGATTGATTGTGAAAGCAAGATTCTAAATCGTTTGTTACTTTCTGACATTATTTCTGAAAACAAGTCAAAATAAGGATGATAGTGCAAAATATGCAAATTTCTTACAAATAAGTACAAAAAAGTTTTCTAAGTCACTGCCTTTCATAATAAGGACAAATCTTAGAAATGATGGTATGGTAGCTCTGGATATAGCAATATAATCTTTAGTTGGGTTAATTTATCTCTAGCAACTGTTTTGATTTTACAAAAATTCTTATTTGTTAATTTTGTATTTTTTTTATATATAACCCGTAAAATTTTTAAGTGTAGGTTGAGTAATTGTGACATAAAGAAATTTCAACTACCGAAAGTCTGTTTTGCTTTGCAGCAAAGCTTTATGTTAATCTACAGTAGACTTATTTTCAAGTTTTAATATCATTTTTAATTATTCAAACCAATCAAGTAGCCTGCTTCGTTAATAGTTTGTGTATCGATTTTCAAATGTACTAATGATTGTTTTCATTTGCATTGATGTTTTTTTTTTATCAAATGTATTATTTTTTGCCATGGTTCAGATTTATTCATATTATTTAAATGTATTGCTTGTGTAATTTATATTAACTGTGCATGATATGGTTGGCTTTATTACCTTCATTAGAATTTTTATCTTCATTGGTGGCGGTGCTTCATGACATTTGTGAGAAGGCAGCATTGTATTTAAAGTTAAAGTACTGTAAATCCAGGCCTTTAAGTTGACAATTCAAGTTTAATAAATTGTCTAGAAAATCACTAGTCAACTTTTACGCCAGATCTAGTTTTCAGACCTCTAACATCTAGCTATCGAAAGTAAACTTTAGATTCTTAAACTACTGAACTTAATTAGGTTTGAAAGAACATTAGAAAAAAGTGGTTTGTCTGCAACTGTCTGCCTCTTTTAGATAAAAATGTAATAGGTTACAAATATAGCTAGGCTAATACTTTTGGTACAAATTGGCTAGGCTAGCCTAATGATTTTTGATACGAAAAAGTTGAGTCAACTTATATGGTAGGTGTAGGCTTAATCACAAATCTATAAAAAACAAGGTCAATTTTAGGTCAGGTCGATTTGTAGGCTGGGATTTACAGTACATGTTTTTGCTGTTTTTTGCAGCAAACTACACATATACCCACGAGCATAATCCTGCGATTGTGACCATAAATTTATAAAAGGATTAGATCCAAGGATTGTTGGAAATATTTTGGTTTTTGTTGTGATTTTTAGTTGGTTAGACCAGAAATTTTTTATTGGGGTAATGGGGGCATGAGGTGTATGTGCGAGTTTGTAGCTTTTTATACTACTAACTGAGTTAAAAAGATAAATTTTCCTGAAAGATGTGTTTGATGGTGTTAATAGGACAAGGATTCTGCCCCAGGTGAAACTATTTTAGAGGGTGTTAATATTTTGAAAACATAGCAGGAATTAATTGGAATCAAGATCTTTTTTCGATGGGACTTTTAAAATGAAATAGCAATAAAGTAACTAGAAAGGGTACATGCAGGAATGAGTTTTCTTTTGCTGAAGGTTTACAGTGCATGATTAATTGAGAACTGCTGGCTAACTTAATGCTGCTAATTGAACTGGCTTCAATAAAATTTCAGTATCACAACTACATAAAATTAAGGTAAAAAGGATCACTTATGTGATATGGAGTGTAGAGGTAGAGGAGCATCCAGAATTGCGACTAACAATAAGTTTCATGTAGGTTAGCAATTCTCTAGGGAAAAGCAGTAAATTTTTTTTGATAAATTATATTTTTTTTCATATTATTTCTGATCAGGACTGTGAACTCAGTTGATTTTTATATCGAGTTTAAGTTTGAGTTCAAGTTCAGCTTGTTTTGCAAGTTCAAATTCGTGTTCAACATTTTCATTTTTGTGAGTTCAAGTTCAAGTCCTGTGAAAATTTATCAAGTTCTTTCAAGTTCAGAAAATAGAGTGACTGTCTTAGCCTAATCACGTTTGCAGTAAAATTGCACTTTCAAACTTATGTTGAAACATCTGTTACAATAAGCAAATGTCGTTGGCATAAGCCAGGCAATATGCATAGTGTAAATTTGCATTAAAAGTGAAATTTAAAAAACAACTTACAATTGAATCTTTGTAGGTTTTGTGATTATGCGCTTTCAGTCAAAACCAGGGCTATGTCTGCGATTCATTGTTTATGAAGAAAAAGTAAATGTCAATTAAGTCACCCATTCTGTAATGTGACTGTTTACATTGCAAAACTGTAAAATCTAGTTAGTGTCCTTAATGTTTTCATAAAACATTTAGGGTCTTATGCCGAAAGCAGACTTAGTTTAGGTCGAGCTTAAGCCTAAGCTGAGCTTGTGCAAGTCAGGCTTACAAAGGAAGGCTTGGTGGTATGCAGAAACTAAACTCAACAAGACTTTTGAAAGCCCGGCTTAATGTGCATGTATTATGATATTACCATGATTGAAAACCCAGGTTATTAAAGGATTATGAGGTTGCCGGTAAATATAGTATATTTTGTGGCATCATATTGGCTGATGATATGCTATACGTTATTATGGGGTGATACAAATGGAAGTTGTTGTTTGCAAAAAGCTTTGGTTAAAGCAGTTACAGTAAGTGGTAAAGCATGCTACATAATTGTGTTACTGATTTAAGCTACCTGGGACCCATTGCCTAAATTTAGCAACAGCAATGCAATTACTAGGGTTTTGCCCTGTTGCGTACATAAGTTGCAATTTTTAAGCCATCAACAATGGTGACTTATAAAAGGCTGACTTGAACAAGTAGTTAAGCCAGACTTAAGGCTAAAACTTCTTTCTGCATACAAAATCAATGACTTGAGTTGGGCTTAGACAATTTTAGAAAAAGCCTGGCTTAAGCTTAGTTTCTGCATAAGATCCTTAATTTCCAGTAAAAAGATTTCATTCTTTTTAAATTCAGTTGTTGTGGTATTGTACAAATGGAAATTAACTCAAACTTGCTTTAAATATGTTCTAGTCCCACAAAATTTTGAGTTTCAACTTCTGTTTTGAGTTTGGCGAAAAGATCGAGCTCTTTCGAGTTTGAGTTCACAGCCCTGTTTCTGATTATAAAAAAAACTGTACATTGCTTAGATTTAGTATTAAAAGTCATCATTAATAATAGTAACATGTTAGGCAAGTTCTGCTTCAAATCTTGTCAATGTGTCATAGTAACAATGGGGCTGTTTTTGTTTTTTAGTTTTGTATTGGCCTGGTTGCATATCCTGAAACAGTGACTTTCAACCACTGTTTCAAAATATTTTTTGGCCTATGAACCATTTTTTTTTCAAAAAAATGTATGATGGACCACTTTGCTAGACCAACACACAAGAATGCCATCAGTTGAAACTATGTCACACATGGTTCAGTCTCAGCCCTTAGCCAAATAATTTTTGGTCCTTACGTATTATCGGGAGGACCTTTGATTTTTAGGGTTAGGGTTAGGGTTAGGGTTAGGGTTAGGTTAGGGTTAGGGTTAGGGTTAGGGTTAGGGTTTATTGTTTTAACCGTTTCAATAAATAATTTACTTCAATTTTTGAGTCGTGTTTTTAAAGGTCCTCCCGTTAATACGTAAGTACCTAATTTTTAATAAACTTATTGAGCAACTTCTCTTAAATTGCACACTTAACCTACCCACTTGTTCTGTTTAACCACTAAAAGCTTTAAGAAGGATACATAGTTTGAATAGCAAATTTTTTTCTAACAAAACATTATATGCATATATTGCAATGATGCAATGAACTGTGTGAAATCAGTATAACAGCTTACAGAACCAGTGACTACTTAGGTTTTGTTGTTTCTGACACAAAGAATCAAAATCGCTATTGACTTACTCATTCAGTCTTTATCTCGTAGTTCTGCTCTTGATGTCCAATCTGTTCCTTATTTTTCCACAAAAAACATCCAGAACAACTGAAAATTCAGATTTTACCACTATTGCAGAAGGGAAGGCAATGATGCTGGCTTCTACATGTTGAAAATCATTTGGGTGTTAGTCCTCTATTAAGACGTGGGCAAATACCCCTTATTTGCTTACTCTTTCTCTTAATTTCATATTCTCTTCAAAGTCCAACAGCATTTCTGCCAACTCTGCACTTTCATTTCCTTGCTCACGATTTTTGAGGTTTACTTACCAGAGTCAATTGTCCACATTCAGAAGATCATGTAATCTTCCCTCAAAGTCTGCATAAAGACCTTCAAAATGGATAGTGCATGCAGCAATGTGTTCTGATGAAGGAACTGTGGTCTTGAAATTTTTATATGCCAACAGCTTTTACTCAAACTGTTTTTTTCAACATTTAAATTTCTGATGTAAACTTTTATTGTCTTAGCACAGGTGACCTAGTCTGATCTTTTACCTTGCAGCTCCAAGTTTAGCAGGTTCAATGTTTTAAATGTATCACTGAGGTAAAATATTTTTGATTGGTCTTAGCAGTCTCAAGTCATTTCAGAGCTGTATAATCTTGTTTTTTTTAGTTGGAATCAGCCACTTGGACCTTGAACTTGAGAAAGCTGATCACATTTGTTTTCACAACTTGACAAACCTTTAAAAACTCCGGCCTTTTGACAGCCATCTCACCTCTGTATGAAGCAAGAAAGTTGTGAAATCTTTAGTTTCACAGAATTGCACAAACAACTTATCATTTACTGAGTTTGCTTTGACAAAGTTTATTGCATGTATGGCAGAATTGAGCGCTTCTTTCTTATCATCTAAAAAACAAAGCCATTCACTCTTCCATTCATGGCAGTAGCTCCATTTGATACAGTGAATCAAATTAGTGAAAGGAATACACTTACTATTAAAATACTGCACTGCTTCATTGAAGGTATCATCACGAGTAGTTGCCAGCAGACTTTTAATGAACAACAGTTCATCCTTTACATCATTGTCACATATGAATCTGACATAGGATGGTTTATTGGTTGTGAATTGTTCTCTTATCAGTGTGGAGAGAAAACAAGTCTTCCACTATTATGTTTTCAACAAAACTAGCCATTTCATCCTTCTTGTAATTGGGCCATTATAAAGGGGAATTTCACTCAGACCAGATGCTGCATCTTTTCACAAGATTTCACTTGCACAGGCTAAAATAGCAGGCTTGAGAAGTTTCTCACCATAAATTTGTGCTCCGACCTTGGCAAAAATTTCAGAGACCTAATAACTTGGTTTGAGTTAGTGTCTGCATTTGCAGTATTCATTGCCTTGACAAAGTCAAATAGATTAACTGTGTTTTCTTTTTTCTTTCAAAATATTCTCTATCTTTACCAACAGATGACAAATGTTTAAATTTTCGACTTCATGGAATTGTTTGTCAGCATGACACCACATTTGAGACACCTAGGTTTTGACTCAACAGATAAAAAACCAAACATGATAAAATCATCAGTGTAATGCATTAGCTTTGCCTATTTAGCAGCAGGAACTTCTGACATGTCAATAATTTGAAATCACAGTAAAATATTTAGCTTAGCGTCTGAAAAAAATGTCTTTCTTAAAAATTCCAATTTTGAAACTAAAAAAATGGGCTGGTGTAGTCTAGCAGCAGCCAACTTTTGCTGGGTGTGCCATATTGCTTCCTCTGAAAATGCTAAAACAAAAGAAATTGCTTAATAAGACATTAAGGAAAAAACAATGTGACAACGGAGGGCTAGCTACAATAATTGTTTTAACCTGTAGAACCCAAAAGGCTGGTTTTTTGGCCTAAACAAATAAGTGAAAAAAAAGGGACACAGAAATATGGTAGGATACATTTATTCATTTTGCATCAAAGTTTTGTTACAGAACAATGTTTTATACAAAATACATGACTAGTAGTGTATAGTAATATAATTTAATGCATTACCTGCTGATAATTGTGGGTAGTGTGTGCACTACCCTTTGATAATTCAGGGTTAATATTCTTACATAATTTTTTGTTAAGGTTATATTAGAAAAGTGTGGTCAAGGATTATGAAACTCTGTGTACCACTAGAAATTCCTGATGGTTCACCCTGACCACATTGAGAATCCCTGTCCTAAAACATTGCAGTGTTTGTGTATTTTCTCTTGCATTTTATTCTACTGTTATTTTTAATGCTTTTTTTTTGTTTTGAATAGATCGCTTGTATATGATTTTTTAGTGATGTCACGCCACAATCGTTTATTTATTAATGATGTTAATGACTGTGTTGATGAAATGCTAGAAAGCATTGCTTTGCAACACCCTGGTGTACAACTATTACAAGGACATCGTGTCATAATCCGTGAAGATGTTAAAGCATTTGCCAGCAATGCCCATGTGTCAGTGATTAGTGGTGGAGGTTCTGGTCATGAACCATTTGCTGCTGGTTTTGTTGGAGCTGGAATGCTTACTGCAGCTGTTGCTGGTTCTGTGTTTGCATCTCCCCCACCTGCTGACATCATTGCTGCTATTGAAGCTTCAGCTTCACCATCTGGAACTCTTCTCATTGTAGCTAATTATACTGGAGACCGGCTTAATTTTGGGATTGCTACAGAAAGGGCAAAAGTTTTGGGACACAATGTTAAAATGGTGGTTGTTGGTGAAGATTGTGCCCTAGAAAGTAATGATAAAACTGCTGGTCGACGAGGCTTGGTTGGAATTGTAACTTTAATGAAAATTGCTGGTGCCCTGTCTGAAGAAGGAAAGTCACTTGATGAAATACTTTCCGCTTCTGAGTTTGCTGCTAAAAATATGGGAACTATTGGCGTCAGTTTAAGTGGGTGTTCTATTCCGGGAAGTGGAAGTTCATTTTGCTTGAGTGATTCTGAAATGGAACTTGGTTTAGGTGCTCATGGAGAAGCTGGTGTTAAAAGGGTGAAGATTCAATCCGCTGATGACACTGTGGTCACTATGTTCAATCACATGACTAACTCAAATAATGCGAGTAAACTTGATTTACCATGTGGCAGTAAAGTTGCTGTCACAATGAATAACTTGGGAGGATTGTCAGCATTGGAGATGCATGTATTGGCTCGAAAAGTAATTCAACTTTTAGAAAGCAAAAATATATTGGTGGAACGATTTTATTTGGGTCATTTGATGACCTCACTAGACATGGCTGGAGTAAACTTCAACATTTTGAAGCTCAATGATGAATTAACATTATGTTTGGATGCTTATACCAATGCACCAAGTTGGCCAAGAACATCTGTTTCCTTGACATCAAATTACTCCAGAAGAAACAATCATGTAGTGTTGCCAGCAGCGTGCAAGAAAGTGTCACCCAATCATTCAATTACAAAAGAGCAGCATGAATGTGTAACAAGTGATGTATTGAATTGCATTAGAAGTGTTTGTGAAAAGTTGATTTCCAGTGAATCACATTTGAATGAGCTTGACACGGCTTGTGGTGATGGTGATTGTGGATCAACTTTAAAACGTGGAGCTTCTTTGATTTTATCAAAAATAAATTACTGGAAAGAAATGAGTTTATCGAATGTACTTTTGGAGATAGCAACTTGTGCTGAAGTGTCAATGGGAGGTGCATCTGGAGGACTATATAGTTTGTTTTTTACTGCTGCATCTCACCATGCAGCAAAGGAGAATTTAATCACATTAAAAAGTTGTGTTGACAATGGTACGCACAGCATTATGGAATATGGCAAAGCAACCTCGGGTGACAGGACCATGGTTGATGGCTTGGTTGCATTAATTGCTTCTTTGAATAAGAGTATTGCTGAAAAGAAAACATTGGCTGCTGCTTGGAATGATGCTGCAAAGGATGTTGAAGATGCTGCTCAAAAGACAGCATTAATGCAAGCTCGAGCTGGTCGAGCAAGTTATGTAGCAAAAGAGTTACTAACTCATCCAGATCCAGGAGCAACAGCAGTAGCAATTGTGGTAAAATCTATAAGTACATATGTTATGTCTTCCTGATCTGACAAAAGGCTTGTCATTTTCCAGAGTAAGTGTTGATTGTACTTTGCTTTGCAGTATTGTAATTTATTTTTGGATGTGCATGTTGAAAGATAACTTGTTGGCGGGCTGTGGTAATGAGCCTATTAAAGCGACCATAATCAACAGCTGCTTCAACATGGTGGTGCGATCCCCGACCCCATTTTGGTTGGGTTAAAATGGCTGTTGGCCTTCCCAAGGGTTTCAGTTACCCTGGGCACTTCCCTTCATTTTTTTGCTATGCTGCCCCCTGAACGACTGCAGAAGGGCAGCACACAGCTTCTTTAAAATCGGGCACTTGTTTTCTCCCTTCTCCTGCCCTACTCTTGCCCATCTTTGTCTCCTCATTTTTTTCCTTGACAAGCAGTAACGTTCATCCCAATCCTGGTCCCATCTTTCCTTGCTCTGTGTGCGCTGTAAATGTGACCTAGTGGGACAAGTCAGTGCAATGCTGCACCTGCTCCAAAAGGTCCATCTAAGGTGCTCCCAACTTTTCCTTTTCAAATTCAGAACTCTTGGCAGCGCTCACTCTTGGAGCGCCCCCCCTGCCGTGTCCCCACTTGTAACACTGTGACTCCCTCCTTGGACTCCTCCGACATGTATACCTCCACTGTACAATCTGGCCCCTCCTCTGCTAATGCTGCACTCCCACCCCACCCTCATCTTCAAACCTCTTATCCCACATCTGCCCATTTTGTATCTTCTCCCTCTGCCCCCTCACCACTGCCCATTGCTCCTGGCTGTCCTTCCAAGCCTCCTGCCTCCTCTCCCCCTCCTGAATCTCTCAGGGTTCTTCAATGGAATGCTGGAGGTCTCTGAGCCAGGAGCACTGAACTGTTTCACTTTCTTTCATCTCATCCTGTCGACCTTATCTGCATCCAGGAATCCAATCTTAACTCATCTTCCTCTTTCCGGATTCCTGGATTCTCTGTTCTGCGTTCTGATCGCATCCACTCCCGCGGCAGCATCATCTTTTTTGTGAGGCAGGGCTTATCCTTCTCTGAACTTTCTACCTCCTCTTTTTCTTTGCTTAATTCCTACTCTGATTATGTAGGGATCAACATCTCTTTAAACAACTCCTCCTTGCTCTCCATTTCGTAATGTGTGTGCCCCCTATTTGCTCTTCCCAGACGGATGGCAGAACTGACTCCTTTTCTCCCTCCATTCTTTCCTCCTCCAGAAATCTCTTCATTCTGGGAGACTTCAATTGCCATCACCCCCTCTAGGATTCAAGAGGTAGTTTTGACCCACCTGGGGAGGAAGTATTCAACTGGGTCAATTCTTATGACTTCCTCCCTCTCAATGACCTTGACACGCTCACCCTTCTACATTGCTCCTCTGGCAGTTGCTCCTCTCTTGACATCTCCTTTGCTCCCGCCTCTCTTGCCCTTTCTTGCACCTGGGAGGTGCTTTGGCACTTGGGTTCTGACCACCTACCAATTTTTCTATCTGTCCTTCTCTCTCTGGTCTTTTGCCCTTTCTATTTCCTCTGCTGCTGCATTCATTACCTCTCTGACACTGAATGTGGCCAAATCTTCCATTCCTTTTGGCCACATCAAACGCCCTCCTCAAGCCTGGTGGTCTGCAGAGGTGGAAGGCACAGTTAATGAAAGACGCAAGGCTTTTGCTGCCACTCACAGAAGTGATAAAGATCTCTGCTTCCAGACGTGCTTCGTCTGTCATCGCTAAGGCCTAGACTGAGGCATGACGGGTGACTTGCTCTTCTCTCTTACCTAAACCTAACCCTAAATCTGTGTATTCTCTCCTGTTCTGTCGCTGGCTCTTCTTCCTCCTCTCTTAATTTCCCTAACTGTTCTTCTCCCAGGGAATTGGCTTTGGTCTGCTGCATACCTGAGATCCAACTTTTCCGTTTGTCAGCCAAAGGCCATGCATAGCAGAGACCTTTCTGAGCTCTGCTGAGCCACATGCCCGGAGGAGTCTCACTCGTCCTTCTGCTCTCCCTTCTCCCCACTGAATTTCATGCAGCTGCCTCCAATCTTTCCTCGTCCACTGCCACTGGCCAAGACAAAATTGCCTATCCCATGCTAAAGCATCTTCCTTGCTCTGCCATTGATTTTCTCCTTCACATTTTCAATCTTTCCTGGACTTTGCATTCCTTTCCTTCCATCTGGAAGACATCTTCTATTATTCCCATCCACAAGATGGGAAAGCCTCTCGACTCTCCTGCTTCTGGCTATCTCTCTCACCTCCTGCGTCTCAAAGCTGTTTGAATGCATCATTCTATCACGTCTACTCTTCTTTCTGGAATCAAATTCCATTCTCTCTCCCTGCCAAGCCGGTTTCTGCCCTGGTCGGTCTACACTAAATCAAATTCTGTTCCTTTCTTGGTCCATTTTGGATGGGTTTAACAAACCCAGGTTGGGCTCTTGGATGATCCTCTTTACTATTGTGTTCACCAAAAGTTTTTAACTTGGTGTGGCATCCCACCCTTTTCCACAAACTCATTTTGGCTGGCCTCCCTCCTTGCTTTGCTCATTGGACTCAATCTTTCCTTTCTGATAGGCGTGCTTGTGTGGTTTATCAAAATCACAAAAGCCACTCCTTTCGAGTTCGTCGAGGTGTTCCACGAGAGTTCTTGGCCCTGTTCTTTTCTCTCTCCATCAGTGATCTTCTGGCTTCTCTGCCTTCTACTGTCAGCTGCTCTTTTTACACTGACGATCTGGCCATTTGGTCCTCCTCCCCCCTTGGTCCCCATTGGTGTGGAGGCCACACAAGGAGCTCTCTGTTTTGATTGGAACACTGGTCTGAATACTGGTGTCTTCCTCTCCATCTGAGCAAATGTGAGGCCTCCTTTTTCTCAGTGGATCCCCACCAAGCTAACCTCCAACCTATCCTCCTCTTACTTGGCTCATGCCTTCGTTTTAATCCCACTCCAACTTTTCTTGGGGTCACCTTCGACCACACTCCTTCCTTTTCTAAATATGTATGTTTGCTGAAGGCCAAATTTTTTCGACATCTCAAGGCCTTATGCTGTATCTCTGCTTCCTCATGGGCCTCCTCTAAGGAGTCCCTCTCTGTTCTGTATAAAGCTTTTCTTCGGCCCCTTCTCACTTATGCTTCACCCAGATGGTTTCCTTTTTTCAATGTTACCAATCTTACCAAATTGGAATGCCACCATTGAGCAGCAAGTCATGCCATCTCCTGCTGCCTCTCATCCTCCTCTGTCCCACTTCTTCTCTCTGAGCCTTTTTTTACCTCCCCTATGAGTCACCCTGACTCATTTCACCTTTTTATCTTATGAGCAGGCTCTTCATCTCCCAACCTCCTTTTGTATTTCAGGTTTGGCCAGACTTGGAGTGAAACCGAGGATCTGCAGATCGTCCTGGAGAGCTTTTTTGTCCACTCACCCACTCATGCTTTCTTCTCTTAGGGTGGCTCTTCTTGCTTGCCCTCCCTTTCCTCCTTGGAATCTGCCTTTTTTCACTATGGAGTCCATTTTATCCTCTTCATGTTCCTGCTCTGATCCCCCATTCTCCCACCAAGGTGTGGCTTTCTCCCACCTTGACTCTCTCTCCCCCTCATAATCTGGTACTCTGGACAGACAGCTCTGTTCCTTTTTTTTGGCAAGGGCGGCTCCGGCATTCTTGCCAACTGCTCTCTCTGTGGCACTGAGGCCACCCTTTCCTTTTCAGCAGGCCCAGTATGTTCAAGTTTTCCTGCTGAAGCCTGTGCCATTCTGCATGCTCCTTGCTGGTCTGAGCAGTACCAACAAGTGTGCCACTTCTCCTATCTGACTCTCGTTCTGTCCTCTCCTCCATCTTTCCTTTTACCTGAAACTCTCTGGAAGATCTGGCAGGAACTGTCTTCTCTCTCTGTTCTATCAGGTTACTATGTGTCCTTGGACACTCATTTCTCTTGGGGAACGACGTGGCTGATGAGCTGGCCAGACGGGGAGCACTCTTACGCCCTGTGCAATCCCTTGTTGTCTCTCTCCTCTTATCTCTCGTATCCACTCTTGTCTTTTCTTGGACTGGAGGTGTACAGTCTCATCAAAGTTCTTTGACACACATGCTCCCTTGATTTTCATAGAGGAACTCGTGCTCCCTCGTCATTCCCGCTGTGTTCTCTTTCGTCTATGCTGAAACAAATACAGTCTTCTGTTAAGTTCTTATCTCTCTAGGATTGGCAGAATTGAGAATTCTTCCTGCAGCGCCTGTAGACACCCATCCCAGGACACCTCTCATCTCATTCTGCATGTCCAGCTACAGACTCTTTGCACTGCTCACTCTTTGGCGGTTCTCTGTCTCTCTATGACCTCTGGTCCAGGCTCTTTAGAGTTGCCCGCTTTTGGTGCTCCATGGTCTTCCATCATGCCCCCATCCCTCGGAAGAGGTTGGGTAAACAACAACACCATAATCAATTAGATCCAATAGCTTCACTTTGCTATTATACTGCTGCTAATGCTAGCACAGTGCATGACTGTTTTGGTATTAAATAGAGGAAGTTGTCATTTGTGATTATTGTGATTTTGTGAATAGTAAGGCAACTTGATAATTTTGTGATTGAGATTTACAGCTTTAACATAATATGATCGATTCTCTGTTGACGTGTGCATGCAGTTGTATACCAAAAGCTTGTTGCAGTATTGATAGTGATGCAATTAATATTGTGTGGTTTTTGATTATTGAAGTACGTGTCCAATGACTTATATCACTTTTCCTTAGATATTTTTGTATTTCATCTTTTTTAATCCATCAATATTTGTCCATGGTACATTCCATGCTTTATGTGTCCATATAAGTATTTTTTGTGCAACTTGGCTAAATTTGATATAGCTTGCATTTTAATCTAATTGCATCGTAGTGGAGTTTTCCACAATTTCTGTTCAATTTTTGGCCATTTTCATGCCTTCTATACCAGTACGCTAAGATTAGCATAAAAATGGATTGTTTTTCAAAACAATCTTAACTATTTTACGTTGCTGATCATCTAGGTATAGATCATTCCTTGCCTTTTTTCTAGTCTATTCATTGAAAAAAGAAAACCTTTAAACAGCAGAGGGAATGGAATTTGTTAGCAATGTTTGTTTAATTTTCAAAGGTACCTTGTTTTCATGTTTAAAGTAGTATAATAATGAGGGTTTCCACGGTCATAAAAAATCTTTTGAAATCCTTGCAAATTTTTTTTGTGGAAAGTCATGGAAAAGTTATGGAAATTTACTGAGTAATAAAAGTCATAAAATTTTGTAAACTGTTATAGTTAGTCAGTCTGCAGCAAAAGCTCATGTGGTAGAGCGATGGGCTAGTGATGAAAACATTACTAGTTTCTCACTTATTCAAAAGGATGTTTATTGCAATGCTCTGGGATAAGACTTTTACACCAATTTCCTGTGCTTGCTAGCAATGCTCTTGGATAAATGCGTTGCATGAGTAGTTCGTGCTGATGCTAAGTTTCTGATTGTAAAATTTTTTTTAAAATTCAAAAATGTGTTGTCATAAAATTATCTCTGCCTTAGGTTACAGGTATCTTGGAATTGGGCTTGAACACAGGTATGCTCTGTGAAATCACATTGGTTTTCCTTGGTTTTCATTGGTTTTCAAAAGATGAAATAACATTTTGGTTGTCTGCAGTCAAAAGATAAAAATGTTGATTTAATTTCTGAATTGGCTAATCTAACATATTCTGGCCATCTGTTGTAGAATAAAATACTTTTTTGAAATAATGTTTGGAAACACTAAAAAAGGTTATGGAAAAGTTAAATTTATATCATTAATAGTCATGAAATTTGATTAAAAAAATTGTGTGGGAACCCTGACTACTTGAGTTTTCATGTAATATTTTGTTCTTCAACTTGTCTGATATATGAGCAATTAAATTTACTTCAGCTCTAGCAATATCCACAATAATGTATGTTAGGAAGTTGAGTTGGCATTAGGCGTGTGATAGTCATAACCATTGTTGCTTTAAATCAATGTAATTTTGACAAAAAGTGTTTGCTTCCTAGGTATAAACAGTTTTACGAATTATTAACAAAATTGGATTCAAAATTTAATGAATGTCTCTTCCATTGGTGCTATGTAGTGTTGGAGAAGAATCTGCAATGCCGAGTAGTTTATTAAAGATACTGGAAGAGCATTTCACTGTTATACCATTAAATGAATTGGATACTACTTCAGCTCATCTAGCTGATCAAATTGTGGCTATATTTAATATTCATGGAAAACCAAAGGTAAAAAGATATAGTATTGTTATTATGTTAGAAAAATACAATTTGAATGGAAACAAAATGCCGGAATAATGGCAAACAATGGTTTAGGTGCCAATTTTTAAAAGAAAAGGCGACATAGGATATTGTAATGTTTTTTTGAGAAGTAAAGCTGTTGGAGCATACTGTGAAGACTTTTGAAGGAGTACTCAAAATAAGGATTGGAGAATTAGTAAATGTTAATGCAATGTAATATAGTTTTATGCCAGGCTGAGGAATCACAGATGCATTGTTTATTGTGAGAAGAAAGCAAGAGGAATACATAGATAAGGAGAAAAAGTTGAAACCGTGTATAGTGGACGTTGAGAAGGTATTTAATTGAGTTTAAAAAAATGCGGCAGAGTGGGCAATGAGGAAGAAAGGTTTACCTGAACTATTTGGCAGAGTGGTTTTGAGCCTCTGTTACTGGACAATGACAAAAGTTTAAGTGGAATTGGAGTGACTTGAAGAATTTTGGGTGCAAGCTGGTGTGCATCAAGCTGCTGATTTTTAGCTGTGTTAGATGTAATCGCGGAGTATGCAAGAAAAGGGCATGAGTAAAGAAATTTTGTTTCCAGATGACGTGGTTTTGTTGAGTAAAAGTATAAAAGAGTTTGAGAAAGAACTGTTTGAAACGGGAAAAAATGTTTGAAAGCATGAGGCTCAAGGTCAACTTCAAGAAGACCAAAGTGATGGTGAGTGATTTGAAAGCAGAAATACTTTGGAGCAAAGTCAATTTATGTTCCATGTGCGGCAAGAGGGTAATGACATATTTAGTGTTGAGCACAAAATGTGGTGAATAGGTGTTTTTGTTTACTTTGTTACGTTTTTCGCAGCAGGAACTTGAGTTAACTGTGCATCAAAGATCTTCCAAGATGATCTAAAAATAAGTCCAAATCATAATTTTATGGGCATAAGCACTGAGTTTTGTGAGGTGAAGAGAGGCTAAACTGTGATATTGCACTAAGAGATGTTATAATTTGCATAATGATATTAGGTGCAAAAAGTTTATAGACATGTAACCTACTGATTATTAATCGGTGGTGAAGGACCCGGCAGTTTTTGTTTTAATAAGTTTATTTGAATTAATTGGTCACTCAAACTTTACAAACTTTGCGATAGTAATTTGTAAGCGTTTCAAAATGCCAGGTTATCAGTGCATATAAATAAAAGTAGTATTTTGCTGACGTCCAACTTAAGCACGAGAAATGTGAGTTTTCTGAAATAATGGGATGTTAGTTAAGTTGCCTCGACTGCTGCTCATAAACAAATATTACTTGCGAAGCTCTATTGTTGCTTTGTTATGGCAAGTAATAAAATTAGTTACATTTCTCTGTCATTATCAATTAAAACACAGGATTTTGCAATTGGGAAGTATTTGCTGACCGAAGCCATGCAACTTCAGGGGAAAATTAAGATTTTTGTGCGATGTAGGTGTCTTGTTTTTCTTCCTTTACGTATCTCAGAAAATAATGTTGATATCAAATGCCACCTGATTCTTGTCAACTAATTTCACAAACTAAGCGCGAAAAAAAGGAGTTATTTTTTAGAAAGTATTGTCCCAGATGTGAATACAGTGAAATGTCATTATCTGGCTAGATATTGTAACTAAAAATAATGGTAGAGGGTTTGAGACACTTTTGAAGCTTGTTTACAGAACCCTCAAAGATAGTCGTGATAACATAGCTAGCTAATTTTTTTGCTCTTGTTAAGTTGTAATTGGCGATTTACTGAATGTGTGAAAAGAGGTCGCAAATGTTTGGTAGGTGAATTTTTTATCTTTGTGAAAAACATATAAAAATTTGCTGAAGTAAAGGAAAAAGAGAAATTTATGGACATAAATGTCTGTGAGTTTGGTTAATGCAAGCTTTAAATTCATTAAACAAATTGAAATGCTATTATTTGTAAGCACATGTAAAAATTGCAGGGTCTCACTTAGAGGCGCTTACTGCAAAAAATGTCTATTTCTTATTTTGAACCACATAATTTTACTGCATTTTTGAGGAGGCTGCTCTGCCCAGAAATAATTTTTGGCCTATTTTACTTGGTGCCACTGTGTACTGGCAGATGTAGAAGACTATCATAGCTGTGCTTATATAGTTGTGCTTTAGCCGTGCGTCTATAATTACTGCATCAACCAAACTTTAGAAGTTTTCATTGTGCAGTGCACAACTTTCAGAAGTTTTGATAATTTAGTGGTTTTTCTTCACACTGGTACGCCTGATTAAGTAATACACCTTTCAAAGACAGTTTCGGAATAGTACACAGTGAACAGAAATTTTTTACAATCCCCCAGAAGCGTGGTTGCTGGCCAATTCAACTATATTGCAAATTCTGCACCAATCAACAGCCGCCTCAACGTGGTGGTGCGGTCCCCGGCCCCGTTTGGGTTGGGTCAAAATGGCTGTTGGCCTTCCCGAGGGTCCCAGTTACCCTGGGCACTCCCCATTCATTTTTTCGCTATGCTGCCCCCTGAACGACCGCAGAAGGGCAGCACACAGCATCTTTAAAATCGGTCGCCTGTTCTTACTTTTTCTTCTCTCCTGCCCTACTCTTGCCCTCCTTTGTCTCCTCATTCTTCTTCTTCTCCTGATGAGCGGTAACGTTCATCCTAACCCTGGCCCCATCTTTCCTTGCTCTGTGTGCGCTGGAAATGTGACCTGGCGGGGCAAGTCGGTGCAATGCTGCGCTTGCTCCAAATGGGTCCATCTAAGGTGCTCACAACTTTCTTTATCTAACTTCAGAGCTCTTGGCAGCTCTCACTCTTGGAGCTGCCCCCCCTGCCGTAACACTGTGACTCCCCCCTCCTCGGACTCCTCCGGCACGTATACCTCCACTGTGGAATCTGGCCCCCCCTCTGCTAATGCTGCACTCTTGCCCCACTCTCGTCTCCAAACTTCTTATCCCCCATCTGCCCATTTTATATCTCCTTCCCCTACCCTTCCACCACCGTCCCTTGCTCCTGGCTATACTTCTGCACCTCCTGCCTCCTCTCCTCCCCCTGACTCTCTCAGGGTTCTTCAATGGAATGCTGGAGGTCTTCGAGCCAGGAGCACTGAACTACTTCACTTTCTTTCATCCCATCCTGTCGATCTTATCTGCATTCAGGAATCCAATCTTAACTCATCTTCCTCTTTCCGGATCCCTGGATTCTCTGTTCTGCGTTCTGATCGTACTCACTCCCGGTCTGGCATTCTCTCTTCTGATGCCTCGCATGCCAGTGGCGGCGTTGTCATTTTTGTCAGACAGGGCCTATCCTTTTCTGAACTTTCTACCACCTCTCTTTCTTCGCTCGATCCCTACTCTGATTATGTAGGGGTCAACATCTCTCTAAACAAATCCTCCTCGGTGTCATTTCTTAATGTGTATGCCCCCCCTATTCGCTCCTCCCCAACGGATGGCAGAACCGATTCCTTCTCTCCCTCAATTCTTCCCTCCTCCAGAAATCTCTTCATTCTGGGGGACTTCAATTGCCATCACCCGCTTTGGGACTCAAGAGGTACTTCCGACCCCCACGAGGAGGAAGTATTCGACTGGGTCATCTCCTCAGACCTCCTCCCCCTCAATGACCCTGACACACCCACCCTTTTCCATCGCTCCTCCGGCAGTCGCTCCTCTTCTGACATCTCCTTTGCTCCTTCTACTCTTGCTTTTTCTTGCTCCTGGGAGGTGCTTCAGGACCTGGGTTCTGACCACCTACCAATTCTTCTATCTATCCCTCTCTCTCCGGTCTTTCACCCCAACGAGCGCCCCCTTCCTTCAATTTTCAGAAAGCTTGCTGGGATGACTTTGCCTCCTACTTTGACTCTCACTGTCCTACTGCAGAGGAATACTCGTCTCTTTCTCTTTCCTCTGCAGCTGCTCTCTTTACCTCTCTGGCAATGAATGCGGCCAAATCTTCCATTCCTTTCGGCCGCATCAAACGCCCTCCTAAAGCCTGGTGGTCTGCTGAGGTGGAAGAAGCGGTTGGTGAAAGACGCAAGACTTTCGCTACTGCTCACAGAAGTGATGAAGATCGCCAGGCTTACATCTCCGCCTCTCGACGCGCCTCGTCGGTCATTGCCAAGGCCAAGGCTGAGGCATGGCAGACGACCTGCACTTCTCTTTCACCTAAATCTAATCCTAATTCTGTGCACTCTCTTCTTCGCTCTATCGCTGGCTCTCCTTCCTCGTCTTCCTCCTCTCCTAACTTTCCTAACTGTTCCTCTCCCAGGGAATCGGCTTCGGTTTATGCCGCTTACCTGAGGTCTCACTTTTCCGTGTCTCAGCCAAAGGCCCTGCGCAGCAGAGCCAGAGGCTACCTCACTGAGCTCCGCCGAGCCACGTGCTCTGTGGAGTCTCACTCATCCTTTTGCTCTCCCTTCTCTCCCGCTGAATTTCTTGCGGCTGCCTCCAACCTCTCCTCATCCACTGCCACTGGCCCAGACAAAGTTGCCTATCCCATGCTAAAGCATCTTCCTCGCTCTGGCATGGATTTTCTTCTTCACATCTTCAATCTTTCTTGGTCTTCACATTCCTTTCCTTCCATCTGGAAGACATCTTCTATTATTCCCATACATAAGATGGGAAAACCTCTCGACTCTCCTGCTTCCTTCCGGCCTATCTCTCTCACCTCCTGCGTATCAAAGCTGTTTGAACGCATCATACTATCTCGTCTTCTCTTCTTTCTGGAATCTAATTCCATTCTTTCTCCCCGCCAGGCCGGTTTCCGCCCTGGACGGTCTACACTTGATCAAATTCTGTACCTTTCTCAGTCCATTTCGGATGGGTTTAACAAACCCAGGCCGGGCTCTCGGACGATCCTGTCTACTATCGATTTCTCTAAAGCTTTTGACTCTGTCTGGCATCCCGCCCTTTTCCACAAACTTATTTCGGCTGGCCTCCCTCCTTGCTTTGCTCGTTGGACTCAATCTTTCCTTTCTGACAGGCGCGCTTCTGTGGTTTTTCAAAATCACAAAAGCCGTTCCTTTCGAGTCCGTCGAGGTATTCCGCAAGGATCCGTTCTTGGCCCTGTACTTTTCTCCCTCTTCATCAATGATCTTCCGGCTTCTCTGCCTTCTTCCGTCAGCTGCTCTCTTTACGCTGACGATCTGGCCATTTGGTCCTCCTCCCCCTCGGTCCCCACTGCGGTGGAGGCCACACAAGGAGCTCTGTTTTGATTGGAGCGCTGGTCTGAGTACTGGTGTCTTCCTCTCAATCCGAGCAAATGTGAGGCCTCCTTTTTCTCAGTGGATCCCCACCAGGCTAACCTCCAGCCCAACCTCCTCCTACTCGGCTCCCGCCTCCGTTTTAATCCCACTCCAACTTTTCTCGGGGTCACCTTCGACCGCACTCTTTCTTTTTCTAGGCATGTATCTTTGCTGAAGGCCAAATTTTTCCCACGTGTCAAGGCCTTACGCTGTATCTCTGCTTCCTCTTGGGGCCCCTCTAAGGAGTCCCTCTCTGTTCTGTATAAATCTTTTCTTCGGTCCCTTCTCACTAACGCTTCACCCGGATGGTTTCCTTTCCTAAGCGCTACCAATATCACCAAATTGGAACGCCTTCACCGAGCGGCCAGTCGCGCCATCACCAGCTGCCTCTCGTCGTCCCCTATCCCTCTACTACTCACCGAGGCTTCTCTACCTCCCCTACGAGTCACTCTGACTCACTTCACTCTTTTTTCTCATGAGCGGGCTCTTCGTCTCCCAACCTCCTTTCCCATTTCAGGTTTGGCCAGACTAGGAGTGAAACCAAGACTCTGCAGATCGTCCTGGAGAGCTTTTGCGTCCACTCACCCGCTCATGCTTCCTTCTACTTGTTCTAGGGAGGCTCTTGTTGCTTGCCCTCCCTGTCCTCCTTGGAATCTTCCCTCGTTCACGGTGGAGTCCACCCTTCCCACTCCATGCTCTCGCTCTAATCCCCCTCACTCTCGCCAAGGTGCGGCTCTCGCCCACCTTGACTCTCTTCCTCCTCATGATCTGGTACTCTGGACAGACGGCTCTGTTCCTTTTCCTTTTGGCAAGGGCGGCTCCGGCGTTCTTGCCAACTGCTCTCTCTGTGGCACTGAGGCCACTCTTTCCTTTTCGGCAGGCCCAGTTTGTTCCAGTTTTTCCGCTGAAGCCTGCGCCATTCTGCACGCTCTTTGCTGGTCTCGGCAACACCATAAAGTCTGCCATTTTTCTTCTCTTCTTCTCCTGTCTGACTCTCGTTCTGTCCTCGCCACCCTGTCCTCTCCTCCATCTTTCCTCTTATCTCAAACTCTGTGGCAGATCTGGCAGGAACTGTCCTTCTTCTCCTCCTGTTCTATCAGGCTACAATGGGTCCCCGGACACTCGTTTCTCCCGGGGAACGACACAGCTGATGAGCTTGCCAGACGGGGAGCGCTGCTTGCGCCCTCCACAATCCCTTGTAGTCTCTCTCCTCTTATCTCTCGTATCCACTCTCGTCTTATCTCGGACTGGAGGCGTACTGTCTCCTCAAAGTATTTTGACACACAGGTTCCCTCAATTTCCACTGAGGAACTTGTGCTCCCTCGTCATGCTTGCTGTGTCCTCTCTCGTCTTCGCTGCAATGGACACAGTCTTCTTTTAGGTTCCTATCTCTCCAGGATTGGCAGAATCGAGAATCCTTCTTGCAGCGCCTGTGGACACTCGTCCCAGGACATCTCTCATCTCATTCTGCACTGTCCAGCTACGGACTGTTTGCGCCGCTCACTCTTTGGCGACTCTCTGTCTCTTTATGACCTCTGGTCCAGACCCTGGGGAGTTGCCCGGCTTCTGGGGCTCCATGGTCTTCCGCCATGCCCCCATCCCTCGGAAGGGGTCGGGTAAACAACAACAACAACATATTGCAAATTACATTTTAAGCAATTAACATAGGAAAAGGCTACATTTTATCATAAAACGTTTGTAAAGAGATCAAAACTAAAATTCACATTTTTTTCCTCACATTTCAAGGCTTATTTCAGTCATAACTTGCAAGGTACCACAGCACAAAATTATCAGATTTTATTAAAAAAAAAATATCCACTATTCAAGGGGATTTAAAAATAGAATATGTTGAAAATCATAATTTTTGTGTACTTAGTTTTTATTGCGAGTGCGAGAAGGTTATTTATTTGTAATTTGGTAAAACTGAACCAGTTTCCAAAAATGGTGTTTTTTATGTAAAACTAAAGCCGCTAGCTATGTGCTTTTTTATATTAACTAGCAGGATTAAAAAAAGTATTGAAACATAAAGAAATAATGTAGGTTTTGAGAAATGATTTGTTGTGTTGACCAGGGCTGGGGAGCTGGCCTAATATAGACCAGGCTCCAGCTCCGAAGCTAGCAATTTTCAAATCTATGGCTCCTGCTCCAGCTCTGGAGCTAGTGTTTAGATTCATGCAAAGCCAGCTCCAGCTCCAGTCAAGTTTTCAAGGTTTTACTAATGTAGTCAAATGCAATATATTTTTAGCCATGGGTTTTACCGATAATATAACTATATGGTAAAGGAATATCCAAAAACAGTTATGAAATAGCAATGGTTTTTAGATAAACGCTCAGATCAGTGAACATAAAATTGAAATGCATCCGAAAAATCAGTAGAATTACAGTACTACAGCTACATCTTTTCTATAATTGGATAGGAGCTGGAGCTGCCAAAAATTTTGACGGCTCCAGCTCCGGCTCCTTTAAAAAATCCCAGCTCTTTTGCTCCCAGCTCCGGCTCCCCAGCCCTGGTGTTGACTGAAGATTGAGAGCTGCTTGCTATTATTGCTCTTTTGCTATGATTGAAATTGACTGGAGAAAAACAAACATTATAATCTTATTTTATGTCAATTGCCTAAGAGACAATGTTTTTATACAAAAGTAGTGTGATAATAGCGTGCGTGATACTGAAGTCACTGTCACTTACTGTTGCATCACAGCAATGCGATGTAAGATGTTGCACTTTCCCAAACACTGTCGGTCTAGACTTATATTCTTTTTGTCTCTCTTTGCTACATTAAACAGTTGGTTGAGGAGTTAGCCTGCAAAATTGCAAAAATTTGACAAACTAAAAAAGTTACTGAAAATCGCCAAACTTTTTACGTGCTGTTGAATAGGTAAGCTCAGCTAATCTGTTGCTTATTATTTATTTTTCATTTTGGATGTTAAGCTTTTTTGCTCAGATGTAGGTGCTACCGTGTTTCCCCGATAATAAGACAGGGCTTATATTAATTTTTACTCCAAAATATAGCACTAGGGCTTATTTTCGGGGGATGTATTATTTTGATATATCAAAAAATGAAGTTACAAAGTAAAAAATTACGAGATTTTAAATAAACAGAAATTACGAAAAAAGATCTACATTTACTTGCCATTAACATGTTTTTTATTCAGAAACTCATTAACAACAAATTATTCAAGAACAATCATATCATCATCCTCTGGAATGTCTTGCAAGTCATCAGTTTCCAAAATTGCAGCGGAGTTTTCGCTTTTCGTCTTTCTGCCGCTCTCAACTAGGGCTTATTTTAAGGGTAGGGCTTACATTAAAATCATCCTCAAAAATCACGCTAGGTCTTATTTTGCGGGTAGGTCTTATTATCGGGGAAACACGGTACATTGGTAGTTGCCAGGTCGTCAGTTTAGTTGTGCAGAATGCTGTTACTGGTAAATGAAATTTTGTTGCAGATTACAGAAGAATTGTTGAACAAACTTTCAAATGTTAAAGTTGTTGCCTGTTGTGGAGCTGGCTATAATCATATTGATGTAAAATTACTGCGATCACGTGAGGTTAGATTGTCAAATACACCTGCTGTGTTGGATGATTCTGTTGCTGATTTTGGAATGTTGTTGTTGATGGCGGCTGGAAGAAATTTTTATAATTGTTAGTTGATTACCACTATGTGGCCTTAAAAATCGATGTGTTGATGGTCCAATGAAAAATTAAATTTGGTTTGCCAAATCTACTGTACTAATTTTGAAACTGCAAGATTGAGACTGTTTGCACTTATTTCTCCTTCCCTGCAAGGTCTTTGAGACATATAGTTCATAAGCACAAGTCTTATTAAACCATCAGACTGCAAGTTTAGTCATTACAGTTTGTCAGGTGTGCATCCAGGATTTTTAAAAGAAGAGATAGCCAAAGCTCTAAGACCCCTTGTTTGAAGCTCTTTTCTTGAAGTAGAGCATTACGACAATAGAATACTCTAATGGGTACTGTTTCAGCAATTGTGTAAGGTTTTAGTTTATCTCGCAGCTGGAATGATATGAAGCAATTATCAAAATACTTCCTCGACCCTTCAGCAACCTAACTTTGCGCTTGACTACTGATTCCCAATCGGTGGTCCATGTGGCTTTTCAAGTGGTACACCGAGATGTCCTTTTATGAAAACAAATATTTACCATGCAATGCTTATTCTAAAGATTCCACGTGAGTCTTTTTTGTCATTTTTAACAATAGGCATTGCTGCATTTGTTTTTGGTACAACACTGTTGCTCTGTCAAGGCTAGTGGTTAGTTAGTCTCAGAGCTTATGAATTAGGGTACTTGCTTTGAGTCCCTTACAAGATCCTTTAGAGCTGCGGTTCTCAATTCATTTTGAAGCCCGCGCCCCATACTGATGGAAAAATCATTTTTGCACCCCTTGCATCATTTGATGTAATGTTTTTTGTATTAACATTGCTGATATCAATAGTCAGAGAAGAGAAGTTTGCACCCCTAGAAGTCTCTTCTGGCACCCCCAATTGAGAACTCCTGCTTTAGGGGCTTATCTACACCTGTGTGATACTAATTATCTATCTACAGCTTCTTAAAGAGCAGACTGAATTTTGACGTTGGAGTTCAACTGTGGTCCAAGCCGTTTTGCTCACGCAAAATATGAAGCACTCTTGAGGTTACGAAGAAGGTTGGTGCTGTGTTTGTTGACCTAACAGTGGCTGATGACTCTGTTTGACACCACGACCTTACCTGCATGCTGCTGAGACTTATCTTAGATCAGCACATGGTCTGGATGATCATGGAGCTTATCTGAAATAGAAGCTTCACCCTTACAACTGATGACAGCAAGCAAAGCAGACTTCAATGTGTGAGAAACAGCATCCCTCCAGAATTGGTCTTGGCCTGGTTTTTAACATGTATGTATACAATTTTCCTTTCACAACCTCCAGAAAATGTGCTTATGCCGATGATCTGGCTCTGTTGCATTTTTCTGAGGACTGGAAGGGCTTGGAGGAAACTTTAAGCCAAGACATAGCTACATTCTCAGCGTATCTCAAAATTTGGAAGCTGAAACTCAGCCATGCTAAGACGGTGATGGTAGCCTTTTGTTTACACAATCTGCAGGCCAAACACGAGCTTAAAATCTACGCCAACGGTAAACTTTTGCCATTTTGCCCAGTTCCAACCTACCCTTAGGTAGGTTTACTCATTACTCAACTGGATAGATCACTCATGTATTGCAACTATCATGAGACATTCAGCAAAAAAAACTATGTAACCATGTCATGCTTCTAAGGCGACTTGCAGGCTCAGGATGGAGTGCTGGTGCAAAAACATTGCATACAACTGCTTTATCCTTGGTTTACTTTATGCACCAGTTTGGTGTCGCAGCATACTCGTACGCAGTGATCTGAATGACGCCTTGTGCATTGTCATTGGATGCCTGCATGCCACTCCAACGGACCACCTGCCAATCCTTCCAGGCATCCGGCTAGCTGAGCTTTGCTACTTGGGGGTGACACTTTCCTTGGCTAAGCATGGCGCTCTGGCCCACATCATATTTTACACGGTCAACTAGCGTGGTCACCAGATGTGCCCCAAGAAAACTGAAGTCTTGATACCCATTTGTACCTGCTGAGCAGAACTTTTTAAATGACTTATCTGAACTAGGCATCTGCATAATTCAGTAGAAGAATTATAGGTGGAGCATGGAGTGCTCTGAAAGTACATCTATACTTCATGCTTTCATTCCTAAGGCCATTACTAGGCCCCTGAACATCTTGGTTTTTGCTCAATCGCCTGTTGACGGGCATTGGGCACTTTCATTTATCCATTTACAAATGGGTCTCACTCCCTTGTGGAACTGAAAGGGTGTCGCTGCCAAACAAACTGCAGACCATTCTATCTCAGCATGCCCTATACATTGGGTACCTCAAGGGGTAGCTGGTTTGACAGTTTTGGATGATGATATTTGATGCTGGCTTAATGCCACCACAGCCAGCATCTGATCTTGACAGTAAATTTATGCCCCTTCACATGAAGGAGAAGGGTACTTGCACTGGTTGTTAGCATCGATAAGATAATGATTCTAATGCCTCTTGCTTTTTGGCATTATATATGTATTAACAGATTAGAAATCTTATTAATATTCGAATCTTTGTAGAGGTTGCAGCCCAAACTGAATTAGCTACTCCAATCTCACTGACTTGTTTGAAGTGTAACAGCTTATATGTGAGAAGTTTGAAAATAGAGATCGCAGGCAAAGTAGATTATCGTTTAGTGGTCCACCAGCTTGAATTTTGGGAATCACTGCGCTAGACTTGGTACACATTTGTGCCAAGACCAAAAAAGTTTTGAAATAATGCAGTGTTGCTTCCACCGTAGGGCTTGGCATGGTATAAATATCCATTAGGTTAAGCAAAGAAAAGCAACTTAAATTCAAACCAAATTGGTTTTGCTTTCATATTTTTATAAATTGCTTGGTGTTGTGCCTGCATTAGTATTTTATCATTGACTCATCTATGCTAAGATTAAATGTTAGGGGGAATAATTTAAATCTTATATTCAATTCCAAAAGTAAACGATAAATTTTGTAGTAAGGATCAGAAAATATTTTTGTTAGTCAAATGAAGGTTTTGCAAGATTTGATCAAATTTGCTTTTTGTTGATTTGGCAACTAATTCGTGATAGACATCAGGGCCATGCAATCAATAAAGACGCCAATGTGGAACAGGAGAGTAACCGGACAAAATGAGAATACCAAGGAACGTGAAAAGTTCTTTTCTGGTTGCAGTTAAGTTGTATAATCGCCCCCTTTGTTCTTCAATAATTTTGATTGAAAAATGATTTCTTCTGCCAACTTTTCAGAAACTAGTTTAAAAAACTAATCTAGCAGGGTGTTGATAACAGCGTCCATAAATCCTTAGTGTCTGGGCCAAATGCATTGGAAGATGCATTGGTTGTGGAATATTTTTCGTCCACTTTCTATGGTTTTTAGTATTTTTGTTTTGGGGATGGGACTCGCTTCCACTCATCGTTATGTGCAGCAGCAGGATTTGCACCAGGTACTTAAGCTTTCAAAGTTAATATCTATTTTGGTAAATGAGGAAAATTACTGATAACTTCCATCATACCAATTTTTGCAATCCTCATCAATCATTTCGTCTTTTTTCTGGAGGAAAAACTGCAACTCTTGTTTCAGCAGAATCATAGAAAGAATTGCTTAGAGCTTGGTAATCTTCTGTAGCAGTTGAACTTGCATTCAAAGTAAATCTGTCTAGCGAAATTGCCATACTTCACCACAACGTCTATTTTCTATCCTAGCTTGTAATAATTTTTATGTTGTGTACCTATGCAATTTTAGTACTGTAGTTTAGAAACAGATTCGGACTGTTGGTAACACCAAAATTTGCTCACTCAAAGAATTGATCTCAAAACCAATGTCATGCCTTGCATTTATGCATACTATTAACACTTGTCCACTGGCTTTGTACGCTCATACACTACGGCATACATATTTTAAATTTCAGTACAAAACTATTAAGTACGTAACAAGTAATTGGCAGAACATCTTTAACTATGCCATTACTACAGCCGAGTGGGAACCTACGTTGCCAACATCTAAGACCAAGATTTTGCAAAATTGCCCGCGCATGTCAAAATAGAATAAATGATCAATATATGAGCCTAATTTTATTAATTATTTGATAAGATCTGATCTGCAAAACTAAAGTCGATTTTGCTACCTTTTCTTTCTGAACAAAAGCAAGCACTACCCACAACTTTTGCCAATCAACTAAAGCAATAAAAGTCGTTCAATCAAAATGAAACTTTCAGACAATCACTTGCATTGTTACAGCATACAATCACATCTAATAGGATCCACTTCTAATAACGAAATTCATTGTGGATGTAACAGCAAATGGTAAAAATTTCTGTAGGGGTTAAATGGTAACAAATTTTATCACTAGGTTGTAATGTGTTAAGATTTACAACTTGCCATACAATTACAACAAAGCTGTAAGTGAGTTAGTAGGCTTATTACTTATTCCTGTAAACCTATCACTTCAGCGTTCTTTAACTATATGCCCCTAAGCATTTAGCGAAATAAAAGTTCGTAATATTATTTGCTGCTAGTAAGTAAGCACAGTCTTAATTTATGTTGTTTGATCCTCTTTCGTAACCTTTGGGAAGTACTGCCTACATACTGACTATAGCAGTGGTGCAAGAATTGGAACACGACATTGCTAGGATATCTGCTTCTCATCACTGCAACGTCATGTATCAATTCTTGTGCCACTGTGATAGTCGGTACCATGGTCATACTTCCCAAAGGTTGCAACACAGCATCGAGCAACATATTCACACATCCACAGCGACAGCTGTCCTTCTCGCTCCTGCAAATTCAACTGCAGTCAACCTAAAACCTCAGTAATAAGACAACACCTCTTGCAAAATTCGTAAATATATTGTCTACAGATTTTTAATCTTCTTCCTCAAATGCACTGCCTTTAATCTATCCACTCTCAAAGTCACTGGTATAAAAACATCTAAACCAAATCTGTGCAAGCAAAATAAATTCGTCTGCAGCCTCAAACTTTCACACTAGTTGCTCATTTTCCATTGCTCACTTTTCTGACTAATAGCTTGCGAGATCTTCCCTTTTTCTTTTCCTGCACTTTGCTTTATAGGCCTTCGCATTTCCCTTCTGATGTGTTCCCTTGAAAAGAGCAAGATAAAATGCTTTAGCAATCTGTTGAAGCTGTTGAGTCATGTCCTGGCTTTTGTGTAAAAGCACGTTTTCCAACGTCAGAAAATGAAAATTACAAAAATGTCACCAATCCTCTTATAGGTGATGTCATGTTACGAGTCATGTTTGTAACCCTAGCAGCTTCGAAGGAGTTAGAGCATACAGAAACCGACATGATTGTTCTTCATAATATGGATTTATTTAGTGTATAAGTTAATATAACAAAGATTGTCATTTACTCCGATTCAATTTAGGGCTCCTTAGTCTGAAAATTTTGAGTGGCAAGTAAACGTTTCATGGAATCATCATGTTGCGGTGACGCAACAGTGATTTACAGCTACCTACATGCTGTTTCCACGTTTTCTTTAGAGTAGAATTGGTTTCTTAAATTCTTTTATGGCATCAACTTACATATCTTGTCAATACTATAAAATGCTATTCTATCTGTAACTTTTTTATGTACACTTCCAAAACTATTGGGTGTGATACATCAAACTTTGCATGATTGATCAACATCCCGAGGTGAGTTTTATAAGAATGTTCATCACGTCACACTGACGTCAAGATCAAAAATAACTTTTTTAGAAATCGCATTGCTTTACAGAAGGGAAACAAATTTTTAGTCAAATGAAAGCCAGCACTCTTATCAACTTGCAAAATATTAAAATATTTTATCCTTTTTGAGGCCGAAAAAGATGTAACTGCCAACGCTTGATTTCACAATTTGTTCTCTGTATTTTATCAAAAACTATTGCTCATGAAACGCAATTAACAGCTTTTTTTATGAGTTATTAACTAGGTGCTTTCGGCAAAACAAACTCTTCGAGGTTTGTCAGCAAAGTTTCAAGACTGGGTTTGCTGTATGCACTATCACTCAGCTATCGAAAATTTGATTACATCATTGTATTATGCAATATGTTTGCAGTATATAACCGTTATCGCAGTCTCGATAGCTTCATTATTTTCTTTTTGACGCTAGTTTGAAAACAGCATTTTCAGCGGCTCTGTCACGGCCATGAGTTTGGATCAAAGAATCAATTTGAAGTTTTTGGTAAAACTGAAAAAAACGCTGACAGAATCACTCAAAATGTTTTAGGAGGCCTACAGAGATCAAGCCATGTCTGGTGCACATGTTTTCGAGTGGCATCAAAAATTCAGGGAGGTTATGAAGGACAAACCAAGATCGGGAAGACCTTTCTCTTTAAAAACTGATAAAAATGTGGAAGAGGTGAGACAGGCAGTGTGAGAGCACTAATGCCTGACAGTCAGGATGATCGCTGAGCAGGTAGGACTTGATTGGCAAACTGTTTGGCAGATAATCACCGAAGAGCTCAGAATGCAAAAAATTTGTGCGAAAAGATTGTCCAAATTGCTTTCAGACAACCAGAAAGTGCAAAGGATGCAGGTCGGTGAGGGCCTGCTCCAAAACATCGACAATGACCCCAAACTTCTCACCAAGGTGTTTGGGAGACGAAACTTGGGTGTTTGAATATGGCCAGAGACGAAGCGACAGAGCAAGCAATGGCTCAGCCCCGGCCCACCCAGACTGAAGAAAGCACGTCAGTCAAGGTCTCAAATCAAAGTGATGCTGATTGCATTTTTTGATGCATGCGGAATTGTTCATGTCAAATTCATCCCTCAACGACAAACCTTCATCAACATGTCTACCAGCGATCACTGCCGATCAAGTCCTACCTGCTCAGCGATCATCTTGACTGTCAGGCGTCAGTGCCCTCACACTGCCTGTCTCACCTCTTCCACATTTTTATCAGTTTTTAAAGAGAAAGGTCTTCCAGATCTTGGTTTGTCCTCCATAACCTCCCTGAATTTTTGATGCCACTCGAAAACATGTGCACCAGACATGGCTTGATCTCTGTAGGCCTCCTAAAACATTTTGAGTGATTCTGTCAGCGTTTTTTTTCAGTTTTACCAAAAACTTCAAATTGATTCTTTGATCCAAACTCATGGCCGTGACAGAGCCGCTGAAAATGCTGTTTTCAAACTAGCATCAAAAAGAAAATAATGAAGCTATCGAGACTGCGATAACGGTTATATACTGCAAACATATTGCATAATACGATGATGTAATCAAATTTTCGATAGCTGAGTGATAGTGCATACAGCAAGCCCAATCTTGGAACTTTCCTGACACACCTCGTGCAACTATTTAAGCTGATTTTATGATGCAACAAGTACGGTAATTCCTTTTTTATGCTTTTTAAGCATGCTTCTCTGCTTTTTTCTGCACGATTAAACTTGTTCTATGATGCCATAATGCTGTCTGGTGCGATCAACACAGTCTTTTCGCTAACAGAGATCAACATGACGAGTTTTTGAAAAACTACATTTTTACAAATTCAGTTCACTTAAAAACTGATCAATTTGTGACCTCATTTTTAACTGATTTTCAAAATTCTTTTAAGAAGTAGAAGGTTATGTCAAGCCAATTCCAAAAATTTTTGGCATGTGTTTTTACTATTTGCTTTTTTAACTAAAAACATTAATCATTAACAGCTGTAGTGCAATTCCTCCCAAAAAAGTGGTAAGCTGAGTAAAAACAGGTAGGTTTAATAGGTAAACGTTATGATAAGGTACAAACAATTAGTGTTTCAAAGCTTGGGAAATTCTCTTTTCAGCAATGTGTTAATCTTAACACATAGGGCTAAGGATTACTTATAAAGGCTGATCGAAAATTGGTTGCCATAGATCATTTTCCATTTTTAGTTGCAAAATTTTTCCTCTTGACCTAAGAAACTTGCTATTTTTATAAAAAGTAAGTTCTTTGGTACGTTTTGACTATTTTTTCTCGAAAGCATAGCTCTTTAGCATTACCTGTCTAAATTTTCAAAAACATTTATCAAGAAATAAACTAAATATTTTTGAAAGGTAGTCTACTGGTAGTAGTACTATGAGTAGTTACTCAGTTTTTATCGGTTGTCGTCCCCTTAGCAGAGATGGCCAGATCCACCCCATTTCTTCTGCGATTGCTTGCACTCTGTCTCTCCACATTGCTCGATCCAGGGCATCCTCCTTCAAACCAATCTTCTCTATCTCTTCCTCCACTTCTTCCAGGTTTTCTTCGGTAGTCCTCACTTTTTTTTGCCACTCACTTCAAGATCGAGAGCAACCCTCAAACACTATTTTCATCCCTCCCCAGCACATGCCCATACCATCCAATTCCATTTGCTGTTGCTAACCAATCTATAGTTTCTGTCAACCCCAGCATGTCCATCTGTTCTTCAGTTGTCTTTCTGTCAACAACTTTCTTACCGCACATGGATCTTACCATAGCTTTCTCCGTTCTCCTCAGAATTACTTTTTCATTTCTTTTAAACACCATGCCTCGTTTTCATACAGTATTGCTTATCTTATGCAAAATCGATAAACTTTACTTTTCATCTTCAGAGGAAACCTATTTCCAAGCAATAACTCTCCACATTCCCTGAATCTTACCCAACTGATTCTTACTCTTTCTGTAACTGCTGCTTCACAACCACCACTAGCATTTAATCTGTCTCCCAAATAACAAAATCCATTCACTGTCTCTACCTTTTGATCGATTTGATCAAATCACACAACGTTTTGATCGAATCCACCATTCCTTTCATTATTCCTTTATATTTCAAGCAAACGAAATGCATTGCCAATCTAGTGGCAGCTCTCTTTATTTTTGCACATTTGCCATGAACCCAATTTCCACATTTTGTGCACAACACTGAATTGGCCATGACTCTCCCCCCACAAATTCCACCCAGATCTATCTTGCGTTTAAATAGTTCTCCTTCTGACCTGCTTACCACCATTTTTGTTCTTCTGGTGTTGACCTTTAAACCCTTACTTTCCAATGCATCCTTCCAATTCCTCAATCTTTCTTTTTAGTCTTCCATTTCTTCGTTCATGATAACAAGGTCATCTGTGTGTGATTCAGTTTTTATCCGGTGTTGTCCCTTCAACAGAGATGGCCAGATTTACCCCATTCCTTCTGCAATTGCTTGCACTCTGTCCCTCGTCTCAGGGCATCCTCCTTCAAACCAATCTTCTCTGTCTCCTCTTTCACTTGCTTCTTCCAAGTCTTTTTTGGTTGTCCTCACTTTCTCTTGCCACTCACTTCAAGATTCAGAGCAACCCTCAAAACACTATCGTCGTTCCTCCTCAGCACATGTCCATACCATCTAACTCCATTCACTGTTGCTAACTGGTTTATAGTTTCCTTCAACTCCAACATATCCATCTGTTTTTCAGTCGTCTTCCTGTCTACCACTTTCTGACCACACATGGCTCTCACCATAGCTCTCTCCATTCTCCTTCAAATTGTTTTTTCATTTTCTTTTAGACACCATGTCTCACTTCCATACAGTATTGCTGATCTCACACAACAATGATAGACTTTACCTTTCATCTTCAGAGGAAACCTAGTTCCAAGCAACAATTCTCCACATTCCCTGAATCTTACCCAACCATTTCTTACTCTTTCTGTAACTGCCGCTTCACAACCACCACTAGCATTTAGTCTGTCTCCCAAATAACAAAATCCATTCGCTGTCTCTCTATCTGCATACAGTAATTTGTTAACCTCACCTCTTCTTGCATTTTTGTAATAACGTCCACAACTACTGCAAACAATAGTGGCGACAGCACAGATCCTTGATGTCCACCAACTTTTACTTTAAATTCCTCTGAATATGCAGATCCCACTCTCACTCTTTTCTTTGCACCATCATACGAGCTCATAACTTCCCAAACCATTACTTCTGATAGAGCCTTCTTTCTCATGGCCCACTTCATCACTAATCTTGGCACTCTATCAGAAGCTTTTTCCATGTCAACAAAATACATACAGTCAAACCTCGGTTTTCAAACACAGTTTGTTCTGGAAGGCTGTTTGAAAACCAATTTGTTCGAAAGCCGAATCATATTTTCCCATTACAAATAATATATAAGAGATTAATTTGTTCTATACACCAAAAGAATAACTTATTTACCTGGTTGCACTATACCAGGGGTGGGCAATTGTTTTGGCCTGTGTGTTGCATCGCGGTCATGGAAGCTAGCTGAGGGCCGCACCTATCAATAAAGGCATTGTGAGGGCTGCACTGAGGATTGAAGAGTCGGTGAAGTGCTGCATTGACAAAGCATAAGTGGCCGAGGGTCAGTGCTCAGGATCTTGCAATAGCCTGCATCAGTCTCATGTTACACGAGACCTCCTTACATTGACCTTATACCGAGCGTGGACATGGTGGTCTCCAAAAAAGCAAAAAAAAAGGTCATCACCCTCTGATTGATGGAAAATGCATCTGTACAAACTATCAAGGCTCTTTTCAACGTGTCATGTGATACCTTTTTCTTGCCTCTGTAATACGGAAATTGTTTCTCCACTTATCATTGTAAATCAGCTTTACTAAAGTTTCAAAAGTGTTTGCGGGCCGTACTTGGTTCAGGTAAATCTTTGTCTTGAGTTGTTTGAGAACCAAATTTTTGTTTGAGGACCGAGTGATTTTCATCTTGAATTTTCCGTTCGAAAACCAAATTGTTTGAACTGCGAGATGTTCGAAAACCGAGGTTTGACTGTATACAACTTCTTGTTCTTGTTTTGATATTCCTCCTGCATTCTCCTCACAATGTATATCACATTCACTGTTTCTTATCGTGGCATAAATTCAAACTGCATTTTATTCAAACTGATTAGTGTTTGTATTCGCCTCTTTAGTACCCTTTCAACAATTTTCATGGCATGTTCTAACAGTTTCACTCCTCTGTATAATCTACAGCTCATCACATCACCCTTTCCTTTAAAGATAGGCACAATCACACTAGTTTTTCACTCATCAGGCATTCGTCTATCATTCAATACACGCTGACACAGATCCATCATCATTTTAACCCCAATTTCGCCACTTGCAATTATCATCTCCACACTTACTTCAGATGGTCCAGCTCCCTTTCCTGACTTCATCTTTTGCATTGCTTCTGCAATTTCATTGCGAGCTACTTTTTCACTAGTCCTTCCACTACATCAAGTTCGTTTGTATTGTGTCTTATTTTCTTTTGATGGAAACCTGCACAGCTCTTTAAATGCCGCCTTCTTTCTTGCAATGGTATCCTTGACCTTTTTATTTAATCACCACACGCTTCCTCAATCTCTCCTAGACTTTTTCTTTCCACACACTTCATCACATGTCTTTAGAACACTATCCTTAAAAGTTTTCCACAAATCAGGCGCGTCTGTGCTTACTAGTTCTACTCTTTTTTCAAATCTTACTCCTGTTCGGTTTTCATTCAACCTCCAAATCTTTTTTCTTATGATCCGTTGTTTTCTCACAATCTTTTTTAGTACCTTTTTATCGATCTACGACCACCAGTCTGTGCTGAAGTTTTGATGGAATCACTTTCACATCCGTATTTTTCTCCTACAAGCACAAAATCAATTTCTGTTTCACATTCACCAGTACTATTAGTGATTTTCCTTTTATCTGTCTTATAAAACCAAGTGTTTGCCACAGATAGCTCTTTTTCATCACAAAACTCCAACAATCTTCCTTCTGCATTTTGTTTCCCAATACCATTCCCCCCCGTGTACACCTTCAAAACCCTCAGAACATGTCCATTGAAATCCCCCAAAGAAACGATGATTTCACCAGAACTTCTCAAATCCCATTTACTTGCCCATTTCATCATAAAAACGAACTTTCTCTGTGCCTGGTCTTCTGCTTTGTGACTCGATACGCACATATTATTCGCATCACTTCTCTATCTAAAGTTAACACAATTGCCTTTGCTCTGTCACTTTTTCTTCTAACTTTCGCAAAGTTTCCAGATATTTCCTCTTTCACCAAAATTCCAACCCCTCTGCATCCTGCATCATTTCCTGACAACCACAGTTTATAACTTTGCCCTGAAGTACCCACAAAACGAGTTTCTTGGCCTTTCCATCTTCCTTTCTGCATGCAACACACATCAACTCTTCTCTTTCTTAGTTCTTCACACACTTCTGTTTTCCTTCCACAAAGACTTCCCACATTTAACGTATCAAATTTTATCTCATGACATTCAGGTTTAAACCCGGAGATTTTTTTGCATCCCCTACCCGTTTAAGAGCTGTCGGGGACTGGAAGCCATTTGTTTATTTTTTCCTGGTCAAAGGGATTTGTTGGAGCAAAATTCTTTTATGGAGAGCATGCCCTTGCTTACCCCAACCTCAGTTTTTTGACATGAGTAGTCTACTCCAAATAAAAATTTGTTTACGTACAAAAAGATGGGAGGAGGGGGTAAAGAGGGTCCCGTATCATCTTTGGTGACAAAACATTCTTTTCAAGCTGCCCATCATCTGAATGTTGAAGAACTTTTGTTTCAGAAATAGAAAATGTTACATAGTTAAGGATAAGCGTTGTTATATGATGACTAATGAAAATGGTAGGGGCAGTAAGCCAAAACTGTCTTTAGTACCAGTCAAATAAGGATGAAATCAGTGATATATTTTTTAAGCAGTTTTAACATTCTAAGCAGGGTTTTCGCCTTTTGCTTGAAACTGCCTCTGTGGTGTCATGATACTTCCTGGTATGTTTAAAGTAAAAGCAATTTAGCAGGCAGCAGCTGCGCTTGAAGTTGTTATACATTCTCATTTCAAAAGCAAACCATTGGCATGCTACCTCATAAAAAAAGATAAATAACAGTTTTAACATACTGGTAGGCCTAAATATCAGTTCTTTCAGTAATGCAATGGCGAATTATTGCACTATTGTACAATCGTCTTTTGTACAGTGCGCAAGCCTGACTTATCTTAACTCTTTTGCGCCCGCGTGCATTGAGAAAAAATATGTTCGCGACTTTAAGAACAAATAAAAATAAAATAATAGCATCAATTTGCAAAACTGGATTTAGAGGGAACATTTTTGCATGAAAAGCGCTTAATTGGCGCCTAATGGAATAGGTTACTTGACTTTGTGGGAGACATGGCCGCTTTTCTTGCTATGGTGGAATTGAACCGTACAGCGTAGCAATAGAATTTTAATATTATAAATATGACTGCAAACATACAGTTCACTGAAACCTTAGACCTATAGCCTAATGCCTTGTAGCATCAAAGCCGCCTTTAAGATTGAAAATGTAATTATTCTTCACAATCAAACTGTTTAACATTTTATTGGAAAGTTTTATTCGAGCCTATGTGTATCTACTCGGCTCCTGGTTGCAGATTTTACTAAAACATGCTGGAAATTTCAATGCATAGGTGTAAAAATATTGCTGTGGAGTAATCTTTTTTTTGAGATTTAGCGGGAGCTGGAATTAGTTTTCATGGGCACAGCGTTCTCGCTTGCAAATTAGTTTTAAATAGATAAACACAGATTTTTTACGCCACGCTGGCTATTTATGCCTAGTGGAGACCAGCCTTTATCATATCATGGAACTTGGTTTTTGCTTCACTTTAGTCAAAAAACATTTTTTTATGGGACTGAAGTTATATTGGTTAAACTATGTTTTTTGACTTCTAGTTTTCACGGCTAACAATTGTAATAAGGTTATTTATTTGTTATTTACAGAAACTGGACCATTACCTAAAAAAATGGTGTTTTTTATGCTAAACTTAAGACGAGAACCACGTGCTTTCATAGCTTAACTCAGGCCTGCACAACATACGGCCTGTGGGCCGCATGCGGCCCGCGAGGCCTTTTATTGTGGCCCTCGAAACGGTTTCATGCGAGCATGTGATCTTGAGTCAAATCACTTTTTACCAAAACATTTGTGTGTATTGTTTCTGTATATCGCGCATTGTTAGTTGTTGCCATTTCAGTGATTGTCTGATGCTATTGTCGATTGTGAATGTTCGTAAAACAGTGCTTGCGTGTTTGACAAGTATTTTCAGTTTATTTGTCAGCAGTGAGCATGTTGTTAGCAATGAGCATACTGCAATGACTGAAAACAAGATAAAGATTGAAGTGAGGGCAGAGTGTTGAACCCAGAATGGACAAATAAATACTTATTTACAGTAGTTAACTCAAAAATATTGTGCTTAGTTTGCCGAAACGTGGTTTCAGTTCCAAAAGAATATAATCTAAGACGACATTTTGAAACCAATCACCCAAATCTCGCTGAATTAGATACAAATAAAAAGAGCCTTAAAGCAGAAAGTTTACTTGCCAATCTTTGCTCCGAACAAAACTTTTTTAAACTTCCGGGCAATGAAAGTGTTAGTGCTACCAGAGTTAGCTTTGAAATTTCAAGGGAAATTGCTGCTGTGGGAAAGAATTTGCGGAGGGAGAGTTTATTAGAAAATGCATGTCACGTGCAGTTTCTTTAATCTGCCCCAGTGAGATTAAAAAATTTCAAAACGTAAGCCTTTCACCCACAACTGTACAACGAAGATTTTAAGATATTGCCGAGAATAAAACTGAACAGCTATGTCACAAAGCAATGGAATTTTCTTATTATTCTTTGGCTATTGTTGAAAGTAGAAATTCTACTGATATGGCACAGCTTTTAGTGTTTGTAAGAGGTATTGTATCTGAGGAGCTTGGTGGTATGCAGTCTATGCAAGGTCGGACTACTGGAAAAAACATATGCAGCGCTGTTATAGATCGTGTTCCTAAAAAGCTTTCCAGTGATTTTAAAAATTTGGTTGGATCGTGCACTGACGGTGCTCCAGCTATGTGTGGAAAAACAAACGGAGCGATGACTTTGCTACAAGAGCACATTGAAAGGAAGGTTATCATTAACCACTGCATTATACAACGACAAGTTTTGTGCAGCAAAGTTTTAAAATTTGATCATGTGATGTTGGTTGTTGTTTACGTTGTTAACGACCTCCGAACTAGGAAACTAAGTCATCGCTTATTTAAATCATTTCTTGAAAAAGCTGATTCAGAATATGGTGACGTGGTGTACACACCGATGTAAGATGGCTTAGCCGTGCAAATGTACTACAGCGGTTTATTGCTCTAAAACCTGAGATAACAAAATTTTTGGAAACGGAACCCAAAGAATTTTCCAAGCAAGACGATTCTTCTTGGAATGAAAATTTCTTTTTCCTTGGCAACATTACTTCTCATTTAAACGACCTGAATATTAAGCTTCAAGGAAAAGGAAAATTGATCTTTGAGCTTCATGCTGCAGCAAACGCTTTCAAAGTAAAGTTAAAACCTTTCAAAAGTCAACTTTCAAAAGGAATGTTGACACATTTTCCTATCTGCTCAAAAATTATTTTGTCGGAGAGGCATTTAGCTATAGTAATAAAATATGCTGAACAAATCAGAGTCTTCATTGAAGAATTCAACAACAGACTCACTCTTTCCGCTACTGCATTTAAAAGAAAAACTGCATTTAAAAATTATTGTAAACCCATTTTTAATTGATCCGGAAGAAGCAGCTTCACATTGACAAATGGAACTTACCGAATAGCTGGCTTCATCTGTATACAAAAGTAAACATGGATAAAGCAGTGTGCAAAGCTTTTACAAGTGTTTGAACAAATAAGGGTTCAAAAATTTACTTAATTTGGCAAAACAGATGTTCAGTTTATTTGGCAGCACTTACATATGCGAACAAACGTTCTCAGTGATGAACTTTAACAAAAACAAACAACGTGTCTCGCTTACCGATGGGCATTGAGAAAACATATTAAAAATGTTCCAGCATCGTACCTAATTATGGTGTGCTTGTTGCCAACAAAAGATGTAACATTTCACAATAAACTTCTTTTTTGAGTGTTGTACTTACTACAGATTTATTGTCCATGCTTACAATCACCTTACATTTCGATAATTTCCTATTAATTATTTGTCCCTTCTGTGAGAAGGTTACTATTTCAAAAAAAGCTGGAAAACGGTTATCAGCCCAAATAAAAGATAAATGGAACAAATCCATGATAAGTTTTTCCTGCCAATAAGTATTAAAAACAATAATGAGATGTTGTAGTGCGATAGTAATAAGTTCTTCTTCGTCATTTGAGCTATTTGTTGTGAGGTTTGTGCTGGAAGATGTATATGTAGGTTGCACTGCGTTAGCGCTCACGCTCGGTTTGCGAGTCTTCAGTTAGACTGGGGCCGCCACGACGGGTAGACTGTTTGGCCCCACTATCTGTCTGCTACATAAAGACGGAGGCATCCCATTAAGTGTCTTGCCCAAGAACACAACAAGCAAACTTGCCGGCTTGTTCTCCACAGTCCACACTATCCCTATTTTGCTGAGCGCCAAGCAGGAAAACTGTAAATACCATTTTTTAAAGTCTTTTGGTATGACTCGACTTGGGAAATGAACCCGAGGTCTACCGACTGCGAAGCGAACGCTCTAACCACTACGCCATCGCGCCGTTAATGATTGTTTTATTTTGTTATTTTTACGTTTTCGACAATCACAAGGCGTTCAAGTTGCAACGGTGGCATTTACGTTACAACAGCGATTGCATGCGGCCTGAGACAAGTAGTTCCGTCAAATTTTAACTGCCTATTGCAATTCTTTGCATTTAAAGGTAGGCTGTCATTGCAAGGAATATAGGGACACCAAGAAACTTGTCACTGTCACGAATAAGTAAATTTGCGTTGAAAGAATAGTTTTTTATATATGTATAGTTGCTGTAATCTGTCGTTCTGCTCTGCCGTAATTATTTTTATTTGTAAATCTGAATTGTCTGAAGCCCTAAACTTGCTAAACTGTCTTAGAAAAAAAATCTTTTTTCTTTTGCATTTATTAATAGATTTGTAATTCACACGCCTCTTACGACGTCACAAAGGTTGACGACGTGACCGAGTTCCAGTGTATTCTAGTGAATCTTATTTCTTCTCAAACATTTTTCTTTTTTATTATTATTACCGATTACGTAATTTATTAACGGTGTTTTTACTGTGTCACGTGATGTTCTAGCATTTTCTAGAAGCTCGTGTTTTGTATATAAGGTGGCGAGATTTTTACGATTCAGAGAGTGAGAGAGAAAGAAAGTGGCACAGTGTAGTTAAAAGGACGTTGATCTGTGATGATTTTATTGTGGGTTTCTATTAGTGTGACAAACGATTATTTGGTGGATTTAGTTACGGTTAATCTGTTGATATTTATAAATTGAGGTGCTTTAGTTTCTGTGTTTGACAAGCGAAGGAATTCGAAGTTTTAAAGTGGTTTGTGAATATATTTGTTTTGTTCTTGATCTAGAAGTGCGTGGGATAAAGTATCTTAGTGGAAGCCAATCCTTTCCTAGCTATTAAATTGCAACCAGACTTAATTATTCGATCGATACCACAAGTCGCCTCAATTTTAAGAAGTAAATGAAAGTTGATATAGAGTCAAATTTCTATTGAAACGCGACAGTCACAAATATCATAAAGGCGGGTTTTACCAAATCGCAAAATCAACCTACTGCCAAATAAAGTATTTTTGTAGGCTAATGGTAAAACAAATATTATTACGGCGCCCACTCCTAACTTTGGTTTGAGGCCCAGTACTTATTGGAGTAAACAGACGGAAATTGTAAAAGAGTGTGTGAACAAGACCAGTTCTAGTTCAAAATACAATGATGGGTATGAAGGGAATAGGGGTGACTCCTCCATTTATGTTTAGTTTTGGTTACTAATCTCAGGAATGCCATTTCGGTCGATCAGGCTTAACTGATGTTTGCAATTCGACATAACAAACTGGTAGCCCTGCCGGGCGACGCCGGCTAGTAATCGTACATAAAAAAGATTATGGGATATTTGCCAGGAAGCGATAAATTGGCGAAATGGTACAATATCCCACTATCAGCCATGAAATATTTAATAATAGAATAAGATAAAAGGTTTTATAGAAAATGAAATCAAAGACACGTTTACGGCAGGTGGCCAAAGCTGTTGCGTAATCGCACTCAGTCGATTGTTTAGCTAACAAGAGCATGGTGAGTAAACAAAACTATCGCTAGGAAAGAAACCTGTTTGGTTGCAACTGGTTGGAGAAAAGTTATGACTTGTTAATGACGTTGTTGCTCTGTTTGGAAAGGCACCTACTGTTGGAATTAGTCATTAGATGTGCGCTCAAAGTGAATTGAGGCGCAATAGAACTACTGCTAACACTAATTCGGCTTATGCAATTGGTGATGTCTACTTAAAAAGCACAAACAAACACTTAATTTTAGTTCTGAAACTCACAAGCAAAGATGCTTGACAAGCTAAAAGAAGATGTGTCCAAGGAAAGGATGTGAAGATTCAAGTCCACTCCAAAATTTACTTTTCATGCGCATTAACCCTTATCAGCACTTCTGTTGACATTTGTCAACATTTTATTTTCGTTTTTTAATTGCACTTGCCCTCTATATGCTAGCTCAGCACAATTCACGGACGATGGAGAACTTTTGATTACCTTACCACTGAAGTGATATCAAAATCCCAAATTGCTTTTACAATGAGTTATTTGCATTTTATCTGAATCGGCACGCTTGTTGACAAATGTCAACAAGTAGTAACAACAGTAGATTAGCAGAGACAAACGGCCTTTGAGAGTTTAGATCGTTCCATGACTTACGTCAAAATGCAGTAGTAAGAGTTACAAGAAACCATTGCCATTGTTTCAATGGAATTGCCAATAACTTGCATCAAACAAGCAAGCGCAGTTAGTAACTTGGTCTTTGGCTGGAAGAAGTTATTCTTTTTTTCAGCAGTTTTCCCAGGAGCGGCCAGAACCAGTAATTATTCGATTTCGTCAGCTTTATTGCATCATTGATTCTGATCGCACCATGCACTGTAAGACATTATGTGTTGCTTCTTTATTGCACAAGAGTAAGTGTTCTTCTCTGGTACATCAATCTCTAGCCAGCATACGGGAAGCTTTCATGTCGAAATCAGTTCTTGCTGTTCTCAGGCAGAGACGAGGGAAATATTTCTAGCTATTTTTTTGAATCCTTACCTATCTAGTGATATATTTCAGAAATAAGAACGTAGAATAACACTGTATTCAGCTTGAAATAATAACTATTCAAACTGCGTTAGGCGTTTTCAATTGCTTAGACAATATAGCTGGAACTTGGCGATGGATAGACAGAGAAGATTTACGTTTCAAGAGGCTCTACGACAAATGCAGATAGTGTTTGATGATGTTGATAACGACTCTGATGCCGAGGATACAAGTGCCAGCGAATCCGAATCTATTTCTGATGATGACGAACTTCCTGTGCCACCTGAGGAACTTTCTGACATAGATGTGTATGAGGAAGAAAGTGAAGACGACTTTAGTGATGAGGATCAAGTTCCTATTGACGATAATGCTAGTTTAGATGATGATCAAGTAGGAATTACAGCTGGAAATGCTACGTATTACGAAAATCCTTTTCCTAGAAGGCTCAGGAGGAGAAATTTATTGACGCAACAACCTCGAATTATTGCTGCTCCTGAACATAAAGTGGATGCCTTCAAAGTATTTTACCCACCTGAAACTACACTTCAGATAGTGCGTGAGACAAACAGAAAAGCAAGGGACGTGAGACATGAATGTGCATTGCCGCCAAACTATGTCTACAAAGACTTTACTTCTGAAGAGGTTGAAGCAGGTCTTGCTATTATGATTCGTGCTGGCTTGGACAGAGACAATTTCACAGACTTGCGTCGCTTGTGGGATCCTATTGACATTAGACCATTTTATCGAGTTACGATGGCATTGAATCGATTCAAATTCTTACTACGTTGCATGCGTTTCGACAACCATCGTTCTCGACCAGCAAGACAGAGAACCGATAGATTAGCTGCAATTCGAGAGGTATGGGAAATGTTCAATAATAATTTACGCAACATCTATGTCCCAAACGAGGCCTTGACCGTGGATGAACAACTGGTCGGATATCGTGGAAAGATTCCCGGAAGAACATATATGCCATCAAAACCAAGAAAATACGGCGTGAAGTTCTTCTGGCTGTGCGAAGCTACTACCGGTTTTGCCCTAAATGGAATGATTTACTCTGGGAGAGAATCTGACTCAGCACCTCATAGAAACCTTGCCAATGATATTGTAATGAAGTTGTGCTCAGTTTATTTTGATACAGGTCGAGACATATATGTTGACCGATACTTTACCTCTCATGGTCTGGTGTGCAACCTGTTGGAGAAAAACCTGACATTGGTTAGTACAATAATGGCTAATCGGCGGGAAGTACCATCGGAATTCAAAACAGGAAGAGGAAGAGAAGTTGAAAGCATTAAGGCACTGTATGACCATGCCAACAAAATTCTTCTACTGTCATATGTCCCCAAGCGCAACAAGAATGTGCTCATGATGTCATTTTCACACTCCTTCATTTCAATCACGGACTGCCACAGCAAACCTACAGTTATCACAGATTACAATAAGCACAAAGGAGGAGTTGACACTCTTGATGAAAACTGTGAAGAATTCAATTGCTTGAGGAAGACCAACCGGTGGCCAATGGTTATCAACTACAATTTGATAAATGTTGCCACTAACAACGCTTTTATCGTAATGAGAAGCAGTGGGAAATGTGACAAAAAAACAAATTTTCTCAAGCAACTAAGCTTTCAACTGGCTCAACCATATGTCAGCAAACGAAAATTGAAAGGTGAAACAAAGCTCCTTGCAGAAAAGATGGGGTTCATTACTGCTTGTGGTAGCACCACAAGTGACACTGCTCAACGCATCAAACGGGGAAGATGTTACAGGTGTGCGAAGCATACTCGCCTTGCATGCATCGTTTGCCGCCGACGTGTATGCCCGCAACACAGAAAAACACCTAAAAACACATATTGCATGGAATGCTGAACACCTAAGTATGGTTGAACTATAAAATACTGTACGCTTACATGTTTGTGTTATGTTTCTGCGGTTTTGTGTTTTTTATAAACTTTCTTTGCAAGGAACGATAAACTTTCTTTGTTGAAATTTTGTTCTAGTTCAGCTAAGATGTTTGTAAAACCAGCCCTTGCGTGCAAAGCGGACCCGGAGTTTCGAATGAAAATTGTGATAATTTGTCAAAATCAACTGTTCATTCAAAGGAATGTGCGTTGTTATCAATTGGTTGCAATGTGACGTCGTTTAATAGCACATATTTATCATACCAGTACTGTATAAAACGGAAACAAACCTTGAAAACAGCTACAGCAGCATTGAAATGCACACAAAAAAGGCATGTTGACATTTGTCAACATACGTGCCGATTAAGTTACCCAAAATCACCGTGCTGATAAGGGTTAAGCGGAGATTTTTTAGTGGGAAAGACTTACTGAGAAACTCAAAATCAATTCCAAATAGGTTGGGGAGAGCGCTTAAGAGTGCGTTGCCTTAAATTTTCTGCAATGCCTTTTAATACATCTTTCTGCTTGGTCACTAGCCTGAGCAGTAATCAAAAAGCACTAGTAATAGCAGTGTTTAAGTCTGGGAGCGACTTTCAATATTTGAAGTAGAAATAAAATTCCAGTTTCAAGATATAAAGTGGAAAAACAGCACAGCAAATTCTCCGGTGATTTAAGCTTTGGGTAAACTTTCTTAAACGCTTTGGAAGTTGTTCTTGTAGCAGAGCATTGGTTGGTCTTTTACACTGAGGGTGCTAGGGCTGTAGTTTTTTGAAAGTTCGTGACTCTTGTCTGTTATAACCTATCGTTATCAGAGTCCTAGCCTGTAATGTCTTTAAATAATAGATCTATGAACCAGTTATTGCATATGAAAAAGTTGCACTATTTTTCAGTTTTTAGTTTAAATTTTCGAAACTTGAAAATTTGAAGTAGCTGTTGTTTGTGGTACGCAACACAAAGGCACTCAACTAATTAAATAAACGACGTAGAGTCTGGGCACTGTTGGAATAAGGCTGAGACACTGTTGAACACCAAGACAAACAGAGCCCCAATTTAACTCTACAAGTTCATTACATCTGAGAAAAAGTAAAAGTATACATGGTACATTTTATGTTTAATTACCTGAGAATATATCAAATCAAAATGCCAGAAAAAAATTTTGGAAAAACAAAGTTTTGGTCAAAGCATGTTATTCTGTAAAAAGTGAGGCACTGTTGGGCACTTCCCCTACTCATTATTTATGATCAATTAGCAACTCTTGATAGGTTGCAGCTGACATTTCCCATAGCCTGGTAGGCATTATTGTAAGATCGATAAGCAAATCTGATAGGTTGCAACTGACATTTCCATGCGGCAGTTATGAGATATCGGTATTGCTAATTTACTTGAATTGGATATACACAATTCAAAGGTTTTTTTCTGGCTTTTGCACGATTTTTTAAGTCTTTGTTCAGAAATTTTCATGCGATTGACTAAACGGTATTTCACGGTATACGTTGTTATCCGAACACACAGCTTTGTTCTCACAGTACGTATCAAAAGTAAATTCGGCTTTGCGGTTAAAAACATACATAACGTCTTTGGTGCGTACTTCGCAGAGAATACCGGATGTTCGGACAACATCCTTTACTGTGGACATATAAATATCAAGCGCATGACGATTTCCATATAAAAATGCATCAGAAAAAAACGTGTACTGTGTACATCCCCCTTTAGTCTCACTTTTTTTCATTAAGTGATTTACAACTTCAGTAAATTTTTCTACGTTCTCTACATTTTCTACGTTCAGTAAATTTTTCTACGCAAATGTTGGTACGAAAACACTTGGCATGCAACGTTTTATTTTTAGATGCATCAATGGCGACATCACCTGAAACGATCGCTTTCAACCCTAACAATGTGGTAGAGAGTGACATTCATTGCTCCACTTTGGGCATTGTTGGAATGGGTAGAATTGGACACAGAATCGCTCTCCGAGCAGTAGGATTTAACATGAAGATCTTGTACCATAACAGAAGTCAAAGGTAATGTACAAGTTGCACTGTATTGCAAAGGATAGTTCTTAACAACCAGCGTTAATCGCAAGCGTTGCCAAATTAAGGCATATTTATACCAGGTAATCTTGCTGATAATCGTATAAGGCGTTTTCTCAATTTTCATTGTTTTAAATTTCAGTTAATCCGTATGAAGCTGCTTTTAAATTTCAGTTAATCAGTTTGCAATCTGAATTGGGATTATTGTAGCTAAAACTAGCTGTTACATTATGCAGGAATAAAAGTGATGAAGCATCAGTGAGCGCAACTTATTACAAAAACTTGAATGACATGCTGCCGTTGTGTGATTATGTGTTGGTGACCGTGTGTCTTACTCCGGAAACAACTAACATGTTCAAGGACGAGCATTTTAAGTTGATGAAACCTTCCGCAATATTCGTGAACATTTCGAGAGGTAAGAATTACGAATAGAACCGTTCGCCTCAGTGGCAAGAATGCCTATCATTGAATAAAAGCTACGACTTCAACTTATTTATTTTGATGTATTTATGATAGATTCGGTAATCTTTTTGTTGCAAGCTGGTACCTAAGAGTTTATAGTACTGCTTTGGTTGCAACAACATGAGCGGGAATCGCTGACATCCTAAGACCACCAGTTTATATCGTATTTTTTCAATGGTATCAGCTTCTGATAAATGTTTAAGTTTTAGTTTGAAGCAGATTCCCCTGCTTGAGGCTTACAAGCTATGGTTAAGTTTAAAAACCTACAAGTTTAATGGTACTTTTTATAAAGTAGAAACTCAATGTAACTGAAAAAACTGTTTTGCCAGAAGCTTTTTGTGACTCTTTTATCAATGATGGTATCGCAAATGGAAAGAGCTAGAGTGAGCAGGCCTACATTTCAAAAATTTAAACGGCAGTGCATTTACCTGATTGCGTGTTGGTCCTTCTTTCTGAATTTTCGAGATATAACAGCCTGTTCAATATATAACCTAGTCTAGATCTTTTCATTTGATGCAACGCCGCCACTGATAAAAGGGCCGTAAAAAGCTAGCGTAATAGCTTTTCTTAAAGCCCCATTAAAATTTTGTACCTCCAGAAGTTACTCATGTGATTGTTTAAGCACGACTACTTTTTGTTGTTGCTTTGCAAGGTTGTTAATTATTTGCTTATTGTACCCAAGAAGTCAGATTTCACCCCAAGTAACATTTTATTCTTTTACACGCTTAAATCGTTTTGCATTAAGGATCCGTCGTTGATCAAGATGCGTTGGTTCGAGCATTATCAAGTAAAGAAATAAAATTTGCTGCGTTAGATGTCACTTCTCCAGAACCATTACCCAGAGACCATCCGTTATTGAAACTACCGAACGTGATCATCACTCCACACTGCTGTAGTGGTACTGTTAACACCCGTATTAAAATGGTGCAGAAAGCTGTCGATAATGTTCGAGCTGCTTTGGAGGGCAGACCAATGCCTTCAGAAGTTACAGAATAGTTTGAATCACGCTAATGGTTTTATTGTCATGCTGCTAATTCATTTTGTATATGAAAGTAATAATGGTGTTGCAAATAAATCACGGAGCCACTGAACACAGCAAGTGCGACCAAATTACCGCTTTTTCCGTGTTGTGGACTGCCTTTGTCTTCCACCAGACAAATACTTTTAAAAATTTGGCTGAAAATATTTCGCTATATTACAGTTCATTTACTCTGTTTTTTGGCAAATCGAATGTTGATTAATGCGTGTGTCAAATTTTTCTCAAGACCAATTTCACAAAACAACATATGAAGGGCTGAGAGCCAAACTTATCTAAGCAACAGAATATAATAAAATGAAATATATTCAAGCTAAAAACACCTTTAGAAACAAAAACCTAAACCACGTTTTTCATTTGTGCATTAATTTGATTCTATATTTTAGCTTGTGCAGTCGTTTTACCCACACTCTTTACCTTTAACCTTTTCCACGCTTCACTAACCTTCCGCCTCGCAAACGCCATCGCGCACGGCAACACCATCATCTACTCGCCTGTTGTAGCAAGCAGCGCTTGAGTAAGGCAGATCTGTATGGCTTATCTTATTTTGATTTTTGAGCCTTGTATTTTAATTTTTGGGTTTCACTCACACTATTTTAAACCAGTGTTGTGTTTTAGAATCACCTCCCTGACGAGCCATCTTAGATCAAACAGACTGTCGAGGTGTTTTTAGCTTGAATATATTTTATTTATTATATTGTATTGCTCTGACTCGGTCATTGAACTCTCAAATCGACTAACTAAGCAACAGAAATGTTATTTTGAGTAAATTACATTTAAACTTTTTTAAGTATTAAAAATCTACAAATAATACACACAAATGCTACTTAGTTAATTGCATATCATGACAAGCCTCGTCTAATGTTCCCTCAACCTTTAAATAATTAGCAAAGGTTACTGCGAAAAATGTTTCAAGCAGTGATATGGAAGCGGAAGCGGCCTTTTTTCTGTGGAAGCGAAAGCGCGAAAAATGCTTCCGCTTCCACATAGGAGGGAAGAATGGAAAGAGAAAAGGAATCGGTTCTGCTATCCTTCGTAGAAGAACGAACAGGGGGAGCATAAACATTAGGAATGAGAGCGAGGAGGAGTCGTTTAGAGAGATGTTGACCTCTACATAATGAGAGTAGAGGTCAAGCGAAGAAAAAGAGGAGGTAGAAAGCTCAGAGAAGGATAAGCCCTGCCTGACGAAATGATGACGCCGCCGCTGGCGTCTGCGACATCAGTAGAAAAAATACCAGATCGGGAGTGGGTGCCATCGGATCGCAGAGCAGAGAATCCAGGAATTTGGAAGATCTATTTAGGTTTGGTTCCTGAATACAAATAAGATCAACGGGATGAGACAAAATAAAGTGTAGCAATTCAGTGCTCCTGGCTTGGAGACCCTCATCATTCCATTGAAGAACCGGGAGGGGAAGAAGAAAGCAGGAGGTAAAGAGAAACAGCCAGGAGCATGAGGCGGTGGTGAGGGTGAGAAGACATAAAGTGGTCGCAAAAAAGATAAGAGGCTTGAAGGGAGAGTGGGGTGCGAGTGCTGCATTAGCACAGGGGGCCAGATTGAGCAGTGGAGGTATACCAGCTCGACGAGTCCGAGGAGGAAGTCACAGTGCTGGTAGATGTGGGATCTCCAAAAAAAGCAGAAACGCAGCAAGGAGAGTAGCTCCAGGAGTGAGAGCTGCCAAGAGTTCTGAATCTAGAAAAGGAGAGTAGTGAGCACTTTAAACGAACCCAGTTAGAGCATGTGCAGCATTGCACTGACCTACCCCGCCAGGTCACATTTCCAGCGCATACTGAACAGGGGAAGACGGGACAAGGGTTGGGATGAACTTTGCTGCTCATCAAGAGAACGAGAAGAATGAGAAGACGGAAGAGAAAGGCAGGAGAAGAGAGAATACAGGCCGATTTTAAAGAGGCTGCGTGCTACTCTTCTGCGGTCGTTCAGGGGCTGCACGGCAAAAAAATGGTTTGTGTGAGGGTAGTGCCCGGGGTAATTGGGACCCTCAGGAAGACCAACAGCCATTTCAATCCAACTCAAACGAGGTTGGGGACCGCACCACCACGTTGAGGCGGCTGTTGATTGGTGCAGTTCAATTTGCTCGCTCTACATGTATATACAGTACTAAATATACGACAAAAATTTCGCATTTCACTATCCAAAAAGATCGGTGTCCATACGTGTTTGGGGACCGACAAAAAGTCGGTAATGATGATTAGAGTTAAAGTTAACTCAAAGTCAGAGTTGGTTGAGGATAGAGAGAGAAAATCAGCGCTATACGGTGTAATTTGTTGTTGTGATGACAGGTTATTGTCGAGAGCTGTAATGTATGGTCATACGGTTTAGATATAAGAAGCATTAAGTTAACCGTTGTAAAAGTGGTTGCAAGTAGTGAAGGAACTTATAATAACTGTTTATTTGTTGAACTGTTTAATTGGTTTTTGGATTTTAGTAACGAAATATTTGATTTTCTTGCAAGCAGTTCGTGATTTCTAAATTTTTGTTAGAGGGAGTTCCGTGACAAACGCGAAAGTACATTAGGGATTCCGCGATGACAAAAAGGTTGAAAAGCACTGGTCTACATTTAACACGAGTTTTAATATCTAAATAAAAGAAACACAGAGTAGTTCAGAACAATAAGCTCAAGCGAAGTAGGTAAAGTAATAGCAATAAATAAAGGTTTTTGTCTTTTCAAAATGATAAAATGTAGGAGAAGGCAGGCTACAGACCCACAAAAGTTAAAAAAATTGTCAACGGTCGTTTTCTCGTTTTTTGTTGGCGGAAGCGGAAGCGATAGGTGTGGAAGTGGAAGCGGAAGCGGAAGCTGTTAAAAAATAACCGCTTCCACATCCCTGGTTGAAAAGCAAAACTACAGCTTTGTTTTTTTCTGATGCATTTAATACTAACGTTTGCCTTTCACTAAAGCTAACCAGCTTGATCCAATCCTTTTTGCCTTCCGTGTTGCAAATTTAATGGAAAGTTTATGTTAGTTTTCCTCATCGTTCCCAGCAAAATGATTTGTTCCTGGAGTAAGTCGCAGCAAGCTGGGAACTGGTAAATCAATTATCAGTTATTACATTGACTCCAGAAAAATGCAGTAATGTCGAGAGAATTTCAAAACATCAGGTGGCAACCCACCGTTTCCATGATTTCCTTGACATCCAATATACAGCATGCCATTGAATGTGTAGCCAGCGAGACAGTCACATAACAAAGAGCTTCAGCTTGCACTTGTCTATCTTGTTGAGCATATAATGGAACGAAACTACAAACGACCAAGAAGTGACCTTAGTTGTTCATACACGGTTACATAAGCGCTGACAGCGTAATGTTTTCTGTAATTCTCAAAAAACTGTTCCCACATTTGCCGAAATGGAGCAGACTTATCATCGGTGTTACGATCTTCACAACTGTCAAAACCTAGGTTTGCTAAAAGTTGCTCAAATCGATTACGGTCGAAAGAAGCAAAAATTATAGCTCTTCCTGATGGGCCAGGTGACCGCAACGAATGAAGGGATTCGTGCTGACAACGATGCACATCAATGAGGTATAGAACATCGACAATGCCTTTCATTTCACACAAGTCAAATGGCATTCATTCATCTGGATTTTTGCCTCTTTTTCTGAGGTCCCTTCTTGCACGCTCGTTAGTGTGTTTAACAACATGCTTAAGCATATTTTCATCAATAAAGTAAGCAAAAAGATCAACTTTATTTTGGATGGTTTTTGAAGCACCAATTGGTCTTCGTTGATGTGTCCCAGATTATGTACACGAGTTCTTCTTCTGCACCAATCAACAGCCGCCTCAACGTGGTGGTGCGGCCCCCGACCCCGTTTGGGTTGGGTCGAAATGGCTGTTGGCCTTCCCGAGGGTCCCAGTTACCCCGGGCACTCCCCTTCATTTTTTCGCTATGCTGCCCCCTGAACGACCGCAGAAGGGCAGAACACAGCATCTACAAAATCGGGCACTTGTTTTCACTTTTTCCTTTCTCCTGCCCTACTCTTGCCCTTTTTCGTCTCCTCATTCTTCTTCTTCTCCTGATGAGCGGTAACGTTCATCCTAACCCCGGCCCCATCTTTCCTTGCTCTGTGTACGCTGGAAATGTGACCTGGCGGGGCAAATCAGTGCTATGCTGCACCTGGTCCAAATGGGTTCATCTAAGGTGCTCACAACTTTTCCTCTCCAAATTCAGAGCTCTTGGCAGCTCTGACTCTTGGAGCTGCCTCCCCTGTCGTAACACTGTGACTCCCTCCTCGGACTCCTCCGACAAGTATACCTCCACTGTACAATCTGGCCCCCTCTCTACTGATGCTGCACTCTTGTGTCACCCCCGTCTCCAAACCTCCTACCCCCTATCTGCCCATTCTATATCTCCTTCTTCTGCCCCTTCACCACCGTCCCTTGCTCCTGGCCATTTTTCTATGCCTCCTGCCTCCTCTCCTCCCCCTGACTCTCTCAGGGTTCTTCAATGGAATGCTGGAGGTCTCCGAGCCAGGAGCACTGAACTACTTCATTTTCTATTATCCTATCCAGTTGACCTTATCTGCATCCAGGAATCCAATCTTAACTCATCTTCTTCTTTCCGGATTCCTGGATTCTCTGCTCTGCGTTCTGATCGCACCCACTTCCGGTTTGGCATTCTCTCTCCTGATACCACGCACGCAAGCGGCGGCGTCATCATTTTCGTCAGGCAGGGCCTATCCTTTTCCAAACTTTCTACCTCCTCTCTCTCTTCGCTTGATCCCTACTCTGATTATGTAGGGATCAACATCTCTCTTAACAACTCCTCCTCGGTGTCATTTCTTAATGTGTACGCCCCCCCTATTCGCTCCTCCCCACGGATGGCAGAACTGATTCCTTCTCTCCCTCCAGTCTTCCCTCCTCCAGAAATCTCTTCATTCTGGGGGACTTCAATTGCCATCACCCCCTCTTGAACTCAAGAGGTACTTCCGACCCCCACGAGGAGGAAGTATTCGACTGGGTCATCTCTTCTGACCTCCCCCCCCTCAATGACCCTGACACACCCACTCTTCTCCATTGCTCCTCTGGCAGTCGCTCCTTTCTTGACATCTCCTTTGCTCCTTCTACTCTTGCTTTTTCTTGCTCCTGGGAGGTGCTTCATGACCTGGGTTCTGACCATCTACCAATTCTTCTATCTATCCCTCTCTCTCCGGTCTTTCGCCCCAACGAGCGCCCCCCCTTCCTTCAATTTTCAGAAAGCTCGCTGGGATGGCTTTGCCTCTTACTTTGACTCCCACTGTCTTTCAGCAGAGGAATACTCGTTTCTTTCTCTTTCCTCTGCTGCTGCTCTCTTTACCTCTTTGACTTTGAATGCGGCCAAATCTTCCATTCCTTTCGGCCGCATCAAACGCCCTCCTAATGCCTGGTGGTCTGCTGAGGTGGAACAAGCGGTTAGTGAAAGACGCAAGGCTTTTGCTGCCGCTCACAGAAGTGATGAAGATCGCCAGGCTTACATCTCTGCTTCTCGACGCGCCTCGTCAGTCATCGCCAAGGCCAAGGCTGAGGCATGGCAGACGACTTGCTCTTCTCTTTCACCTAGGTCTAACCCTAAATCTGTACACTCTCTTCTTCGCTCTATCGCTGGCTCGTCTTCCTCCTCTCCTAACTTTCCTAACTGTTCTTCTCCCAGGGAATCGGCTTCGGTTTATGCCGCTTACCTGAGATCGCACTTTTGTGTTTCTCAGCCAAAGGCCCTGCGTAGCAGAGCCAGAGGCTACCTCACTGAGCTCCGCCGAGCCACGTGCTCTGTGGAGTCTCACTCTTCCTTTTGCTCTCCTTTCTTTCCCGCAGAATTTCTTGCGGCTGCCTCTAATCTTACCTCATCCACTGCCACTGGCCCAGACAAAGTTGCCTATCCCATGCTAAAGCACCTTCCTCGCTCTGGCATGGATTTTCTTCTTCACATCTTCAATCTTTCCTGGTCTTCACATTCCTTCCATCTGGAAGACATCTTCCATTATTCCCATCCACAAGATGGGAAAACTTCTCCACTCTCCTGCTTCCTTCCGGCCTATCTCTCTCACCTCCTGCGTATCAAAGCTGTTTGAACGCATCATTCTATCCCGTCTACTCTTCTTTCTGGAATCTAATTCCATTCTTTTTCCCCGCCAGGCCGGTTTCCGCCCTGGTCGGTCTACACTCGATCAAATTCTGTTCCTTTCTCAGTCCATTTCGGATGGGTTTAACAAACCCAGGCCGGGCTCTTGGACGATTCTCTCTACTATCGATTTCTCTAAAGCTTTCACTCTGTCTGGCATCCCGCTCTTTTCCACAAACTCATTTCGGCTGCCATCCCTCCTTGCTTTCAGAAAGCTCGCTGGACTCAAACTCAATCTTTCCTTCGCTGGACTCAATCTTTGCTTTCTGATAGGCGTGCTTGTGTGGTTTTTCAAAATCACAAAAGCCGTTCCTTTCGAGTCCGTCAAGGTGTTCCGCAAGGATCCGTTTTTGGCCCTGTACTTTTCTCTCTCTTCATTAATGATCTTCCGGCATCTCTGCCTTCTTCCGTCAGCTGCTCTCTTTACGCTGACGATCTGGCCATTTGGTCCTCTTCCCCCTTGGTCCCCACTGCGGTGGAGGCCACACAAGGAGCTTTGTTTCGATTGGAGCGCTGGTCTGAGTACTGGTGTCGTCCTCTCAATCCGAGCAAATGTGAGGCCTCCTTTTTCTCAGTGGATCCCCACCAAGCTAACCTCCAACCTATCCTCCTCTTACTCGGCCCCCGCCTCCGTTTTAATCCTACTCCAACTTTTCTCGGGGTCACCTTCGACCGCACTCTTTCCTTTTCTAAACATGTATCTTCGCTGAAGGCTTTTCTAAACATGTATCTTCGCTGAAGGCTTTTCTAAACATGTATCTTCGCTGAAGGCTGGGAGTTTTTCCCACGTCTCAAGGCCGTATGCTATATCTCTGCTTCCTCTTGGGGCCTCCTCTAAGGAGTCCCTCTCTGTTCTGTACAAATATTTTCTTCGGCCCCTTCTCACTAACGCTTCACCCGGATGATGGTTTCCTTTCCTAAGCGCTACCAATCTTACCAAATTGGAACGCCTCCACCGAGCGGCCAGCCGCGCCATCACCGGCTGCCTCTCGTCCTCCCCTATTCCTCTACTACTCACCGAGGCTTCTCTACCTCCCCTACGAGTCAGTCTGATTCACTATACTCTTTTATCTTATGAGCGGGCTCTTCGTCTCCCAACCTCTTTTCCTATTTCAGGTTTGGCCAGACTTGGAGTGAAGCCAAGACTCTGCAGATCGTCCTGGAGAGCTCTTGCGTCCACTCACCCGCTCATGCTTTCCTCTACTTGTTCTAGGGAAGCTTTTCTTGCTTGCCCTCCCTGTCCTCCTTGGAATCTGCCTTCGTTCACTGTGGAGTCCACCCTTCCCACTCCATGCTCTCGCTCTGATCCCCCTCTTTCTCGCCAAGGTGCGGCTCTCGCCCATCTTGACTTTCTCCCCCCTCATGATCTGGTATTCTGGACAAACGGCTCTGTTTCTTTTCGTTTTGGCAAAGGCGGCTCCGGGGTTCTTGCCAACTGCTCTCTCTGTGGCACTGAGGCCACTCTTTCCTTTTCGGCAGGCCCAGTATATTCAAGTTTCTCCGCTGAAGCCTGCGCCATTCTGCACGCTCTTTGCTGGTATCGGTAGCACCAACAAGTCTGCCATTTTTCTTCTCTTCTCCTACTATCTGACTCTTGTTCTGTCCTTGCCACCCTGTCCTCTCCTCCATCTTTCCTCTTATCTCAAACTCTGTGGCAGATCTGGCAGGAACTGTCTTCTCTTTCCTCCTGTTCTATCAGGCTACAATGGGTCCCCGGACACTCGTTTCTCCCGGGGAACGACACGGCTAACGAGCTGGCCAGACGGGGAGCGCTACTTGTGCCCTCCGCAATCTCTTGTAGTTTCTCTCCTCTTATCTCTCGTATCCACTCTCGTCTTATCTCGGACTGGAGGCGTACTGTCTCTTCCAAATATTTAGACACACAGGTTCCCTCGATTTCTACTGAGAAACCTGTGTTCCCTCGTCATGCTCGCTGTGTCCTCTCTGGTCTTCGCTGCAATGAACACAGTCTTCTTTTAGGTTCTTACCTCTCAAGGATTGGCAGAATTGAGAATCCTTCCTGCGGCGCCTGTGGACACCCGTCCCAGGACGTCTCTCATCTCATTCTGCACTGTCCAGCTACGGACTGTTTGCACCGCTCACTCTTTGGCGATTCTCTGTCTCTGTACGACCTCTGGTCCAGACCCTAGGGAGCTTCCCGGCTTCTGGGGCTCCATGGTCTTCCGCCATGCCCCCATCCCTCGGAAGGTGTCGGGTAACCAACAACAACAACAACAACAGTTCTTCTTCTTCTTCTTTTGGAAGGAATCCACATTTTCAGATGCTGGCAGTGATGGTACTCAGCCAGCATCGTGTGTCGACATCCCAAACCGTCAGTCCACATATTCCTGTAGGTGCCCGATGTACGGGGCATGTCAGAATGATGTGTTCTGCGGTTTGTTCTGCAGCGCCACACTTGCAATTCGATGTAGGAGAAAGGCCCCATTTGTGCATGAACGACAGAAAACACCCAACACCAGCCCGCAAGCGGTTGAGCCTGATCCATGATGATCTGGGCAGGCCCATCTCCATTGGCCTAGTGCTTGTCCTAGGAATGAAAGCACGGAGATCAGATGAACACTCCAAGTATTCCGTGCTCCATTTAAAGTCAGTCCATTGAGCTTCACGAATATCCAATTCAGTTAGATCTTGCAGTAACTTCCGTGCAGCGGGCACAAAGGGGCGTCTAGATTTCAGTCTCTCTCTGTAGCCGTGTGTGGACCCAGCCAATAATTCATAGAGAATATGGCCAGTGTCCAGACTGCCACGATATGCCAGGGAGAGCGTTGCTCCCAATTGGCGAAGCTCAGCCGGCTGGATACCTGCGAGGACAGGTAGATAGTCTCACGAGTTCTTGATGATGGGGGACACATGGTAAACCACAAACGACCATTTTTTCCTGCAAACGAGCTTCTGGCCGTAAGATCATCACTGTCATGCTCAGAGGAGTCTTCGCTGTCACTTTTTTTCCCACTACCGACAGACAATTCATCGTCTGCACTTGTGGTCTGGTTTCTGACAATAGAAGAAACGCCATCACATCTCTCAGGTGATGATTGGCCATTCACAGAATCTTAGCTCTCAATGATTTCTCCATCGTCAGAGTTGTCTTCTAAATCAGACAACCTCGTACCACTTTCCCAGCGGCTGATTCTGCATCCAGTAGCCTTCTTGCAATCGTTGTTCAGATTCTTTTGGGATCTTATACCGATTTGCAATTAACTCTTCAATGTTGCTTTCTTTCTTGTGAAACTTCTAATCTTTTGTCATAAACGTTTTGATTTTGCATTACACAGTATAAAAAATGCGATGATTAACTATTTCTTATATTGTTTCATTTAATTTGATATTTATGGCACTTTACAATTAACTACTAACTACATAAGTTAGAATTAAAAAAAAAGTTACACTATTACCTAGCATGGGTAACTAGAGACCCTATAGGTTTTTCTTTTAAATCCTTAATAACTATTTTATCAGTGAAATATTTTTGAAATTATAGATGTGAAATGGAAGAAGAATAAATGCTTTGGGAATACTTGAAGTGTCACAGAACGTAGCCGGCCATTTCAAGAGATATGAGGAAAAGATAGAAGGCTCGAGTCGCTAGCGATCCACTTAGGCGTTTAAGGGTTAATTGCTTTTCATGCTTGTTTTGATTTATTGAGAGTATGATTTGTGTTGTTGCAGGAGCTAGGTACATTGTGAAGACCTTCCCTTTACTACCTATATTTTTGCTATTCATTTAAAAATTACCTCTATGGCAATAGGTATCTGCTATCTTGTTTTTATCAACTGTTTTGGTCCTCTAACTTTGTTGTAGGCAACCTAATTCAAACAAAAATCTAAATCTGCAAGTATTTGCTACCCTCACCAAAAACAATTGAACTGTAGAATAAAGGCATTTTGTCCCAAAACAAATTTGAAAAAATTTTTTTTGGAGATCAAATTTGTGGCTTTTTGGGTCCGAACAAAAGCGGAGGCTTTATTTTTTGTTAGATTGAATTTTTGGATCAACTTTTTCAGAACAAAAGAAAATATTCGACTTCAACCCCACTTGGAGTTGCAACCTACAGTTTGGTAACCATGTATCTTCATCACTCACACGACTAAATACATTGTGTAATTTTTGCACTGTATTTATTGAGAACTGTTGCAGTTGTAAAAAAAAATACCATTTACACTTTATTTAATGTAAAACATTAAAGGTTTGTGTTGAATTGAGTTGGCTCAGATTGATGACGATATTGATCTTTATTGCGTACAATTATGCCTGCCAACAAACCATATTTTCGGCAAAATTCAACTTTTGTTGGGATTAGTGGTCACTGGATTGCGAATCCATGGTTTTGACAACAGCTTGCTTTAATCGGTGACGTCTTAAGCAATATGTACATGACCAAAAAGCAAGACAAACAATTGGGCGATGCGTGGTTGCAAATGAAGATATCTTACTAAAGATTAATATTTGTTCATATGTGACTGGGATCAATAGCTCCCTTATTTATAGATTTACCTGCTTAATTATTATTCTCTTTGCCTACCATGGCGGATTTTTATTAAATTATTTTTAATTTACATGTAATTCCAAGTAGCCAGGGACATTGGACGAAGAAAAAATTTGGTGTTTATTTTTGCATGCTTATCTTATATTCCAACATACCCAGTCCCGTAGCACTCCAACTTCGGGCCCCCCCCAAAGTAAGCGCAAGAGCCCCTGCGCACAGGTCATATCACTTTAGAGGTGTAAAATTGAAAAGCTGCATTAAGAAAATACACCACAATTTGTACATAAGTAAACAGGCTAATATCAGAATAAAGCATGCCGATACCGAAGGTGCAAGTCATAAAAAATTCGGCACCGATGCCAGAGTTCAGTAGGACATTTATGCAGACACTGCGAAACGAAAGCAATGACACTGAAAAACATGAAAAAGTTATAAAAACACAGTATCATTTAAATAGTCTGGAGCGAACCTTTTTGTTCGCAAATGCTGTTATGACATTGTCATAATCAAGAGATCGGGCGCAGTCATTTTCGATTGACAACATGGCTAATGAAGATAGTCTACTGTCTGTTATAGACGTTCCGTTGTGCGATAGTTTTGCAAAAACTTTTCAGCTGCCTGGATTTCCGTTTCCATTGTATGAAGGGAGACTCCATACGATTGAAGAATCTTGCTTGCTTTATTGACTTGAAATAGGATATTATACCAAATAAACACCGACAAAAGAAAATTCCATTTTGATAAATGAGCTATCAACGATTTTGTTTCTGAGGCAGCTCTTCCATCTTTTCTTTCTATGGAAATGGCTTCCAAGTCTTTCAGTGCCAGCAACACCTCTTTTAAATTGTATCGAAGAGGTTTGATGCATTTAATTCTGCTTTCCCAACGAGTATCAGATTGTGACTTTATGGACAGCTCCACATGTTTCTTCAAAATTTCCCAACGCTGAGCAGAGGAAGAAAACAGCACATACAACCTTGTAAGTACTCCAAAAAATGTCAATGCTTCCGTCGATGAATTAGCACTGTCAACAACAACTAAGTTAAGGGTATGGTTTGCACAGGGCACGTAAACAGCTTTGGGATTGATGTCTAGCATTCTTGCTTGGACCCCAGAATGTTTTCCTTTCATGTTAGCACCATTATCATATGACTGACCTCGACAATCAGACAATTCGAGTTGCAGTTCGGTCGCTTTTTCTAAGAAAGCGTCCAACAAGCCTTTCCCAGTACTGTCACTTATTCTCAAGTAGCCAAAAAATGTTTCTTTAACAACAGCAGCTTCTTCATTACATAGTACATAACGGAGAATGACAGACATTTGTTCATGATGTGACATATCTGGAGTGCAGTCCAAAATTATAGAAAAATATTTTGCCAATTTCAATTGCTGTAAATTTTCTTTTTCAACTTCTGTCGCTAGCAATTCAATTAGTTCATTTTGTATGGTAGGACTCAAATAGTGATCTTTAGTGTTTTTATTCTTGATTCTGTCTTGAAGCTCTTTTAGGATCGGATCTCTTCTTGCCAAAAGCTCAAATATATCCAAAAAATTTCCATTGTGAGGAGATCCTAAGACTTCTTCAGATCCTCTAAAAGCAAGATTCCTTTCCGATAGAAACAAGGCAATGTCGATAAGTCTCTCTAAAACATTTCTCCAAAATCGTCTTTCATTGAAAAAAATATTCATCTCGCGTTTGTCGATAGTGGATGAATTTCTTATCCCTTCAGCTAGCAACATCCATTGACTGCAGCATTGTTGGTGGGAAATGCCGTTTTCATGGTCTTTCAGTTTTTTCGAAAAACCCTCCCATGTATTTATACCACTACAAAAGGGGCTTAGTGTTTTTCCAAATAGCTTACAACAAAAGCAAAAAACTTGATCTGATTCCCCAGAATAAACTAGCCACGACCGTGAAACACTTTTACCATTAGGTAACACACGTTTATAATGGTTGGAGGAAAAACGTCGCCTTGGAGTTGTGTTATTATATGGAAAATTCATTAGTTGATGTGGTCCACGCTTTACTATATCACATCGTTGAGCATCAGAAATACTTTCAGGCCATTTACATGGGTCATCAGGGATAGGGGTAAATTGAGATTCAGTTATTTTTGATATTGAAGGTTGCGTATTGGCAGGTAAATCACAACTTACATTTTCTGGAAATTCACAATCACTTTGATGCTGATCGTCATAGTCTTCTTTTTCTTGTACACTATAGTTTTCTTCATCCCTCTCGGTACTAGTGCCAGGTCTACTCTGCTCAGTAGTCTTGAAAAAATTTGTCATCTTGGGCAATTTCGCTACAGCATCTCGAGCAGTGGCTGCTTCTTTTCTCTTTTGAGCACCACTTTTTGAACGTTTCATTCTATACAATGTCAATAAAATACTTTATCTGCACTCTGCAGTGTATATATATTGTCTCGGTATTTATAGCCAAACAGAATTCCAGACCATTCTATGATTGTTGCGTAACAACGGCATTGTTACGTCAATCGAATATTCAAGATTCTACCAGAAAATCAATCGAAATATTCTAGATTCTGCGAGATAAAATGACGTTGCATTCACTTATGATGTCACAAGCCAATTTCTTCCTACAGTTTAAATCGGTTGTAAACAAGTCTGCTGAACTGAAAATAGTCACGTAGCCAAAAAGCAATTTCAGACTAACTTGGGCCCCCCCCAATTGGGGGGTTTGGGGGGCGGCTGCTACGTCTCTGAACATACCAATCAGTATTTGATCACATATTTACGTTACCAACACTAATAAAAATACTTATTTAAAAACTGTGATACAATGTGGCGTTAGATAAAATGTTTTGAAAGTTTTTATACATTTTGAAAACAGGCAACATGTTCAAGTGAAAAGTGCACTAATTTAATGGCACTACGCTTTAGCATTCATGAGCTCGATGCTTGCGATGACTTCATTGTTCTTAAGCAGCAAGTATTGTTAGAGAATCAACTTCATAATAATAAAAAAAATATTAATGAACCGTTTCTGAATTGAACTCGCACCTTTTAGTTCTCGCACGCCTTGTATTTTTTTCCTTATTTGGCAGCTTCAGATTGGAACGCAACTTTTGTGCGTTTTGCCTGAAACTCGGCGAGGTTTGCATTTGATTAGCCGGCCTCTAGCTTCAAGTGTTAAAAACATGTAACTAATGTTGTTTTATGGTACGCAGAAGTTATTTTCTGTTGCTGCACTATGTTCAATCAATTTGGTTTTGCAAAGCAAACCCTCGGTGAATTTTTGTTCTTTCTATTTTGCTTATTTGGAATATATTTTAACTCAGTTTTTTTGAATTTCATTTGACAAGTTTTATTTGTTAAGGTGATTTCTTTTGTTAAGGTTTTTATTAAGGTGAAAAGAACTGCGTGCTGTAGCGAGGATTGAAAATCGCTTGTTATCATAGTTTAATACGCATTGATCATTTTCTAAAAGATGTTGACCAATGGCAGAGTCACAATCCGGTTTGGTTTCTTTTTGTTTCCACGATCTGTGGGGTTGAGATCGGCGTGGAAGGGTCAATTATTGTCTCAGCCATTTCGGGACATGTCGCTTGATGCGATTCCGTAGCCGTTGAGATGTTCGCCCTACGTAACGACTATTACAGTGGCACTTATATTCATGGATGACAGAACTTTTCAGAGTGGTTGGTAGAACATCCTTGCGGGTCACAGTCAGCATGCGCTTATGATAACAAGCAATTTTCAATCCTCACTGCAGCACGCAGCTCTTTTCACCTCAATCTCTTAGAGGCTGCTTATATCAAGACCCGGGCCCGGTTTCATGCAGACAGAAAAGGGTTGATTTACGCTCTCAAATTCTTTCGATAATTGCGGCATTTGGCCTCCTGCTGCGCTTTCTCTAACTTTCGATATTGCGAAATCTTTCATGGCGCGCTTTACAATACTAGCGCTATCATGGCTCGTCTTGATTGCCTAACGTCCAAATTAACCACATAAAACACTTACTCACTCTAGATTTTCCCTTTTGACGCAATTTTGTCACTGATAAGAGCGTCACGAAAAGCTTATGGCTAAAACAACTTTTTTCAAGACAATACTAAAATTCTATACCACCAACAAGATTTTTGCGTAATTGTTTAGTTTATTTGCATATAATCAATTATATGTTGCAGTGAAAACCGTATCATAGAACTTAGAATATGAAAATTATCTGAAAAAATGTGGAATAAAATGCGCTATCACAACTGATGCAAACGCATAGTAAATACCTAAGGTTACTACTTTAAATTTTATTTTCTGCAAACACAAAAACTATGCCTTTTGCTTTTGTGTAGCAAAGTGGAACAGGATTTGTAGTTTAGCCGTCGACTATTGCAGATTTTTGTTTGCCTTTTTAGAACAGAAATTTTGAATTTTCTTAATGGAAGTTGTGCTCACATCAATTGAAGAGGAACACCCAGTAGTGTTCACAGGAGGTTTTGCAGATTCCTACAAACGTAGCTCCAGAATTTTTATGAGGCCAATGTACCCTTTCCCAACAAATAAAATTGGTCTTCCCCCTTTCCCTCGCTAAGGTTCGGCTCTCGCTCACCTTGACTCTCCGCCACCTCACGATCTGGTGCTTTGGACAGATGGCTCTTTTCCTTTTGGCAAAAGCGGCTCCTTCGTACTTGCCAACTGCTCTCTCTGTGGCACTGAGACCACTCTTTTCTTTTTAGCAGGCCTAGTATGCTCAAGTTTTTCTGCTGAAACCTGCGCCATTCTGCACGCTCTTTGCTGATCTCGGCAGCACCAACAAGCCTGCCAATTCTCTTTTCTTGTCCTCCTATCTAACTCTCGTTCTGTCCTCTCCTCCATCTTTCCCTTTACCTCAAACTCTCGGGCAGATCTGTCTTCTCTCCTCCTGTTCTTTCAGGCTACAATGGGTCCCCGGACACTCGTTCCTCCCGGGGAACGACGCGGCTGATGAGCTGGCCAGAAGGGGAGCCCTACTCGAGCACTCTGCAATCTCTTGTAATCTCTCTCCTCTTATCTCTCGTGCCCACTCTTATCTTTTCTCGGACTGGAGGTGTACTGACTCATCTAAATTCTTTGACACAGAGACTCTCTCGATTTTCGCCGAGGAGCTCGTGCTCTCTGATCACCCCCGCTGTTTTCTCTCTCGTCTTTGCTGCAATGGAAACAGCCTTCTGTTAAGTTCTCATCTCTCTAGGATTGGAAGAATCGAGAATCCTTCCTGCAGCGCCGGCGGACACCCGTCTTAGCACACCTCTCATCTCATTCTGCATTGTCCGGCTATGAACTCTTTGCGCCGCTCGCTCTTTGGCGACTCTCTGTCTCTTTAGACCTCTGATCCAGGCCATGGGGAGTTGCCCGGCTTCTGGGCTCTATGGTCTTCCGCCATGCTCCCATTTCTCAGAATGGGTCGCCAAGCAACAACAATAACAGATGAACACTAGCAATCGACCATCAACGACATATGCTGGTACACTCTACAACTTTTCTTGTGAATTTCTGGCAAATGCTTTTCTGCCGTGATATGGCAAAACCGTCTAACAACTATATTTCAAATACCATATCCAACCTTGATTTTTTTTTCGTTTGTGTGACGCTGCTGATTAGCAAACGCAAAGAAATAATTAATGTTCATACAGTTGACAGCTTCAAGGCAAAAACAAAACAAATTGGTTCAGTTGTTCCCACGTCCTGCAATAGCCAAAGCAGAAATTGCTGTTTTGAACAATAACCTGTCAAACTCAACGTCTTCGATGCTATCGCCATCTGAAAGCGTTTTGAAATCTTGATGACATGCCCTTTGAAAAAAGTATTTTTGCTTTATGTTAGCCAAGGACTCTTTGATTTAGTAAGAGCTGAATTGTTCATGATGGCAATTTGGTTATTCCCAAGTTGCATGAAATGTAGACTGTATACCACTTGGTTGCGATCATTTGACTACTTATCTCCTCGTTTAACTCAAACACCCGACATTGGTGAAAACATGTCTTATGAAACGACATACAAAACAATCTAAAGATTCGTTTTGTACCATGTTATCTTATGGCTATACCGTATTGAAAACAGTTTTCATAATACATTCTCCGTTGCTACAGCAAAGTTGTAACACGCGCTTTCCATTTGCTTTAACCCTTTCGCTACGGAACTCAAAAAATTTTGTTTTGCTTGAATCATATTTAGGCACACCCAATATGGCAATTTTACAAAAAAAAAATTTTTTCATAACTCAAGTAGCTGAAACTTTACTGGTAGATATATGAACCACTAGGGTTTTTGAAAATATTTCACTGGTACATATGTGTACCAATAGGGTTTTACAGAATTTTTTTCATTTGGTGGTACACATGTGAATCCCAACGCAGATCAATCACATTATTTCGCTTGACGTAATTCTCACTAACTTTCATGGAAGTTTCCCACTAAAATAGTGGACACATGTTTTAACATCACTTCCTATAAAGCACCACTCACCTTATTCAAAACTCATCATAATGTGCTGTTAAATTGGGAATATTTACCCAGATGAACTTGCCTTTCTACTTCAACATTAACAAACATACTAGCTCTTCACTGGAGATCCAGTCATTTATATATAACACAATCTTGCGGTTGGTAGCTGACAGTGCCCAATTTTTGTTCTCACTGGCCTGAGCAAATGTTGTTGGGTCAACACCAGATGAGAAAAGTTCCTACCATTAATTATCTGCACTTCTTCACAATGGTGGGATGTTGCAGAAGAGATAGAAGTTATGTCCAGTTTATACGCTTGGATTTTATAGTCCACTTCCTAATTCTATCAATCAAGTTTTCTATCAATCACTTCCTTGTCCTCCTTCTTCTTTTTCTTTCGGCTATTTCCCGATTAGGGACCGCCACAGCACATAATCTGCATTTTTGTGGCATGGCATTTGTTTTACGGTCGATGCCCTTCCTGCCAGCAACCCTCTTCTTTCGGAGGGAAAACTGGGCCATCTGTCTTCCACATAAAGAGTGGGGGTGTCCCGTTAAGTGCCTTGCCCAAGGACACAACAAGCGAACTTGCGGGATTGTTCTCCACTGCCTCCCCTAAATGCCGAGCGCCAAGCAGGAAAGCTGTGAATACCATTTTTTAAAGTGTTTTGGTATGACTCGACAAGGCAAATGAACCCCAGGTCTACCAACTGCAAAGTGGACGCTCTAACCATTACGCCATCTTTATTCTACCACGAAGTTTAAAAGATAAAATCAACAAATTTGATCAACGCGGTGTTGTATATAAAATTCCATGTTTAAATTGCACAGATGTTTATATTGGCGAAACTGATCGATCATTGAAAACACGACGCAAAGAACATCAAAGGGAAGTCAAACCTGATATACGGTAATTGCCCAACTAACAAATGAGAATTTAAAAAGAAATCTGCACTTGTGAAACACGTTTGCTTAAATGAACACCGGATTGATTGGAAAAGCTCTGCAATTTTAGCTATTGAAAGTAACTATAAGAAAAGACGGTTTTTAGAATCATTTTATATACACAAAACTGATTTTTCTTTTAACGATAAAATTACCGGTTTTTCTTCCGAAATTGCACAAATTTATAAATTTTTGACCGCCAGTTGTCGCTGCTGCACTTGTTTATTGCTATTATTTTCTTTTTCTCTTTATTCTGTTGATTATGTAACCGTTGTCTGTGTTTAAACTTTAGTCATTTGAAATCTAAATAAAAATCATTTTAACTTTCAATTACACCAAAAGAGCTATATTGAGAAGCTAATAGAAAGTAGTGTTGGCCAATAATTCATCTTTACTCACTACTTTATCAATTCGTGTCAAATATCTTGCAATGTGCACAAAAGACATTTTTTTTTATCTTCTGGTATGAGTTGTTCCAGGTCCGGCAAATCTTCAAAAATCCCTGCATCTTCTTCTGACAACTTATGAGTACAGAGTGCGCATGGATGACCGGATTCAACAAGCAGACTATCAAGACCCACATCTGACATTAAAAGTACATATAACCTCTGTATCAATCAGTAACTACGATTTCAAAAATGAAGTTGATTTAGTCACTTGTACAAAACCCAACATAGCAATATGTAAATCCTTTTATGTATTTGGTGTAGATCACATAAGCGATACATGTTGTTAGTAACATTGAACAACAATTACTGCTAGGAAACAATGAAAATACCAAACAATGTCATTGGGTAAATGACTGCTCAACCAAGTTAACTCAAGATACGTTTGTCTTGACTGCACACAGGAAGCAATCATAATAGCCACCACATTTATTATTGTCTTGAAGTTTTCATAAATACTAACATGTGCTTTAACAAAATGACGACTATGGAACATTTTATCTAACTATTGGCAAAACTTACTTTTAAAATGCAAAACAAGACAAACTTAACGCAAAAAACAGTCTGTATTTAAAAATGTAGATTAATAGATAAAGATGTCATCAAGGTAATAAATAATGAAACCAAACAGTGATCTTGCAAATGCGCAACTCCATGTCTTCCGTCAAAGAGAAAAACGATGATTTCGAATTATTTACTCATACCTACTGCAATTAGTAGACCAAATAAAACAAAACATGAGGCTGCGACTGATGACGTACAGACAAACTACTAGAGTATTACTTCACTTTAAAAAACTAGATTGACCTACTCACTTCAACTTAATCAGCCTATCATACTACATCATGACTAGTGAAACTTGACAAACCGTTTATACGAATCTATCACAATTTTCTTGCTAGCTTAAACACCCAGCATTTATTTTTTAAAGTTTGGAAAATTTACAATTTTTGTCGGTTATTAATCCATCTACTTTCCTTTTACTAGGAATTAATTGCGTAGCATATTGCATAACATTGGGTTGGTCTATATCAGGGATCACCAACCGTATGCCCCGGGGCATCAGGTCGCTAGCGAGGACGATATGAGTCGCCGGCCAGCCTGTTTTAAAAATATCTCAAAATTAAGTCTAATTTGACAATAAATTGAATGTATATTCTAGGTACTTAAATCAATGAAACCTCTAGACGAATGGACTGATCGCTAGCGAATAGCGGAAAACCTACCAAACTAACATAGGTCTTTGCAAAAAACTGACTCTCGTGCGATGTCAAGACTTGTAGTTAAGTCCGTCGTGACTCAATCCAAATTTACTTCGTCGACAATGGAATTTGTTTGCATCCTAAATCTCATTTACTAATCTACTCTAATTGGCCAATTTTTGGCTTGTCAATTTTGAACTATCTGTCATCCAGTCATTGCTTTCTTTCTGTTACAAAAACGCTGATCACTTCTGTCATTTTTTTTAAAACAGTTTTTCCTAAAGCGTAGCGAAAAGAAAAGCTTCGGGAAAATATCACTTCAAAGTATGTCACATGTGCATGTAAAATTTTACGCGAATGGTTATAAGTAAGGTATATAAAATTTAAAGGCACTGTAGAGTAGTTACCCGGCAACACTTCGCTACTATCACGGAGGGAAAAGAAAATTATTTGGCTTAGAAAATGCATCTAATGTAACATCAACCATTCCAAGTCAACCAACAAGATCCTTGAAACCAATTATTTGGTGTTTATTTCGTCATTATGGCAAAGAAGGTCATAATGTCTGTAAAAAATCTCATTAAATTTCTAAAGTTATAAACCATTCAAATGTTTCCGCCCATAATTGGATTACGTTTCTGCCCTTCTGATGTTAATTACATGAAGTGTTTTTAAGGAGAGAACTGAGCTAACTGTTATGGTAAGCATATATTTTCTGTTAAATTAACTGCACAATTGGTTAAGTAAAAGTGGGCTAATCATCAACCGCCTTTAAAACGTTTGAATATAAGTTTGGCCTTCAACCAATAGCGTTGAGTAGGTCCAGAATGTACCTACACACCGGGGCTCTGACTCTTTTATGCGCCCGGATTTTTTGAAATGTCGTGTCTTGATTTAAAATTTAAATTGTTTATTTTTAACTCAGTTTTTGCCAAACCGCGATTTTCGGCAAAAATTTGGGGAACCTGTAAAAAGGTCATCGTTCTTATTGGCAGAAAAGCAGGAAAAAGTTTTCAAGAAAAGAGGACACAACAAGGCGCCTTCCAATAAAACTTATTTTCTTACACTCTGGTTTTGACCTCAAAATGATTTTGGGCCGGGTTCAGGCCAATCTATTAACATACCTTGCCTGTCATCTCATTTTCCTGAGTTTAGGCTACTTCATTCCACTTTGCTTTTCAACTTTACTGTTTTATCAATTACTTACCACTTCAGCCTTTGTTGCACGGTGGGATTACCAAGTAGTTGTATCTGGTTATATATAATAGTTAAGCCAGCTGTGCCGACCCAAATAACATTCCTAAGAGCAGTAAACGAAAAGTTGGTATAAATGGGAGCACAGCTCCGACACCTTTAATCCCGACCATAATACTTTGAGTTAGGCTTGGTCTTACCAATATTCGATTATTTTACAAATTCTGCTAGTTTCTTCCGTTAAGTACGGTAGTGGAGCACAAAGTCGAAATCGGTGGCAGACGTTGAAACAGTTTTCTCGTTGCGATTATAGAACTATTAAATAACTAAAGTTATTTAGTTTCAAGGTTAATTTATGAATTAATGTAACCCTCCTCGTAATGATGTGTGACACCAAGTTCCTTGACTGCATCTATCTGCTCTGGTCCCTGAATGGAGCAACAGGGGCTAGTCTATACTTCCCCCAAATATCTTGCATTCGATCACCCGGTTGACATAAGACGCCATTTTCAAGAAAAATATTTCCTCCGCGAGTACGATTGTATGTATGGTAACTATAATATCGGGGTGGAGCAAACGTAATGACTTATTTTTTCTGCTAATTTTCTCTCAAACTTTCCTCAAATTCATAAATTATGCCCCCAATACCGACCTCCCTACTAATAAATTAAGTCGGTACTTACTTTCGAGCAAAAAATAATTTCACTAACTTTCATGGATTTATTTAACAAGTGCATTACGGCATAAATTAAAAAATGTGAAAAATTGTTGAAGTGATTGAAGTATCAGCTGGAATTATGCTGTGAAGTAAATACGTCTGCTGCTTATCATTTCTACGTAATTACAATGGTTAGCTGCGCTAGTCTTGGTCATAGTACAATAAATCTAAAATAAGCTCACGGTGACACTCTTAAGACTAACTAGTATATTGTTACACAAATAGGAGATTTCGTAGTTAGAACTACCGCTTCGTCAGGTGCTGTAAAATAGCAACAGTTAGAAATAAAAGCAAAAAAAGCTTACCAGCAAAAGAAGAATATTACATCAGTGGATTTTAGAAACACAAAGGAAAGACTGCGAGGTCGAATCTCGAAAAAGGTTAGATCTCGCAGTGAAACTGCTTCAGGCCAGACCTGGCCGAAAGCTGAACCTCTCCTCGTAGCAAGCTAAAAACATTAGCGAAACGCAGCAATGGCATCTCGGAAAACTGTCTGCACTTATGTAACTGTAGCCAATCCTGTTGCAAGAAAACGGCATTTAAAACTGCAAGTCAAAGAAAACTGCACTAAGAAGAGATAACGTGAACAATGAGCAAAGTGACGTAAAAAAGAAAAGACAAACTCAAGAAGAGAAGAGCATTGTAAAAGCAGAGTAAAAGAGAGACAGAGAGAAGAAAGAGGGGCGAAACATAACGCAAATATATACACCAGTAATAATGAACCATAGAACGATCTTTGTTAAGTTCCAATTGTACACTATCAAATTTGGCAATGCTGTTCTTTAATTTCCCGTAGTTGTCAGCTGGGCGATCGTATTTTGGTGAGAATTACGATTATCAAGTTGTCTAGATCAGGGGTTGGCAAACTACAGCCCGCCAGAGCATTTTGTGCGGCCCGCCAACGCTTATAGAAACTTCAATGCACTTAATTTTAGGCCTATTTATTTAATGTAAAGCTTCTAGCCTCGCGTACGTCTTGTTGTTGATATCTCGCTCCCGATATATACGGAGACAGTGAAGGCAAAAGTGACTCGGAGACCAGAGCCCAGCATCTACAGTTCAGAGCTTAAATCAAATTTGATTATGGCTGAAGTGAATGACTCACAGACCAGCTTTTTGTTTTAAAGAAGAGAAAAATATTTTCGAAATCCTACAAGATTTAACATTAAAAAGAGGCGTTTGATTTCATTTTGCTAACACGTGATAAAAATATCTTGGAAATAAGAGGAGTCAGACGCGCCACATCACTAAATTAGAAAGGCAATCTAAAGTGCCGTCCACCTACAGTTCAGTTATTATAATTTTCGTACTTACCATTGCATTGTTAGAAACACATTTAAACCGGCACGTTATTGCTGCAATATATCATCATACTTTAACAAGTAGCATATCGGTAATAGGCTTTATTACTTTGTTTGCTTTTAAAATGACAGTGAATAATCTAAGTAAGCTGCTACCAGGAGCTGTTTTGATTGAAGTAGTACCAGACATCATTGGGACGTCCCTTAGCAGAATGACGAAACAGTGCCATTTTGAAGCGTGCAAATAAAGGAAGCATGTTCAAAAATGATTTTATGCTCAATAGCTTATTGCATTATCAATAAAGAATAAATTGTTGAAAAAATTAATTTTATCGGAAGCACCTTGTCAATATTTCCTGAAAAAGCCTTTAACCGCTTTTCTACAGTCAATACATTTCGAGATAAGGAAGAAAACAACCCTTTCAAGCAGTTATTAACTATGACTTAATCTTAGTTACCAATAGGATAAAATTTCTTGTAGTTGGCCTGCAAATCAAGTGCAGACTTCTGTTTATAGATTTGAAAATTATAGGCGAAGATATAGAAATTGTAAACCTTGCACCTAATTGGCAAAGCAGCATACGGGCGTAAGGGGCATTAGCAATTTATTAAAATGAATATGCCAGGAAACAATAATGAGTATACTACCCAACCAATTTAGACGAGATCATCCCTGGACGCGTTTCGTCCTTTTGGACTCATCAGCAGGGCCCGTCCTGTCACAAGCAAAAGTAACCCACTCATTAACGTTATCCTTAAAAAAATCCAACTATGCACATGCAGAAGCACTGAGGCTTCAATCGACGACGTATTGCGTTGCTTAACAGGACGGGTTGACAAATTGGTTGATTTTGGCTGCATATCCACTGGGAGATCAGTTTACACACTGATCTGAAAAAGCAGATTAAACGCTGCATATATGGCCTAGCGCCTTGTCTTTGCAATGCCATCACGCTCGCGGCGAGTGCGTTGACAATTCACAAGGTGGGAGTCGGGCGACCTTTGATAGACTTGTCGAGCAAATCCATGCCAACGAATTTTCACTCTATCTCACTTCTCAGTAAACCGGGCCTCCTACAATGAAACTGGCACATATTTACCGTAAAAAATTGCGGTATTCCTGCATTTGCTTCATCAAAAATATTTATTTCAGATTGTTAACACTTTTGGTTCAAAGGTCCCACATTCTGGGGATTAATTGACCATGAGGGTGGGACCTGCTCAACACAGATACACTTGTAAACTAATAATTGTTTCCAAATGCAAAAATCATTGGTTATTTAAACAAAAATTAAAACAAACTACTGCGCTAGGTAACAAAACAATCAAATCAACCCATGTAGTGAGAAACGAATTAACTAGAACAAAAACAATCTTGCAAGATGAGAAGTGGTACAAAATATCAGTAAAGCTTTTGTTATCGACCATTTCATTGTACTCTTTTAAAAAGAATAAGTGAAAACTCTACGTTTTCGTCTAGCTTTTTTTAGAAGTTATCGCTACAATGAAGCCTGCCGTTGAGGGCGAGGTATTTATAGCGATTGAGGTTGGTGAAGATGTTGGAACATTTTGATTGGTTGACAACCAGACGTTTCGTCGAGTCCAAATCAATGATGTAATTTTAGTGTGTAGACGAATTCTTTTTGGCGACAAAGCTCTGTTTAAGTTGATTAAAGCAATTTGATTAAAGTTGCTTCCAAGGTTGATAAACCAAAAACAATCTTATTAACCGACGCAAAATCAAACAATATCTGAATGTCCCGATAGTTCATATTCGCTCAGGTCTGTGAGAAGCTTGAATAGGCCAGCTAAACGCTTCGTGATTGAAATTGGTGTTGTCATCATAATATGATTTCCTTTAAGACTAGCAAGGTCTTTCTCCTTAGTAAAAAGAGGTTGTTGACTTAGGTTGTTATTTCTTCCGTTTAATCCTTTTAGCCAATCCTTCCCTGATTTATTCCAATCGCTTGGGTGCGAAAAGTTCTTCCTCTTACCATATTTACATTATATGCCAATATCCTAGTTAGTACCTTCAAAAGATCATACAACATGCTGCTGCTTTTCACAACGTACTTTGACAGAGCCGCTTCTTCGACTGAGTTGAAAACCTGAAATATGAAAATTGTAAATGCAATCAGAAAACTACTAAGGGCAATGAAAATAATTTATCATTTCAGCCACCAAATATCACTACCCTCTACTAAGGTCAGCTTTTACGTGGTTTAAATTAAAGGCGGAAAAGCTATCAATAACATATGTAGACAAAAGTCATTATAGTTGTAAAAGTATTAAAAAAGTCATTTGATGCATAAAAGTAGACAGTACGATGAAGCCTACCAGTGCTGTAATCACACTCCTCTCGGCCACTGTGGAATTTTGAGACTGTTTAGCTAGTATTGTGTACGTTTTCATAATGGCTGGAGATTTTAATATTTTCTAACAGTCTCCCGTAAAGCTATAGCGGCGTCGATAATATCTTTCATTCGCTCCCTGTAGCTTGATATCACAGTATAATCTATACTTATTCTGAAATCATTTAATCGTTGGCATTTTATCTATCGAAAAATGCTTTAAGTACCTGTTAAATATGCATAGGCTAGTGCAGCACCTGTTATAAACTGCAGAATAAACAAAAGATCTTTTAGACCGTGGTCCAAAGTTGGCGTACATTAAATGATCGAAAGGTCACCTGATACGCCATTTTTAAATAATTTACAAAATGGTAATAAAATCAGGAGTTATTAAAACCGATCGAAAGCTGATTATACCAGCTCCGATAACCGCTACAAAGCAGAAAATATGCTATTCAGATAAAAACACAAAGTTAGCCAACAAGTTTACTTACCCACCCAGTTTTAGAACTTAGTCATCTAAAAATTTGATGGCACATTTTTCAAATAAGAAAAAGCGAAGTCAGAGCTTTTACGAATGAGTGATACGCATTTTTTTGAAAAGATTATTTGGGAACATAGCTATACTGCATGATTCAAAGGTTTCGGAGGTCCAACGGTCCCACATCTCTCCTGCTCTTAATTTTGAAATGAGAATTGACTATGCCAAAAAAACTTTACTTGTTATTACTGTTCTCACAACTACGCACTAAGTAAAATTGGCTAAACCGATATTCTTAACTCGACATTGCTGATGGTGGCTTTGCAACTATAAAACTTAACTGTGGGTGCTATACTTTGAGTTAGCTTCTTTTTCCTGGCTGCGTTTATGTCAGAACCCAACAGTATGCGCGCAGCCACAGGCTTTAGTAGGTCGTACAAATAGGTCAACAGCTACGAAAAAGTTGTTAGTAGTGGTCCTAAAATTTAATAGTTTGATCCTAAAAATACATATCAATCACTTTGCCGCTCTTCCTCTTTTCCACAACTTTTATATTACCCTTTCATGTACTTCACAAAATGAACAAATAAAACATTTTCAAACCTTCAATTCAAATTCAAATTCAATTCATATTCAAAACAAAACGAAATTTCGTTTCGAAAAATATTTCGAAATTTTTCCATCGTCACTCAAATGTGTCATCTTCCTCCTTTGCAAATTCATGTAACAATGGTAAATAACCGCTGGGTTTGTTCAATACAGCTCTCGTGCAAAGCATGTTCGTCACACGGAATGAGTCAAACCTTTCACGGTTTGGTTTCGAGCGCATAACAAAACGAAATTGCTTGGATTTCAAAACGAAACAAAATTCTTCACTTCTTCTTTTCCTTTCTGGCTTTATTCCCATTTATATATGGGGTCGCCGGTGGCTTAAATTGCCAATTCGGGGTCGCCTTAGCAGTAATCTACAGTTCCTGGCATTTTTGTTTTTACGGTCGGATGCCCTTTTCAAAGGAAAACTGGGCCATCTGTCTTCCACATAAAGGTGGGGGCATCCCGTTAAGTGATTCGACATGGGGAATGAACCCCAGGTCTACCGACTGAAAAGCGGGCTATCTAACAACTACGCTAGTGCCTTAGCAAAAAAGTTTGTCACTAATAAAGTTAATTGAAACGAAACACAAAGCAATTTTGCGTCGAAGCGAAACGAAACAAAATTTTGAAATATTTTCGTCTCGAACACCCCTACTAATCATTGGCTTATTTACAAACAATTTCTTTTTTGAGAAGAGGGGACCTTTAAGCAAATTCAATCATATTACTAAGCAATCTTATAACGTATGTGACCACTATCTTATTTTGGAGGAGGGAAAGGAAGAGCATTAAGGGAGACAAACTTTTTAGACATGGGGGTCTTGCCATTTTTGGTCTCCAAACAAGCATTAATACCTGTTTTTAGAAGGCCAACGTTTTGAAAGCATGAAATTTGCCCGTATTTGTGTCCAAACATACACGACCACTTTTTTCTTATGGATCAAGTTTTTGAACGCCCTATCCAATCGTGGAGCGGCTTTTGCTTTTTATTTCCCCTAATTGCTTAAGGCTTAAATAAAATTGATCACCATAAAGCCACCATGGAAAAAAATCTTTTTAAATTCGCATCTCTTGACCGAGACAAACGTTTTTGTGATGAAAAAAGACAGTAGCCGATTCACCAAATTTCAAAAATTTTTTACTTTGTTGTTTAAGATGACATCACAATTGACGATTGACTGTAAAAGTTGTTTTCGTCATTTTCTCACAAAGTGCTGACCTTACAAACGCGGTTGAAATCTTTTTTGAGAGATGAAGTAGTAGTCTCTTTGTAAAGGACGTCAGCTTTCATCAAAGAGTATGGAGTATTATACGAAAAACAATTGATTTATTATTTCACTCCTAGGTTAATATTACAAGTAAATTATCTCTTTACCTCCATTTAGTGTTTGCTTTTGTGAGGACTAATTAATTCTAAGTGCCTCAAATTCAAGTATGGTATTAATTCAGTGGGAGAGCAAAACTTTGACAAAACAAGGCTATTGCGCATTGGTGATTCCATTGTCTTTTTGTGCTGACTAACCTGCATCGCTACTTGACTCAATATCAAGTGATTGACTGCGTCGCTTTTATTTTGTGCTGTAAGTAGAATAAGCCAATATACTTACCACAAGCAATTTCCTCGGAAGCGCACCGCGCAAGAAGCAACAGATTAGGTTAGGGCTTTTGACATTGTTTATGCTAATAATTTCTTTGTTTCTTTACTGTTTATTATTTTCATGAGGGGTTGCACCAAGTCGTGAAATATGCTTGTCACCAAATAATTAATTTATGTAATCGTAAAAAAGCCATTACGGCGATCACTCTTAAGATTTCACTTGTTCTGCTACATGTATTTGAAGGAACGAATAGAATTTGTGAAATGATTGACAGTTTTTAAGACTTATCTTAATTCATAGTAATCGTCCTACAATTGGGATTTGGGGTATAGAGGCGATGCTCCCATTTGTGCAAACTTTTCATTTATGGTCTTAAAAATATGATTTGTTTGAAGTCGGCGCAGCCACCAGAACCGATGCTGCTAAACCGTCATAACTAGGGCCATTTTTTTTGACCTAAAAAATATATTTTTGACTTTATTTTAGCAAAATTTTGACTTTATTTTGACCAAACCGCTTTCGCCTATTATTTATGTCTTGTTGCACTTTTTTGATTAAAAATGCTTTATAATCCGCAATTTACATAAGTTTTTAAAGAAGAAGGTAGCCTACTTTAAACATTTTCTCAATCACTCACTCTTGAAGCTAATGCAACAAAGCGACGCATGACGTCAAAACCAAGGATAACGAGCCATTGTGTGAACCGGTATCAATTAGTGTCTAATACAAAAAATGCGTTGTTATCGCAACTGTACTGTACATTAACAGTCTGTCTATGATGTTTTTAACGAAAGCCACAAAGTATAGTTACCAGGACTTTTTATTGTAATACAGCATCATATATCTTTTTACGTTCTTAACATCAAAATTTCTATCTTTTCTCAGTAATTTACTGAGCATAGAAAACGACCTCTCAACAGCTGCAGAGGTTGGCTGGGCTTTTTGCGATAGTGCGTAGCTTGTTGGGTCAATTGTCAAGTTGGTACAATTTATTATTGTTTGTAAATCGGAGTTGGATAGTCGTTTTTTAATGTAATTTTTGATTGCGTACGGATCATCATGGAATTGCATATTCTTGAGCAGTCCGGTTATACTTCGGTTATCGTGCAGGCACTTCCTTCTAAGAACTCTACGTTGGCTGCTAGAGTCCGGTATTGATTTATTTTAATCAAGTCCGGCACCAAATCTTCCACATTGATAGCGTCTTTTGCTCTGCTGACTAAGAGGTTTGCACTTGTCCAATTATTGACAATGGTATGAGCAGCTGGAAGGTTCTCACTGTAATATAAGGCAGCTCTAAGCCAAGTTGCCCATCTTATAATTACAGGGTCAGGAGAAGATGGCAGACCAGCATCATGAAAATCTTTCTTGCGATCTTTGTTTTTGATTGTTGCTGCCTAGATCGTTGCTATTATTTCATCAATATTTTAAAAATGAGCACGCACACGCATAGCGCAGTTATGTAGTAAGTGCGCAACGCAGGTGACATGCATCAAAGAAGGGTATAATTCCTTTAATGTCTTTCCAGCCAAAAACATGTACCGAGCAGCATCAGTCAAGAACAATGAAAAATTCTTGCGTTTTATTTCAAGTTGTCGCAATATGTCATTCACAGTGTGCAGAATGTTAATACTGCTATTAACATTGCTACCGCTGTCAAGTGGATGGCAATTAACGAGGAATGTCTGATTTGGAGCATCTAAGCTGCTCACAGGCACACTAATATACTTTTGTTTAGCAATCTCTGCTTCATCCACAATTAAAAAACTTTTTTTGTCACCAAGTAATTCTTGAATTTGTTCTTCTTTTTGGGATGCCAATTTAGCAACACATGCACCGGCTGCAGTCTCCGAAGGCAATACTTTTTACATTGTAGCAAACAGAGACTTTAAAGAAGGATGGTTTGAGTTTATGAAGTGGGATATCTGCAGCTAAGAATGAAGAGACAACCTGTTCCTTGAAGTTTACTTGATCGAGTTGCAAAAAGGTTTGCTTACTTTGGGATTTGCTCTTCGTCTCCAATTTTCTTTGGTGTTGCTTACTTTTTCGGTGGCTTTCCACAAAAAACTTTTGTCGCATTTGACTAACACGTCGCAAAGGTTGCATCGCAAGTCGCGGGCAGGAGTTGCCGAAAACTCATCCTGATATTCGTGGCAAATTTGCCTAACTTTCGTCGTAGTAGATTTGGCTTGTTTAGGCATTCTTTGCTTTGCAAGCTACGACTTAAGAAGATCACGTGTAAAGAGCGCAAAGGTTTTATAGGAATAGATTAATTGTCTAACAATTATGTGTATATGCATTAACAATGACGATTTCATGCATAATAAGTGCTATTTCCTTCTCAATTACCGCACGCATTTTTACCATTGCAACTATTTAAGAAGTTTAAAATCAAATAAAACTGCGCATAAAATTTTAATAGCAGCTCAAAAATTCCAAAAAATATAAAAAAAATCTAAATTTGTTCGTTTTTGTAAGGAAATTTTTGATGAAGAGAGTTTTGACAAATTTTAACTTATGCAAAATTTTGACTTATAAAATCTACCAAAACAGACTCCTGAAGACCTGAAACGAACGTTAGTACACGTTTGATCATGTAACAAGGTCCTGAAAAAATTTTGACTTTATTGACTTTAGCGGGTCCTAGTAATAACTGAGCGGTATTACTTCCGGGAAACGCCGACAATAGCTCGATCATAATCGAAGAAATTTTGATGAGCACTACAGGGCTATTTTCTGTCAAATTTATCTACGTTGTCAGCAACGCGGTTGGGTAGATTGGGGTGCCGTTTGTGATAACAATGACCGTATGTTGGAACCTCACGATGGCTGTGTCTTTGTATTCTTAATTGTAAATGATGATACAACATGATTTATCTTGCTTGAGTTGTACTGCTGGTAGCAAATATGCATTCTGCCATCAGTGCTGGAAACTCCGCAGTAAATCTTGACGTAATTAAGTTGCATCGCAAGAGACAAAAAGTTTTTTTTTTACCGGAGGATGGAAATAAATGTCAAACTATGCTTTTTTATTGCGTCAACAACGACAGGCAATGGTGTCAATAGAGTCTGTGGCACCCGGAGTGACCTGTAAAAGTGACCCCGATATCGAAATTTTTCACCATTAAAACTTCTTCCCAATTCAAGGTTTGTCTTTGAAAAACGAGATTTTCAACCTAAATTTATTCCAATGTTATTGAAAGTGTATACTAAAACTGAAAAATATAATATTCTTTAAAAGGTGGCAGGTCCTAAAATGGACTCACTCAAGGCTGATTGCTCGCTTGCGACGCCAGTGGTAACAGGCTTTATATGAGATATCTTTGTAGCCGACAAGTTCATTGCTATTCCATGTAATAATTCTAATATAATTTGTTGTTTGATGAAAATCACTTTTCACAAATTTGTGTCTCCAACCTCAACTTTTTAAGATTCTCCGCTATGCTCACGATTTAAAATATCCGTTGTTTTAATTTTGAGTTATACATGCAAAGCGATTCCTAACTACGGGACGAAGAGCATGAACAGGGGTTTGAAACTCCATACAAGCTCAATTGGTATTGGACAGGGAGGTCAAACGGGATTTAAGGTACTGCGTTGCTTCGATAAAGTTATGGGCTGAAAGCGAGTGGATAGTCGCAGACACCAACTCAGCAGCACTTCTAAGCCTTGGAAAAAACGATAAAAAGAATGTAAAAATCGAATAAATAAGTAAAAAGAGGTACATGTTGTTTTAAAAGTGGCGACTTTAAACGAAATGGAGTTGAGAAAAGAGCAAAGCAATATCAACGATCGTGCTTGGTAACAAACAATGGTTGCTTTTATCTGATGACATTATAAAAGCAGAATGGCCGGTTTTTGTAGAAAGAAACAATGAGAAAGAATGATCAGAATTACAGCCACTGAATTAGTTGAGGCAATAACTCAATTAACACAAGAGTACAACTCAAAAGGAAAGCAATCAGTAAAGAAAGTCGAGCAATTTTGAAGATTGCAGTCTCAAAACAAGACGAGCGACTAAACGCACTAAAGTGTTAGTGAAGGTCGATAATAAAGAGTTCGTATTTTTGACAAAAAAAGGCTTTGACATTCAAACAAACAAATCGTTAAGTACTCATTTTACTAAAGTGTTAACCAAAATACATGTGTAAATCAAGTCGTAATTCTAGAGTTACCATCAAATTATTGAATATACAGTTATTACTAAGGTAGGGAACTATCCAATACTTATACATCAAGGCCGTTTAACAGAGGGAGAAAGTCTCTTCATTCATCAAAGATTTTCGCTTAGCTAGTCGGTCTACTTGCAAAGCTGGTGGTTTAAGGCGATATTCACAATTAAAAAAATTTTTGCTGGGTTCACACATGAGGTAGATTGTGCGGATCGGGTTTAAAATCACTCCCGATGTCAATTTCGAACAATGCCTCCTATTGGTGATGACGTAATTTTCGTTACTTCCAGTGGTCAGATATAATTGCTTGCACTGCGGGTTAAGTTAAGATTAAGAGCAAAACATCTTTGTCGTTTAAGCTTAGATTTTGGTTGTAGAATACGTTACGCACTGCCATGCCTCTGCCCTATTTACTTCATTGATTGGAGAAGAACGTAGCCAGAGTTGCTTTATTAAGATCGAATCAGATTGTAAAAATTTATTATCCAATTCATTTTTGATTTGGTCGATACTTTTCAATCTCGTCGAATTAAACATTCTGATGAGAGTCAGAGTGAAAAATAAGATGTTTCTTGAGATTGAGGTGGAAAAACTTCATGATTTTATATTTGAAATTAAACTCTATATTTCACAAAAACACACACATACTCCACATTTAACAGAATATTTAAATGTAATTTTATTGCTCTCAATATAAAACACAAAGCTAATATGCTGGTGTATTTATTTTTAATGAAAATACTTCTGTAAACAGTGCTTACATATGTAGGAACACTAGTGAGTTGATGACCACTATAAATTTGAACCGGTTCTAAATTTGTTGACGATGCCGGCAGTATTTATCAAAACGTTCTGTTTAGAAATGTTTACAGCAACATATCAGCTTTGATTTTTAAACTGGAGTTTGTAGAATAGTCCAAATCGTTTGCTCGCTATTTTACGCTCGTACAATGTTCTCAGGTGTGAACCATGGCTGCAGGTGGCTCTGTTACGTAACAGTTTTGTCTCGAAGATGTGATTGATTTCAAGAAATGGCACTAACTGCTAATTCTCGACTGGAAGTTCTTCAAGTTTACAAACTTCTACAGAGTGTACGGGAAAGCAATCGGCAACAAATTGAAAAATTATGCAGTCAAGGAATTCCAATGTACGGTGTAATGTGACAACAATCTGGTGGCAAGGAGCGACCAATTAATGTATAGAAGCTTTTTAAAATTTTCTGTTTTCGGTCAATACAGTTGAAGACCTCAATTTGTAAGCTCTTGAAAACATTTTATGTACAAGCTGCAGTACTTCAGAAACTTTCCTCAAATTTTTCCTCGCAACTAAATTACCGTAGTGAAAAGACGAAAAGAATCTGTGATGCTTAGGTGTGGTTAAGTTACGCGCTTTCGTGAAGATAGTTTTGTCTTCTAACCGCAAAACAACTTACTTAAACTTGATGAAAGATTCGCTCACTAAATTTCGCCTAGTAGAACATTTAGCCATGATATAATTAGGCTGCGCTTTGCGCTGGTTTGAGCTCAACATAGTTTGCATATTCGACCACGTCAGGCTTGCATTCATCTTGAACTCAAGAAAGGACCCTTAGAATTTTAATTAATATCTGCAGCAGTTTTTACGCTAACTGCTTATCACTTCTTTCTGCTTGCTCTCACTCGTAGGAAAAGTGAAGTTTTAGGTATTTTGAGAGTGCTTTTCAGAAAAACTAGTCATGAGGTCCCAGGGGTGTTTGCTTCATTAATTTTTTTCCAAACTGATAAATTTGTATTTTACAATCATAGCTTTAAAATTTTTAAGGGGAGACTTAGCCTGCCAAGGCCTACGGTAATATCGATCCTGGGACTTTTTGGTTAACGCAATGAATAAAAGAAAATAGGTGACTGGCTATGGGTTAATACAAATATAATGTTTTATACTTATGTCAAAGTAGAGCAATGAGGAAAGTATAGCAATGAAATAACCATACAAGTACTGCCAGTAATTTATGTAGAAGTAAGGTAAATTTACGTATTAAAGAACTTGTATTTTACCTATAAAAGTAATTATTACGTATAAAAATTGTAGTAAAATTAAAATTTTACCTATAAAAGTAAATTTATATATTAAATAACCGTAGGAGTACTGCCAGTAAATATTAATGTATGTTGCATTATTTCGTTTTTTAACCTAGTTTTTCCACTAATTTTTTATCTGCTTATATATCTTTAACAGTTTTGATAATACGATAAATTTTCTTCCTTGAAAAGCCAATGAAATGTTTGACTCTTGGTTTCATCCTAGAATTGCATTTAGTGATCAGCAACATTGATTTAATTTGGAAAAATTGAGAATTTTTTCCAGGCGTTTCATTTCAAGCTTTATAGGTTAGTCAACTACCGCGACCCACAACGTGGAGAGTGTCCCCTTCATATTGCCGCTCAATCAAACAACGAATCGATGACGTCATTTTTGCTCGAATTGGGGGCTTACCCAAACGTTCAAGATTTTCAAGGTAAAAGCAATAACAGTACTAGTCATTTGGATATAAATATAACGTCTACAGATATGAGTTGCAAATATCTATTGTTGGGTAAACACCTGTAGCCATTAGAAAACAAGAAATTTAACTTTACGTATGTTTGCAGAGAATGCTGCCAAAAGTGGTTTGAAATGATTGATATGCCAAGCAATTGTCGTTTTTTTGCGTTTTTAACCAAAATGTTTAGGTTGGTAAAGTTGTTATGGGCTAATTGCCAGGAGCTGCATTCTCTCGTCCTAATTACGCTGATGGTCGCCACTATTTAAATTTCACTAATCAGATCTTGATTTTTGATCAACTGCGAAAACTTAAAGTAAAAATAAAATTCAAGAGCTTTGATGCACAATTATTTTTGGAGATTGTGACCTTTTTACGCATGTGGGAAAATTTGGCCTCCCACAATCATTATGGTTGAAAATAGGTAAAGGGATATCTACGCACCTGCAATTTTTAGGAGACCCAGATATTTTAAAATGCGGTCTACGAGAAAAATTATTTGTGTCTTTTGAAAAAATTTTTTTCAAAAATATTACTTAAAAAATGTGAGCTTCCTCTATGAAAACGTCAACACTCATACCCCTAGATTCGGCCTCGGCTCCTGATCAGTCTCTCTACGGCTCCTTCTTCGACATTATTGAAACATGAATCAGTGGTGCTATATACCATAGACAAACTGTGAGAAAAAACTTTTTAAGAAATTTCAAAAGATTTTCAAGCAAGATGAGACATAACATTGAATTTTAGGACGGACTCCCATCATGAGGGCTGCTGATTATGGTCACGTGAACGCTGTCGAAGCTCTACTTGAAGCGGGAGCTGATCTTAAAATAAAGGACATCGAAGGCCAAGGTGACTAAAAGTATTTATTTGTTGTTCGCTTGTTGTTGCAATGGCGTGGAATAAAAGATCTTGTAAAGAGAGCTTAGTAAATCTTGGTCCATGATAATCTCTGCAAGTTCAATAATTTCATTGCACCACTTCAGTTTCCAAAGTCAAACTTGAGTTTTCTATCGATCATTACGTCTGTAGGCTGATTTGTTGAAACGCATTTCCTGATGTTGGTTTTGTTTTCCATTCTGTAACCATATAAGTTTGTTGGGCTGTTTGTGTTGGCACATGTTGTTGGTGAATGTTATCATTAAGCTTTGAAATTGGTACTGTGTTAGCACGGTTTTATCATAATATCTCAAAGCAAAATCGTATCCCAACAAACTGTTTGGGGAAGAGATCACATTTGGTCGTAAATCGGTAGAGTTACAGTGCATAATGATAGGGACATTTTGAACAAGGCTTCTACAATCCAGGAGTCAAAGTAAAATAGATGACAAATTTGCTCTACTCTTCATCCTTTATTATTGCCTTTCCATTTCTTTGCATGGTCAATTTTTTTATTGCGTAGCCTATAAAATCCATTGTGTTCGTCCACTTTACGTTCAATCGGCAAGATAAAATTGACTCATGGTTTAATCACCAGTTAAAACATCAACTGGTGTTACGGGTTTTTGGAATTCTGAACAAATAGGGTAGAATGTGGTGCGAAAGTCCATGTAGAATCCAGGCGCACGAAACTGTTCTGCATGTGCCCCTTCAGCTTAATTTTTGGAAAGGAGTTTATATCAGGAATGTGGAGGCGGTTAATTTTCAACCGCTTCCGCTTTGTTTCGAATTTTTACTATCACCTGGTAAACCTACTGTCGTTCAATACCCACTAGGCAAGTTTAGATGAGTTATTATCAGTAGACCATGTATTCATACCTTTTGATTTTAAAAAGTTTTTAACGCCAAAAGTAAACTTAAATATTCTCCAGGGTTTAATTTTTTGCTGTTTGTTTTTTTCCCAAGCATACATATATTTGTCAAAGCTGCTATTTTTGTCAAGGTAGTAGCAAAAAGGAAATTACCCTCTCAAAATATTTATCAAAGTTACATTTTAGGCTAAATTTCTTAATGATCTCCGAAACGGTTATCATTTAAACTCAACCTCAGCGAATATTTTTAAAATTTTCTCAATATCACTGATTCTTAGCAAAATTCTATAGGATCTCAAAAAAAAAAATGATGAAAAAAGGTCATTACCAAAAGAACAATCCAAAATATAAAAATTTTGCCCTTCCTCACTCGCAAATTTTTGGCTGACTAAGCCATTTGGTTCTAGTTTTGTGAATAAATTTAATACCATAAAGGTCTAAGTTTTTTTTTATTGAGAAGTAAAAAAATCAACTTACTCGCCTTTTAACGACACTTAAATTTGTTCTAGCAAAAGCATGCGACAACAATCAAACCATATGATTGAACAGACCTATAAAAAGTGGAGTAATTACTAGAATTAGGCCAGCAGGTTTGGGCTATGTTGCATCATTTAGGTCTAGATCATCAGATCTATACTTGTTATTTGGCACCTTGCACTCTCTAGAAAAAAGGAAATTAATTTTTATTCTTTTTCCGCATAATTTGAAATTCCGAAACGGATTCCTAACGCGTCAGCCCAAAATAAAGTAGTTTCTCCGAAAAAAGATCTTCAACCTAAATCTGGAAAGTGTTCCTCAAAAGATGAAACTCACCTAAATGAGAGTAGCTTCTTTCGGGAGTTTTTTTAAAATAGCATTATTCCCCAGCATATTGTCTACCAAGGAGGATCACCTTTTTATATTGACGCCATTGCCTGCTCCATACTTGCAAACCTTAAACTTGTTCGGCAAGGTAAATTAAGCTGCATTGCATAGGCAGAAAAGTGTGCATTTGTACAGCAGAAACTCTTGTGCCTTATGTAGTCGTTAAGTACCGTACTCTTCTTGCGTTTAGCACCCACAATTGATAATTATTGATTTAGAGATAAACAGGACTAAACTGCTGAAAAAAACTACTTACCACTTTCACTATTTAAGCAGTTTGGTTCTTGACCTCTTTTTACTTTTACTCAGTAAAAATACTCATCATTGCTTTCTCCTTTCAACTTTAAGTATTTTTTGATTAAGCAACGATACTTTTACTCAAATGGTTTTTAGGCTACCTTGACCACCTGTTGTTGTAGCACGCGAATTGTTTGGGACATCAAACAAAAGCAGCACAAAACTAGTAAAATTTGTCTGGTCATAACTCACGGTTAAAACTTAGATAGGTTGGATTAATTGAACCGTGAATACTCGGTGAACAGTTTCATTTAATATAATTTTTCCTGCAAATTTTAGATGTTCTCTTCTATTGCTTTTCCTTGTCAACTACACGTCACGAGCGATGTCTTGAGTTAATGATGTCACAGGGAGCCTTAGCAAATAACACCATTGACAGTGACCGACCTACGCTAGTGGCAGCTTGTGAAAATGCCAAGGAAAACGAAGCAACTTGCCTCAAGTTATTGCAAAGCGGTGCAGACCCAAATGCTAAAAATAAGGTGAGTAAATCAGTGGTAAAAGTCCTTTAGCTTTTTATTTTTTACAATCACGAGTGCTTCAACCGAATATTATAAATCACTAGCTTGGAAAAGTTAGACACTTTTAGGTCAAATTTAAGGCAGATGCAAGCCGCGTCTGAGCTAAAAACTGATTTTGTTGTATTGTGATTCAGTCACAATACAACAAATGAAGAATTAGTCCAAGCTTAGCCTCAGTGGAGACCAGGCTTATGACCAATCACTCTTCCAAGACCGAGAGGTTTACTATGGTTACGCCGTCTCAGCTCTTATATTGATTAGAAATTCAAAAAATGCTTTGGTTGTAATTGCAATGCTTTGTAACTATGGCTACATGACTTTTTTTACAGATTACCGGAAGGACAGCATTGGCTGAGGCGTGTGCTGTTGGCAGCGGACTGGTGGTGAGAGCATTGCTAGAAAAAGGCGCAGATCCCAATTTTAGAGATAAAAAACAGGTTTCTCCCATTCATCATGCAGCTGCAAAAGGTTCATTGGAAGCCGTTAAAGTAAGATGCTATGATTGTTATCAACAAACTTTCCTCTTGATTTGTTATAGAAATTAGTACAAGTTATTTACTTTTTTCTGTTCAAGTCGGAAAACTAAAATCATTTGATCAAAAGCAAACGCAATAGATATTCATGCTTTCAGCATTCCACATAATTTAAATGACTTTCAATTGAAGAAATGCTTGTTTGATTTTCTTGTCAGAAAGCGAAAAGATAGCAAAGCCATGAAAATCGTATTGAACATAGATAAAGTGTACTCCAAGAGCTATCTAAATTGAAAGACATTCTAACTTATATGAATCTTTTACAACATCTAGAACAGTGTTTCTTAACCTTTTTCTTCCTCAGCACACCTTTTGGTCAAGCCTAAGCAGTCTAGCACCCGCTACCATTGGCTAACACCTGGTTACTTATAAGGATAAAGTAAAGAACAGTGGTTTGGTTTATTCTTCAAAACAACTTTGCAACGTCTATCATATTTCTATTCAAATCGGTAAAAATACATTTGTCCAAACGTATCTCTTTCACCTTTGACCACCTCATATGTCACCTTTTCCAGCACCCCCTGAAATTAATTTCAGCACCCCAGGTTAAGAAATATTGATCTAGAACTTTAATAAATTTAATTTACTTTTTTATCCTGACGAAAAGAACATTTACGTAAATGTCAAAAACATTTAACAATAAAAAGAAAAATTTGCTATCAGACGTATTAAGCACTGAGACCACCTTACATCTTACCTATGTAGAGGATATAAAAACTTTTTGAGTTGCAGCTGATACACTAAAAAATGTAATAACCCTTGGTTGTGGGCCTTTAGACCAGGCAGTTGAATGTCTACTGAGCTTCCAAAACTATTCTTGCCACTGGTTCTAACACAAAACCCTTGTGAAAAAGATAATGTCATAGATAGGCCATTTTTGTTGTAAAACGTTATTTTGAACTAGTCGCTTGCTGCCTATGGTGCTGATTTGACTGTAAGTGACAAAACAAACAACAACGCTCTTCACCATGCTGCAGAAGGAGGGTATGGAATGGTGTGCAAGTACCTAAGCCAAAGAGGTGATTTAATAGTAAATAATTTCCTGAATTACGCAATAAATTCTCTTGTTTAGTTATTTTTTTGTGTTTAAAGAAACAGTTACTGATTAAATACAGTAAAAATAGTCTGGCCAAACTTTAGAACAATTCCGAAATTTGTTGCTACTTTGTAGACAAATAGCATTAAATTTGTCTTCAAGTTCATGCTGCATCATGAAGATGGAAAAATTTATACAAACCTGTTGTCTCTGCACGTGGCACGAACAAGTGTTGTATTACTCGGAACGTCTGGATTATAAAAAATTTGGTTTAAATGTGGTTTCAATGGTTACTTGTCTTAAAATTATCTTAATAGGTTGTAATCCTAAGCAGAAAAATACTGATGGCTTCACACCTCGTTTACTTGCAAAAGAAAAAAGTTTCAAAGAAGCATCGAAGGAATTAAGAAAAGCGGAGCGGGCCTTCGCTAAGTTCTCAAAACCTGAAGCCGTAAACCCCAATGATCCAGAAATTTTACGCTATTATGATTGGATTTGTGAAAAAGAAGCCTACGTCAAAGAAGTTTTAACAAATTCAGCAGTAAGTTATTGCAAACAGCAGGCCTGTATAAAAATTGTTCTTTAAAAAAGTTTGAACTAGGCAAAGTAAGCAAATTTTTAGATATTTAAAACAAACAACAAGATATAATCATTTTTCACATTTGAAATGATTTATGCTGCGATTCACAGCTGCATTTGATTATTTTTACTTGTGTTTAGTCCGCTAATGTGATTTAATGCTTTGAACAATGACTTATCGGGTTGTTTTGAACTTGTGATAATCGTAAATAACAGCCATGACAGTTGGCACCTTCTCGATCCGACAGCATAGGAACCAGGTCCACACAAAATTTTTGTGCTTTAGAATAGATAGAAGGTCTACTCTAATTAAACGTTTTAATAAAGTTCCCGTGCCACACTTTAAACATTTCTTGGTAGGTATCTTGCAGTTTAGTTATTTCATTTATTCTTGAATCTCTTCCCTAATTTGCATGTTCAATATGGCACTGAATTTTAAAACTATTACCAACTAAATGTCAACAGCTGAGTCAAAACATTTAGTCTGCTGTATATCAATGCCCGATATTACGCATAGTTTAATTGACTGAATTGTACTTAGACCCTTCCTCCAGATCAAGACCCTGATGCAAAAAACGTGTTTGTAACTTTCCAAGACTTCAACGACGTAATGAAGCAAATAAGCGCACCGATAACAGAAGAAATACAAAAGAGAATAAAAGAGGTGAGAGGTTACCGGCAGCAATATGTTCTAGGAAAAAAGTGTTCTTTCAAATGTTGAATCTGGCAATCAAAGCAAAAGACGAGAGCTACTACAGTATTTTCACTCTTCAGCAAGGGTACTTAAAGTTTGCCTCAAAACCCTCGGATTTATTTAAATTAGACTGTAGTGGGAGTGAGTATTTTCATTTCAGAGTAAGAGGTGTATTAATTTCCACAGTAATAGTATAGGATAGGATAGGATATTCATATGTACGCAAATCCAGAATAAAGGTAGCAAGGTTTTAAAACTTTAGGAGCTACTGCTTTATGGGGATTTCTTTAATAAATTGACATTGATTTAGGTCTTAAAGGTAAAAATGAAATAACTTATTATGGGATTTCTTCCATCGTTGTTTATAGCATTTTTATTTCAAATATAGCGCTAAACCCAACGGACATTTGATTGTCAAAACCTGCTTTGCAGTTCCACTTTCTCATGTTCAACGTGACAAAACATAATGTTACATTTCATGAATTCATTGCTTCCTAGAATCTATCAAGAAAAAGAAATCACCACAAAAGTGTTTTTTCCAGAGGCACAACAATGCATTATCACTTTATCTAGAAAATTAATAATTGGATCGATCTCAAGGTCTCGTAACTCTCAGCAGGTTAAAACTAATCATAGGAGATATATTCAATCCTACTGCTATACCTACCAATCAAACAATATGGTTATTGGCTTATAGTTGTAAAGCACGACTTAACGGTGTAAAACATGACTTACTCTATTGCTGCAGCAAACAGCACTCTACACAATAACCCCGTCATTGTTAATCCTAAACACTCGTAGTAATCAGAAGATACATGGTCGCCAAGCTATTTATACTATAAAGTGCAATTCTTTTTGTTTGTTTGTGTGTGTGTGTGTGTGCTTTAACTTCTCCAAAACTACTAAAACTACTGGGCGTATAAGTATGAAACTCTGCACAATTGATTTTCTCTCCGGGTAAGTACCATGTGGGGTTTCGTGACGTCATACTTGAAGGTAATGTTTTTAGATTAAGATTTCTCTACCGAGAAAGCCGATTTTTTACTTAAAAGAATGCCAGCACTTAATGTAGCAGCTTTAAGAAATTTCACGATGTGAGAAACTGATGACGTCACAATTAGTAATTGATTGCAAAGTTGTTTTCTTCATCTTCTCAAAACGTGCTGACTGCAGAAACGCGATTGATTGCTTTTTCGGGAGATACTACGAAGGAGTTTCTGATACAAGTAATTTTCCAACAATATGAGCTTTGTGGACAATTCAACGAGCGATTAATCATTTAAGCTTTTTTAGGCATGGTATTTTCTTTTTTTCTTGACCACTTCAAAAAAGCCCTGTTTCGTCATCATTTCAAGTTACATCATAATGCTGACTGATACCACTTATGGTACAGCAGCAAGGAGCAGCGGTATTTAATATCCATAGCCATTTCGAAAGCAAATGTAAATAGTAAACCCTATTTCTGATATGCCACGTGTTAAAATCAAATGATATTTGACAGTATTACATACCGCTGTAAATCTGAGTCTGTACTTTAAAGCGCAATTCTGTCTTTGTGTCTGTGTGTGTGCTTTGTGACCTCGTTTCTCAACCGATGATCTAACTTTTCTAACAATTAGAATAACATTTCAAGATAACTGTATTAATATTTAACATGTATTTTTATTATTTGATTTATACAAAAAAAGTTAGATTTTTGGATTTGTAGTGTAACTTTTTACCCTCTCCAAAAGGGGTGAGCTTAGCTAAAACAGGTAAGGTTAGTATACAAATGTTATAATCAGGTAACAACAATTAGTGTCGGTTAAGAGCTTAGGACGTTTTTTCCTGCAACAAGTAACACTACTTACTTAGGGCTAAAGATTATTTTGCAATTACTGATTAAAAATTGATTGCCATACGTTATTTTCCATTCATAGTTGAATAATTTTCCTGCTATATCCAAAAATCTTGCAATTTTTATAAAAAGTTATTTCATTGATACGTTTTGACTGATTTTGGTTGAAAGCATGGTTCTTTGACGTTGTCTATGCAAATTCGCAAAAAAATTATTCACCAAATAAAGTCTTAAACCTTTTAGAAAGGTTAGCCTACCAGTAAAAAAAACTCACAATTACAATTTCTAGAAAAACTGAGTTCTTTGGTGTATTTTGACTATTCTGCCTCGAAAGCATGACTGTTTGATATTTTCTTTCAAAATTTTCAAAAATATTCATCCAAATTTTTAGACATTACTGATCGGGGCCCTGCAACCGTATTAACTTACTGGTTACAGCTTCCTTTGGGGTTAGTTTGCTCTTTGTATGGCTGCGTTTATGCCAGCACCAAGCATCATGCGCGCAGCCAGAGACTTTAGGCCGTACAAATAGGCATACATGTACGAAAGAGTCGTAAGTAGTTGTCCTGAAATTCAATAGGTTATGTTCGAAAATACATATCAATCACTTTGGCACCCCCCTCCCCCACAACTTGGAAGTTTTGCTTCTACGCACTTCATAAAATAAACGAGTAAAACGTTTGTGAACAAGTTGGCTGTTTCAATTTTTAGCAAGTCAATTTTCCAAGTATCAAAGAGGGTAAAAGGTAGCCAGGAACTCGAGAAACTTTGGGAGTAATATAGCAGCTAAGTGCAACCTCCATAATGGTTTTTAAAGCTTAATCGTTTTCCTTTAAAAAACGGTACTTTTGATAAAAGAAGGAGAATCGGCTACGTCAACAACGCATTAACTTTTTATTGCTGTCTCACAAATATCAATTCTGTGAAGCAGACTGAACCGATATTCTTAACCTCAACATACTGAGGGCCCTGCTATTGTAAATACTTAAATGTGAGTAGTTCATTTTGGGTTAGATTACTCTTATCCTGGATGCGTTTTTCCCTGGAACAACCAATATGCGTGTAGCCAGAGCAGTTAGCTCATAGAAATACGCCTACAGTTATGAAGGAGTTGTAAGTAGTGGTCTAATATTTAATTGGTTATTCCTTAAAATACATGTCAATCATCTTGGCCTTCTTCCACAACTTTGATATGCTTTCAAGAGCTTGCTGAATTTAACGGATAACAGTTTGAGTTTAAGGGGGCCTATAATGATACCAGGGCAAATAAGACGTTGCTAGGTAGCCTACTCGAGAAACTTGGGAGACATGCAGCGGATATGCTCCATCTTAAATAATTTTTTTAATCGATTCTGTTACAAAAACAATAGTTTTGTTTTGGAGCGAGATTTGGCCTAGCCAAACACAAACTTTTTGTTACTGTTTTTTTTGCAACTATCCATTGGGCGTAGTCGGCTTTGCTGGCTAAACCAATAATCTTATCCTTGACATTACTGATGGAGGCCCTGTGACGTCAGCAGGGCCGACTAGTTTTTAATAACGTAGTGACAAATACAAAAATTATTATAACTGAATTGCAGTGGATGCGACGTAAAAATACGTTTCTAGTACAGTCATGTCACACCCCTGAGTACCCTTGATCACTAAGACATATTCATTATGTGTAGCAAAGTGAAACCAAATGCTGAGCTTAAGTTGAAATCTTGCAAGATTTCGAAAAGTCCATGAATCTGCCACTAAGTGTACCCTCTTTAACTCTACTCCAAAACCAAGGCTCATAGGCGCATCCAAGGCGCTTGTTGTCAAAAATAACATTACAAGGAAGTTGCACCAAGCCGTGGAATGAGCGTATCGCCAAATAAGTTACTGTATTTGTGTAATTGTAAAGCAAAAACAATTGCAGCCACTCTCCCACTTTTGAATTTAGTGCCCCTATACTAAATGGAAAAAATGGATAGAATTTGTGACATAAGTGTGTGAGGAAAACCAGTCTCAACTGAAAGTATCGGTACGGCAATCGGCATCAGAAGTATAGGAGCGATGCCCTCATTTGCAGCAACTTATCGTTGCTGCGCTCAGAAATGTAGAGGGTGAAGCCGGCTGAAGCAATATTAGAGTCGGCTGGTTGTGCAAATGCTTTTAACAGCACATAGATTGAATATCGAATAAACATACTGAGTAGAATGACGCTTTTTGTTCAGGCGCATGAAAAAGAGCGCAAAGGTTTTATGGACTTGGAAGAATTTTTGTCCGGAAAAAAATATATTTCAAAAACTCATCTCATGTCAGCATTTGAGAAGAAAAAGAAAAAAGGAAAAAAAGGCAAGAAAAGGGGTAAAGGGAAGAAGGGGAAGTTTAAAATCCCTATACCAATATGCATAGATAAAGATGGGCCGAGGCGGCCTGACGGTGGACCACCACGTAAATTTCTCGAAAAACAACTTCAATGGATTGATAGTAGTCGATTTGACAGGTAAACTGTGTTTCTGGTCATCGATTTATTAGGGTTTGGTGATTTCTGATTAAATCCCTACCCAATTTATTTTTCTTTTAACCAGAGTAACAATCTGTCGCCTTTTTATTGATTTTGTTATTGAGCTTGAGTGATACTTCTTTTTTTCGATATTGTCTGTAAAAAGTTGTTTGTGGTATAATACCTGAAAATTGCATTAATAGTTTATTTCTGAAAGGTTTTATCTTACCCTCTGCAGCATATCATCGTAAAAAAATTGCCGCAATAAATTGTATTTATATAGCAGAAAAAAGGAATGTAAATAGGAAAAAAAACGACTCTGATTGGCTAAGAGCTTAATTTGGTGTGTGAGTGATTGGAGCGGATGTCAATTACTTAGCCACATTCCTTTTTCCATGCTAAGCTCGCTCAATTTTTCCATTTTATTTCTAATGATTTCCCCTAAAAGTTTTCAGAAAATGCTTACAAAAGCAATTTTCTACTATAACTAGCATAAATACCACAATAATGAGTGAAAATTATTGAATAATAGGTTTTTAACTTAGGGAGCGGCCCCACAAACACCCTCTTCAGGATGACTCTGCTTGGTATTTGCAACAACCTGACAAACAGTATGTAGTAATCTCAGACGCGGTCAAAGTGGAAGATTGGGAGACTTTAAAACTAGCTTTTGAAGTAAGTCAATAATATTTTTCTAGTTGTACGTATGAATCTAATTTGTCCAGTTTAAACTCCGTTTGGTGCGCATTAACTGAGGTAGACTTTAAGCCAGACTTGAAAACTGTAAAAAGTATGCAAGCAGCACTTTGTTTTATTGTTAAATCCAATTTCAATACAAAATAAATCCACTCATAGAGTAACTCTATCTGGCGAACACCTTGATAAAGCGACCAAACCTGTATCACAACCATTTTGATGCAGTTTTAAATATTTCTTCATCTATTGGCTTGCGTTGTATTTTCTTTCAATAACGCAATCACGGTCAGTTAATCGCTTATGGGGTAGTCGACTTATTGGATTTCTCCTAAATGTTAAAGTAGTGTTTGCTTGCTACAATTATTAGTTTACTATTTCGTTCACACAACACCTCCTGGGAAAGAAAATTGTTTATTGGATTTACCTCTAATGGGGTCTACTGGAAGTCTGGGTTTGAAAGCTTTTATTCGTTTTAACAGATTTAATTTCCCCTTTTTTCCTAATTCAGCCTCACTACTGCTTATTGAATTACCCAATGCTCATACTCACATTTTTTTCACAGTCCGGAACTGAAATTGATATTCGGGATAAATATTTCAAGACACCGTTGATGGCCAGTTGCTCAGAAGGAAATTATGAATTGACAAAATATCTTCTTGAACTTGGGTAAGTGATTTTTCGTATGCTTGTATTCAGCGTTTTTGTGCTCTTAAAACAATGACTTTGTTGACAATTTAACTTTCTTGATTGCAGTGCTTGTAGGAGAAACTCGTTATGCCAGCGACATTGATAAATACATAAAGGACATGAACGTAAGGATGTCCAGTGAGCGAAGAATAAAGACAATGTTGAAAAGTTATTTTTTATGATTGAAAAAATGAACGCTTTTACTTTTTAGAGCTAGCGTTGAGGCTCGGGACAATTTTAAATGGACTCCTCTTCATCATGCTTGCCATTCTGGTCAACTTGATGTTGTGCAGGTAAGTGTAATTGTAGGATGTTAAGCATATGTTCGATGTTCATTGAAAAGGTTTAATTCATTCTGACAGCTAAATAATTTTTCTTGCAAAATTTCTTATTATTTTACCAAAGTTAGTATCCTTGCTTTTTTATCAACTTAGTCATAAAACTATGTTAACGATCATCTCGTCTTTTTTCGTTAGAGAGGCTATAGTAGTGCAGCAAAACGGCCAGGTGCTTAACACTCCTCATCTTGTCAACACGAGCTGCCTAAACTTCCCGTAGTCGCTCCTATGTGCATGTAGCAATAAATCAAGCAGTCAACAACCACCTGCTAACAATAAGTTGCAACATTCCTTTTTTGCAAACAACATCACCTATTTAGTTTGTATTTTTTTAAATGTTGCAGAAAAAGCAAGATTATCATTATCCGCTCGCTCTTTAGCATTACCTTAAACAGCGATAAAACCAAAGATATATCAGACCGTTAACTGTGGGGAGTGATTGGATGCTTTTGCCTCTGACTTACCCTTTTTGAGTAATTTTGAAATGGAAAGCATTTCGAGATTAAAATAAATTCATCAAATGATAAAATGTTTTTGGGAAACATCTTAAGGTAGAAGTGAACGTTTGTTTAGAAAGTGCTCTCCAAAAATATTTTCTAGCTGCGATATGGGATATAGCATCCACAACTTAGTAATAAGTTGGGTAGGCTTGCCTGCAAGTAAGCTAATATTTTCAGGCGCTACTGTACAGAGGAGCTGATGCAAACGCCGTGACTTGGAATGGAGCCACCCCTCTAATGAGAGCAATTGAGAGTGGAAAACCAGAAATAGTAAAGTTTCTCCTGCAATGCAATGTTAATGTTTCAGTGCTAAATAAGAAAGGTAAGAGCGGTTTACACGTATAGTTTGATGTAAAATTGTTGCAGTTTGGATGTGATACAAGTTGTTATGTAAACAAAATTAGCGACATTTGGTCACATGGTGAGCTCTATGTCAATTAATAAAAGCCCTTTAAATCACATTACTTGTACAACACGTTGTAATTTGATAGCAAAGTATAAAAGAGGCATCTACTTCAACAATAGATTGTGTCCTTAGTTCAAAGGGGTATTACATTTAAATTCTGATGTTACCACACCGGTACAGCCTTGTTGTAGTTGCTCGTATGCTTTGTTGTTTAAAATCAATCAACAGATTTGATTTACCTGCTACAGTAGTTGCTGACACAGTCATTCTCCTAGCATGGATAAATTTTGTTCATAGTAGAATGAAAGCGTAATCCGAAAAAAAATTATTTTATTTTGTCTTCTTTTTCTGGCGAAAACATATCTTTTTTGTAAGTTTACCCCATGATTGACCGCTCTTCTCCTGTCTGCTCGTAAGCTTGACTTACGGGGAGCCAACAATCTTTCTCTGTGACAACATTACAATATTGAAGGAATACATTTCACTTCATGTGTTTTTAAGTTATTTGAATGAATATAACTTTTGTTACGGATGCAAAACTTTAAAGAGTGCTTTTATTTTGATAATCATTTGGTCTACTTTCTACTTTATCGCCGCTAGGCAACAGAATTTAATAGTAACTGCTATTGAACTTCACACAAATGAATAGAGTAATGGATAGATAGATGGATAGATTTTTGACAGTTATTCGTAGAATACTGTTTGTATTCAGACCCGCTTCGGAGTTACCAGCACGCTGGCACGATGCATTTACACCACAAGCAGTGCAACCAAACTGGAGAAATTTCTGTGGAGTGCCTTTTCCAGGTTTACACTGGCGTCGCGACTGTGAAGTTTTGGCGCTCAATTATTGTCACCATAATCGCCACTTCAACCCATTCAATTGTAGGCTTGCCATATTTTTGTGATTAAAAAACGGGACGCTTAAGGACAACACGCTTGACTATGGGTGACGAGGCAAAGTCCAGACGCCCTTAGCAGCGGCAATACAGGTGTTGACCTTTTTTTCTTGGAGCACACCTCCATTTCGGGTGCAATTTACCTTAGCTCCACTGCAAAACAATAAATTCCACCCACAATGAGGGTGTCCTCCAAAAAAAAAGTCATCATCTGCTTTGCTGCACCCTTTGTGTCACTTCCGGCCCAAATCTTCATCGAGCTAGGGTTCGTTGTCCTAATGCAGGGGTTCCCAACCAGGGGTGCGAGGCAGCATCTTAGGGGGTGCGAGATGATCATTTAGATAAAGTAAGGATAAAGTAAAGACAAGTGCAATACATCTTGATCATTTGTTTGGTTTATTCCTTAAAACAGCTTTTTGGCCAAAGTCGGGAGGCTTAGGCTTAGATCACGCCCTGACGATGGAGTGGATCTCCGAAAAAAGAAAAGAAAAGGTCACCACCTTGTTGTTGTCGTTGGCAGTGAAACCAGCTGACAACGACAAGAAAATGGTGGTGACCTTGTTTTTTTTTTGAGATCCACCCCACCGACAGGGCGCGATCTGACACTGAGCGTCCCGACTTTGGCCAAGAAGCTGTGCACGGCCTTCAATTCATCCCGAAACGATGCTGATCTCCAAAAAAGAGGTCAACACACGCAATTTCAGCCTAGCCTTTAAAATCGCCCAAGCCCGGGACATGTCAAAACATTTTAGGGGTGCGAGAACATATTGAGATATTTTAGGGGTGTGGGCCTTTATAAAGGCTGGGAACCACTGTCCTAATGACTTTACTTACCGGGACAAACGTTTAAATACCGTAGTTCTGGCTATGCTGGCAGACTTAGTCAAAAACCGGGACTTTCGATCGATTAACCGGGACAAGGCCTGAAAAAACGAGGCTGTTCCGGCTAAAACGGGACGTATGGTAAGTCTAATCAATTGCGATGTCGACAAATCTAGTGTGTCCATAAAATTGTGAACAAAATTGAGATCTGCTTTGACAGATATTGAAGCTAAACATGCTTTGGGGTGGAATTCTATTCCATATTACGAATCAATACCTAAATAAACTAATCAACTACTGCACTTTACAAGTTAAAATTCATTAAATCTACATAATGGGAAAGAAAGACACACATTTTGGAGAACGTCATCATACCAGTACCTCTTTTAAATTTGACCCCTCTTAAATATTCAGTACATCTAAATCTTAATTCTCTTGCTAAAGTGGCATGCGATTTGCTGTCAACCTGTTTTAAAACTTATTTGCTCGACTGGCAAATTTACTGACAGTACTAACTTAAAAACAAAATTACCAAACTTATTTCCGCAAGGTTGTTACGTTATCTAATGCATTATTCCATTTTGTTTTATAGAAAAAACTGCAGTTGACGTTGCGAAAGAATGGGGAAACGCTGAAATATATAACATGGTGAAGGAAAAATTTGATGCTGCCCCCAAGCCTAGGAAAGATAAAAAAGGAAATTTACGACAGCCTCCAGCCCCAACGCTGTCATTACCTGTTCTTACAAAGGTTTGGAACATGGTCATAAGTGCATATCGTTGTGTTTAAAAACTGTCTTTAACGAGTTCTTTATAAATTACTCTTATGGCCCTGTCAACCAATGCCTTTTGTAACGTCGTATGGCACATTTATTTCATGTATTCTGAGATGATGATCACAGCGGTTGTTTACCATTAAAATCAAAGCATCTCCTCTATGGAATGTCCTTGCCAAAAAGCATTTTTAAGAAGTTGATTTTAAGAAGATAAAATGTTTCAAGAGGGTTTAAAAATCATGTCTTTTCTCGATATAGGCAACAAGTTGTCAAATGGTTTTGATTGAAGAATTTTATTTAAGTGGGGTGAAGTGGCGGTTTAACTCGTTTTTCAACTGCACCCTTAATGTACCACTTTTGACAAAACTTTTGATAGATTTTTACAGTTCATATGACTTAAAAGCCTGCAATGATCAAAATTTATTAAATGTAAATTATTTGACTTATTGACACCTACTTTGACGACGATATTTGCTGTTATTGACCTCGATCTTTTTCCAGATCGATGTCAATCTACTGCCCGGAATTCCATTGACAGAAAGACTTGAACATGCCCAGAAGTCTGATCTTCGTCCTCATTCTGCTGAATTACCAGTAAGTAGTGAAAAAATTGCTGATAACTTGCCTTATGAGTTGAGTCTAGTTTATCCACTTAATCGTGGAAAAAAGTTTTATGTAGAAAACAGATTTGTATTATAGAGTTGTACATCCAATGGATGAAATCCCATTGATTGCCTTTCCCAGGTCCAATGACAAGCAAACTCTTCGGCCATTTTTCATAATGGATGGCAAACAGGAAAGCTATGAATATGATTACTAAGATCTCTTGGCAAGAACCTGTCGAGGTTTTGACTAACTATGCCTTACATTTTGTGAATTCGATGGTATAGTGGCGGAGGCATTTGCCTCGCAAGCGTAAGACCCGAGTTCTTGGCTTTGTGAAAATTTTAAAACAGTTTGTCACTAAAACCTAGGGCATAATATTGGCAATAGATATTTGCATCAGAGAAAAGGTGGCTGAGAAAAAGGAACTTGCGCTTTCTAATCTGTTAGCTAGGGATAATCGTAGTGCCGTTGGCTAGGGATAATCGAAGCCTAAACCTTCTCGTCTTCAAAGCTCGAAAATGAGTATGAAGTTACTTTTATCTATTTGCATTTGAGACGGTCGCGTTATTCATGACGCCATCAAAACAATTCGACGTGTTGTGTTGTCACAAGTTTTAGTTGCAAGCCAGACTTAAATGAAAATTAACTGTGAAGCCTGCGTAGAGCTAAGTTCAATGTAAGAGAATTGCAGTTTTCGCCACATTTATTAAAAAGCTTCTGCTTTTGTTATTTGAAATTCTTTTCAAAGAAACACTGTTTAATATCGTCATGGTAGCTTATGTACTATATAGCTCGTAAAATAATTTATAACTCAACAAAATTTAGCAACAGGTGAAGCAGTTCATAGGTTTGCGAGTTCGCTGCTCGAATGCGAATTCATTTTTCTTCTGCTTGGTTGCGTTAGCTGCTCGCTTTAAACTGATCCGTTATTGTCACTTCATTTCTAAAAAGCAATGCTTAAGTGATAAGAGTCTCTAACGACTAACTGTTTTGTTTTTTAGAGTTATTTGGGAAAACCTGTAAAAACATTGAAAACAAAAAAAGTTGATAAAGCTCAAGACAAAAAAACTGTAGTTGATTTTTCATTGGAGCATTACAACAGAGGAGAGAATGAAGTCAGAGAAAATATTATTTTCGTTCCAAGAAAGGTTTTTCGGAGTCGTTTTTATCTCTTTTTAGCCTACGCGGCCGGTTACGAAGCAGTTTACAAAAATTTATTTGAGCAAATTGCTAATCTCAGCTGACCTGTCAGTTCTACCTTGTAAAGCAGCGGTTCTAAATCGGGCGCCTTGGTTCGCGTGAGACATTACCAGGGGCGTCTCGTAAATCAATCAGAAATGGGCGTATTTAGTTGATCACCAAAAGAGGTTTTTAACCTTAAGTCAGCCAGGTTTTTATCAGTAAACGGCCTAAGCTGCAAGTCAATGTAAAACAAATGGTTTCCAAAAGTTTATTTTCGAAAGAGAGAAAGATTTTCCACGTAAAATTTGTCAAATTTAGGTTGAAAAAATAGTTTGAGCCGCGAATTAGGAAAAGTTCAAGTTTAGAATTAATTTTAATTTCAAAAATATTGCTTTAAAGAACTGACTTAGGCACCGAAAGTATCCGTAAATTTTCAAAAGGCACAGCGATAAAAAAGAAATGGGAAATCAGTGCTGTACAGGAAAAGTTTAAAATAAGCATAGTGTTAGGCAGTTGGGTTGTGACCACGAATAGCAAAGTTAGTCTTGATTAAAGCCTAAAAGGATAGCATAGCAAATGCTGTGCAAAAAGCAGTTCTTATTTATTTGCTGCTGCGTTGCATGCATCCATGGTGCAGCAAAAACTAATTTTAAATGTAGGGATATTTCAAATCTGCATTTTTTCTGTTTTTTCTGGTCATTTCATTGGTATGGGATTACAAAACGTAGTGAGCAACAATTGGACCAATCAAAGAGCATTTGGTTCAAATATTTGTGCATTGAAATAAACTTTTGTAACGTGATTGCCAAACGAGGTTATTGTTAATCATCTAATACATCTATTCTGCTACAGGCTTGGCAAGAGAAACCTACAATAATGCAGCTTCGTGAAGTAAAACAAGAAAAAAGACTTCGGTTTGGTGAAGAAATTGATTTTGGCAACTACCAAAAACCAATTATCCAAAACGTGATGAGCAAAGTGAAGGAAATGGAAGCAGAAGGATAAACTAAAAAGCCTCAATCCTTTTCAAATTGCAAATACTTTATAAAATGTGTTTTAGTTAATTATACTAATAATAAAGAGGCCTACAGCGTGAATTGCAACATGCTATAGGCCTATCATTAATGTGAAGTTATCTTTAACAGGCCTTTGCAAGAAGAAACAAAGAACTGCCCGAGCGAATACAAGTAGCTTACCTCGATTTTGCAAGGCCTACATGCCATTCCTTACTTGCAATTCGTTACTGTTAAGACATTCTGAGTTTTTGTTAAAGCGTAGGTGGTGGTGGTGGTGGTGGTGGTGGGAGCGAGAGGGGAAGCACCCATACCGAATCGAAAAAATTGAGGACAAACGCTAATCTTCAAGGCAATCGTCGGAGGAAATTTGCTTCGAAAATATGTGTTTATGAAAAACTCTTTTTCAAGACCTTAGCAATATTGATGTGGAAAAAAAACGGTCCTCATTCTTTAATTGGAATGCAAATAGATTAATCGAAGACTTTAACAAAAAAGAGGTCTGCAACTTTATTTTGGAATGCAAATAGATCTATGTCAGGATAAAATATTTCCGACCCTCCCCCGATAAAATCGACTCCCTTTCACCTATGGTTTTTTTGTTCTATCTTACTATAAACCACAAGTTGTAGTTTAACATACTTTCAGTAAATTTAGACGTATGATAGCAGAATGTAATTATGAAATTATAAAAATGTAATTATGAAATTACTTTTTTGTAGAAGTCTGTTTCACGTCCGTTCTTTCTTTTTCGCTGGCTTACGCCTTCCGATTCAGTATAATCTGAAATATCGACTATCAGTGTACTCTCTCGCTTTCTAAATAGACTTTTTGTCGGAGCAGCACAACACTTTAAATTCCGGATGTTCTTTCTGACGAATGCCAATGATACTTTTACGGAATATCGAAATCTAGATGTTTTTATTCCTAAGTAGGGAGCGATTACAATCAAAACATTGCGGCTTAGATAATAAATTATGAAAGCCTCCAATACGCTCTACATTTCAACAGCAGAATAGCCGACCCACCTCGTGATAAGACGTTCTTTTCAGTTCAACTCTGTGTGAGGTCGGATTTATTCTAAAATTATTTTCCATGTTTTACTAGCGTCTACCGAAAAAACGATTTAGGATTGTTCCTATGCCAGGTATTGCTAGCCTAAGTACTTTCCGAACTACCCTACTCACTGTCACAAAAGCTAGCCTCCAAATAGTTAGCCTAGCACTCGGTATGCACTCTAACATGCCAAACGTAAAGCCTGGTTGCATTTCTAGTGTTCGTAAAAGGCTTACGCGGTATTTTGTAATAATGCGTGTGTTGGTTTAGACTTTCCGTGAGTATTGCTTTCAAACAGTTATGCGAATTTTTCTCATTTTGATGTTGCAGTTTAGCATGAAATAGGTTTATACTAGCCCATGACTTTATTACAGTATTTTACTTTTTTTTTATCAATTTATGGATATTACAAAATAAAGGGAAGTGATTGTTGTTATTGTTAATACACCCGTTATCAGGATGAGGAAATAATGAGAAATTATGGGTACCCAGAAGTTGCGCAACTCGCAACTGCTTGAGTCAGAGATCATATATATTCTACAGAAATAGTTGTGTAAAGAGTCCGTAATTGGACAGAGAAGTGTCCGGTGACCGCGTGGCCTGCACGAAGTGTTTTCTATTTTTGTAAAGATCAGCATTTAGAAGGTGTATTTTAATGGCTTTAAAGCGATAAAAGATATAGCGAACGTAATGAGGAATCGCAAGTTGGCAGGAAGGACCGAAAGAACATGAGTGTCAAAAAGAGTATAAAATGACTGTAGCCTTACGCTGCCGGTTTATGAGAGGTAAAGCAGGATAGTTGCCAGAGACTAAAGGTGGTTGAAAATTCGCATTCCGTTCGACAACTTACTGTTACCAGACCACATTCTTTTAATATGGGCGTTGCAAAAAACGTACTGCACCAGGAACCTGGCTATTTCTGACGGCCTAAACCAGAGGGTGTAAGGGTTACAAAAAAAAAACAGTTGCTTAAAAAAAAGTGCGACGCAAAAGTCATCAAAAAAATCTGTTTCAGGATAATACAGCGTTAGATAGGAAGTGTGTGAGTCGATTGATTAAAGACATTACATGAATAATTTTCAATTCTGGTGATACAAAACAAGCCTACGTCCGCTTTAGCAAAGACGAAAAACACTGCAAGAGTAATGAGAAAGCACAAGTTTTTCAGTGAAGCTATTAAAAACTTTGTGTTAAAATATCATAACCAAACCGTATTTCTTCAGTCTAAAAGAGATAAACGGTTACAAAAGTTAAGAGGAAAGAAGCTACAAAGGATTGTGAATGGTTGAAACAGAGCATCCGTCTGGTTAATTTATCTGCAGTATCGTTCTTCTCGGGAGTCCAGGGAGCGAAAACCTATGGCTGACTGAAAATAGTGGCAGATGATTGGTTTTAAAACTCTTGCCCTATGTTCCAAAAAATGTGAAAAAGAAGAAAACATTTCGGAGAAAAAAGCGCAACATGGATCGATGAAGATTTTTAGAGAAAGAGGAGAGAGGAGAAGTGGCAATGTTGTTGGTGCTGCTGAGACCAGCGGAGAAATGCTGACAGGCCTGTTTTGATCTATAAGATCTCTTCTGGGCAACTACGTCACTAGAAAACCAAAAATGCTGTCTTCTACCTCAAGTCGGCAGGGAAGGGCAAGTTATATTTACTATTTACCAGTGGAGAGCTTGCCAAATAGTGCAAGCTTCAACCGCCAAATGAGAAAGGGTGGCTTCAGTGCCAAAAGGTTTGCAGCTGCAAGATTCCGGATTTTCCTTTGCCGAAAAGAGCAAGAGAAAGAAAAATCATTGCAGATGACAAGACTGTAAATGGGTAGAAAATCAAAATCGGCCAAAGTAGTACGTGAACAAGGAAAACATGTAAGATGAAGAAGAAAAAGAGGAATTAGTAAGCTCAAGGCCTAAAGGGGGGGGGGGGGGGGGGAGGGTTCAGGAAAAAAACAGCAAACAAGCAGAGCCCGAAAAAAAGCTAGTAAAAGTATGAGCGGATAAGTTCATTCAAAGCTTCTTCAGATGGATCTGGTAAGTCGTAGTTTCAATTAGTGTTTAGCCAATTCTGAAATAAAAAAAGGAATTGTTAACAAAGGGCTTGCTCTTAAATAGTCTGGACAGAATCGGTAAGAGTGACTGGCGGAGGTGGCTGAGAAGTTTCAAAAAAGAAGTTACTGGTGATGACGAGCGGCAGCCGAAAATGGCGCGGGACTGGCCGCCCTGTATAAACGATCCACCTCGTTTCTTTATCCCGAAGATATGGCGGCAACCACTTATTCGTGTGGAAGAGCATCAATTTACTGTCCAGATCAGATGCTGGCAGTGGTGATATTACGCTAGCCTCCAGCATTGTCACCCAAAACCATCAGATCAGTTTCCCCTCGAGATGCCCAATGTATGCAGCACGCCGACATAACGTGGTCTGAGGTTTGATTGGTGGCGCCACACTCGCAATTTGACGAGGGAGCGAGCCCCCATTTGTACATGAATGAATGAAAATACCCAACGCTAGTCCGCAGGCGATCAAGCAAAACTTAAGCTGTTCTGGGCAAGCCCATTCCATGGGGTCTGGTACTGGCCCTAGGAATGTAAACACGGAGCATGAAAGTGCTTTTGGAGTACTCCGTGCTCCATTTATAGTTCATCCACCGAGCCGCGTCGATGCTCAGCTCAAGTCACTTTACAGTTTCCGCGTACCAGGCACAAATGGCAGGTCTAAACTTCAGTCTCTCCTGTTGCACATCTGCTGACTGCGCTAGTCGACCATGTAAAATATGGTCACGGTCCAGGATGCCACGCATGGCCGAGGGGAGTGTCGCTCCCTAGAGGCAAAGCTCTGCTGACTGAATGCCTGAAAGGATTGGCAGGTGGCGCGTTGGAGTGGGAAGCAAGCATCCAGCGACAATGCGCAGGGCGTCATTCAGAAATGAAGCACTCAGCTATAGAGTAGACCAAGGATAGGGCAGCTGTATGCAATATTTTAGCGCTAGCACTCAATCCCGCGCCCTCAAGTCGCCTCAGCAGCGTGAAGCGGGTAGTTAGGTTTTGTGCAATGTCTCGAGATGGTGGCGGAACATGAGTGATGTGTCCAGTTTTACCCCAAGGTCGGTTGGAACTGGGTAGAATGGCAAAAGTTTACCGTTAAAGTAGACTATTAGCTCGCGTTTAGCCTCTTGATTGTGTAAATGGAAGGTCGCCGACACCGTCTTTGCGTTGCGAAGTCTCAGCCTTCAAGGCTTGAGATACACAAAGAGTGTAGCCATGTTTTGGCTTAAAGTTTTCTCCAAAATCTTCCATTCTTCAGAAGAATGCAGCAGAGCGAGATTATTGACCTAAGCATACTTTCTGGAGATTTCGGAGAGAAGATCGTATACATATAGACATTAAGGAAGAGGGGGGCCAAGAGCGATCCCTGAGGGACGCTATTTCTCAGACTTCGAAGCCCGTTTCGCTTGCTGTCGCCGGTGTTGAAGATAAAACTTCTATCCGGATAAGCTCCATGATCTTCCCAACCATGTGATTATGGGGAGAAGTCGCAGCCGCTTGCAGGTAAAGCCGCAGTGTCAGATAGCGTCGTAAGCCTATGTCCGGTAGACAAACACGGCACAGGCTTTTTTCTTAGCCTCAAAATAATCCTCAATGTTGTATGTAAGCAAAACAACTTGGTTGAACTTCCGTGTCGAAATCCAGTCTGCTCCCCAAGGAACTATGGCTTGATAATTACTTCAGCAAGGGTATAGACAAGCCTCTCGAAGATCTTGTAAGGGACACAAAACAAAGACACTGGACAAACAGCTTTCATGGTCCTCTACAGGTATCTTTGGCTTTGGGATCGCGACTACCAGCGCTCTCCTCTAGATTTTGGCAGTTTTTAGGCGACGCAAGCGGGAAGAAAAGAAGCGAAATAACCAGAATTTCGGAGCAGCTCCAGCATGAAGTTAAAACTCCGAGCAAATATAGTTAGGGTCAGGAGCTTTGCCTGGCTTTAAGTGTTGAAGAGCAACAGTGAACTATCTTCATGTAAAATTTCCAGAAATATCCACTGAACCTGGTGTTGTGGCCCTCCAGAGGTCTGACTCCTCTAGAGATACGAGTCGAGACGACTCGCGATTAACATCTTGATATTTCCACTTTCTAACATCCGATGGCATCAGCTGAGATGGGAAAGTGACCAAAGGAGTGTCGTGTCCTGCCATCAAGATTATTCGACATACTTTGTGCTTTTCGGTTGAAGTGTAAAAAGTCGATGATCTGAACTGCTTCAGACCATCGATCTCTCCGTTTCCTGTCTAGCCTGATAGGCAGGACTGTGGCAGCCCTGCTGGAGTTGTTACCATCAGAAGTTTGTATGAAGAATCGAAGGAGCGTCCCAGCAGGGAATGTGTTTGTTTCGAACAACTTTGTGGGATAGATCTTTTGGCTCCTGAACTGATGACATCTCGGAGGTCCTGGTAGGCCTGATCCACATGCGATAAATCAGGTGATAACAGAGTCTTTGTGAGTTCATTCATCAAAGCTATGTAGAGGCTTCACTTGGCCTTGCAGATGCTCTGTCTTCTAACGGGTATACTTGGCACTGGCAGAGCAAACCTAGGTGGTGTGATTAGAGATGGTCGATGTTGTGACGTGGGGAATTTCTCTGGAACATCACGGTCAGGTGGGCGACTATTCGATTCAAGACTAGCAAACGCAAGATCAGCGTTAATAGCGTTGTTCCGGATGCCAAAGAGAAAGCTGGAAGAGTCCTTTGAGTTATGCAGAAGAGCAAGGTGGTTAATACTTGCCAACCCAGCCAGCCAGCCAGCCAGCCATTCTCCATTTCCACTCTTGACACCATTACCCCAGTCAGCAAGCGGTCAGTTAAAATCGCTAGCGTAAAGACAGGGGTGAGGAAACACAAGGAGATTAGAGGCTTGCAGTCGTGTTCGTGGAGGTTTGTATACGTTGACTATTTTGTGCCCATCAACGTCCACACACAACCATTCGGTCTCCGACGTAGGTGGAGATTGCTTTAAAAGCATGTATTTTAGTTCTCATGTAAAAGCGTGGCAAGGCTGTGCTTCCTGCTTGAGAAGAATTCACTTAGTGCAAAGCTTGGAAGCTTTAACTTTTCCGCAGAAGTGTGGTGGGTCTCCTGTAGTAGGATAACGAGACTCCTCAGAGGCCACCATGAAGAAGCAAAGATACAGCTCAATGCTGTAGCGTGTCGCGCCTCGCTCTTCATCAAGCTGCCATGCCAAACATCTTTTTGTCTTTTTTTACATTTTTTTTGTTAGTTTGCTTTCGACTGTTGTGTGTGATTCTAGTTTTTACTATGTGCATTCGTGTGTTATTATTGTATGCGTCTAAAATCACACACACATATTTTTATTTTTTTATTTGGGCTAGATTATGTTTATTTTTATCCTCTCTTGGTAGCTCGGTGATCGGCTTGCCTTTCCCACCATTAGGTTGTTTATCCGTTATTTTTTGTTAATGTGACGTGTGCAGTGTCCTGTTTACATAGACGTGTGCAGCGACCTAATTCCTGGTGTCGCGTGCAGATTTTGTTACCGACCATGTGGTCGGAGATATTGTGCTTTTTTTTCTTCGTCGATCGCCGTGGCGGACGGACGTGTTCTGGTTGTCTGTCATGTTTCTGTTACGTTGTTGATCGTCGTGGCAGAAGGACGTGATTTTTGATTATCTGCCACAGCTTGCGCGAATTGATGGAATAAAATATTGCTGTAGTGCTTTCTTCCTTGTGACTGCCATAGTTCCCAGCAATTGGGATTCAGTCAGCTGCTCTCTTTCATCGTTGGATTTCGTGACGGACGGACGTAATTCAATTGTTACCACAACCGCGTAAATTGGTGGAATAAAGTTTTGCTGTCGTGCCTTCCTCCTTGTGACTGCTAGTTCCCAGCGATTGGGTTCAGTCAGCACGTTATTGCTCAAAGGATCCTATTTCCTACAATGCCTAGAGACTAGGAAAACGCTTAACGTTCAGCAAAAATTCGGGTGTAAGAAAGAAAGGGAGCGGTCAAAGACAAACCCAAGGAAAAAGGAACGAAATGGAGTTGAAGCAAAGAGGAAAGCTGAGGAGAGAGAAGTGAGAGCTGAAAATCAGCTTGGTGGAAATCCATCAAAAAAGAAAGCTTTATATTGGCCCGGTCGGAGAGAAACAAATCAGCGGTAATACTAGTGCTCCAGTCTAACAAAAGCTTTATTGTGACCTCTGTAGCAGCTTGCGCAAAGAATATAAAGGAACCGGAAACATTAATATAAAAAAAACAACTAACGAAGGAAGCAGTAGTAGTAGGGAGATCGCTTATGACAGGAGAGATCAGGATAGAGCCAAGTAGAACTTAGTGGAACACCACGGCGGACTCGAAAGAGACGGACATTCGATAGTGAAATAACACGCAAGAGCACGTGTTCAAAAAAACAATTGAGTCTATCAAACAAAGCAAGAAGAATAGCCAGATGAAAAGCTTGTGTAAAGGATCGATCAGCCAGACTGAAAAAATGCCTTAAAAAATTGGCAGTAACAGCAAACAAAAATTGTTTCAAAACCGAGCTTGGGTTTACGAAACTCATCCAAGATGAGTTTTGATCAGCAAAAGAAAGCAAAAGATTTTGATTGCAAATATACTGACATGGGCCGAAACTGGCTTGAAAAGAAAAAAGAATTGCTGCAAAGAGAAATAGACGCAACATAATGATGCGCCCAAACAAGTTTGAAATCAGGAGATGAGAGAAATAGGTTGGAAGAAATAAGGTGAGTTTAGAAATTTTCCCGTCTTATAAATGGAAATGACAAAAAAGTTTTCCAAATAGAAGGAAAGGAATATAAAGACTACAAGATATCAAAAATATGAAAAAGATATTATTTCACATCTGAACAAAGAAAGCCCTGAAGCATGTGATGAGCGCTTCTTTCTGGGCCGATGATAGTACAAATGAGGAAGCTGGTCACAGCCGCGTGAAACTCTTTGAAAGAGAAGAGCAAAAAACAGAATTCTTTGAAATTAAGATTGTTCTGAGAGGAGATCCGGTAGACCCCAGATAAATAGCCTCTGGTCTCCAAGGTTACAAAGTGCTCCGCTCTCCCCAGAGTATGTTTCTAAATATGCTTCTAGTTATGATGCACATTTTTTCTCAAAAGTAGAACAATCAACTGCACAACATACTTCAAGACCATATATTTATGAAATTACTTCAGATTAAACACAAATTTCAGAAAAAATTGATGAATATTCAGTAATGGATGTACTACAGAAATTTCTAATGTATCAGCATGTCATAAATCACTAAAGTCAAAAAGCATTTCTGAAAAGTCTGATTTAATTAAAATGCTGAAAAAAATTGTCAGTCTCTTTTTCTTCAATATGATTGTCACGTATAATTGTTTTAATTGTTGTCATAATTGTCAATAACCTATCATAACTTGTCATTACTTATCAGTAGCTTATCTTATGTTGTCATAATATTCAAGTATAATCATCACTTCTTCTTCAAATATAATTTTACAATAAATGATGTCTCATAAATCTTATAACACTTTCTACTGGTGTCCACCCCTTGCTCTATAATGCAAAAATGTTTTTCTTGTTACGCAATTGCCTGTCTTTTTGGTAATAATTTTTAGTGTTTAATAGTACAGGTTGTCTTGATATTTTGTGTTTAACAACTTACACGTAACATTGGTAATAATATTTACAGTTTTCTGAAGAAGCTCCCCGGTTACTAAGAGGAGCGAAGAGTCACGTTTTAAAAATGAATTGTCAAAAAAACGAGTCTCCCTGTTCATAATATTACTTCTTCTTCTTCGTATGGGCAAGATCTTTCATTTTTGGACAAACTTCTCAGATTATGACCTTCTCATTAGCCCTTTTTGCTTGTTTTCAGTTTGATTGGGTCACCACAATCTGTAGATTGCTTAGCCCCGCCACCTGCTTTCCACATAGGCTAGTAATGGAGACATTCCGTTTAGTGCCCCGCCCAAAGACCCAACAAGCAAGCTTGCCTGCTTGTTTCCCACATTATCCTTCTTGTGCTGAGCGCCAAGCAAGGAAGCTGTGAATACGGTTTTTTAAAGTCTTTAGGTATGACTCGACTTGGGAAATGGATCCTAGGTTTACCAACTACGAAGAGGACGCTCTTACCACTACGCCATCGGGCAGGTGTGAATCACCTACCTATCCTGATGAAGAGTTTTTGTCAATTTTGTACGAACTGTACATTGAATTCAAGTTAAAATAATTAAAGGAGTTGAAAGAAATATCGTTTGGAATTGAAAGAAATGCGGTAACAAATGGAATTGCAAGAAATCCTAGAGTCTTAAAATTTGTTGAAGATTTAGCAGCAAAGCCAATTGAAACATTGAAGCTGAAGATTGCTACATTAATTTAATTGACATATGTACTTGTTACAAACTACTTAATTAATGAAAAGCCCTAAACAAGTCATAAAAATTACATATTGATGATAGACGAATCTACCAAACACATATAACAGCCACGGCAAGCAAACACATTTCGGATCAGATAGACATGGCTGACTAGAACAAGATTTTACAAGCAGTAGTTTAACTGCAACTGGTCAACCTTGTCAGAGGAACATAAAATAACCTGTCAGACCAGACCAGACCAGACCAGGACTTCAAACACAACTGTTCAATGCTGTGATGGTTAGTGAGGTGTGACGCTAAATAAAATAACCACGAGTCGGCAAAGTTGTTTAGTTATCCCTGCTCTTATTTTTATTTAACCACGATTTATTACAGCTAGATTTACAGTTAATTCTGCCAAATTTACTGTGAATACTTAATGCATGTCCAGAAGGAGAAGTTAGAGTAGTCAGGAAAGGGGTAAATTCAAGGTCTTCGCGAAAGCTAGTCTCAGTCACTTATTGGTGCCTTGCGATTGCTGTGGCAGGTGCAGAAGTTTACAAAAAGTGTCATTATACATTTGCACTTTATTTAAAAGGTGTATAGCTCGGTCAATTCAAGCTTGAAATAAGCATTTGTTTGTTTTGTTTTATTTGCCATATTTATCCTCCATTCACGAGAAAGCGAATTGTATCGCTATACTTTGGACGGTAAGTCCGCACTCGCTTGGGAGTTGCCTTTTTCGAGGTTTTATGGGTCACCTGTCTTCCACATGAAGGTGGGGCATCCCGTTAAGTGCCTTGCCCAAGGACACAACAAGCGAACTTGCCGGCTTGTTCTCCACAACCTCCCCTAAATGCCGAGCGCCAAGCAGGGAAGCTGTGAATACCATTTTTTAAAGTCTTTTGGTATGACTCGACAAGGGGAATGAACCCCAGGTCTACCGACTGCGAAGCGGACGCTCTAACCACTACGCCATCGCGTCGGTTATGCAATGGGTTTCATCAAAAAATTGTAAAACTAATTTGATGATATAACTCTAAGTTAACTGTGGAATGACTTGTTTTCTATAACACTTTGTTCTTTTTTTTCTTCGATTGTTGGACGTTTCTGTGTAAGTCTAATTATCGTATTCATGATGCAGGTGTTATGTGGTAATTACTGCATTACTCACTAGTACAGCAAAAGTTTAGCTGGTGAGGATTTAATTTTATTTAATGCCTGTTTAACAGCTTCATCAAATAAATGTTAAAGATTGTCAATTAAATGAAGTTTTTAAAAACCAATACCAATACTAAATACTGGTATGCACTGGTGTAGTGAGGGGGAGGCCAATGGGCCACGGCCCCCTCAGACTCTAAAAGTAAGAAAATGTAAAGCAAAACCAAGCATTTTTAGCAAAAGCAAAGCTGGTTTGTGACGTCACATGATTGTGACGAAACTTTGGCCCCTCTCAGAAACTTTCTGCGTATGCCACTGCTTGTATGCTACTAGGGGTTTGTGTAGCTTAGGGAATAATAGATTTCCTTCTATTAGCTTTTATAGGAAAAGTGGTTAGACCATACATGCGTTAATAGGCTAATCAAGTGTTTTTAGATTAAAAGCTTTCTTGAGTTTGACACTGAATTTATGTGGCAGTATCTGTAGTTTTATTATGTATTAAATGTATTAGTACATGTCTGTGATGTTTTGCAATATGTGCTTTATACAAGGTTATAGTCATTGGCACCAGGTTTTTTAAATTTTTGAATGGAAAAACTGTGACATTATGCTTTAATGATGTAATAATTTGCAAAATCAACTCAGCAAATGAGCTGTCATGGATTAAGATCAACAGAGGTGAAAGACCAAAATATTTTTGGAAGTTGCAAATGATTTCATATGGTGATTTGTATTAATTTTATACTAAACTAGTGGGCCTGGGTAACAAAATAACAAAACTGACTACATTTATTACTAAGTGGGTTTATTTGATCAATGGGAGAGCTGCCCCCTCCAGTCAAAATTTTGTGAACATCAACTCCCAGCTTCCCATACTTGACATTGTTGATTAGAGTTAGAGTTAGCTGATGTTGCAAGACATCATCATGGACATTATGCAGAACTTGAATTTTGTGGACATTGTGAAAATGTTTTAATTAGTTGGACACTTTATGTGGCAGCTGCTGATTGTGGTAATTTAGTGATCACTGCGTTGTCATTAGAATTAGAATTAGTGAATACCTTTAAGATACCTTACCTTCATTAAATTAAGGCAGTGGCTATTTCACCGTCGATGGCAATTTACCCTCAGAATCTATTTTGCTGTAATCATTCACGTGTGTTTATATAGCCGTATTTGCTACAATTACACCAGTGACACTGTGGTGTAGTGGATAGTGTGCTGGTCTTGAGATACCATGGTTGCGAGTTCAAATCTCAGCTGGCAGGGCATTAAAAGAAAGGCAGTGTACACCAAAGGGGCAGGCCTGGTATGTAAATGTACGGGGCAGTGTACACTGGAAGGGAGTGTACAGGGTGAGAGAGTGTACACTGGGGGTGCAAAATTTTTTTAATTGGTTTTTAAAATTGACCAATCAGAAACGACCAAAAGTCACATGTTTAGTACACGTCATTTAGATTGACCAATCACAAATAACTCACAGCAAAATAGTCTCTGAGGGTAAATTGTCGTCGATGGCAAAATAGCCACTGCCTTAAATTAAATTAATTTTATTATTGTTATAGCTGCCGGTAAGTATCTGTAAATATTATTTAATTTAAATAGGTTAGCTTATTGAATAAAGTTAAACATTTTAAAGCATTTTAGATACTTGTTATAAATTGTTTGTGATTATTTTAATTTACTTTTTGTACATTACAAGTGACTACATATTGATTTTTGCTCTTTTCCAAATTGTTTTCAATATGCAATATTTTAATTAGGAACAATTTTAGCTGTGGTAGCATGATAAGTCTATGTCCTTGTTATGATTATTGTGACCTGTATTTTGAAACTGAACTCAATTCCCACTCTAAAACTTTTGCTTCAAGTTTGACCTGAGTTCAAGTGTTTCGAGTCAGCGTTTGGGTATTGCAAAACCAAACTTGACTCTGACTCAATGGCAGTTAGATCATCAGTCTAACTTGAAGTTGTTTATTCACTTGCAAGGTGGGCTATTGTGATAGCATTTAAACTATCATTTGTTTGAACAAGCTGTTCAAAACCAATGCAAAAGTAAGTGCAAGGAAAATAGTTTTCCAAGTAGTTTGAAGTGGAAATAGGATAAAACAGAACTGGCTGTTTAGTTAAATTCTAAAACGTGTTGTAGCTTAAGCAAAATAGCATGCCATAGCCAGTTAGAAAAATCAAAGACCTTAGATAGCTTGGTCAGTATCATGGCTGAACTAAAATATGATAAATTTACATCTAGTGACATGGCTACAAAAGAAATATGATAAATTAATAAGCTCCTAGAGATATATTTGAAAAGTTAGATGATACCATGGATGTAACAAAAACAACAAATTTACACTGCTAAAGGTCGATAAACATGAGGTAGACTATCACCATCTGACCTATTTATAACATTGGGGTTTGAGTTAATAAACCATGGTTCTGTGGTAAAACATCAAAGGTAGTTAGTCTCAATTTTCAAAATGCAGGAGTTAATCCAATCAATTTAATGATTTATATGCATACCATGTTTGCAAAAGGCAGATTGTTCTGGTCTTAAGATGTCTGATGGCTTATTTGTGTTCAGCCAAGCGAGATTTAAGATCTTTTTAGGTTTGCCCAATGTAAACATATTCACAGTTAGAACAAGGGACAGAATAAATTAAGCAAGTCTATTCTTCACCAGTGTGTAGGTCCTCAGGGGAGGGTAAAAATTACAATCTAGACTTTGGCAATTATTTGTCTTGATGTGCTTGTTTATGTTATGCACAAATGTGGTACCAGTATTGTTTAGATGTGAGCTGTGTAACTAAGGGATCACCTATTAAATATTTGTGATAAATTAATAATCAATTGTATTTTTTGAATTTTTGTGTTCAAATCTTTACAATATATCAATAGTATTTTTTGAGATATAAGGCATAGTAACGATACATCCCTGTAGACTTATGAAATGCTTTGGATTTCTTTTAGAGTTAACGCATCATAATGCTTGAACAAATATTGTTTGTGATCCTTTTGTTACTACAGTATATAAAAGTTTTCTATGACTTGTTTAAGTTAAGTTAAAATCAATTAGCACATTTCTTTATTTTACAATGTTTTTTGTTTTATTGTGAATCCCCTGTAAATAAATTATATGATTCTTCTGTTGCTTGTATATTGAAAAATGTGATGTGTCAAATATAATTTCCCATACTTATATAGTAGGCTTTTTATGTGTAGTCAAATTATCAACATTTTGTTTGTTGATCCCCTGGTTTCTTGTGTATTGTTTTGTGTGATAGCATTTTTAGATAATAGTTATATCTTAATTGCACAATGCAGTCTTTTCTGAGCTCTGTTGATTGTTCAGGTTTTTTTAGTATAAACGTTTTGGCTGTCAAAAATGCCAAGCATATGGTTAATTGTGTTGATTAAAAGTAAGGTTTACATTTTTGGTTTTGCAGTCAACATGTTAATGTGAGATCAAACTTTCTTTTTGAAAGAGATTAAAAAATAGCTTTTCAAGCCCATTAAAATCTTATAAAAGATATTTGAACATGTTTTTTGTCTTTTATAATCATTCCAAACTTTCTCTTTGAATTGGTAAATCTGCAAGAATGCCTTGCAATCCATTGTAAGAATGCCTCTAACTGCCTTCAGGCTTTTGAAGAATTTATTGAAATCAAATGTATTGTGTTTGGTTGTAGGACTAGCAAAGACATCTCTTTGCACCACACAGTACCTTCTGAAAGTTGTGAAAATGCAGTACTGGCTGCTAAACATAAAACATTCTTGATAGTTGAGTTCACACGTCCTCGGCTGGCAGGTTGAGCTTCCACCAAAAGAACTCTCTAATTAGGATGACCCTGCTCTGCCAATGTCGCTTGCATAACCCAAACCAGCTTTGTCTGTGAAAAGAATTGATTCTGTTGGCTGCACCAAAGGTAGAAGCAATGTTGATTATATTGTCTATTGTTAGGTCAGAAAGCATTCCATAATATTTAATCGATATGCTTCTCAAAGAACCACAGTATCAATGGACTGTTTTATTTTTCATGTGGTACAGTATTGCTATGTCTGGTATTTCTCTGAGACATTGTTTTACTTTGGAAAGAAATTTTGGCAACGAGTTAATTTCTTTTTGTAGTTACAATAGCTTTGTATTGGAACAAAACAAGTATCTCTCAATTAATTGTTTGTTAGAAAATGTGTGGCTTGGAATTAATAAAATGCTTTTGCCATAAAGATTTGTGCATATGATGAATGCAAGTAACTCAGCAATAACTATTTAATGAACAAATACATAAAATTTATGATGCCACTTCATGAGTGTATTGGAGTGTGGTTTATGACAATAATGGTCTTCAATTTTGAAGGTTGTTTCATTGTTGTGTCCTTAAGAAACGCACTTTTCAGGAAATTTCTTCTGTTTGGTTACACCACTTGTGGTAAAAATAAACTGTGCTTGGAGAACTGGGTACTCTAAATAAGTCTAAATATAAATTGATTTAGTAGAATTGAAAAATAGGTTTCGTTCATCAGAGGATGAAAGTGTATACTAATAACTAATTATGAATAATATTTTTTTGGATGACATCTATCAAAATCAGTAAAGGAATCGTGGCATTGTATTTTAGTTACTGTGAAGTGTTTTTGCCCTACCTTAATCATCATGCAAAAGTAAACTCAACTTTTGTTCTAGGTTAAGCAATGTTGCTTTGAATTTTGTAAAATATCGATTAATTTTTTAGTTTGAAATAATGGCAAATGGAACAGAGCAATTGCAAAATACAGATTATGATTATCTGATTAAGTTTTTGGCCTTGGGCGATTCAGGTATGAAGTATATGGTAAGAGTTGCTATAGACCAGTGGTTTCCAACTGGGGGTGCATGGACCTATAGGGGTCCACAGAATGATTTTTTGGGGTCCATGAGCTTTGCATGCACAAGATGAAAGCAATAGGTTATATCAAAATAAAGATACCTGCTGCATAGTCTTGGTTGCAAAAAATGACAAGTCTGCACAACACTGGAAACCAAGATACAAAACAGTATTGAATTGTTATTAAATCAAATTCAATGAGATGTTTGACATTGTTTTTGAGTAGCTTATTGGTACGTAGAGAAATTTCTGACAGAGCGCTTATATCATCTTTCCATTCAAGACTGTTTATTTGTGTAGTTTTGATAAGAAGCATTGTTTGAAGTTGTAGTTGCATAAATAGGTCAAAACAAAGGCAAAAGCAAGCAGAGTGCAACTTAAGCAACATTAGTAAACGAGCCAATCACTTGATTTCAGAATTCTTCAACTGTTTTGTCATGAAAAAGGTCTGTGGCTGTGGAATCATTTTGCAGAACAATTAACTCATTGTGGTGTACATGAACAGAACATCTGATTAGATTTAGTACCAAACTCTGCTTTTCATCACTCACTTTTAGAAAATAGTGCTTGAATTCTTCTGCTAGAGCTGTCAGATGAGAGGTGATGTTTTCTTGAAGTAATACCGGCATCTGCTTGTTCCCTAATTTCTAGCATCATTGAAATAGATTCTAACATAGAGATAATTTCCATCAAGTATTTTATTACTCCATCATTGTAGTTTGCATGAAAATGACTTTGAAGCATCTACAAATTTCATAATGTTAGTGTATCTACCTTGCATAGGCAAATTAAGTTTGTTTAATTGCTCTAAAAAATGTCACCACAGTTAGCCAGACTCAACTGCTGTTTGTCATGATTGACCAAAGCCATGAAATCAGTTTGCCCATGCTTTTCTCAAAAGTTTTTAATCTCATTCTAGTGCTCAAAGACTCTTGCTGTCATGTCATCTTTTAATAACCAGAGTACTTTTGTGTGAAAACAAAGGACATTATGTTCAGCATCTGTTTCTTCATACAGTTTCTTGAAGAGTTGAGCATTTAAAGCATTACCTTTGATATAATTGACCAGGCTAGTGCACAGCTCATGTGATAATGGTTCTGATAAAGTTTTTGATGCTAAAGCCTGGCAATGCATCATACAATAAACAACTTTTACAGCTGGAGCACGATGTTTAACAAGTGCTTGCAAACCTGATCTTTACCTGATCATCACAGGTGTACCATCTGTGCAAGCACCACAACAATTGTTTCAGGAAAGATTATTTTTCTTATAAAAAGTAGACACTGCAGTAAGGATATCTAGGTTTTAGTTATGCCTTTCAGAGTTGCACAGAACAGAAATTCTTTTAGCTTTCCAGAATAAACATATCTGACAAAAGCCATTAGCTGAGAGCAAGATTCAACATCCGTTGATTTGTCAACATAAATCAAGAATAAACCTAATGATGATAAACAAATCTCTTCCCCAATATGTTCCTTGATATATTTGCTCATGTCTGCTATTCTTCTTTGGCCTGTATTGTTTGACAGTGATATGGCAGCTACTTTCTTGCCCACTTCTTTTTCATCACAATTTTGACCATTTTTTTTGTGCATGGCTTTATTAGCTTCTCTCCAATAATGTGAGGTTAGTTTTCTTTCATTTAGCAAGAGATACTATATAAGAAGCCTCAATAATTTTTGCATTGGTTTTATGTAAACTTCAATCAGAATCAAGTTTCATGCTTTTGAGGGAGGTGCTGTGTCTTTCAAAACAGGTTTAGTCTTTTTGCAAGTACCGGTACTTTGAGTGATGAGTTTTTAAATGCAATTTTAATTTTGAAGGCTTTGTAGAGCAATTAAAGAGAACTTGCAAACAAATCACCCATTGAGGCATTTCTTCTCCATAATTATTTATGGGTGTGAACCCATCCTCGATATATAAGTTGCACTTTTGCTTTTTCTTACAGCTCATCCCAATACTTTAAATAAAGATGCAATGCAAATATGTTGATACAAAACTTTGTTCAATCTGTCATAACTCAATCAACTCTGAAAATGAACAGAAACAATGTTAGTCTACTTCTCTCCCTCTAATTTATTTGAACTATTGCAATAAGAACTGCTGTGCTTCCAGTTTCTTATTTTCAGTGTTTCATTTAATCTTTCAGAGTGAGGCTACATATGCCACAAATTACGCTTCCACAAAACATTAATTGACAGATCAACACTACAGTTTTTTTGCCAATTTTTTTGTTTTTCATAATTATTTCTCTCAGTTTATATGAAATTTTAAGCAAGTCCTGTAACTTTCATTCAAGTTACCGATTCAGCACACCGAGCACACTTAAGGCTGTATTATTCATTTAAGTAGAAAATTGCAGTACCTTAGTTTAAGACTAAAATGACCTACCAATGCTGTTTTTGTAATCTTTTTTCTATCTTATTTGTTGTATGTAATCTGCTCAAACTGTTACTATTTCATTGAACTGTAGATTACTAAATTTTTCCATGATGTAACCATTAATTATCATCCATTCAGTATGCTGCTCAATAGCATTCAAAGTTTAGTGTTTTTCCAGTAGAAAACATATGAACATAACAGTATTAAATGGTTTTATCAAAGGGGCCAGCCAAGTTTCAGCCAAATTGTTGTAAAGTCCCAGGATACTGAAAACGTTGGGAACCACTGCTATAGACTTACTATTAATTTTAGCTACTCATTTGAATAGCATAAGCATGCTGACTCTTCATTACTTCTATTTTTTTTATGTAATTATGAATTTTTACTGTTGAGAAAGAGTGAATATTCTTTTTCTATATTTTGTAATTTTATTGTACCACTAACACCGATTAAAATACTGTCTCAAATTCTGAGTTTCTCATGTTGACGCTTGAGAATGATCACTGTACACAAATAGAAATTGTTATTGTAAATGCTGGAAAAGTTTTAAATCTGGATTTGCTTCAAAAAAACAGTGTGACAATAGCTATGATGTATTGATGTGTTGTAAAAACTTTCTATTTCAGGCGTTGGAAAGACCTCGTTTTTATTTCAATATACGGATGGTGTTTTCGAGAGCAAGTTTGTCACAACAGTTGGAATTGATTTTCGTGAAAAGCGTGTGGTAAGTTATTTGCATTCCATATTGCATTGTATTGAACCTACAGTTCAGTCTAAGCATTGACTAAAGAACAATGTTAAAACCTATTCATCTGAAATTTTTGAGATATTATCCAGTAACTAGCTGGCCCTGATGGTGCCACCTGCAGGGCCCCTAACAGTGACATCAGGGTTAAGAATATTGGTTCAGCTAGCTGTGCCGACTTCTCCCAATAAGTAGTTGTGAAAATAGTAATAAACTCTTGATGTTTTTTTGGCACAGCCAATTCTTATTTTCAAAGTGGAAGATAAAATTTTTTGAATAATAAAGATTTTTTGGTTGGAGTATAGCTGCTATCATGTGTTAAAATTTCTGTATTCACTGTCAACGTCTTACTTACCCTTTTTCCTGCATAGGCATACTTATTGCCTGGACGTGCTTACAATTGAAACAGAAAATAATTTGACATACTGCTATGTATTCATTTTATTGAGTGAATGGAGGCATAATTTCAATGTTGTGAAATGGTATTTGAAGTGATAGATTTGTTTGTCCAAATATAAATTATTAAATATTACCCCACTGCTTGTGACCTAAACTTCTTATTGCACTTGTAGTGCTTAGTCATGACATAAGTATTGACATAGGAAGTGTACCCTTCCAAAATAAAAAGTATGCTTTTTCAAAAGGAAATCAAGTAGAAAAGCATTATGGAACATTGTATATAGTTGTTGTATATGGCATGTCATATAAAAAAAGTACTTAAGCAAATGTCTTATAAAAAAGTACTTAAGCAAAGTTTAGTTGTTTGGATTCACCACAAAACTTGTTTTATTAAACGATTGAAAACTTCAATTTTAATATTATATTATAACACAGAGCTGGTTGTATTTGGTGCACTAAAGAACCAAAAATTCTAAAAGCCAACACAATAAAAGCCTCTATGCAACTCTTAAGTTTGAATTGACAACTTTTTCATCCAAATAGGTCGATTATCTTTTTTTGGAAATCATTTTCAAACTCCTAAATTACATATGTGCACCCTTCTACCTGCCACATAACTTTACATGTCACACCACAGGTTGCTCACCAGTGTTCCCTCTAAGATTTTAGTAAGTGCGTAACCGCCGGCACAAGTGCGAAATTGCTAGCAAATCTACGAAAACCGCCGGACAAATTTGCAGAAAAAGGAAAGTCAAAACTGTGACAATGCGCTTCGGTGACGTAATAATTAATTAGCGTGACTTTGTCAGCTCCAAAATGTTCACAAACAGGTAGCCTATCGGTTATTATACGGCGGCGAAATACCTGGCTATGTTTCTTCAGTAAGTTGGTTGTGGTTAAATTTGGTCTTAAACTTTACAGCCTTTGCAACAGTGATTTGTAAGCACTTTGGAATGACAGGTTAACAATGCGCGTAATTAAATTAATCCTCTGCCGACGCCCGACATGAGCATGAGAAATAGGACTTTTATAAACTATTGTGATGTAAGATAGGTTATTACGACTATGACACAACAAAAATTACTTGCGAACTTTAATTGTTGCTTGATTACGGTAATAATTAAACAGCTTACATTTCTCTATCGTAATCAATTAAACAGCAGGTTTTTGCAATTGCAAGCAAACTTTCCATCTCAAATCGGAAAGTATTTGAAGAGAATTCAAAACTAAAATTGATTGGAAGTCATATTCTTTTTTATTTTCAGTGTTTATAAAAGGCAAGTAAAAGAAGGCTATTTATTTGTAACGTACAAAAACTGAACCATTCCCTCAAAAAATGATGTTTTTTGTGCTAAACTGAAAGCGAGAACTATGTGCTTTTTTATCTTAACAAGCACGATTGAAGTTAGCATCGAAACGTAAAGAAAACATAAAGAGTTAAAGCAAGTTTAGTTTCAAACTTCCCTCGAAAAATGATGTCTTGTGTTAAAACTTTTTTGAGAGCTGTTTTCTATTATTGCTCTTTAGCTACGATTGCAATCGGCTGCGAAAAAGTAAACAAAAAAAATTGCTTTTACTTTCGGTTAATTGCTGGAGAGATAATTTGTTATACAAAAATGTGGCAATGGCCCACGATATGTTAAGTCGCCGTCACTCGATGTGCGTCACAGCCGCGCGATGTTTGCGTGAGACGTTGCACTGCTTTAAAAAAGCGTCTGTTCTAACTTGGATTTCTTTTCACTGTCTACCATGCATTTAACAGTTGGTTAAGATTTTGCTAAGAAAATGGCAAAAAATTTTAACAAAGTGAAAAAGTTACCAAAAACCGCCGAACATCTTTACGTACTGTTGAATTTTAACTGTGAATCCGCCAGACATAATTTCGTAAATTCGCACTTTTTTTGCGTTTAAAGGGAACACTGTTGCTCACCCCAGTACCCAATCACTGCACACAAAAACAACATCAGTGAGAAGAGCCGCATTCAAAAACCCAAAAAGCCACATGTGCTCAAGAGCTGTTGTTTGTCCACCCATGCCACAGCGTGGCGTGTTTGTCATATAACAATATCTCTTATACTTCTCATATGACACCAATATGATGATTTTGCTTTCTCCTCCCCAATCCCAGAAATGTCATATAATATTTCAATGGCCATTAACTGGATTGCTCTGATAATTCACATGAAAAGTCACTGATTTATTCGAATTTGCCACATTCTACCTTAACAGGCAGCTACTGAAAAAGCTATTGTGTTCCTACACTAAGTAGTTTTTGAGGAAATCAAGAAAAGAAAGTATGCAATTCAGTGTGGATTGTGACATCATCTTACTCTACAAAGCGGTGCAGTAATGTCAGGGTGAGGAATATATCAGTTAAGGTGACAGGGCCGGCTTCATGCAATAAATAGTTCTAAAAATAGCAATAAAAAGTTGGGGGATTTTGGCTGTGGCTACAGTGTTGGCACTGGCTTTTTAGCTGTGAACACCCAAATGACGGCCAACATATATTATTTGTTAGTGCAAACATTTAATTTTTAGTGTATACTTCCCTTATGTTCCTACTCAGGCTCCCCCAGCAGTGTACAGTTCTGTTACGTAATTTGAAAAAAACTGCTGCAATTCTTCCTTCAAGCAATCCAATTTCAACTTGACCAAAAAAAGAGAGCCCAGTCTAGGACCGAATTTATGACTATACCATTCAGAATTATCATACATTCTTTCTAAACTCAAAGCATAGGTTATAGTAAAAGGATAGCGTTCTAGATCTAGTCAGCTAGCTTTTTTTGTGGTTGACGCAAGTCAGCATGGGAAAAGCTGCTTGCAATTAATCATCATGGTGACCTCACATAGCAAAGGAGAGTTTCGTGAAAGCAGTAAGAAAAAGGTTGCTAACAATTAAAACATTCTCAGGAAATGGTCGCTTGTAAACATAATAATTATTAGGCCCACGACTTTTTTGTAGCTGTTGGCATTGCAGTATTTGTGTGACGTAAACCTGTAAAAGCAGCAATAACCAGTTATTTTCTGAAATTGAAAGTACTGTTTTTTGAATGGCAATCCGGCTAAAAAACGTTATGAGGTATTGCCCATGCTTGCTATATTTTACTAAAAGACCCTGAAATCCCTGGCAATTGAAACATTCAATAATTTCACCGACTTTCATCCATTCTGCTTTGACAGGCAGCTTCCAAAAAAGATTTTAATGGCATTTTTATCGTATGTAGTTTTTGAGAACATAAAGAAAAGAAATGCACCATCCAGCGTTGATTGTGACGTATTTCTTTCACACCAAAGGGGTGCAGAAACATGAAGATGAAGAATATGAAACCCTTCAGTAGTTCTTAAAACAAATTAAGGGCTTCATCCCTTAAGTAGTTTTAAGAATAGCAATAAAAACTTGTTTTTTATCATGGCCGATTGTATTTTTTAAAGTAAAAGATACCATTTTTCAAGTAGTACACATTCTTTTTTCAAAATATTTCTAGGGACTGGACTTGCCTGCAACTGAAACGAAAAATACTTTGACATACTGTTATCTGTTCATGTCATTGAGCACATGGATGCATATAAATTGTTTCCCGTAGTTTGGAGAGGTGGAAGACATTGGTGCATTTAAGCGATTTCAATGCAAAAAGCAGAAATATCTGTCTTGTTGTGTGATTTGAAACAGTGACATTGTTTTCTTTTGAGATGTCATTGAACTTTCTCAAGTCCCTGCTAGCTATGCCTTATGTTCCGTACTTGGTTTTTCTGCACAGCCATACCCATGGCAATAGAAAGGGAGGGACCTTGCTATTCCCCAGGCCGTACTTCGTGAATGCGTATTCTAAGGGTATTTATCTTGGTATATTACCTACCAAGTATGATTTTATAAACTATCATTTGTACTTTCACTAGGTGTAAGGTTGGAGAAAACCATGTCGAAAATGATGGTTGCACCAAAATAATGGCCATATTGAACATTAAAGAATTGAGATATGTAGTGATAGGCCTACATCGCAGTTTGTGTGGCTTCATTGACCTTTGTATTTGTGATAGAAAGTTATTTGGTTAGAGAAGATTTTAGACTTATATTATTGTCGCATCTAACAGTTAAGTTGTGTAATTTATTTGTGTTGGATGGTGCAAATGAACGTCTTGAGTTGAAATGGCATGGCAAGGTGAAGAAAAATGAGCGCAGTTGCTGACTGAAAGTGCTAAATGAAATCTATACCAGACAGTTTGAACAAAAAAGAACAAAAGGCATTCTTACAGTGCTTCAAAAGATGACCAAAAAGGTAATCTCTTGATGCATCGTAAATTCACCTCAAATCATTATATGATTTGTTTTATGGAAAGCACCTGGTTACTATCTCCCAAACAACTTGTAATAGTATTTCTGCAATGAGTAGTTTTTGAGAAAATAAATAAAACAAATAGTGCAGTCGGGTTGGTTGTGAGGTCATCTTTACCCTTATGTAGGTATCAATGTGGTGGGAATTGGCAAAGGAATCTATTTCTGGAAATAGTTTGAAGTTTTTCTTATGTTTTGGAGTGATATTTGTTTCACCTATATTTTGACTTTCTGGGACATGTGACCTTGACATTTTGAAAGCTGCAAATTGTAGCATAGGTTGTGGTCTGTAGCATACAAAAACATGAGTGTTATGTTAATTTATTATAAGAATGAAAAACTGATTTGATTATGATGGAGAGGAATTGTAATTTCTATAGCCTTATAAATTCATGTCATTGAAAGATTTATGTAAGAAAACAGACAGTGTGGAAAGTAGAAAGTGAGGGTGCTACGAGCGAGAGTTCCCAAAAGGTATATTAATTATATAAGCAGTCATCATTACCACGTAATTCTTAAAAAAGTTTTCAACATTGAAAAAAAGTGTTATTCATTTGCAACTCATACTAGCAGCACAAGAAAATTGCTGAAAGTTCTGACTGCAGATACCTATTATACATTAGTTGTGATGCTGCAGTGTGTTGTACCAGGTGAACAAGTGTGTTGTGCGTGCTTGATATAACTAAAACACAATGTTGGAATCAGTACTGAGTCAACAGGGTCACATCCTGACATCAGGCAGGTGGTGACCAATCTGAAATTGATGGCAGCACAGAAGGAAGTTCAATAAGTATTCAAGACTGTAGTTCACCACGAAAAGATACTACTTTCAGTGATATTAATGCTGTCTTAGTTCGACTAGATGAAACACCAATCAAAACTGCACACTTGGCACCATCAAGTAAGAAATCAAAAGGAAAACAGAAATTGAATAATGGGACACTAAACTTGGGACATGGTCTTGAGAAAGTCTATGATTCTCGGTTGGTATCATCTGAATCAGAAACTAAAAATAAAATACATAATCTTAAATTATATGATGCAATGTTTCAAGAACTAGTAGATAAATTCAAACAGAGTACTTCATATTCTGAGTGCATCCAAATATTAATACCATCTCCATTCATGGTAGAACGGGTCATAGAACTTTTTGGAGCACAAACCACATGGTAAAAATAGAGCTGTCAAAAAGGAGAAAGGAGTATTACGCCAATATGACAAAAACAAGGGAAAAGCTATAAAATGAAATTAAGAGAGAAGATTGTAAGATTTTATGAAAATGATGATAATAGTTGTATGTGTTTGAAGAAAGAGAAAATGGTCAAGTGTGCTCAACAGAAATGGTTAGTTTTGTGCAACTTAAAAAAATTGCATGTGGTGTTTAGTAAGTCTCATCTGCAAAATGGTCTGAAAAGGGTAAGGTTTTCAGCATTTGCAGCTTTGTCACCAAAATGGCTGCTTGGCTGGGTCTCCTTGCACACATTCAGTCTGTATTTGTAAAATACATCAGAACCCAAAACTTATGGTGGAGTCCTTCTCTTTTTCAACTTGTGATTTAATGGCATGTTGTGTCTGTTGTACAGAATCTGAGGCATGCATCATAGGGTATTGCAAGGACTATCCTGGAAAACAAGTAGTTATCCCACAACAATGTGAACAATTATTGGATACAGATGAAATAACCTGTCAACAATAGGTCAGTATAGAATATCATACTCATTAAATATTGTGGAATCAACAGATGGCTTCATAGAAGACTTTAGCAACCAGATTTTGAAGCTAACACATCATAGTGTAATTGCTAAATCTCAGTGTAGGTAGATGAATAATCTAAAATCAACCATCAATCCAATGAAAGAAGTTATTTTTTGCGAGGTGAGTTTGCTGAAAAGTACTCTTTCGTCATTCAATACAAGATCCAAAGTTTTCATTGGGAAAACTTACAAGCCACACTTCATCCATTTGTTGCATACTACTGCATAGAAGATAAAAGTCTTAAACACATGAGCATATGTGTTATGGGTGACTGCGAGGAACACAAAACTGTGAGTGTATATGCCTTTCTGAAAAATTTAATTCTCTACCTACAACTCCAAGCAATGTTCCCTTTAACTCTTTTGCTCCCGCGTGAAAAGCGAAAAAAAATGTCCGTAAGGTGGCAGCGCGAAAAACTGTCATAATCAATCATAATTAATCATAATTATGAACCTCAAGTTTGTTTGTAAATCATTACTCAGCTGTTTACTTCTACATTAAGTGTGATATATCGTTGAAATCTACATTTCTTGAGGATTTCAAATAGAAAAAAAACATTTTTTTGAATATGCAAATTTTATGCAAATGAACCCCCCAACTGGGGGGTAGTTGTCTTCAAAATTAAAGAGGTACCTCACCTCAAAGATCACTACAGATTTTATTTTCTACCAATTTTTTTAGAAATGGTTGCAAAATGATGCTAAGGAAATAAGCTTTCAAGGTACATCAATCAAAACTTACCTAAAAGTCTAGGTTTTCTACAATTTGCAATTTTCTGAGGCACATGACCTTTTTTTTGACCGGTACCGACCGGTACCAAATTTTGGTAGTTAAATTCAGTACCTAAAATATGATCAATCATTATCTGCTAGAGGTTAGCCTAAACCATGTAACATTATGTATTTTTGAACTGGGAATTTCTTCAAGATTCAGAAAATATCAAGTTTAAATAGAATATGCTGTCACTGACAATGAAACAGCCGCTTGTTTACACCCTTCCCATTTCTTGAGAAACAAGGGGGATACAGCAAACTTTGATTTAGAGAAGCCAAACTTCTGCTAGCTTTTAAACTTGTATTTCGCTTCTTGTCTCCTTGGAAACTCGATACAAAATGACGACTTTATTGGTGAAACATTTGCAATTTATTTTATCATTTTAAAGGGTGTAGTTTTTCTAAAAATTATAATTTAGTGAAGGTAAGTCAAAAAATTTTGGGGGCGTTTGAACTGACATGATGTACAGTACTCATTTTTGATCAGTAAATATCATATACTACTTAGTCTAAACTATTTAAAGTTATATATTGCTGGAAAGCAAATTTCCTAAGCTTTCAAATGAGATCGGTATTTAGCAACATATCATATTTTATACGCACTAAATTAACTTTTATCTACTTACCATTCAAATTTGTTTGGGGGGGTTTTGAGACCCCTAAAAAATTTGAAAATTTAAAAAAGTAAAATTTATCATTATCGCTTGAAATTTTGTCAAATGATGCCCCAAAAGAGTAGTTTTCAGACTGTGTTAATGATAAAGGGTTTGGTATTGTGGTAAAGATGTAATCTGAATTTGATTTTAATGTAGTTGGCATGTGCTGAGAATTTGGCCAATTTTGTCGTCTGCAACTGGGTTGTTGGTCTTTTTAACCGTTTTTGGGTATAAAAATCCAAGAATTAGGGCACAAATTATAGATCTTCCGATGCGTGAGGAAATAAGCGTGATCTTTTGAAAATTTTATGAAAATCGGATGAAAAATAAAGTCACAAATCGATTTTTTAGCAAACTAAAAAACACTGAAAACACGAGATCATCAATCGATGATCACGGGAGCGAAAGAGTTAAACACAAAATGTGCAAAATTGTGAAAATACATCCAGTTAAAATTAAAAAAAAAGTTTGGTGGTTTTTGGTAATTTATTTTTCAGCTAGTAAAAATTTTTAGTATTTTGACCTTGAAATTTTCAACCATCTAATGCATAGGAAGACAGTAAAGAGAAATCAATGTTTGGCAAATGTTTGTTTTAACGTCTCACATAAACGTTGCTCAGCCATAATGCAGCGGCAAGTGATGATAACTTAAATATCATATTTGCTGTTAGCATGCTTTTTTACATTACAAATTATCTGTCGAGCAAATAACAAAGTTTTGCTATATAAAATGTTGATATGCATATATGCTCATGCTCATTCATGCACTGTTCACCTGATATTCTGAGACACAAATTGCTGTTGCAAATGTCATAGATTTTGAGTGATCACTTAAATTATGAAACAGAAATAGCCAGATCTTTTGGTACAGCCGTTTAGTAAGTGGTAGGATACTTGTTGGTAAATTCTTTAGGACTGACATAATCTTTGGAATTATTACATCAGCCTTGCCTGCCCCACTTCAAAATATTTTTAAAACCTGGTTTTTATGCTTGTATAATTGTTTGGAATTGCTTTTTTGGTCACCTTTGGAAGTCTTTTTAGTGTAGTTGATGAGTCCCTATTGTGAAAGACTGCCTTAACTAAGTAAAGCAAAAACAATTCTCAAGCATCTTTATTGGTTTACAAAATAACGATTACTTGTGACAGATGATGGCCTAGACCAGAAATCAAAACAAATATATAACTGGGTTACATGGCTCTGTGTAGTTTGAAAGTGAAGCAGGTGGCAAAAAGGACAGAGAAGCACTGAATTAGGCGAAAAGTAATGTAATAAACAAACAAAATGAGCAGGACAATTGAAGGCTGCCATTATATGCAAAGCAACATTGCAGATAAACTTTAAAAATTGAAGTTCTGCAGGGTCGGAGGGAAACTGTAAGTTATTGATGTCATAAATGAAGTCATTTGACTAATTCTACTGTATGAAAAAGCATTAAAACGATTTACGCTTAGCAGTGCGTTGCTGCTCTGATACTGTCATGTAATGTTTATACATGCTTCATTTGTGCCACGTTTCTGCCAAACTGGAGAAGGTGGTGTTTAAATCATTCTTTTTTGGGTGAATTGACTAAAAATGATCCATTTACATGTGTGTATGTACATATGAAGACTCACAAATAAGTGTGATAATTAACGACCAAAATTTATACAATTTATTTGCAGAGTAATATACAGTACTGGTAGATGAAATAGTGAGATAATTAAAATCATAAATAATGATATGCATACTGAGATCATGATGACCATAAGTACACGAACTGTTATCAAACATTGTAGTCTTTCAACTAGGTCAGTTGTTTGTGCGCCAAATAAAACTGTTTTGACACACTTGACCCTCCATCAAAGAGTTTGGTTTTTGGAACTTTTGGATTTTTAAGTGTTTTGGTAGTAAATTGTGTCCATGCATTATAAGATAAGGCAGAGCTATGCTGTACGTATGTACATATTAGCATATGTTTTAACTTCTCCAAAACTACTAGCATTGCAAGCATTTAACTTGGCGTGGTTAATCACCTCCCCAGGGTGAATGTCATCAGGGGGTTTGGGAAGTCATGGTGATGTCGTTATCAAAGATAATTTTGTAATTTGTATTTTCAACCGGAAAACATTTATTGCTCTAACAAAAGCCGGTCCCCTACTTACCAACTCGCAAAAATGTTTCTTTTTTGGAATGTAAGATAATGTTGCAGTTAACACTTTATTGCACAATTTTTCTTTTATATTCACAAAAAGTATTGCCTGTAGAAATGCAGTTACAAGCTTATTCTAGAGACATCAACTTGATGCTTTCGATAAAAAAGATTCTACTACGATTTTAGCTGAATTGACGATGTAGCAGCAGTTTCTTTTTTCAGCATTCTGAGCAGTACAATTTGTACGAATTGCAGTACGATGAATTGCAGTCAATACGACTTACTGTAGTTGATTTGTGCATATTGCATTGATCAATGTCCGTATAGGATGAAAACTTTTCTCTTTACAGATAGTGTCTCCTATTAAACCATATCAAATTTATTGCAATAAGTCACCTGAAAGTTTTTGATTTTGGGTTAGCTGTCTTTTTCCCTACCTGCACTTACGCTAGAACCAAGCAATATACGTGCAGCGAGAGGTTGTAGGTCGTACAAATGGGCCAACAATTATAAAAAGTCGTAAGTAGTATATTTAATATTCAATAGGTTATTCCTAAAAATACACAACCATCACTTTGGCTTTCTTTGACAACTACATATACACTTTCATGCGAGTGGTAAAATAAAAGTATAAATGTGTGTAAAATTATTGGCCGTTTCAATTTTGAGCAAGTCCTATTTCTAAGTGCACTGGAAACAGGGCACACTTGACGTTTCTAGGGGCTTCAAATACTTATGGGGAAAACAGCTATGAGCTACCACCCGTAATATTTTTCTACTCAATTCTCATACAAAAAAGACAATACTTTTGATGATGTACAAAAACTACCTACGTGAAAAACATTAATTTTCATTGCTGTTATCACAACTACCCATTGAGATAATCATCAGCCGGCTGAACCAATATTCTTAAACTTGACATCACTGATGGTGGCTTACTATTTAACCCCTCCGCGTCGCTTGTCATCATATGATGATGGTGAAGAGAACGCCGCTCATCCTCATATGATGATTTGCCGGCTACGGCAAAATGCGTGTATTTAAAGCTCGCTTGGGAGAGATCTTCCTTTCCTTTTTGACATCTCTCTTTAATACACGCATTTCGCCGTAGCCGGCAAATCATCATATGAGGATGAGCGGTGTTCTCTTTGCCATCATCATATGATGATAAGCGACACGGAGGGGTTAATAATGTAACTGCAAGTGTTTGCTTTGGAGTCAGTGTGCTCTTTCCCTGGCTGTACGTATGCCACGACCTACCAACGTGCATGCAAGCACAGGCTTTAAATCATACAAATAGACCTACAGTTATAAAAAAGTCGTAATTAATGGGCCTAATTTTTTATATCTTGTTTGTGCAAATACATGTACAAACAAGTTATTAAAAATAGGCCCATTAATTACATATAAATCACTTTGGGATCTTCCCACAACTTTGAAGTTATGCATTTTATACACTTCGTAAATTGAATGGGCGAACGTTGTCATTTCCAAATTAGGTGTGGTCAGACCATTCTTCTTTGAAGATGATCACAGTACACAGTAATGCTATCATTATGAAAAGAACCTTATATTTCACTGCTTGAGAAATTCTAGGGAGAGCTTAGAATTGTAACAACGTTGATGAGAAGGAACAGCAGCAAGATGGTGCTCTCCCTCACGCTGTTAATGTTGCCATGACCAGGCTCCGTGAAAAGTTTTGGGGGCATCTCGTTAGCCACCAAGCTGAAGTGAAATGAGTGCCTCATTTGCCTGACTTGAATTCCCCAGATTTCTTGTGAAAATTCCTCAAAGACATTTTCCGGGATAACTCACGCACCATTCCTGCTTGAAAAGCAACCAGCACTGCGAAGATTCAGGCCATTACACAAGAGGAATGTGAAGATGTTATCTACAACTTTGTATGTCACGTTCAAGAATGCCTTCAACCGAACGGTGAATGTCTGGGGCATGCACTTTAGAACTGCTCTTAACACTTTACTTCCGAACTGAGGATAAATGGATGCAGATTTTAAAATGTTATTGTTATACCTTTCAATAAATGTAATCATCAATTATTGTATCATTTGAGTACCTTAATTAGTTCCCTCCCGCTTGTTTCAACCATCGTGAAACAACTTGTACTGTGGAACTCTTGATCATCTAGATTCTCGATTTAGTGATTTTGTGACGTATTTCTGTTTCATGTTCACATTTGTCTTTCACAGAATTATCGACCTTCGGGTGTAGACAGTGGAAGAGCACAAAGAATACACTTGCAGTTATGGGATACCGCTGGCCAAGAAAGGTAATGTATTGAATGGATATTACATTTTATTTGTGCTGTTTTCGATCGAACTAGCCACTGCTTTGGAAAAATGGCACAATCTCCGTTTTAATTTAATTTTTATGTTTTTCTATTTTTGCTTGCCAACTAATACAAAAAATGTTAATCCATGAAAATGCGGCTTTATATCACTATTTCTTCCGTAAACGATAATCATCAATTTTTTATTGATTGCTTTCAATAAAATTTTGATTCAACATCGCACTGTGCTTTCCTAACAAAACTGCAAAATTGTAGAGTAATAATGCAGGAACGTTCGAACGATTGCAGAGAAGCAATGTAATAACAACTGGTAGAGTGGTTGTAGTGGAGATGTCATTGAACTGAGTGCAGTCAACTTAGTAGCAATAATTAAATAAGTTGCTCTAAGTATATCAAAGTTAGTGTATTTACGTTATGGCTAATGGTAAAAAAAACAATTTAAACGGTTTTCGTTCAATAAATAAATGTGCCACGAGATGCTAGATTGTAAAATACTCACTGAAGTCAGACCTAAACATACTTTGTTAAAAACTCTCTTAATGCAGATAACATTAGACGCTTTAAAAGTGTGTTTGTTAAATGGGAGTTGTTCAAATACCATCGGATTCAGTGCAATGCTGTTTTGTTTGAACTTTTTCATGGTGTTTACATTTCGGTATATGCTATGACGCCTCGTTCTGTAGCTTTAAGTAGGAAGTTGATATACACGAAGAATGTATACATAAATTGACGCGAAGACTGAAAATGCGTTTAAGTTTCATTTGCGTTATAGTTGGTTTTACTGTAGATGTCATTTTACGTGTAAGATAAAACTTTGGTACTCCTAATTAGTGGGTCTGTATAATGAACGCGCTCAATTTTATTTTGTTGGCAATACTGTACGTGACGTATACAAATTATCATTAAATACAATATTCTCTTGCGCTAGACTATGATTAATAAGCGAGTTTCTTGTGTATTGCTTTCTTGTGCATTACCTGCTGACCGGAAGCCCCGACTTGAACTGTAGCTCACTTTTTTGTAGTAGTATTGTTAACTGGCTTTGTGAATAAATCAAAATTTACTAAATGTATGTTTGTAACAAAGTGATGTTAGCAACAGGTTTGTTGTAATGCACTTTAACTAATTCTGATTTTTCGAACCACATAAACTTTTAAAGAGGATAGGAACCTCGTGATTTGAATATTTTGAATCTCCATGCTTAAGACTGAGCAGTAAAAGATTCCAGATTTTGGTGGACAAATTTCATAGTTCACAAATTATATGTCATTGGTATTCATCAGTAAAGTAATACTTTCAAAGCTTGCCTACTGATCAAAATCTCGCAAGCGGGTGGTTATTGAGCATTAAGATTTGCCGAATGCAAATGCTGCACATTCGCCTCGGTAACAGCGTTTAAAATTTTAGTTTTCTTCAGGTTTAGAAGTTTAACCACGGCCTTCTTTCGAGATGCGATGGGGTTCCTTTTGTTTTTTGACTTGACAAATGAGCAAAGCTTTCTGAATATCAGAAACTGGCTCGGTGAGTGACGAAAGTTTATACTTTGAAACCATTGATTTTTTTGTATAATAGTTGTACAAAAAATCGTACTTTAATGCAAAATTGCATTACTAAACTTGATAATTTTTTCTGTTAAGATGGCCCATTGACGTTTAAAAGTAGTACATTCGTAATTTTCCCCTGGAAAAATATTTGACACTCAAAATTCGCTACCTCGGTTTGATGGCTTCATGTTAACTCTGGAAAGCATTAACTTTTAATGCAGAGGTTTTGTGATATTTTAGGCTCATTTGAAATATTTCCTTTTTGTAGCAGATGTGCAAGGATTTGAAAGTGCTTTTACCGGCTTCTCTTCCAACTACCACTTAATTTTATTTCTCAGAGAAAGTAGGCGTTGAATGCTTCAAAGTTAAGATATTTAAAAAAACTGTTAATGTTTTGACACATAAAAGTTTATTTACATCCTTATTAACTAATAGATCAGTTGAAGCAACATTCGTACTGTGAAAGTCCTGACATCATTTTATGTGGAAATAAAGCGGATCTAGAAGATTTGAGAACAATAAGTGAAGAAAGAGCTAGAAAGTGCGCTGAATCATATGGGTAAGCAAGCAATGAGAAACTGGATCGATTTGTTAAAAGTTGCTCTAGTTTTGCTTTTAAACCGTATTATTGGCGTTGTTGAAAACTTGGCCGTATTTTGGGGTTTAAAATTGTCATTCAGGAAAGTTGTTGTATGTTTAAAATTGGCGAGAAAGTTGAGCGTTTGAAAGGTGTGCTGCTCACACGAATACTCAAAGTAAAGGGACGTTTGAAGTAAGCAAATTTTGTGTCTTTGAGCGTATAGTTGTAAAACCACGGTGCAATCTGATAAAGCCAGGTAGTGTAACTGCTTTCAGTCGAAGTTCTGATAGTTAAAATTAGTTTACAAGCTATAAACACTAGTACTTGCAGGAAAGTCGAGTTGCCTTGCTATCGGTTTAAGGCAGGGGTGCACAACCTTTTCACTACTGCCGGCCGCAAAACATCCTATAAATGCACTTACGGCCGCCACTAGTTAAGATCATTTTTTACGAATTTACATTTTATGCCTTACAATTTAACTGCCGTAAATGCTGTCTTCACTACTCATGCTAAACATTAGAAAAAGTCAAATTTTCAAGTTTGGAGAATTTATTCAATCATAGATCACAAAATTGTACTTAATAACTTCCTTGATCTTGCACCTCCTCAGATAAACTTGCGAAGTTGAGTGATTCGCTTGATATCATGAGTCGTAGTCCACATTTCAGATTGCTGTCGGACAATCGGGTTCGGTACTTGTTCTTCAAATATTTCATTCTTAAAAATCCTGCTTCGCACACGTAAGTGCTTCCAAAAAGAACGAGAGTTTTTCTGGCCAATTCTTGTGGATTCGGATATTCAACAGCTCCTCTCCACAATATCTAGCAGGTCTTCTTTGTCTTTAAATTTTTTGACAAACTGTTCGTCGTTCTTCGACTCGACGAGTTCCATTTGAAGATTCAATGGTGCAGTTTCGGTTTCAACCAGATGAATAAGCAACTAGCCTTGTTGTATCGGAAATCTTCTCAAAGTCTTAGAAACGATGAGAAAATTCCTGCAAAATCCCATCAAAAACGCTTGAGAAAAGAATGATGGGAATGTCATCCACTTGAATTTCTTTGCTGTCAATCAGAGCCTTCATCTTCGGAAATGGAAAAAAGTTATGCTGTAGCAGATGACTTTTGAGGAGACGACATTTGTCACGAAAATCTTGTACTTTTTTGTACACGAGACAAATTGTTGTTACCTTTCCCTGCAGACTTTGATTCAGGAAGTTAACCCGGGGTCCACCAGAAAACCAAGCGACATGAGAAAGTCTTTGTCGAGCAAGGGACACTACTTGTATTTGGTTAAAGAGTATTCTACTATTTCCTTTCACAATTGCAGTACACGGCGGGAAGTTTCTCCTGTGGACAACCAACGAACTGCGGAGTTATAAAGTATGTTCTCAGCAGATGTTTTACTTGAGCATAAAATTTCTCGAAATTGTCGGTGATGCAAAGCATTTGCGCGCATAAACAAGATAATGCGATTCACATCTTTCAGAATGGTATTTAAAGCAACGGATTTGGCACATAGTGCTTCCTGGTGGATAATGCAGTGAAGGTTGATGAGTTCTTTATTGTCATATTTGTTGAACACGTAATCCAAAAACTTTTAACAAATCCCTGTTGGTTACCTGTCATGGCAGGTGCACCGTCCGTGCAAATACCCCGAAGGTATTTCAGATCTAATCCAGAGCGAATGCAGGCATTCTTAACTGCAAAGAATATGTCTTCTCCACGGGTGCGAGTGGCCAGTGTTTCCATGGAAAGGAAATCCTCACACAATTCAAAGCTTGAAGAAAGACAACGAACGAAGATAAACAATTGCGCGGAGTTGTTGATATCTGTTGATTCATTAACAGCAAGTGAAAATAAACTTTCTTTCTTGTTTATCTTTGCTTGCAGAGAGAGTTTTAACTGCTGAGCGATATCATCTTGCCTGCGTTGCATTGTAACACGCGTGAGAGCAATGAAGAATAATCAGCTTCCTTCCCAGGGTAAATACATTTAACAACGTCTCTCAAGCATTGCTTCTAAAGTTCGCCATCGGAATAAGGTTTTCTCGCGACGCCCAGATGATATGCCACTCTATATGATGCTTCACAGCGGCTATTAGTGGACTTAGCGAAAGTTGTTATGCAAGCTGTCTGCTTTCGCATACTCTTTTTCAAATTTTTAATGCAGATCTTTCTTGAATCCCCTTTCAGTTTTGCGTAAGAGTGCGATTCGTGGCGACGAAAGTGCTGCTTTGCGTTATCCCCTTTCACAGTTTTCACAACTTGGTTCCATATTAGACACATCATAGAATGTGTTGCTGTCTCAATCATGAAGAAATCCTGCTCCCATTTTGAATTCAAAACTCGTTTTTCTTTTGTTAGTGTTCTTTTCCGTTTTAATGACGTGGAAATACTTGCAAATTTTAACGTAAATATGTAAATTTAAAACGCTACCAAATTTTAAAACTTAATTCTGAAAAAAATATGCTAGAAAATGCTAGATTCAAAAAAAAAATGCTAAACAAATATACTACAAAATGCTAGATCCAAAAGAAATATGCTAGATTTTAATTTCGAAAAAAATATGCCAAAAAACCTGCTAAATATATTTTATTGCTGTTATTTTGATGCTAAAACACAAATATTCCTTAGTTGGCAAAACCAAGGTGTCAATACTATATCAGTCCTTTCCACAATATATAGTTATAAAGTTTTAAGATAGTATGGAAGAATTAGTTAAATAATTGCTCACAAAAACTTATTTTACAAAAACGACACTAATTGTACTCTCATTAACTTGTAAGATCAAAAATTATTCTCTGTGTGTGAATAATCACACATCATCACCAATAAACCACACATCACTAATAAACACATATAAATTTACACAGCTGTCATCTCCATGCCTTTTCATACTAACTGATCAATTATATCACTTGGGTAACCAATTTATAAAGGAATTACTAGTAATTAACTGATTGAATGAGTTTAAACAAGAGGTTTAATGAAAGAGAGACTAACTTAACTCAATATTCACCAAATTACAAAAAGATTAAAATAATTTAATTAATCAATTACGAGCCGCTCAAAATTAATTAAACATTGAGGAAAAGACATGGAGGCAGAACAGTGCAGAGCTAAGTAACTGCACTGATTTGACAAATCAATAAGTGGGTGTAACACCCATGATACTTCGAAATCACACCTTCACTAATTTTTTAAAGTAATCATATCAGTCGCTTTTATGCTATGACTTCAATGACTTGGTATAGTGGTGGGACTATTTTTTGGGTGGGCCTGGGGCTGCAGCTTCATCAGTCCCTGCCTTAATCCGACCCTGGCACGGCCGGCACAACGTGCATTTTGAAGTACAATTTCACGGCCGCAAAAATCCTTTTACGACCGCAGGTTGTGCACCCCTGGTTTAGGGTAAAATTATTTCGATAAAATTGCTTATCAGCTAGTTAGCAAATTATGATGTTGTGTGTGACGGTCTGTATGTAAAGATTGTAATTTAAATCAGTGCTTGTCAACCGTGTGTACCAGAATTTTCCATGGATGTACCAACGTGATGGGAGTTACAAAGATGTGCCAGTTTTTAAATTGAAGACCTTTTTTGGAGTTGAACTACAAAAAGACTTTTTAAACCCCTTTTTTGTTGTACAACTTCAAATAGATAGGATTTTGTTATCTGAAAGCCTTTTTTTGAGATTAACTACAAATTAAGCCACAGCCATCGCATTAAACGTAGTTCAAACTTCATTTTTCTTGTTTATTTAATTTTAACATGATTTGAGTGTACAGATTTTTTGGTGCAAAAAAGATTGATCAGCGCTGTGAACCGAAAAGTGTGGGTATCTTTAAAAAAGAAAACTCCTGTTTTTAATGTTTTTAACTTGGTCTGTGTGAACCAACCTTCATTGTTTTGTTTATTGCGGCACGGGACTAAATCGAAGCCTTATTTATGCTTTTCTCCGTTATGGTCTTGCATTTTACCTGTTATTGCTTGGTCTCAAACATCTTTTCAGTTCCTGTTACGGTCTAAATAAACATGTAGGTTATTACTAGTTGCATAAGGATGCTTTATATTGTTCAATTGTTAAACCAAAAATTGAGCGATCCACAAGACTTTGAACGACAAAATACGGTACTATAAAGTGCTAAACTAATTTCACAACTTGAAAGCATTTTCCGGAATGAGAGGGTTTTAACTTTTTCTTCTATGCAGTTGTTTTGTGGCCCTGGGATATTTTTCTGGGCTTCGTTTAAATGAATGTCGAAAAGGGAGGCCTTTTCTTACGAGGCGGCATCAGCCAAAATAATCATTTAACATATGCATTAAAACAAAAACTTCCAAATCAAAAAGAAACAGCACATCGTTCTCCAGCAAAGGTATACTATTGAGAACGATGTGCTTTTATACTATTGAGAACCTTTGCTGATCTCATAACGGAAGCTCTGCAGCCCTTTGCAGCGTAATGTGACAACGAGTTAAATAACTAGCATGCGCTCTGTACCACATTTATTTTTATTTTTCTGAGTGGTATCGGGCATATAACCACTCGTCATGATAGTGCTATGAATTATTCACAACGTATGAAAGAAATCAATATCAGTGGCGCAGAATAAAAGTTTTTATGTGTTTGCGTCATTTTCTCTTTTTTCGATCATAGGGACGTTGCTGGTATGGTGTATCTCTATCATTTACCATCTGCTTTTGATCAAACTTTATACAGTTAAGTGAAATTTCAAATGTATAATTTCCTCGGTGGCGCGCAACTATTCGTATTTTTTTTTGCCGCTGCTCCACACCCTCAACCGCCGCAAAGCTTTCCTTCTTTCTTAAAGTGTTGTTAACTTCCTGAATATTTTCTTCCTTTTCCTTCAGGCTGTACAACTATCACTGCACTTAGTGGAGATTCGTTCTTGATTCAAAATGCACAATAAAGTTACTGCCTCTGTTGCAGCTCTGCGGCTGCTAGCAAAAAAATATGAAAATTTTTGCCAACTTATAACAGTAAAGTAGAATTAGTAAATGCAAGCGGTGAACTCACGTATTTTTGCAGTTGGTAGAGTCAAAGAGTATATTATTGGTTGATTTTGTGCTCATTAACGTAAGTCTTACAGTTGACTCGCTTGAATTAATTACAGGATGTAATTAGAGCTTCGTCCTGTGTAAATTAAACCTGCGTGCGACCCACGCACATGTTCTTCACATGTTTAGAAAATATACGTAACCCTTCAACTACATTCATCGGCGATTAGCGGAACGTTTCACGAATCAGTTATTTTGTGTTACTACAGTTGTGTATACATACGGCCAAGTGATACAATTTTTAAGTGCTTTTCTTCATACGTGTTGGTTCGTTTTCGCCAAGTTTCAGGTTCTGTGTTGTAATATTCTAGAAGCGTGGTATGTTTTTTGGGCAATACTCAAGGTTACTACTTGCCTAGACCGAAAAATAAGCACCACGTTGGGCAATGGCGACAAACTTACCCAATGTTTTCGCCCTTTCACAATACCTCCTTTTTGGAGATCAACTTGGCCGATTTCCAAAAAATGATATTTTTGTAGTTTCTCAAGTTGTAGACGTTTTTTGGAAATCAAGCTGACTAAATCGAATTTCGTGACTGTTTCTCAGACGAACCGAGCACATCACGCAAAAATAAACTCGTGTCTTTGAAATAAGCACGAAATGGTGATTCTGGCTATATGTCGAGCTAGTGTGTAGCAGCTGTGTCTTTTTGTTGCCGTCAATAATCGCCGAGACCTTGTACCCATTCGGAGATCGATACATTAGGCATCGCAAGACATTTTGGCCAGCGGTTGACCAATAAAGCAGGATAATATAGTTGGTAGTAAGGCGGCAGTTGGGTCGAAGCTAGAACGATGCCAAATATGTTAATCTAGAGCCTCTTGCTTGGATTTTCCGTAGCAGAGGATAAATGAATCGCTTTTTTTTGTGGCGCGCAAAAACGTGCCATACTACAACTAAACGTAAAGGGCTTTAAGATTGAAGTTTTTTACGTTGTGCAGTGTAATACTGTTGGGCCATTAAATCGTGCTTTATGAAAAAGCTAAGCTTTTTGTCCCAGTTTACCCGTTTGCGCTTGCCTAGGCTTGTTGGCTCAATGTGTGTGTGTGTCTGCCACTGTCTACTTGCTTTTGAACTAGTTTTTTTTTTCTTGGAGCAACGCTACATATTCAGTTTTGGTCATTAGATGAAAATGTCTAAAGCGGTGAAGCAACTAGAATAAGAAAGTAAAGAACGTCTCCAACGAGGAAATTAATTTGCCATATTCTTTTTAGGCTTCCTTATCTTGAAACGAGTGCTGCCACTGGACAAAACGTGGCTGAAGCTGTCAACACGTTACTTTCCCTTGTCATGAAGCGGTAATGCATAGCTTGTAAATTAATGCGGCCGGAAGGGTAAAATACAATCAAGAAAAGGTTCTGTAAATAAATGCCTCAAAATTGAGTCTGAGTTCCGTTATCAACTGACTCTACAAAAGTATGATTGATTAAATGGCGCATTTAGCTTCTTCGTCAACGTGCATACGCAAAGTGGGAAGCTCATTCTTCCGCGTTGCCCTGTCAGTTTGGATCGGCCCACGTAGATTTGATATACAATGACGGTATTTTGGTATCAACTTTAGCTAATTGAACGTGAAATCACCTCTATTACATATTGGAGAATCCCTGTATTGATAAACGTAGGTTCTGGGCTCTAGAACACATAGCTGAGTTTAAAATTGTCCGAAAGTGACATTGGCATTCTCGAGGAAAGCATCATGATTTTGCTTGCTGATTGAAATCTTACTCAAAGTTATAAGTGTTGACACTGCATCAATAACTTCTAACTTCGTATAAATGACCTTGCATTATATTTTGTAGAATGGAGGAAGTAGTTGATAAAACGCTTCTACCAGCTCAGTACGGAGGAAGAAGTGATAAACAAGGAACCGATCTTAATAAACCAAAAGAAGAAGAAGAGTCTGGATGTCCCTGCTAACCTGGAAAAGACTTAAGCTTGATTACTTGTGATGCGTCTGCTTTGTGGATATTATATTGGTTTTGAAATAGAGGTACTTTACCTTCTCTTTTAACCACTTCAAGTTGGAATTAGATACATCTACTGTTGCTGTTCAATGGTTGATTTTGTTTTTGCGGAAATCAAATTTACTTTAACGCGTAGCTTCTTAACGTGAATTTGTACAGGCTTTTGTTGATAACATTGACATGCAGGTTGTGTAGAGGTTTGGGTAAATTCAATTTAAAGAATCTTTTAACGGTTGGGTTTGCAGAGAACAAATTGAACGACCAGCTTGCTTAGAATTAGTATTTGCTGGATTGTGAAGTCCGACTACACTAGCCAGGCTTGAAATGTCACCTGTTACAACTGTAAGCTTTAATTTGTATTTATGTTCGCAAATGTATTTGCACAGGCTTCAGTATCTTTTCTTCCAGTACTGTTTTGTTGCACAGTTTACTCTGGACCATGTATTGAGAGTTTACATTGTTAACTTGCTTAGCAGCGACTAACGGTAACTGTTGGTTGTGAGCAAGATCAAACTGCTTTGTTTCTTACATTACGTTTTTTGCGATAACCAGTCAACTGGAACTACGTCGTATATTAACGTTGATTAAGCGAAATGATAAATGTCACGCTGATCTATTGCCGTGTGAATGCACTGTTGAGATTGTTTTGTTCATCTTAAGCAGATATTAATGATAAATTTTGACTTCTTAATGCAATGTTACCTCCTGTCTTCGAATTTGTCTGCCAAATCATCAAAAAGTATGTTTTGGTTACGCTCAGTTTAATTGTACTAATCACATCCTTGTTTGTGCTGTTCATATTCTCTATATGTAACCAGCCTTTTGTTTGAACTTTATTTGTAAACAAATCTTTAATGCATCATGCGTATCAAAACACGGAATGCTTGTATAATTCAGTTTGAAACACTAGATTAAGTTTTGAAATAATTTACGTAGAATGGGTACGCATTAAGAAATCACTTATCTTGAGTTTTTTTGTGTGCGTACCATCAATAGCAATAATGCTATTTAATAATGCCACATCACACCACACCACAACTGTCAGTTGTTACAGAAATGTCTTCTGGTGTCTTACTGCTTTTGTTTTTATGTCACGAAAGTTTTGTTTCTCGCTTTAGTTTGATCTATTTAAGCAATGACAGATTTTAATTGATGGTGCGTGGTAGCTGAGTGAAGTACCCGAACTAGAAGCATGATTGTGTTCGTGTGTAGTTCCCAAAAAAATTTAACTTTGCCTGATGCCGTGCTAATGTTGAAAAAATGACAGTATACAATCCATCTTGCTTCTATTCTGGAAACATATTGGTGGCCTTTAGTTTCATGCAGCCGTATTAGTCAAACATTTTTTGCTAGCAAATATTAACTCGTACTTAGCCAACGAACGAGGTTAGCGCGGTCAGCGCAATATTGAACCGAACCTGTGTCACGACACAATTGCACTGTTGGTGTTTTACTAGCATCGCACGTCACTGGACTATGAAGGTACACCATGGTATGGGCACAATCCTCTCGTGCGCTGCTCGAATCCTGCGATAAAAGCGAAGCTGACTCTTGGTTTGAACAAGCAATACATTTTCAAGGTGAAGATTGATTAGAAGAGTTTTATCAATTTTGTGTACCTTGACAATCAGAAATTAGTTTACACAGAATTAACTTCCGCAGCAGTTTATTTTTGATCATTAAATAGAAAATATTTTAGGTAATTGTTAGAAAAAATTGTTTTAAGTACTAAATAGATCTCTGATGAAGTGCTGATAAGTTTTAGGTACAACCTTAATTTCTATCAAGTTGATCGCTTGTTCAAATCGTCAGCTTCGTTTCCGCGCTTGACCCGTGTTAGTAGTTGTCGTTCAGCGAAGTTCAATGCAAATAAAACCCCGTGCGATCGCGTCGTGATGCAGGTTCGGTTCCATACAGCGCTGACTACGTATTAGTCGGCCATGCATGATTTTATAGTCGATTTTTAGAATGCTTGACAATTCCAGTTTTTAGACAAAACATGCTTGGCAGGAAACCGATAGTTACTCATATGCTTCTATAATAGGATAAAAGATGTTGTTACAAGTATTAAAAAGCCGACGCATTGTCGCTTTTGGTTCGTGGTTCTTTAGCAACCCTAAGCGGCTATATCTGTTGGCTTTTTTAGGATGTTACTTTTTGTGGTGATTTTTCAATTTGCTGTTCTTGCTGTTGGACTGGAGCATATTTATCAGTTTTGTTTACCGAGATATAAATGGCTCAACATTTTGATTCAAAAAAAAATTTCCAAACAACGCTTAAAAATCTTAAATGAAGAATATTTTTATGAAAAAACTATTCTTTGTTGAGTTTGGACAGATTTGCACTCCTCCACCTCTCCCAATGTGCAACTGATTAAAATATATCTATTTTAAGTTTATCAGCTTATTTGAAGAAATTCCGCTGTTATAGAGTAGTATAAATCAAAAGTTTTGCGTGAACCTGTTGGCTTTGATTAAGCAGAAGTTAGATCGATAGCTAAGTGCCAAGCTGACATTAATTTTGCACACTAACTGTTTGTAGTATAGTCTCGTGAATCAGTTGTGATAACTTGTGCTTTGGCTGTACAGGTGCAACAAGATAGCGTAACCTTAGTTTTTACACTTAGTCTGACCAAAGCTTCAAAGGTCTTTGTTATAAGTGGATAAGAATTTGCGCCCAATATCCATAAGTTTGTAGTCAGACACATTTCTAAACCATTTATGCAGTACATATTGCGTATAAACAATGTTTTGCTTTTTTTAATTTAAAAATTGCAACATAATTCTGCACCCATGGAGATAACTGGAATGGCTACGAGAACTACTCAATACACGCTTTTTAATTGTTACAAAGTTGAAAGTGTATTCTGGATGATTCGAAATTTGATCTTAATTTTTATGAAAACAAATATTTAGACATTTGTTTTGAATTTTTTTGTAAAATGAATCCTAATACTTCCCACTCAGTGCAATTTATTTACCACTTGTTGCAATTCAAATAATTTTTTTCGAATTCTATTTTAGCTAGTTGCAGTATATTAGGTGCAGTACTACTGTTATTTATGTAATTTTCTTGCTATAAGTATGTACAGATTATTGTTACTCTTGAAATTGTTGATAATTAGAGAATATTTACAATAAAATACTTCCCCTTTCTAGTTGTGGTCATATAATAAATATGTTTGTAGGAATTCAGCAGTGTTTGTTGCTCGGGTAGAAAAACGCTAGCTAGCGATGCCTAAACTTTAACTTGAAAACAGCCCTCTTACGAAATTGCTAGCCATGCCATTGTTGGGTTGTCCTCCATGTCATGGCTGGATTGACCTCCATGTAATGGCTGGGTTGCGCTTCATGTCATGGCTGAATCACCCCATGCTGAAGCACCTCCCTCGCTCTTAGACGGAACTTCAGATCTTTAATCTTTTCTGGTCTTCTCTTTCCAACTGGAACTCTTCCTCTATTATTACAATCCACAAAATGAGAAAATCTCACAACTTTCTTGCTTCCTCACGGTCGCATTTCTCTCACCTCTTGCGTCTCGAAACTGTTTAAGCGCATGATTCTATCCCTTCTACTCTTCTTTTTGAAGTCTTAACTCCATTCTTTCTCACGTTCAGGCCAGTTTCCTCCATAGTTGGTTTACTTTATATCAATTTTTTCATATTTTTCAGTTCCTGTCACATGGGTTTTTACAAACCCAAGCTGTTCTCTCAGACAACTCTTTCTACTATATTTGTTTTAAGCTTTTGACTCTGTCTGGCATCCCGTTTATTCTACAAAGATTTTTTGGCTGATCTCCTTCCTTTTTTGAATATCTTTAGTTTTTTTTTCCAACAGGCGCGCAGGAGTGGTTTTTTTAAATCACAAAAATCGTTCTTTTCAAGTCTGTTGGATTGTTTGATAAGAATCCGTTCTTCCCTGTTCTTTTCTCTCTATCAATGATCTTGCATCTCTACGTTTTTCCGTCAGGTGTTTTTTTTATGCTGATGACCTGGCCATCTGGTCCACCTCCCTTTAGTTTGTGCTGCTGCGAAGGCCGCACAAGGGGCTCTGATTCGACTAGAGCAGCAGTTCTCAAGTTTTTTGGTACCGCGCTTCCCTTGAGCAATGGTTCCCCGCTTTACGCCCCCCACCCTTATAAGTAGTTACAAAAGTAAGTGTTTCAAGTGCATTTCATCAATATACTTTCTTTTTTCCCTGCCATTTTGATTATCTAAATTTATTACTTGCAGGAACTGCAACATGATAAAAACATAAACTTAGTCAATTGTAAGATTAGGTCTATTCTAGATTGCTTAACGAGGTTTACATATACCGCTCTACCACTTTAACAAACTGACTAATAGCTGCCTTAAATCATTCAGATGTTTCGCTGACTGAATTTAGTACAGCATGACAAGGTAGGCTACAGTCTACAATGTAGATTTGCGACCGCTAAATTATTAAAATGAAGCAAACACGATTGATGATTTAGTTGTTTTATGACATCACAGATTATTCGGTTTACGAAGCAGGATTATCATTTAACGGTAGGCTAGACTGCAACTTTATAGAGTAAAGTTGTTACTGGAATCAGTCAATAGTAGAACTCACACTTTATTAACAAATCGATTTCGCTACAATAGCATCATCAGTGTTGCGTAAAGCAACCGCAATGATAAATAATATTTACTAAGTCAAGTTGATCGGACAGGCTCACAACACTAACTCTATAATTAACCGAACTGACTCTAATAAGAAAATACTGCACACTGATACAACGATACGAGGTTTTCTTAACCGGAGCTGCTAAGTAACTGGAAAAATTAACAGGTTGCGAGAGTAATGCATATGATGACGATTATGACAAGGTACTACTAATAATCAGATTACGAAAATGAAGTACTGCAGGCGCAACAAACAGTTTATACAGACGAAGAAACCATTACAATAAAATTGTAATGCAAAATGAAAAAGTAATAACTAAACAGTGGCATTGAAAAGGCGTCAAAAATTTTTTGGTAATAAAGTTCTATTTATATTTATTGTAGCTTTTAATTTTTTGATCCATTTGCTTTCGCTAATATCAAGGTTATGGTAATATCTAGGTTCCTGTAAAAATATGACGTGGTAGCATTCACACATGTCTGGATGAGAACTAATGAAGTTTTTGTGGTGATTATGGAAATGAAGTAGAAGAGCAGCTTTATCAGTATGGTTTTGAGTGTTATTATTTTCCAAAACGTACGGTGATTAGTCCATCTAATTGAAAATTTTTTAGTTTGTCCAACCTAAATTTGATGACATAATTTGCATTGCGCTGCGTATATTCCGTAATTATCGCAAGTAAGGCGTTGTGGGAGAAAAATTGTTTGGTAGGCTACAATTACTAGCAATAATATCTCAGACAGTATTTAAGCACTGACAACCATACAATAGGCGAGTTAAGTGCCTTGCCCAAAGACACAACAAGCGAACTTGCCGGCTTGTTCTCCACAACCTCACCTAAATGCCAAACGCCAAGCAGGGAAGCTGCGGATACCATTTTTAAAGTCTTCTTCTTCTTCGAGTCCGTTTGAGCTAGATTAAGTTGCACCAAGCCCTTGCGATTTTTTGGCATTGCTGTTACATTGTGACAGGTCATCCATGGTGCAGGTTGTTCCATTTTTAAAGTCTTTTGGTGTGACTCGACAAGGGGAATGAACCCCTGGTCTACCGACTGTGAAGTGGACGCTCTAACCACTACACCAGGGGTCACCAACGCAGTGCCCGCGGGCGACAAGGCGCCCCCAGGACCCCTTTAAGGCGCCCGCGAAGCATGCGCCAAAAATAGCACTGTTACATAAGCAAATTCTTTCTTTTCTCTTGTGCGAAGATAATTTCTCTCTCCTTTCTATGATGCCATAGTTCAGGGCCAAGCGCGAAGATAATTTCTCTCTCCTTTATATGACGCTATAGTTTACGGCCACGTGTAGGCTCTCCTCGTTGTTCAGAACATGGGTTGGCTATATTTAGTAGCGACCGCTGACTGCGCAGGTAGCTGGTTATATTGTGAGGGTCAGTTAAACCGGCGTTATCGTGTTTAAATGGTATTATCGATTTGTGTTCTTTTCACTGGGACAACCAGTGTAGGAATAGCCTAATTTTAAATTGCAATTTAAGTGATAATTTGCAAAATAAATTGTGTATGTAAAACTAGTTAGCCTATTTTTTGTTGAATTATCACTACGGCACCAAACAAGCTTATTTGAATAGACTCTACAAGCACGGCTCATATTTCAATTCAATATGAATGTTTTACACATATTTTTAATTATTGCTCACATTGTGCTATTTTTTATTTATCAAATAGAAATAATTAAAAAATTTAGTTAGAAATATTTGATATCAAACTTGCGTCTTTCTAAGTCAAAGGTCAGTCCTGCAGTGCCGCCTCGCTTTTTCCTGACCTATTGACCACACAAAGTGACGAAGAGTTAGCTTGCTTGTGCTTTTGCCCTAAAAATCATGGCAGAAAAGCGAAAAAGGACATACGTTTTTAACGATAGTTGGGAAGAAGAGTTCTTTTTTACATTCTTTAAAGATAAATGTCTGTGCCTTATTTGCGGGACGACTGTTGCAGTACCAAAGCGGCACAATGTGGAAAGGCACTTCAAAACCTGTCACAGAAACTTTGATGTCAACTATCCACCTGGAAGCGCATTACGGACAGAAAAAGCTCATGGATTAAAGGCATCTTTAGACAAACAGCGGGCCATTTTCACGAAGGTGATGAAAAAATCACAGAATGCCACTGAAGCCTCGTTTAGAGCTGCGCAATTTTTGATAAAGAACAAAAAAACCTTTTCGGATGGGGAGGTTTTTAAAGAAACTATGATGCTCGTTGCTAATACATTATTCAAAGATGAAAAACATGGTCCTGAAGTCATCTCTGCGCTATCCGATGTTCAGCTTGGAGCAAGTACAATGGCAAGACGAGTGTCATCTTTGTCTGAGAACTTGACAGAGCAGGTGGATCGGGATCTTGCTGCATGCAGGTGGTTCAGTATGCAATGTGACGAGTCAGTAGACAGCGCAAGCACGGCTCAGCTGATGATATTCATCCGAATGGTGTTTGATGATTTTTCCACAAAAGAAGAACTGCTGACACTCCTGCCACTGAAGGCAACAACGCGGGGAGTTGACATATACACAGCTGTCAAAAACTTCTTCGTCGAGAAAAAGGTGCCATTAAATAAGTTGACATCAATAACAACAGACGGGGCACCAGCCATGACGGGTAGGCATGTGGGATTCATTACACGATGCAGGAATGATCCGGACTTCCCAACGTTTCTGCACTACCACTGCATCATTCATCAACAGGCGATTTGTGCGAAAGTTACCGGCTTTGATCACGTGATGACTCCTGTCGTAAAGATCATAAACAGCATCCGCTCCAAAGCAAAACAGCACAGAATGTTTAAGATGCTGCTAGATGAGCTGTCCGCTGAATACGGTGACTTGCTATTGCACACAGAAATAAGATGGCTCAGCAGGGGACAGATTCTAAAGCGTTTTTTGTCACTTCTGAGTGAAGTCAAAGAGTTCATGCTTTCCAAGGGAGAAGACGCATCGCTGCTTGAAGAACCAGAATGGTTGCTTGACCTCGCATTTTTAATTGATTTGACTAAGAATCTGAACCGGGAACTGCAAGGAAAAGACAAAACTGTTGCTCACATGATCAGTGCAGTAAACGCATTTAAAGCTAAGATGAACATTTTCTCTGCGCAGGTGGAAAAGAAAAAAATGCTGCATTTTTCTTCTGTGCAGGCAGTGTTAAAAGACAATGTATCTGCATCTGCAGCTTTGGATGAAGTTGTAACAAAGTACTCCCAAGTCATAAACAGATTAGGACAGGAATTAGAAGACAGATTTTGTGACTTTAAGAAGCTTGAGCCATGCGTGTCATTTGTTACAAATCCTTTCATGAACGTAGACGTAACTTCCACTGCTAAGCAGCTCAGTGATTTGTTCAGTTTGAGCGCTACTGATGTCGAGATGGAAATCTTAACGCTGCAAAATGACATAAACCTTAAAGCTCATCAGTCTGCACCAAACTTTTGGTGCCTTGTGGACAGAGAGAAGTACAGTGGTGTGTGCACAGCAGCTATGAAAATTGCCAGCATTTTTGGTTCAACCTATCTGTGTGAATCGGCCTTTTCCAATATGAACTTTATCAAGAACAAACACAGAACACGCCTGACTGATGCACATTTACAAGATTCACTACGAACTGCTGTGTCAAATTATTCACCTGATTATAATGCACTGGTGAGCAGCATGCAGTGCCAGGCCTCCCACTTTCATAAAAAATGATCTAACGAATCAGACATTCTTTTCATTTAAAGAGCAGCAATATTCATCAGAAATATTGCACATAATGTTAAATGTTCAGAAAGCATTTGTGAGCTTGTTAATGGAAATAAGTGTTGTCTCTTTGGTTTAAAAAATGTTGCATTTGTATTAATTATACAACACTTCAAATATATTTGAGTAAATAAATGTTTAATGTTGAAACATGTTTTTCTATTTATTATTGTTATTGCAGTGTAAATGACTGATAATTGTGGAAAACAATTATTATTGATATGTGAGAAATAATTTCACAGCATTATGATTACTGCTATTTTAATATCATCATTATAACATTTAATATCCATGCAGTTTTGTTATTTAAGAAGTTTGTAGCAAACAGGTCGTGTGCCCTTCATGTTACTCCATGCTCATGAAGTAGCCCTCGGCCTCAAAAAGGTTGGTGACCCCTGCACCACACCATCGCATCGGTTGATCCCAATCAAGCTACACGTAATTTACATTCCTCTTCGTTTCAATCCCACTCCAGCTTTTTTGGGTCAGAATCGACCACACTCTTTCCTTTTCTGCACATGTGTCTTTACTTAGGGCCAAGTTCTTCCATCATCTCAGGGCCTTGTGCTGTTTATCGGCCTCCTCATGAGGTCTCTCCAAGGAGTTCCTTACTATTTTTCACAATGCTTTTCTTCGGCTCGTTCTCGCTTATACTTCACCCGTATTTCCATTTCTCGGCGTTACCAACGATTTCATGAACCGTCTTCGACTGCTTCTCGTCTTCCCTATCCCTCTTCCCTCTGAGAGGTATTCACACCTTCCCTACGAGTCACCCTGATTAATTTTGCTCTGTCATCTTATGAGCGGCCTTCTGTCTTCCAACTTCCTTCACCATCTCAGGCTTTGCTAAAGTTAGAATGAAACCTAGAATTCCAGTTCTCTTGGAGAGGCTTTACGTCGACTCACCCGCTCACTCATTCTCCTTTTGCCCCAGTGAGGTCTTTCTGCTTAGCCTCCCTCTCCTTCTTGAAATCCATCTTCCTTCATCGTGGAGATCACTCCTACTTCTTGCTCGCTCTGACCCTCTCTTTTTCGCGAAGGTGCGACTCTTTCCCGTTTTGGAAAATGTGACTGAACCCCAGTTGCTGGGAACTATGGCAGTCACAAAGAAGGAAGCACGACAGTGATCTTTTTATTGCATTGATGTTAAGGCTATAATTAACTCAGTTGTGGCAGACAATCGAAATCACGTCCGTCCTCCACGAAGTCCAGCGATGAAAAAGGTTGTGGCAGATAACTAAAACACGTCCGTCTGCCACGACGATCAACAACAAAATAGAGCTGAAAATATCAGACCGCATGATCGGCAACAAAATACTCCACACGTCACCAAACGCTAGGTCGCTGCACACGTCTATATAAGCCAGGTCACTGTGCACGTCACATGAACAAAAGACGGCCGGAAAGGCAAGCCGATTAACGAGCTACCATGAGAAGAAAAATAAATAAACATTACATAGCCCTAATAAAAAAAAAGAAAAAGAAATGTGTGTGAATTTAGACACATGCAATAATAATAAACGAATACGCGGTGCAATACCAAACGCAAAAAACTCTTGTCACACCACGACGCGTGAATTAAAAATAATCTGTAAAACTACATGCTGCTGTACTTAACCAGTCTATGTAGGGGACCTCGCGCCAACAAGCCAGCGCGGACAATTACTCCAGCCGCCAACTACAGGGACTATTATTTAAACCGATCATCACAAGTACATAATATATATCAGTCCACGGCTAGATTGCCGGAAAGCCATACAAGCTGAGGTTCCTGACGTGAGGTTACATCGCCAGGTGTGCGAACTATAGGAGCACGATATTCTTTAAGCGGAGATAGCCGAGCGGCTACAAACCTGACGGTGGATACTTCGTCAGTTAATAGTACTTCATTAGTAAAATCGTAGGATAGAGCAGCAACGGTGCGCGAGCTGGGCGTCAAACTAGGGACGCACGAAGTTGCAAAATAGCAAACACAGCTCGTACAGTAAACAAATAAAATCTCACACATCAGCGGAAGCAAAGTGCTAAGCCGCCGAAAGCAAACTGACAAAAAACAATATAAAAAAAGTGAAAAAGATGTCTCACATGGCAGCTCGAAGAAGAGCGAGGCGCAACACGCTACACCGCTTTGGCTCTCTCCCTCATCACAATCTTGTGATTTATTGAACCGACGCGATGGTGTAGTAGATAGAGCGTCTGCTTCGCAGTCGGTAGACTAGGGGTTCATTCCCCTTGCCGAGTCATACCAAAATACTTTAAAAAATGGTATCCACAGCTTCCTCGCTTGGCGCTCGGTATTTAAGGGAGATTGTGGAGAACACGCCGGCAAGTTCGCTTGTTGTGTCCTTGGGCAAGGCACTTAACGGGACGCCCCCACCTTTATGTGGAAGACAGGTGGCCCATAAATTTTTGATAATAAATTGTTGGTGATGAGACTTCACTGACCGACCCCTCTACAGCGTTAATAGCGAAGTGACAGTTAATTGCATCCAGCCACATGTTGAATGTTAAATAGTTTTGAAGGAATTGAATGATGCAGACTAGGGGTTCCCAGCCAGCATCTTAGGGGGTGCGTGATGGTCATTCAGATTTTTGTGTTGTAATACTGTACTGTGATGCTCAGTTCATCCCGTGCTAATTGTTCTACACAATCTGTTTCTACTTACAGCATGCCTAGTGCGCGGCCTTCAATTCAACCCGAGATGATGCTGGTCTCCAAAAAAAAGGTCAACACATGCAATTTCAGCCGCGACTTCAAATTTGGCCCACTTCTTGGCCTGGGACATGTTGTGAATTCGTCACATGTTAAAATATTTTAGAGGTGCAAGAACATATTACGATATTTTAAGGGTGCGAGAACATATCAAAATACTTTAGGGGTGCGGGCCATTACAAAGGTTGGGAACCACTGATATAGACAAACCTCTTTTCTACTCAATTGTTGAATTTTGAAATTATGTCGTGCTATCTAAATTCTTCCAAAAGAAGTTGGTTTCTATGTTAAGGTATCAAAAATTTCGCTGCTACACCTAAATGCGATGCTGATGATTTCCTGCTTTGCTTGGACTGGAAGCTGAGCATGATGAAACATCCACGCCGCATACTCAATCAAGAAAGGAGAAAACGATGATGAAGTGGTTCTTTATCGGATTACATTGGAACATTGAACTGCTCAGTAAGCATGTCGTGAGGAACAACTTCTTGTCACTTACAAATATTCATGATAGGCACATAGGAGAAACACTTTGCGGCAATAGACCTGCTGGAGGTAAAAAGGTACGATATTGTGTCAACAGCGCCAGCAGCTTCAAAGCAGGTTTGAAAGCCAGTGAACCATAATATTTTTTTTCAACTGAAAAAGGGTTTTTCTGTTATCAGAGGTAAAAATGTATCTCAAAGAGAATCATTTCGGATTTCAGAAGTCTGCACTTTCCTAATAAACCTATCTTCTGGTTTCGACGACATCAACGGATTTTCCAATTCTGTTTTGTTTTCTATGACTGACGCTTAGATATGTCCTGTTTGAGTTTGGCTCTCCCCGTCATTTTGTCTCACAATCAGTGAAGCAGTTAACAGAGGATTTCCACCTTCCTGTGATCGTCTTCTTATAGGCTGCAATAGGCTCCCACTTCCAGTCACGAGTTTCCTTCAGGCAACGACATGGAAAATAAACAATTAATGGGAACCGCTGCTTCAGTTATCCACAGGCCTAGCAACCTTTTGATTATCTTATTTTTTGTATCCACTTATTTTCTCTCTCGGCTTGGGTTTGTACTCTCTCCTTTAAATTTTTGACACACAACTACTCTCATCTTCACTGAATTTCTTTTGCTTCCCGGTCATGCTCGCTATGGTTTGTATCGCTTTTGCTGCAACACAAACAGTCTTCTTTTAAATTCTCGTCCCCAGAACAACGAATTGTTTGTGTAGGGCTGGTAGCCATCCGACTCATTACACATTTTACCTCGTTCTATTCTAACCGCTATGGACTGTTTACAACACGCTCTTTTTTGGTAACTTTTTCATGTCATAAATTCAGCGGACGGGGGGAATTGCCCGGCACCGTGGACTCCATAATCGACCGCTCCGTACCATGGTCCTGTGGAATTGGTCGGGCAAAAACTAAGAACAACAAAGGAACTTATTGCACTGTAACTGGTTTCCAGCATATTTCTATCCGGCTCCTCCCTTCCGTTTCTGGTTCAGTAGCCGACAGTTTTATTCTTCAAACTAACACCTAAAGAAGCCGAACGAGACCTACCCATCTGAAAAATTTTCGCCGACCAATATCACCTCAAACAAGCTTCGCTACACACAACAAATTGATTGAAGGAACAAATTTTTATTTATCGTGAATTAATTAAAATTCCTCACTTTTGAACAGGGTAAATCACAAAGATTACTATCAAAATCATAAAAAACAGCATCGGCCAAATACAGAGCGCAAATCAGGCAACACCCTAAATTTAATTGCATTTGCAACTGGCTTTAAATAAGGGCATGGCCATAATACTAATGCTTAAAATACTCGTACTTAAAAAAGTTGAAAACACCTTATGGTAGAATAGTAAAACATTGCAAAACAGAAATTTTTTGAAAACAGTTACTTTTGATCCGCCTGAAGGACAAGAAAGTTTAAGTTCTACTGCTCATCTAGAAAACTCGTCTTTCTAGATGCTAATCACTGATTTAATCACTAGGTTTTCAAGCAGAAAAATGTTGAAATTTCATCAGCAAGAGTATTGTGAATGTTAGTGAATAGAATTCAAGCAAAAATTCAAGTAAACGCAGTCATTGCTCTGTCATGTCAAAAATTAGGATATCTAATTTTTGGACGTTATATTCATTGCAGTGTAGTTATCTCATAAGATTTTGTGAATAGTTGGTAGCCTGGAACACAGTACATCCAATCAATTTGAATCTCCAGCAATGTTTGAATGGTTCTTAAGGTAGACCCAGTAGATGTTTCTATGGTTGCTGCTTGCGTATACTACACGCTTATTTATTAGTATATACGTCAGTCACATAATGCTTGTTTTGCTTTTGTAGTTCACTAGAATGCCATAGCTTATTTAATAACTACAACAAAGCAGTCAGAATAACCTTGCAGAGGGTGATAGTGGAAACAAACCAGCATAAATTGATCAGTCAGCGAATAAGTGGAGAAGGGATCTCATTTAAAGCACGTGATGGCACTGGAGGACAGGAGCGAGATTTATTCCTCCTGGACAAAATTGTTTTGATGAAGGCGCCTGAAACGGAACGAAGCGTGTTGCTCCGTTCCTTGGCAAGTGATCCTCTCTCAAGTGCCAGTTCAACCTCACGATTGAGATCTGGCGTGGTTCTCCCACTTGTTGCTTTGAAATTATATGCATGTATAGATCTGCGATTTGAATGAAGCTCAAGCGCATCGTCAAGAGATTGATTAGAATTCATCTGGGCCAAGGAAGAATGTTTGCCTTCAAAATCACTTGATGATCCAGTTTGAGCAATAATTGGAGCTGAAAATATAGATGCTATAATCCACTGAAGAACACAAACAAGTTTCGAAAACACTTTTGCATAAAGGTTAATGTAAAAGCGAGTATAGCCGTGAGCACTCTCTAAATTGATACCAACCGGTTTTACCCTGCTCGGCGGTTGAAAAATCTTAATTTATCAGGCTGATAGCCTTTTCAACTTATATTTTCTTGGTCAGCACATTCAGGAAGAATATGGCTAATAAGTCAACAATCATCCAATAAAAAAGCCAAAAACTAAAATCGCTTCCAAAACTTCAAAGATTATAAAGCAGTTAAAAATTTCTAGAAAACCAACTTTCTCCACACCTGTTGGGTCTTTTTAAACTTTTTTTATATCTTCTCATGTTATGGTTACGGGACAAGTTTTTTCCGGTTATGCTGTAACATCTCTAGGTTCAGTCTGGCACGCTTTTATAACATTTCGAATTCACTGTCATTATCACCGTGGACGGAGCTCTATCGTACTCGGCCACTTAGGCAACAAATATGAATGAAACCAAACATCCTAATTCCACTAAGACGTAAATAGGCAAAAAATTCGAGAGTACAAACAAACTAGTTAAAGTTCTTAGCACTTTATAACCTATCCTACATTTGCTCAGGGAAGAGCATGCCCTATCATTGCTATACCCCAGTATGCCAGGCATCGCATAACCAAATAGCATCAATACATATTAACCGGCAATTACCTTTCTCAGTAAATTTGCTCTTTTGTCCATCATTTTGTGTGGGTGTTAGAACGTTAATGGTGGGAGGCTGTGGGAAGATTAAGGATGGCTCGTCAACCATAACACTATCATCAGAGCAGGAGCTTGCGTCATTTATCTCTTGAATTTCTTCAGAAGGGGTGCGGAAAATTTTTGGGGACTTTTTTGGTTTTGAAGTCAAATAAGCTTCCGGAAGTTTTGGCTCTTCTCCTGTATCCATCGCCATGTCATCATCTGGCATGTAGTCATTAGATACAATGATCAGCTGATCGCTGTTTTGATACGCTTCGACGCTGTTGTCATGTGACTGCGTCACAATGAAATCATCTACATAATTGCTGGCGTTCGATCGATGTGTGGCTGCTAAACGAGGTTTCATTTTCTCTTCAAGAAATTCAGAGTTCTCCACTTTGCCGCTGATTGCGTCATTGCTTGTGCTGCCGTTTTGCTTTTGCTGCTTGAAGCGCATTTTAAACGGCATCACGTGACTGGGACTGCATGGCAACGACGAGCTTTCGCTTTTGAGCCGGTTGGTGCAACGCTGCTGAATGTTTGCCGGGTTGTGCCACCACGAGTTGAAAGAAAAATGAGATTCTTCGCCCACAGCTCGACGCGTGCGGGACTCACTTTTGCACGTAAACCGACCCTGCTTCGGATAGTTCACTAATTCACGGTCGAGCTCGTCAAAGTGAGCCGGAGTATCAACCAGGTCGTTCGAGGAGAGCGACATCTTCATTGTTGAGCTGCTTTGTCGCTTTCTACTTGGACTTAATGGGATCGGACTTGAGGGATCGGAAAGATGAAGTTTTTTCATGGGGGAGTAAAGAGCGGGGGAATAGGGAGAGCTGATTGAGGATGGACGATTGGGGGTTGAAGGTGATAAAGATAGTCTAGAGGTTGGGGTGTTAAAATGCCGAGGGGAATGGGAATTTGGAACTTGGAGATAATTTCCCAGGAATTTTGTTGGATGATCTGAAAATATTAAACTCTTCAATGATGCCCAAACTAAAGTATTTCACAAAAAAGCGAAGCAGGCTCACCTTTTGATTTCTTATCTTTAGGACATGATAAATTAAGCGGCTCCGTTTGTACGTCCGCATTTTGGGAGTTTAAAAATTCTTTGGTGTCTTGTGGTCGCCGCTTAGGCGAAGCTGCAATAAAAAAAACCTCATACTTGACGCAAAAAAAACAACTTTGGTATCTTTACATCTATTTTTTGATCGTCAAGCATATGCGGTTATAGGTTATCAGATATCGCTACAAGCCAAAATCGGTTTGACGCTGCTCACAATCAATTTATTTCATTGGGCTTGGGTTTGCTTTTTTAGCAAAAACAGTTCACGGCCGTTTCTTCTACTTGGTTGCAGTGTTTGTAGTAAAACAGCAAAGCTGTGCAGACAGTACTGACGAATAACTTCGAGGTGCTTCTGAATATACGACAATCTAAGAATCAATAACGTTTTGTGTGGCCAGAAAACAAAAGTTGACTAATGAAACTTTGAAGTAAGTTTGCAACAAATCCATTAGCTTTTGTCAAAAAGACGAACCTCCACGGTATTTGTCCACAGTCCTCCGTGGAGATGGCATGCCGCTTACTGATTTTGATTTAGGTTTTCTAGACCCTCGAAAGAAATGTCCAGGTACGAAATCTTCCTCAGGTCGTTTCAACTGAATGTAGGGGATTTTCTTCATGGTTTGGTTACTTTGTTTCACTGGAGACTTCTTTTCGTCTGCTAAACAGTGTTAAAGATTGATTTGTTTGCTTTTAAAGCTGAAAACTATCAAAACATTTGGATAGCTAATTAAGCTTTACTTTAATTTTCGTTTGTAACTGAGCAAATATATACTTTACAATATTAACAGGCAGGTGTTGGGCAGTTACTGAACAATTTCTGAAACAGGGAGCAATTTTAGGGGCCCTAGACAATTCTTTTATGACGTGTGGCACCACTAAACTTGTCTACTCACGGCTAAACTGAGCTGCACTGTATCCTCCTCACGTCAGAGGGGTAATGTCATCGTATTTGAAGTAATCTTAGCCCAAGGCAATAGATATTAGCTTTGTTTTTAAATCCTAACAAGTCAGCTTACGTCTATATGCAGCTTGCAACTCTGCAAATGTTGGTCTTCTTAACTCCATCATAGGAACTCCTTCTTTGGAACGGAACCCTACAGCAGATTTTGGTTCTTCACTTCGATATCCTGTCAAAATCAAAATTTTTGGATTGACAGCTAGAAAAAATGTTAACCAAAAACACCAAAACAACATTTATTCCTCAAAATATGAAAATAGATTTTGTCGATTTTTTGGAGAATCATTTGTTTTCACTCACTTTTGCGCATGTGCTGCGAGTTAGAAAAAATGATTTAGTTGTCATCAAAGAGAAAGAAGGATTAAAATATGTGACAATATAGAGCGAGCTTATTTTACTTGAGGATGAAGGAAATTGAAGAAAGTTTGGATAGGAAGTTTTAATAGATGTGAACTATGAAAGGCAAATATTTAAACTTGACGTGTGTTTCGGGTGTTGATGGTAAACACGAGGCAAACACATATAAAGCTTGTTCCAGACTTCTTAAAGTCATTTTAGATGTAGTTAATACTCTTTTTCCTCAGTTGAAAACTACACCAAAGCAACTCCTAAATAAAGCTCAGCACCTACTCCCTCTAAATGGACTATCCAGATAAATTTCTGTCGATGGAGCTTTGTAATACTTTTCAAAAGAAAGTAAACTCAATAATTTAGAACAGCTTAGGCTCTTTCAAATGAGTAATTTCAACTGCTCTAAATAGCTTCTAACGTCATTAGAATCAGAAATCAAACTACCTTATACAATTGTTTATTCGACTAGAAGTTAAAGTTTCAATTAAAAATACAGGTATCTATTTCAAATGATACAAACAGTTTACAATGGACTTGTTACGTTTCAATCAGCTTCATTCTGTCTAAGGTCTAGAATTGATTTTCACTCAACTCTTCATTATGCAAGGTTCTACACCGGAAACAGTAACCGAATAAACATTGAGTCGCTAATTATGTAAGTTTAAATACAACTGCAACAATTTTGGTCAGAGTTTAAAGCTTTGTGACACCGAAAATAAGTTCATTTAACATCGAAGTAAACACATCGTCACTGTAACACTTAAATGAGTTTTCAGTTTCGAGACTTTGCGATGACGAGTCAAAGTCCTTTTCAATGCGTTGCGAAAATAAGTCTTGTGAACTACTATTGCCGTCTAGCGATTGAAGATGGTGAATGCCAAAAATTTAATTGCATTTAATCTTCAGCAGCATATAGAATAGATGTATTTGCTACTAGCAACAAGTCATTATAGTTGTAATGTCACTCGATCGTTGACATCCGATGAAAAATCCCTGCACGCAACGTCTGTCACGTTTTCTAGTGCAACTTGCAGCTAAAGCAACAGTGTTTATACGCTAAAAAGATTTATATTTTTTACAAAAAACATCGAGAAGCTACAAAAGGCAGCAGAAAATGCGGTGAGTAAAGATCTTAACCTTTTATCACGTGTAGACACATAGAATTGTAATGCAGTTCAAACTAGGATCAAAAATCGCTTTTCAAAGAATAGTAGCAAAATATTCTAAAACAATTTCCTTTTTTTTGAAATTAAAGGATATCTAAAAAAGCCGCTTTAGCCATTCAGAGAAAGGAGGCCTAACGCTTCATGCAGAGCCTCAATAAACATACATGAACTGCTCTCTAATAAAGGTTTATTAAAAATATCACCGTTTCAAGAAACAATGTTAACACAGTTATCAAGCTGTGATTGAATGCAGTAAACATTTCGCGCAGTAACGTACTGCACATAAGCATTTAGGTAAAACAGGTAAGTTTGAAGAAACAGTAAAATAAAATGTATGCATGAAAAATGTCAGCTTACATGGGGTTTGCAAGCCGAATTGATAAGCAGAGAAAGAGAAAGACACCTATTTTGCAACATCCGATTTTTATCCCCGTTATGAAAGATGGCTGAATTTACCTTAAATTTCTGACCATCATTTTGCTCTGCTGATGAAATTTTCTTTTCTTAATCCAACCTTAATATCCTCTTGCACTTGCCTTCTCCTTGTCATCTTTGATTGCTCTCGCTTTCTTCTTCAAATCACTTCAACATTTAATGGTCTTTTTAACACATCATCGCAACTCTCCACAGATGTCCATACCATCGCACTCCGTTAATTTTTCTAGTCTATCCAGAGTTTCCTTAGTGAACTTTTGGATAATTCTTTTATCCATCAGTTAACACTACACATTCTTCTTCTCATTGCTCTCTTTACTCCTCTTGAAATCGCTATTTCATTTTTCCTTAGTCTTACTCCCAATCAACAAAAACGTTTATCGATCTCAAACAGATTTACAACTTTTTGAAAAGTTTTAGGATAAAACTCTGGAACATGCACGAAGTAAAGCTATTCTATGAACAGATCCGTGATCCCAGTTGCTTAGCCTAATATGAATGTGGTTTTACTTTTATATAAATCTTCCTTCTTCGGTCGTTGATTTGTAAACGCTTGAGTATCTGACGCATGCCGCATCGTTGGCTTTGATTTTCCGAGATAAGCTTGGTATTCCTGAAAATATTCAGTGTAAACTTGTATGATATGTACGGGCATGAAATACCATGAAATGAACAAAAAAAGGTCTACAGCTTCTGATACAGCAACCATGAATAGTCACTGACCTTACTAGCGTTTTACCCTGAGGGTAGAATAGGGAAGTTGTTTGGGTAAGAGGCAAATTTTGGGCACCCACCAATGTCAGTCCGTTTTTTTGGTCCTGGAACTACCAGTCTCAGTTTGCTTTTATTGCCGGTTTGAAATGAACTGCTGCTTTTTCCTAACCTGTTCTTGATTAACTTTTCATTGAGACTTTGGGTATCAATTTCTGATGCGCGTCTATCGAAGGCAAGGGGTGGGGTAAGCTCAATAACAATTTTATAAAGAGCATCGCCCAAGATTATATACGGATGATGGTCAAAAAGGCCAAGTTCCTCTCACTATGCAGCCTACGTTGTACTTTTGCACAGTTAATGTATTGGCCTTAATCTTTTGTCTCATCGATTGTTTTGTTAGACATTTTTTGCAATTTTATGTTGTCCTCGGGATCGGCCGTAAAGCGGCATGACGCGAATTATATGAAAATTTGTTTAGGTCTACATGGGAATTTCCAAGCTTCAGCAATTTACTTGAACTTCTTGGAATTACTTTCAATAATTTTACAGCAAGTTGAAACCTGCCAAGGGAAGAAAGCATCGTAACGCGTTTTTTTCAAAAACAAAACAATAGTCGTCGTGAGGTTTAAACTCGGACCACAATATCTTTTCCTCATAAAAGAGCGCTTCAACCCTTTCCACCACGCCACAATAAACAATTCGGCAGTCGCGATATTTAGGGGAGCATGGTCCTAACAAATAGGCCAGCGAAATGACGAAGCAATTACGACACAGCAGATAACTTGAATGCTTTAACTTTAACTTTCTTGAGGTTAACTGCATTGCATTTGAATGCGATTCCTACAGGCAGAGGCAAATGCGAAAGGTAATTTAAATTAATACCCTCAGGAAAGCCATCAAACCATGCCCGGTTTTACTAAAAATCCATCTGCAACCAAATTTGGGGAAGCAATATCTGGTGTTTGCGACTGTGGATTAAGTTATGAGCAGTTAATGCCCCATTCCATATTGTGACAGCATATGATGGCGCTGTGTTCCCAACACGAAGAAATTGTAGGTAGGAAGCCAAGCACAGCAAGTGCACATGGAGTAAACCAAGTTGAATGCAAAGAAGACTACGTTGAAAAGCAAAACCACTTCCGTCAAATTCACCACTGCAGCCAGTGAGCTCAGCATCACTTTCTCGGATGACTATGGGCAGTAGTTATTCCCTGAAGATGCTACTAAAGAGTTTTTTCAACAATGTGCTACGTTTTGAGCGGAAATTTCTTAATACAACTCAAAACACATATTAAAAATCTCCTTGAGGAATTTCCTTTACAGCCATGCTAGTTATGTGTGGTAATGTTTGCGTGATAAAGAATTTTCGTGATTGCAAAGACAGCGGATTGAAAAATATCACTGCTCGAGTGAAAACAAGGGAAGCAACGTTGACAACAGCACTGCACTTTGTCACAAGCAATTTAGGAATGGATTTTGAAGATGTGTTTTTTGATCCTTGAATCAATAAAAGATAAAAGTTGATTAAAATTCTATATAACTATCATTGTAACTACCATGGGTGATTGAGTAAGAAATCAGAAATCAGGGTATCGGTCTTGTACAACCAAGAGCAATAACCTTTTGGATGTTAATGAATTCGTGCAGTCTATACGGAAATTAACGCAACTTTTGAAATTAAATGGCTCTTTCCGGTCACCAAATGTTAGTCGTGATCTGACGTCACCACACTGCTCGCTTTTAGTAGCTTCTGTAGGTTCCGGTTAGCGTTTGTGGCTCAAAGCTGATGATTAAAACTTTTTTTCTGACAATTTTGACCACGATTCTTCATGTGAACAACCAGCTTTTTTGAAAGGCCGCTTATTTGGGAGAATCGAAACTTTCATTTATCCTGATCATCTTCAGGAACCACCAAAAATCGCTCCGTTACCGCGGCCCGATGAAAATGGAAAATAAAAGCAATCCGTAAAAATGTAAATCAATGAACCATTTGTGCAGCGATGGTTCGGTGTGTAACAACTTTTTGAAATAAAATAAGTTGCAGGCTCAACTCAAGATCTGGTTAGCAACAAGTCGATTAACTTTTTCCCCAATACTCCACTAATATTACACACTTTGTTTCCATTTTTGTTGATGCATATCTTCCTCCAACTCTGCCACCAAATAATGCTTCACTCCGCCCATGGTTACAAGACCAAACGTTATTTTGTAAAACTATCTTACAGCGTTCTTCATACACAAACAAATCAACCGACAAGACAAATCAATTGTGATGTTAAAATGCAGTAAATGCTTTTGAGTTGAAATATATGCAAAATGCTCTGGTAAACAACTACGTATCTCACCCCGCTTGGTGTTCAGTGGTGGGGGTTATGTGAACAACAAAACTCAAAACCATGCACAGTAAGTTTACATGGCTTAACAAAAATTTGTTTGGGGCCAAAAAACCATCACAATCAAAGCTGCACTTCGGAGAGGGGGTGCAACATTAGTAGCTTTTTGATGATTGCACCCTCCTGACGTTTTTTTTAAATTCACTTCCATCGAGACGCTCCTCCCAAGAAACAAGCTCATAAGCCCTGAGTTGCAGTAATAAGCTGCGTAATGTTTCATAAATCTGTCAAAGTGTCTCATCATCTGTGTGATCACTGCACATACATTCCTGTAAACATGATTCCACTCATCGCACGCCCACTGTTCTTTTGTACATTTCTTTGAAAAAGAAAGCGCAGTAACGGATTGGAATTCAATTTTACCCAAATCAATATTAAACCAAAATAAATTTGCATTCTATTTTAACGCTAAAACAAATAAAAACTTTGCTAAGAAGCCAGCTCCAATACAGGAAATTACGTATTACAACTACATTGCATCTTTTTAATGAATGACTCATTCAAATACAAACCTAATTAAGAGATGATGCGCACGTTTTTGCTCAAGGGGTAAGAGCTGCGATAAGCGAGTGCTTTATAATAATCAGAGTAGTAGGGCTAAAAAATACGGAAACACTGCTGGCTGAACAAAACATATTCTAGAAAAGGTGCAACCTCGATAGACGAGGCTGCGTTGTTCATAATGTCAACCTCTCACATCAAAGCTGTATCTGTCAGATGCTCTTTTAATAAAAGTGGATTTATACAAAAATTTTGGTAACCGGTTTCTAGTACCACAATTAAACCTCATTTAACTCCAATTGGTTATCGAGGTCGCATTTACGATTCATTTTTGATTTGCATTTGAACTGAGAAGAAAAAAGAAATGTTTTTTAAGAAAAGAGAATATGCATGCGTTTATATTGCAAGTTTACCTAACTTCCATTCTTGAATGTGGCTGAGCTGGCAAGCATACTTCACTTAAGAGTGAATGCTTGAAAATTAATCTTCACGCAATTAAAGTACAACAAACTCACTGCAATGTCTTTCTTGGTGAAAGAAAACATGATGCCGTCGTCAATTTCTCTAGAGTTTTTATAATGGCTGAATAGCTCGTCTTTGTTCCTATGATTGCCTGTCAACGGAAAATTATTATGAATTAGTTTCACTGGAGATTTATATAACCAAAATTCTTGCAGAATAAGTAATGCAGGATCGATGGCGTCGAGGTCAAACCATTTGCCTAAAAAGGCATTATTGGTGCAAACCTCGACTGAGTCATATCAAGACTTTTTTATAACATTGTATTTACAACTTTCCTGGTAGGCACTTAGCACGATAGAGATGTGTAAAAATCCGGCAAATTCGCTGGTTCTATCCTTGGGAAACGCACTTCAAGGAATTTCTTGGTTTTTATGTGGCAGACAGGTTGAGGGCCGAGCAGTCTAACTGTTGTGGTGGCCCAGTCTAATTAAAGACATGCGAGCAGAGCATACTATAAGCTCATACGCCTAAATAAACAATTACAGTATTAAGAACGCAATACAGCCTGCAACATAACTACTGTTTTTATTTATTAGTTTTCTTTGCTGAATTTGTGGGAAAACAACAAGGACACCACGTGTGGTAATTTAGCTGTACACTCGTCCAAACAGTTTTATTTGACTTCAGTTTCAAACTGCTCGAACTGAATTATCAGCAGAAAGCAACATCTTTGTAACACCATCACAAAGGATATGACAATATAATCACAAAGTTAATGTTGAGGTCTTTACTTTTAATTGCATTATTTTGACAGCCTCTATTACAGTCTTGTAGGATTTACCTAAATTGCTGCAGTTTTTTCCATGCAGCAAAATGCTTTTATTTTTGAAAAGCATTAAACAACGTAATCTAATTTTTTAGAAACTTTATACCTTTCCTATACACAAAGTTTGTGGTGAACAAACAAACCTCATTATAAGATCATAAATGCTAATGCTTATGTCCGAAATACAAACTAATTTTCAAAGAGCGTTAACTCAATGTCACTTGATGTGATTCCATTTTATTTACCACTTCTAAATGTGATTAAATAACAAGTAAAATGCCTCAATAACCAAACAAACAAAAGTATAAATAGTTGCCTACGAGATGTATCAAATAAACTTTTAGCAAAAGTAAGTGACTGCGTAATGATACACAACGATACTGCAAACTCTTTATGCATCGAGTTTCTGAGAGGTGTATTTACATTATAATTTTAAAAGGAGTCATTAGTAATGAGAATGATCCCCTTGTTTTCAGTAATTCGGAAATTCGGTTTCGAATAGCTCAACTAATGTTTGGCAGTTGAAAGCTATTTGAGCGTGTGAAATCAAATCTTGAGGTATGATATTTGAAGGTATGAAATCAGACCTGGAGGTATGATATCTGAGGGTGTGATATCAGACCTGGAAGTATGATATCTAAGGATGTGATATCAGACCTGGGGGTATGATGTCTGTGGGTGTGATATCAGACCTGGAGGTATGATGTCTGAGGGTGTGATATCAGACCTGGAGGTATGATGACTGAGGGTGTGAAATCAGATCTGGGGGTGAGATATTCGTGGATGTGTAATCAGACCTCGGAGTATGATATCTGAGAGTGTGAAATCAGACCTGGAGGTATGATGTCTGAGGGTATGATATCAGACCTCGGGGTATGATATCTGTGGGTGTGATATCAGACCTCGGGGTATGATATCTGTGGGTGTGATATTAAACCTGCAGGTATGATATCTGAGTTTGTGATATCAGATCTGGGGGTATGATGTCTGTGGGTGTGATATCAAACCTCAGGGTATGATATCTGAGGGTGTGAAATCAGACCTGGGGGTATGATATCTGAGGGTGTGATATCAGACCTCAGGGTATGATATCTGTTGGTGTGATATCAGACCTCGGGGTATGATATCGGTGGGTGTGATATTAAACCTGGAGATATGATATCTGAGGGTGTGATATCAGACCTGGGGGTATGATATCTGAGGGTGTGATATCAGACCTTGAGGTATGATAGCTGAGGGTGTTAAATCAGACCTGGGGGTATGATATCTGAGGGTGTGAAATCAGACCTGGAGGTATGATATCTGAGGGTGTGATATCAGACCTCGGGGTATGATATCTATGGGTGTGATATCAAACCTCGAAGTATGATATCTGAGTTTGTGATATCATATCTGGAGGTATTATATCTGAGGATGTGATATCAGACCTCGGGGTATGATATCTGTGGGTGTGATATTAAACCTGGGGGTATGATATCTGAGGGTGTGATATCAGACCTAGAGGTATGACATCTGGAGGTATGATGTCTGAGGATGTGATATCACATCTGGGGTATGATATCTGAGGGTGTGAAATCAGACCTCGGAGTATGATATCTGAAGGTGTAATATCAGACCTGAGGGTATGATATCTGAGGGTGTGATATCAGACCTCGGGGTATGATATCTGAAGGTGTGATATCAGACCTTGGGGTATGATATCTGAGGGTGTGATATCAGACCTGGAGGTATGGTATCTGAGAGTGAAATCAGACCTCGGGGTATGATATCTGTGAGTGTGATATCAGACCTGCAGGTATGATATCTGAGGGTGTGAAATCAGACCTCGGGATATGATATCTGAGGGTGTGACATCAGACCTGGGGGTGGGATATCTGAGGGTGTGATATCAGACCTGGGGGTATGATATCTGTGGGTTTGATATCAGACCTGAGGGTATGATATCTGAGGGTGTGATATCAGACCTGGACGTATGATATCTGAGGGTGTGATATCAGATCTGGGGGTACTTTATCTCAGGGTGTGATATCAGACCTCAGGGTTTGACATCTGAGGGTGTGATATCACACCTGGAGGTATGATAACTGAGGATATGATATCAGACCTGGGGGTATGATGTCTGAGGGTGTGATATCAGACCTCGAGGTATGATGACTGAGGGTGTGATATCAGACCTGGAGGTATGATATCTGAGGGTGTGAAATCAGATCTCGGGGTGGGATATCTGAGGGTGTGATATCAGACCTCGGGGTATGATGTCTGAGGGTGTGAAATCAGACCTGGAGGTATGATATATAAGAGTGTGATATCAGACCTGGAGATATGATATCTGTGGGTGTGATATTAAATCTGGAGGTATGATATCTGAGTTTGTGATATCAGATCTGGAGGTATGATATTTGAGGGTGTGATATCAGACCTCATGGTATGATATCTGAGGGTGTGATATCAGACCTGAGGGTATGATATCTGAGGGTGTGATATCAGACCTGGAGGTATGATATCTGTGGGTGTGATATCAGACCTCGGGGTATAATATCTGAGGGTGTGAAATCAGACCTTGAGGTATGATATCTGAGGGTGTGCTATCAGACCTCGGGGTATGATATCTGTGGGTGTGATATTAAACCTGGAGGTATGATATCTGAGGGTGTGATTTTAGACCTGGAGGTATGATGTCTGAGGGTGTGATATCAGACCTGGGGGTATGATATCTGAAGGTGGGAAATCAGACCTTGAGGTATGATATCTGAGGGTGTGATATCAGACCTCGGGTTATAATGTCTGAGGGTGTGAAATCAGACCTCGTTGTATGATATCTGAGGGTGTGATATCAGATGTTGGGGTATGATATCTGTGGGTGTGATATCAGACCTTGGGGTATGATATCTGTGGGTGTGATATTAAATCTGGAGGTATGATATCTGAGGGTGTGATATCAGACCTGGAGGTATGATATTAGACCTCGGAGTATGATATTTGAGGGTGTGATATCAGACCTCAAGGTATGATATCTGAGGGTGTGAAATCACACCTGGAGACATGATATCTGAAAGTGTGATATCAGACCTTGAGGTATGATATCTGAGGGTATGACATCAGACCTCGAGGTATGATATCTGAGGGTGTGATATCAGACCTGGAGGTATGATATCTGAGAGTGTGATATCACATCTGGAGATATGATATTTGAAGGTGTGATATCAGACTTCGGGGTATGATATCAGACCTCGAAGTATGATATCTGAGGGTGTGATATCAGACCTCGAGGTATGATATCAGACCTCGAAGTATGATATCTGAGGGTGTGATATCAGACCTCGAGGTATGATATCTGAGGGTGTGATATCACATCTGGAGATATGATATCTGAGGGTGTGATATCAGACCTTGAGGTATGATATCTGAGGGTATGATATCAGACCTCGAGGTATGATATCTGAGGGTGTGATATCAGACCTGGAGGTATGATATCTGAGGGTGTGATATCACATCTGGAGATATGATATCTGAAGGTGTGATATCAGACCTCGGGGTATGATATCTGAGGGTGTGATATCAGACCTCGGGGTATGATAACTGAGGGTGTGAAATCAGACCTGGAGGAATGATATCTGAGGGTGTGAAATCAGACCTGGAGGTATGATATCTGAAGGTGTGATATCAGACCTGGAGGTATGATATCAGACCTCGGGGTATGATATCTGAAGGTATAATATGAGATCTCGGGGTAAGATATCTGAGGGTGTGAAATCAGACCTCGGGGTCTGATATCTGAGGGTGTGAAATCAGATCTGGAGGTATGATAGCTGAGAGTGTGATATCAGATCTCGAGGTATGATATCTGAAGGTGTGATATCAGACCTCGGGGTATGATATCTATGGGTGTGTAATCAGACCTCGAAGTATGATATCTGAGTTTGTGATATCAGACCTCGAGGTATGATATCTCAGGGTGTGATATCAGACCTAGGGGTATGATATCTGAGGGTGTGATATTAAACTTGGGGATATGATATCTAAGGGTGTGATATCAGACCTGGGGGTATGATATCTGTAGGTGTGATATTAAATCTGGAGGTATGATATCTGAGTTTGTAATATCAGATCTGGATGTATGATATTTGAGGGTGTGATATCAGACCTCAGGGTATGATATCTGAGGGTGTGATATCAGACCTGAGGGTATGATATCTGAGGGTGTGATATCAAACCTTGAGGTGTGATATCTGAAGGTGTGATATCAGACCTCAGGGTATAATATTTGAGGGTGTGAAATCAGACCTCGGGGTATGATATCTTAGGGTGTGATATCAGACCTCAAGGTATGATATCCGTGGGTGTGATATTAAACCTGGAGGTATGATATCTGAGGGTGTGATGACAGACCTGGAGGTATGATGTCTGAGGGTGTGATATCAGACCTCGGGGTATGATATCTGAGAGTGTGATATCAGACCTCGGGTTATAATATCTGAGGGTGTGAAATCAGACCTCGGGGTATGATATCTGAGGGTGTGATATCAGATGTTGGGGTATGATATCTGTGGGTGTGATGTCAGACCTCGAGGTATGATATCTGTGGGTGTGATAGTAAACCTGGAGGTATGATATCTGAGGGTGTGATATTAGACCTGGAGGTATGATATCAGACCTCGGAGTATGATATTTGAGGGTGTGATATCAGACCTCAAGGTATGATATCAGACCTCGTGGTATGATATCTGAGGGTGTGAAATCAGACCTGGAGGTATGATATCTGAGAGTGTGATATCACACCTGGAGAGATGATATCTGAAGGTGTGATGTCAGATTTCGGGGTATGATATTTGAGGGTGTGATATCAGACCTCGGGGTATGATATCTGAGGGTATGATATCAGACCTGGGGGTATGATATCTGTGGGTGTGATATCAGATCTGGAGATATGATATCTGAGTGTGTGATATCAGACCTCGGGGTATGATATCAGGCCTCGGAGTATGATATTTGAGTGAGTGATATCAGACCTCGAGGTATGATATCAGACCTCGATGTATGTTATCTGAGGGTGCGATATCAGACCTGGAGGTATGATATCTGAGGGTGTGATATCACACCTGGAGGTATGATATCTGAAGGTGTGATATCAGACCTCGGGGTATGATATCTGAGGGTGTGATATCAGACCTCGGGGTATGATATCTGAGGGTGTGATATCAGACCTGGAGGTATGATATGTGAGGGTGTGAAATCAGACCTGGAGGTATGATATCTGAGGGTGTGAAATCAGACCTGGGGGTATGATATCTGAGGGTGTGAAATCAGACCTGGAGGTATGGTATCAGACCTCGGGGTATGATATTTGAAGGTATAATATCAGACCTCGGGGTATGATGTCTGAGGGTGTGAAATCAGACCTCGGGGTCTGATATCTGAGGGTGTGAAATCAGATTTGGAGGTATGATAGCTGAGAGTGTGAAATCAGATCTTGAGGTATGATATCTGAGGGTGTGATATCAGACCTGGTTTTCAGATATCTGAGGGTGTGATGTCAGACCCGGGGGTAGGATATCTGAGGGTGTGATTTTAGACCTGGAGGTATGATATCTGAGGGTGTAAAATCAGACCTAGGGGTATGATATCAAACCTAGTTTACAGCTTGTACCATCTATTTCATTGTAAAGCAGTCCACCATGCGCCACCTTATTGAAATGATGCTTCATACGTTGTCAACTGAATTTGAATCTGGAGAACTTTCAGACCAATATAGCAATGAAATCTCAACGTTTGAAAAAACAGCTCTTTCGCTGAAATACGGCAAGATGCGAGGTTTTGCTAGAAAACAACCATTTTTCCCCAACATTCTTTTCATATCTGGCACAGGGTTTTGGTGAAAATATCAATAAAAGAGCCAAAATTCATCATTCCTTCTACTGGAAAAAAAGATCCAAATCCACTAAAATTGAAAACTTCTGCAAGATATCGTTTTTTGGGGGATGGTTTAGCCTTTCGTGGGTGTGACTCCTTTAAAGTCTTTCGCTATAACTTCTTTGCTCATAGTGGCATTACGAGGGTCAGTCAATAAGTAATGAGACTTTCTCAATAACTCAAGTTTGCAATGACTGGTAATCAAAAAATGCTTTTTTATTTTTTAACATAGTCTCCCTCCTTTGCAACACACTTGTTCCATCTTGATATTAGATTGTCTATTCCTTTGGCATAGAATTCCGTGGACTGGGTCCTTAGCCAGTTGCTCACAGCAGCCCAGCACCCTCACAGAACCCAGCTGTCGCTGGGTTCCCAAGATGTTAACGGATGATCACAAAATGCAACGCCTGATGGCTTCCAGAGCATCACTACGCAGATACAGAAAGGAGGGAGATGCATTTCTGTCGAGAATAGTGACAACTGATGAGACCTGGGTTTTTCATTATGAACCTGAATCGAAACGACGATCAATGGAGTGGAAGCATGTTTCTTCCCCAGTGAAGAAAAAATTCAAATCTCAGAAAAGTTTAAGGAAAGTCATGCTCACTGTGTTCTGGGACAGAAATGGGCCGATCACTATCAGTTTCTTGGAAAGGGGCAATACTGTGAACTCAGAGAACTACTGTGAGCTGCTAACTCAAGTGAAAAAAGACATTAAGAACAAACGGAGGGGACTTCAATCAAGAGGTGTGATTCTTCTTCAGGATAATGCAAGGCCCCACACAGCAGCAAGAACCCTAGCCAAAATTGAAGATTTAGGCTGGAAACTTCTAACACACCCACCCTACAGCCCAGACCTTGCACCATCTGATTTTCACCTCTTCGGCCCACTCAAAGAGAGTATGAAAGGAATTCACTTCCAGACTGACGAAGAAGTGAAGGCTGCTGTGAGCAACTGGCTAAGGACCCAGTCCACGGAATTCTATGCCAAAGGAATAGACAATCTAATATCAAGATGGAACAAGTGTGTTGCAAAGGAGGGAGACTATGTTGAAAAATAAAAAAGCATTTTTTGATTACCAGTCATTGCAAACTTGAGTTATTGAGAAAGTCTCATTACTTATTGACTGACCCTCGTATCAACCCTGTAAGAGATAACTTTTATCGTTAAATAAAACCTTTCTCCAATCTTCTACAATTCAGATCTTGAATTTTTTGCCCATCTAACACTTTGTGCCGTTATATCTTTTGTGAAAACTTGGTTTCACAAGGGTCATCATGCAAATCACCTAGCATTTATGAGTTTTTTTGCCCACACAACTTGATCTTATACCAACATTAACTTGAGCCAATTTCTTTTGTTCCCAGTTGTTTCTTTAAATCATGAGTGGTCTTTCTAGGATTAATTTTGCTCTGTCGGATAAGCAGCGATTCATTTCTAGTTGATGTCTTATTTAGCCATCCTATTTGCATTTGATGAAACTTTCTGCTGAGCAACATTATTTAGTCCTCGAAACTTTCGATTGAGCGACTCCAACAGCCTTTGCAATACCTCGTACGTTTAAAGAAGATTAATGTTTTAGTTTGCTCCTTGGAAGTGATATCTATCACTTTGAACAGATAACATCAAGCTGGTTACGAAAAAGGTTCTTTACAGAAGTTAGGTGTTTACAAAGCAATTTAACTACATGAAGCAAGACATCAACATATGCATGATCAATAAGTTTATGACAGTTTGCATTTGCCTACATAACTAACTAACTTATCGATGGAAGGAGTAAAATCTTCCCTAAAAAAATTGCATGTAAATGCAGCCAAGAAAGAGACCTTATTTTTTTAATTTTGAAGACACCGCTTGTAAATACCCACGTCTGTGATAAATAAGCTCACTATTCAAATTGTGCACAATTCAATGACAGGTCAACAACAAATCACGCGACGGGCCGCAGGTTGTCGACCCACGGATAGATGGACGTAGAGACTTGGATTTTTTGCTCGCCTGAATCGTGCCGATTATGATTTTCCACGTTTTCAAGCCTGAAACTCTCGAACAAAGGGGAAATGTATAATCTACTCACAAGTTAAGAAAAACTGCAACTTACTCAAATCAGGAAAATTTATTCGAGATTGAGATTCGTGGCGTCTAGAGATGGGTAGAGTTGAAGCAGTCGGCGCCGCACGGTTTTGAGATGTTGATATGAGGTGCTGCTGTCCGATGCTGTTCTGCCATTTGTGATAAAAACGTTGACATTCCTGCTGTAAAATGTCGTAGGGATAAAACAGAGTAAATAATAGGTAAAATTCAAAAATCAGTCAACTTCGAGCGGCCATTCTCCGCATTGAGTGGACGTTAGCTTGGCAACATGCAATTCTTTCAACCGCATACGCAGAGTGCATGAGGAAAGACAATGCAAGCAAGTCATAAAAAGAACTACATGATGCGGCCAAAGCGGTGAACCGAACTTGAATCCAAAAGCTGGTAATAACCGTTTGTTTTTTCCGAACCCAAATCCATAAAATTTGATGCTGTTTAACCCAAACCGAAACTCGGCCACAATTTTTTAGAAAGTATTGAACTCGAACCCAAACTGAAAAAGTAAAATTAACTTTGCAGAACCTGAATCTGAACCGAAGCGTTATTCATTCATTCATTCATTCACGCGTATGAGCTCATGCTCTGTTTGCATGTCTTTTGTCAGACTAGGCCACCACGACGGGTAGGCTGCTTGGCCCCACCATCTGTCTGCCACATAAAGACGGAGGCATCCCGTTAAGTGTCTTGCCCAAGGACACAACAAGAAAGCTTGCCGGCTTGTTCTACACACTATCCCTTTTTTATGCTGAACGCCAAGCAGGGAAGCTGTAAATACCATTTTTTTAAAGTCTTTTGGTATGACTCGACTTGGGAAATGAACCCCAGGTCTACCGACTGCGAAGCGAACGCTCTAACCACTTCACCATCGCGTTATCATTAAACCCCTATCACTAGTTCCGCAGACTCATTCAAAAAAAAATTGGCAAACCTAACTGCATATGTTGTTGTACGGACTATGCTTGACAACCAAAAAGTACGATTTCGAAACTTACAATTAGCAAACAAAATTTTGTTTTGGACCAGTGCAAGAAAGCAAAACAGAATTGAAATTTCGCAGCGAAGAATTTATGTGATCTAAGTCTACTCTTAAGGATTGTTTGTTACCCTGCAACTTGTTTCCCTTAAGGTAAATTTCAAAGCTTTTTATAGCAATCGGAGCGGATGCATTTTTCGGACCCGACTTTCCACCTATTTGTTCTCGCGTTTCTATGTATAACATGAATTGAATAAGTCTTCGTAAAAATAGGGCTTTTACAAAAGTCTACCCAATAATTTCTCGTTTGCAGGTCTAATTGATATCGTGTTGAAGAATTTTTGCAATTTAAATTACACCAATTGAAAGTAAGTTACTGCCATTCTTCAGAATCTATATCGTTGTGAGGTAACAAAGCATTTACTTTTGACAGTCATTAACCAAGTCAAACATCAGTTGAGTGCGATTTCTTTTAATATTTTCGGCCAACTATATTTGTAGCGAAATTCAATTATAAATACAAGGCACGAGAAAAAGAAAATGCAACAAAAACTAAACCGTTGATACATGCAATAAAAGCATGCAAAAAAGTTGACCCAACAACCAGTTTTGAATTTTATATTTTTAAACCCAAACCGAATCCAACTCTTTAACATTTGAACCTGAACCGAACCCCAACCTCTAAAAGTTGACACTGGTGAACTCGAACCGAATCTCAACCACAATTTTCATAAAGCGATGAATCTGAACTGGAACTGAACCTATAAGAATAAATATTGCCAAACCCGAATTCAAGCTGTATTTTAAGTGGGTCGACGCCCAGGTTGCAACAGAATTAAAGCGCAACTTTGCTTGCTTACGACATTGAAACAGTGGAGCTGAAGAATGTCATTGCAGATGGTAAGATGTTGGCAAAAGTGGTCAAAGTAGCGAAAAAATCTACTCCAGTAATAATATTGTTACTTAATCAAAAAATATTCGAGTAAAAGTAGAAAGTGATGATAAGTGTTTCTACGTAAGTAAAAGTAGAAAAGTAGACGGGAATTAAACTACTTAAGTAATGAGAATACAAAGTAGTTTTATTTTGTCCTCTATTCCTCTAAACCAGAAGTTTTCAATTGGGGGGTGCTCACACCGCATAGGTTACGAGAAGAGATTTCTAGAAATGCAAAGTTTTCTGACTATTTTTAGCTCAATTCACATTACCGACCATCGCAAATGCTTACGTTTATGGCGCTAGCACCAACGTCCTTACAGCAGAGGATCGGTCTAAAGAGGCTGAGAACACTATTTTGAAAGTTTATTCAAAGGCATTAACTTAATTTAGGTTGATCACTTTTTTTGAAAAACGCTTTGAATATTTAGGTTGAAGATCTTGCTCGAAAATTTTTTTTATTTCGGAGTTTTGCAATTTGTTCCTTGTAACAATAATAATAACAATAATAGGATAAAGAGTAAAAATTAATTTTTTTTCTTTTAGGGTGCAAAAGATGTCAAGCAAATTGAGAGCCGCCAATCAAATTTAAATGGCATCATATATCAATGGTACAGACACGGTAGCCAAATTCTAGGAATAACTAGCACATTTTATTTTGTAGGGCATTTTGATCATATTTTTTGCTTGTCGTCTTAAGCTTTGGACGAAATGCTGGTCAATGTTAAAAAGTTGTTGAAACAAGGAGCGACACGATGAGATCAATGAACTTCTACAAATATATTTTCAATCTAGCCCACAAAAACTAGAGCCAAATGAAGTAATCAGCAAAAACTTTTGAGGGAGGAGAATCAAAATTGTTCTTTTTGATTGCATTTGTGGTGATGACTTTTTTTCATCATCTATAAAGACCCTACAGAATTTTGGTAAAAATCAGCGGTATGAAGCTAATTTAGAGATATTTGCTGAAGTTCACCTAACAAGATAATTTTTTTACGGAGCACTAGAGAATTCAGCCAAAAGCAAATCTTTTGGAAGGCTAATTGCTCCCTCTGGCTACTACCACAACAAAAACCGTACCTGGTTTGTGAACAAACTGATGTGTGGTTGGGAACAAAGTGCAAAAAATTTAACACTAAAGACTACTTCAATTTACTTCTGACGCTAAAAAATTTTCAAAATCACAAGATGTGACAATACAGCCAACTGATAATAAGTCATCAAACCTTCCCAAGTTGGCGTTAAACAATAGAAGGCCTACCAGTTGGTTTTTACATTAGAGCCAAAAAATGGCCCACTTCAACAGAGGATTAGCAGAAAATATGAAATTAATTTTAAAGCTGTTTTTATTCAAGCATACCTCATTTCAATTCGATAGACATGAAGGTTTTTGCGTTATTTAGTAAAAGTCTTACCTAATTTAATGGCATTACTTTCTAATTAATCTACGCAAGTAAAAGTAGTAAAAAATCAAACGACTTATAGCTTATCACTAAAAACGTAAGTAGTTTTCTTAAGTAGACCTATTTTGCTACGGACCACATTTGAATGGAGGCTTGTAAAAAGCTGTAGGACTGCAGCTTTTGCATCACTCTATTAACAAGGTCACGAGACCTAAAGTATGCTACATTCTAGCATTATTTGCTTTTAATCTCATAAAGCTTTGAAATCAAACCTAGAAAAATTTTTCCTAATAAGAAAGCCACTTCAAAATTCAAAAGCTGTTTTCAGTACAAAAACTGTTTAAGCAAGATACAGGCTTAATTACACTGCAGGACATGATGTAATTAACATGCGCTTGCAAGTTTTTGCAAACAAATGAAACAAAAATGCATTTGACTCCAATAATGACTTGAGTTGTTGGACTCTTGAGAAAGGCATTTGGTTTTGATTTCTTCTTTCAGGCGACGTCAGACAAGCAGCAATTACATTAGAAACAAGATTAAGAGCAACTTGGAAACTCGGAAGCATGTCTGAGCAACATATTTAACGTCCAGCGCCGCTGTCATTGTTTTGCAGGTCCAGAAAATAAAAAATCAACACAAAACTGACCAAACAATAATCACCTTTTCCAAAAGTGCTTTTTGCAATTGTGCTTTAGATATTTGAGTCACGTTTGATGCCGCGCTGGCCAGCAAATGAGGGTAGGTCTCCTTGTAAAGTTCAGCGAGTGCTTTGTTTTGCAATTCGATTTCACGAGAATTTTGAACCCAGTTTAGTAAATCCTGTGAACGAGCTTGCTTATCTGCAGCATGTTGCAGTGCGAAATCTTTTTGCAAAAAGGAAGGAGAATCAATGACTGAGTAAGGATTCCGAGGGACAAATTGCGGAGAAAATTTACCATTCTTTGCTTCGTTTTTAAAAGGAGTAAAAAATTGTTCTGGCAACACTGGAACAGGTTTTACTGGCTTGACAATGAAAGTTTGGTTTTTGTTTTCGGATTTATCTTTAGAATGATATTGCTCTTCCCGAATGTGGGAGTGAGTTGATGGATATTGGCGAGTTGGTCTGTCTTTGTTCACCGGATTTTCGTCACCATTAATAAATCCAGATTCATTCCGCTTTTGAAACATTTCTGAACATTAATATACGACATTAAAAGTTAAAAAAGACTTTGCAAATGTAAGAAAGTCACTGCTTTATTTGCGGTTAGATTGTATCTTTTTTGGGAGAGGATAAACTTAAAGTGAGCCAGAAGCAAGATGCAATAAGAAGCTGCTATGACAAGACGCCACAATAAAGCTGTTTAAAGAGGTAATAACTTGAGAAAAGTAGGGGAGGAGTTGAAAAAAATGTAAAGGGGGGTGACCGATTTGGCCGCTTTGCTTGTTCCACATATCATCACCACTAGGGGACGGATAAATCAATACAAATTGACTCTTTAAAAACATAAACAAAAATCACCCTTCCAAGCACCGACAAAAATCAAATTTTTAGCGTGAAACAGCAAACAATTTGGTGGAAATGCTTTTTAGGAAAGAGTTTTCTTTTCGTCTTGAAATTATTTTCTAGCATGTGCCCCTTCCCAAACGTAGTTTGCCCCTCTCCCTACCAGGTTCACAAAGCGACTGCCGTGCCAACGTCACCACTTAGCTGTAGTGTCCGGGTGATTGGCTTTCCAGGGCTGGGCAACATTACTGCAACAGGTTTGTGCGATTACATTTCTAGTTTTTTGTCACATCACGAAGCAAAGTTGAATGCTTTGCTGACGCTTAATACGTTGCAATGCAGCAGTTGTTATCACTGTCTGATTGTTTTGTGATTATCTCAAGCAACTTAGCCTATCGTGCCGGATGTTAACAGCATGTGACGCACTACTTTAGCTACTCGAGAATGCTTGCATAGTCAAAAAAACATCACTAAGTGTGTTCGAGTGGTACAAAATCGAGAAAATCAAAAACCACTGCAATAAGCTGCTTCATTTAAACTTGCAGCTTTTCTTGAGGTAGTGAGCACAGCATCCGACACGTTGACTACACACTTCAAAAACTCCATCAATTCATGTGCACTCATGTGGTCCAATGCCAAGTCGCTTATATAATTTATCTACCCAGTTCTTAGTTGGTCAGCGATATTTTTTAAAAATATGTGACAAAGGGACACAAAATATACCGGTAAGCTTTTTCAGGGGTATCCGCTTACACTTTCTAACCATCGCAGCTGTAACAAAATTTGAAAAATCTCATAATTAAGAAGCAGCGGTTTTATGTTAAAAGTAGGATTTTAATGATAACCTTCTACAGCTATCATAAAATACAGTAGACCACTATTACTTCTGTTAAACCTTTACAATAGGTTCAGGCGACAGATTGTGATCGTGACTTAAATCAGTTTAATAGACGGCACTCAATTTAGAAATCCTCACCAATCGGTGGATACTCCTAATCTAATTACTTTTTAATTTAGTTTGTTAAGTTATATATCCATCTGTATCTCCATGCGGTAATCTTAATTGTTTATGTAAATAAAGTAATGTTTCAAATATTAAGGAGTGAGATTCATGACGCACTTCTCAACTAAAGGTCGTCGGGGGAGGATTGTCCGGTTGTGTATTTGTGAAGCTGGACAACCCTAAACATTATTCTTAATAGCAAAGCTACAAATGTTGATGAGTTGAAAGCTCACTAACCTCTGTACGATTGGTGACGTCTACTCTCCATCATTTTCAATGCCTCCGGGTTAAATTTGTAGGCGTATTTCTTCCCTTTGCATTTGAACAAGATACGTTTTTCGTAATAATACCTAACAAACAATATACTATGCAGCAATGCTTTTTACAAGCACAAAGAAGTCATATCACTGCTAACGACATCTCTCATTCAGCTTGTAGGTTACGAATATTTTGACCACCAACCTACAGAATTTTGAGAAACAATCAATACGTTGTGGTTGGTTTGTATCGCTTAATCTGACGAAACACGAAGCTGTGAGTGTTAAATCTTATGTCAACAAAAAGCAGCTGTGCTGGAAAAAGTTCAACTCAATAGCACAGACGTTTGAATTAGGTGCTGTAGGTCGACTATCAAACGGTTATGAACAGCTGCTGGCAAGACACACGTACCTACTCTCACTCGCCCTGATTTAAGACTACAGCTGCTTGTTGGACCGTTGATCTTGTTTCGATAATTTCGTTTAATAAAACAAAATTACATGCTCTACAATAGCTCTTTGCTAAGTTTTAACAGGTCGTAAACTGACAAGCCTTCTTAATTCTCAATATATGCCTATCAGTCTAACTAATGCTAGCAAAACAATGCATGAGCTCATGCAACATGAGCAGAAGGAAAAACTAGCTCACACGAAAAAGGCTAACGATGCCTATATTTACATGTAGTAACCCAAAAGTAATTAGCCAATTGCACACGGCTAGAACTAAAAATACATTTATTTAAAAGCGGAAGAGAAGAATTTTCAGCGGTTCTGTGCACGCCAAAAGCTAAAAATAATTTTATTTAATTTTCGATTGCAAAACTCTGGCCAGAAAAAAGAATACGTTTATTCAAAAGCAATTTCTATCGAAGCCCGCATTGTATGTTGTTGTATGCCTAACCACGCTGCTCTGCTGACGTAATGAAATCAACGCGTCAAAAATTGTCGCATTGCACCTGTTCTAAACATTACGAAAATTGAACTGACGAACTCTCGATCGCGAGATATCTGGTTTATTATGCGAAGCAATGGATGCAACGCAGAAAGCATGCTGTTATTTAAAACATGACTGCCATAATTCGGCAGAGAATGGAAATTAAACCAAAATAAGCAATAGCTTCAGATACAAACTACACTTTTGGACTTGCAACAAATGATTCTCTATGTAACAAAAGATCAGACTTTCACATGCATACTGGCATGTAGATTATGTCACCCCCTTCTTTCTGAATGTCTTAAATAAACAACAGTTTATTCCAAGCAGTGAGAAAGTGCCCTATACCAGAATGATGTTGATTCAAATTTATAATGTAGCGAAGTATGCTAAATAGAAGTTGCACATAGTTATTGCTGCAGTAGTCGGCCTAAATAACCAATATCTGATTTTTTTGTAGTTTCGATTCTAAACTTGTAGCGAAAACAGAACAATTCATGGCGGCTCTAACTCTACAAACAGCCTGCACCACGGCTAAAGTGTCTTTGCATAGCGTCAGCAAAACCAGCGACTCTGCCTTAAGTGCTTGTGATGGCAGCAATGTTTTGCTGTTGGAACAATTCTAACGATAATTTCCTTTCTTGCAAAATCAAAAATATAAAGTTTAGCAATACCGAAAAATTGGAATAAAGCGTAAACAACTCGCTTTATCAATGCAATACTGTCACTGCTCTGCAAATCTGGAGGTAATAAAAACAACCAGCTGTTTCCACATGCAGAAGCAACTTTTTGCAGCTGGCTTTGACCTAAGTGTTATCCCTATTATCTGCCTTATTCACTGCCTCATCATCCAACTCAACAAAGCCATCAGTCTGAACAGATAAGCAACTTCTTGTTCTTTTGGTAACAACCTCGCCAGTTTATTGCTGTTATGCAAGTGTGGTTTATCAATTAACATGGTGGAAATAAACCTTGCCAACCACAAGACTTTTCGTGCGTTTGGTTTTATGCAACTTCTCCTAATTATATTTCTCTTCATCACGTTTTTGCATCTACTTACGTCAGTAAAAACTATAATTAGAAAGAGTGAAAGGACGATATTCACTTCTACTCAAGGAGGTGAGGTGGCTTAATGAATGCCTAATCCAGAGAGATTTTAAAGCTCATTATTAAAATAATTGGACTTTAAAATCCGGTTAACAAAAACAAAACTTAAATATTTAGATATTTTTAAATATTATGCTGAGAAAAGATTAAAGTGTATATCGTTTTTGTGGACACAATGCTGTGTAGGAATATCGACTGCAAACTCATAAAATATCCAGAGCACATGTTGACACGATAAGCAAACACGAAGCTATTATTCCAGTATTACTCAATTTGTTCATACTCATGAAATGGTGAGAAAACATGTATGTTTGACATACGTAGAGATGGATGCCTTCCTCGACCCCTGTACGGCGGTACACCAAAAGTCAGCGGTTGCCTACTGATTCGCAAGATTTGCGGAGATTTTATAGCGATGTGATACTGATACTGGTATTGCCGAAACAAGCTTCTTGATACTTTCCGGTCTAACTCTCTATCAGTTCAAATTATTTGTTTCAGTTCAATTATTAATGCTTTAAAAGATATAGTACCCTTTTCTTATTTTCTGATAAAATGATCTGATTAGGTTAATCATTAAGCACACCAGGTCTATTTTATTCATAAAGTTGAATATTACTAATGCCTTACACGACGACAAGTTAGTCCTAATCAAGATAATTTCCTGTCCATTCGGGAAAGAATAGTAAAGTCATCAAATTATTCAGTCGTTTAAATCTAGTTCAGATGTTGACAATTCGGATTTATTATTTAGAAAATTTGGTTTTTAAGGAATTTTCTGCAAAATTATCATAAGGCGATATAAGCTACTGATCCTAGATATGTTCTTGCAATGCTAAAGCGGTACCGATCCATCTACTTTAGTATCTCGATTCGGATCACCGAAATATCCATCTTGATACTGCTCATCTATGGTTAAGCAAAGTCCATTTTTAAGTTCACCCACCTAAACTAGTACACAAATATCCGAATTATGAGTTAAAATCACTCGAAATAAAAAAATAGCTTTTCAAAGAGTAATTAAACATGCTTTTCTTGGGTATAAAAGCCTGCGCCTTGTCACTCTTCCCTTACATCTCTAAGCCTTGGTTTACCACTCACTCAATTGTGAGTTACAAAAAGACATTATTTAATTTTTGTGTCTTTCTACTGTAGCAGTTAGAGTGCAAAGATTTTTTTGCCATAATTAGGTGAATTCCGTTTCTATAATTCATTCTCCACATTATTTCTATCGCTGAGAGCCAAGTAGGATATCTGTAAATATTATTTTTAAACCCTTTGGTATGATTCGACAAAGAGATTTGAACAAAGGTCCACCGACCACGAAGCAAACTTTACACACTACGCGCTCCTCTGCTCAATTAGGAAATTTCTTTTTCGGAAATGCGGGGTGTGTACAACGCAATATATCGCGAACAATTAGTAACTGGGAAATTATAAAAATCTAGTTTTTGATTCATACCATGGTCTTTAGTATTTTAAATAACACAACAATTAGATTTTAGACATCTAAGGCTGATTGGAGAGTTTCAATTCCCCATCTTCCACAAGAATTGTTAAAATTCTGTTTTTCGAAAATGGCACTTTGTAGCAACAGATGAAAATAAACCAATTTTTTCATCTGTTAATTTTATGTCTTATTCCAAAAATAAATTTCTATACACTACCTTAAATACAGTCAAACAACAAACAAACTTGATACCTTAATGCACGTGTCATGTTTTCATACGTCATCAAAGGCTTCCGTCTTCTTTCTCCCCAAAGTTTTGCCACTTCGTTGGGTTTCTGTTAATAAAAATTTTAGCTATCTACTTCATTTTTTCACAGGCCTACATGTCATTGCAGGAGAGACAAGAAAGCACCACATTTTCAGAAAGGGTCATAGTCATAAAAGGCAAACTGCGAATTCAAAAAAGTTTGGTGCAATTTAATTGTAATTTTTTCCTGTTTTTGCTTTGATAAAAATATAGCTACAACAATAATTTTTATTTATCTATTGGAGACTTAAAAATTAAAGTTTTTCTTTCACCAGAAAACTTCGAATAGCTCTTAGAGCAAGACCATGCAGTAGTAGTCAGCTATACAACTAGTTCTAATACATTATTTTGTTTCGGTCAGCTTTATAAAAATAAATCAAACAAAGGCAAACAAAAATTGGGTCACCTTCATTACAAATTCTCCGAAAACCCCTTCCCACGATATCACGTGGCTATAGTCATTGTTTGAAAGCAACTCCAAAAGAAATTGCCAAAGTTGGATCTGTTTATTCCCTGAATAAGTATCCAGCATCCATGTATGAACGGGAACATCAGAGTCGGAAAGTGATTCTTGCATGTGTTCTGCAAATAATATAAACCATAAAGTTTCCATATGATGATTAAATTTTAATTTTTCTGTAAGAAAAATTTTTACAGGGCAGCACGCAATATCTTTTCGGCTTGCAACTTGCTCCAGAACATTTCTTAAATTTTTCTATGAATATTTTCATTTCTGGTCACACATAGGCTTGTGATCAGACATACTTAATTCGTAGTTGCCAGTGTTACCAGCATAACTTGTTTCTACCACAAGTATAGTACATGTACTCCATTGGAATCAAGAACAATACATTGCACTGAAGTGAGTTTTTAATTAATGGCGCAACTACTAAAACCGTTGCTGAGATTGAACCCACAATTTTGTGCGTGGCAAGCGCTAAGCTGTATAGGCAAGAAAAAGCATGCAGTACAGATTATTACCTGGTGTGCGGATTATATCTTGGCTCATCGTATTCAAAATATTTTCTGTCAGCAAATTTGAAGCAAACAATTAAAGAGTGATACTGTTAAATCAAGACGTACAGAGGCATAGATAAACTACATGCTGCCAATCGACAAGGTAGACATATTTACTAATAACGTGGTACTTTGAATGGAAAGTCATACTTGTAAAAGAAAGAGTGTAAGTTCATTGTTCAAGAGGTCATGAAGCTCGGTCAATATCCAGTGGGACCATTATTTGTTTTTATCAACAAGCATAGAATTCAAAATTGTGCTTGCACCAATCACAAGTCGAGTGGACTTCGGTGAGTGCTATAGCGAGATACATGACGTTGCTTTGCTGTCTCCTAGACTCTCCGACCATCGCATGATGTTTGAGTTAAAAGAAGCATCCATTATCATCCACTCACTAAGAGCGTCACTACTTGACCATAAACAAATCATTAAAGGCCAACTTACTCGTTTGAAAAACTATCTGAGCGGAAAGTTTTAGCCTGTTATATTGTTTGGCGGCGAAGATTTTTCTTGCGTGAGTGTAAACAATGACCTTGCTGCAGGATATTTGCTTGAAAGCAAAAACTATCACGAGACAGGTATTAAGCAGCTGTCCCTTTCCCTTAAATATGCCCTTGAAAGAGGGGATGTCATGTTCATAATGGTGCTGTTTGTGTGCTGCATTTTCAATTTATAAACACTCTTTGCAAGCTTTGAATTAGCATCTGTTTAGGAGGATGAACCAACAGGAGGAAAAATTCTTTGAAAGAAGATTTTCAAGCGCCAAGTTACAATATGCGGTTCTGTAAAAGAAGGGAGGTTTTGTACATATCTTTTCAAGGCAAAACCTCAATTTTTAAATACAGCTGTAGTTCTGCATGACTTTTTTTTATTCTTTTCAATCAATAAATCCTGAAAGTTAACATTTAGCCACATTTATTTCCTCTTTCTATGTTTTTGTAGTACTTCAAAAACGTTCTAAATAGATGTAGCCTACTAGTTATCTCACATTAAATGTTCTCTGAAAGTATGGGTGGAATTGAAAACGATAAGTTCCCTAATATCTGTTTCTTGGGGACACTTTTTTAAATTTTGTAAGCAATTATTGGAAAGTCAATAAAATCACTTTAGATGTTTTAAATCTTTTGTGACAACATTATCAGCAACTTTACAATGATTGTATCAAAAAAGAAACAAAATGTAAAGTAAACGACCTGGGGCAAGGGCAGAATCCGCTAACCCCAGACCCATAATATTGCAAATAAAATCAAAAGAAGAGAAGCAACTGTAAGGTTTTCTACATATTCACCGACTGGCTGGACTTTTGCATGGATTACGTAAATATTCCTAAGGCACTCTCTATACTATCAATTGCATTTTTTTGTCCTCATTTGCTCGTTTTAGCCTCATTCTTGTAATTGTTTCAATTAACTTTAACGCGTGCAGGCAAAAAATCTAAACTGAAATAATTGGTTTATCTCCGCGCTTCTATCTGTTCGGTCCAGTTGTAATGCTTAGAAGCCAGTGTGAATCAGGAAACCGCTATGCTACGTCACAAATATAAGCGGAAATCCGTGCTTTTGTGTGCAGGCAAATACGTGATCAAAATAAAGAAACCAAAATGCAACCGCAACTGCAAGCTGGACGGTGTAAAGAGGCTTTGCAAATGCAAAGACTGAATATGGAATAGAATATCCGGCGACCTGGTTTAGGCTGGTGACGCTAGAGAGTCCGCTTTGCAGTTGCTAGACCTTGGTTCAATTTCTTTGTCGAGATTTTAGGAAATAAAATTAAGTGATTGGCGCTTTGCAATAGAAGTGATATAGAGAATAAAACATGAAGTTCAACTTTTTTTTATTAAAATACGCTTTGGCTGCTGGGTCAAATGAACCATTGCAGCCTAAAAATGTCAAAAATTAGCATGATAGTCTATTCGTGTGAAGCGCTTAACGACCTAGATCAAAGATAAATCAAATCACGAGATGGATTGGGTTTTGAAATCAAGAAACTACCAATTTATTGTTTGTTAGGAAAAGGAAGTTTCTTTGACAGGTTCCAATTTTTTATGGTAAAACACACTGAAATGATAGTCTGTCTGCCAATTCTTTTCAAATTAATGCGAACAGTTGCGATGTAAATGTGGCGCCGATTTTCATCATACGCCAGAATTACAATCACTATAGTCACAATCAGACACTTTATCTGGGTGGCAACCAAACATGATCGTTTAAGAGTATTGTTCCTTACTCAATAAAATACTCAGGTTAAAGTAGATAGTATTGAAAGGTATTTTTACTTGAGTAAAAGTAAGAAAGTAGTCGACAATTAAACTACTTAACTAGTAAAAGTAGAAAGTGGTTTCCTTTCTATAGCAGTTTTGTATTGCATCTTTCTAAACTAGCAGTTCTTAATTGACGGTGCTCGCAATACGCTGGGTGCTGAAATGGATTTTTAAATATGCACAGTTTGGTGTCAAGTCGTACGGTAGTTTTATTTACATTATCGACCGAGTAAATATTTACGTGTATGGTGTAGGCAATAGCGTCACTATAAAAGAGAGTCCCCTACGGAGACATTATTTAAGGAGGTGACACTATTTTAAAAAGACTCTCGAAAAAAGTTACCTTAATTTAGATTGAAGACTTGGTAAATTTAGGCTGAAAACCTTTTGTTGGAGAAAATTTTTCTATCGTGCGGTGACATATGTGGATTGCATCCTAGGTGATAAAAATTGTAATAGGAAGGAGAGAGAAATTTGAATTTTTGTTATTTCAAAGAGTGTGAGAAGCAAAATAAATTGAGATCGGCAGATACAGACCTAAATGATGCAACGTAGCACAGATTCGTTGGCATTGTTATTCTGATAATTTATACTTCACTACAGGGTAATGCAATTAGCAGTTAGCTTCTTGCATGGTTGCTGCGAATGGCAGCGATATGTCAGCGATCTGCACTGCGTCACACCGAAACAGTTAGTTCTCTGGGCGTAGTGACAATGGTTTTCCATTGATGTCTACTTTCAGGTTCTGTTTTACCTCTTTATTGCTGAGATGAAATGCTGTCTTCGCGGTTTCGTTTTCTTTGAGTTTCAGTTTCTATTGATGGAGATATTCTGATAATGTTGCTCTGTTATGCTTCAACGTCCTTTCTACAACCTGCCTGTCGATAGCAGAGTGAGCGATTGCCAAATTTTCAGTGTATACGTATTTCTTAGAGGTTGTAGATGGCAAGTCAAAAGTAAAGATGGAGAAAAGAAGGGAGCTAAGAGCGATCTCTGAGAGACGCCGTTCTTCAGGCTCGGTAATCTCCAAGTTTCCCGCTACCTGCGGTGAAGGTGAAGCCCCTATTGTGAAAGAGTTCAATGATCATTTGTACAACGTGCTAGTCAGGGAGGAAGTGGAGTAACATGTTGGCAAGATTGCGGCAAAGCAATGTCGTAGGCTACTTTGAGGTCAACAAAATCTGCCTCCGTCTTCCACGTAGTCATTCTTAATGTCCTATGTTTGCAAGAATCTTGGTCAATGGTTGATCTCCCTGATCGGAATCCAGCTTGCTGTGTAAAAAGCAGCGGATCAATGATTGGTACGACACGAGCGAGGGTGAATCTCTCGATCATTTTGATGGAAACCCAGAGCAAGGAAATGGGGCAGTAGCTTTTGGGGTCCTCTGGTAGTTTATTCTGCTTGCGATTGTAACAACTAAAAGTTACTGCATCCTTTGAAAATCTTGATGTGGCACAAGCAGGAGGAAAAGAAATCGCGTAACCAGAATTTCAAAGCATTGCCAGCACGAAGGATCAGCTCTCGACAGATGCGTTCTGTACCAGCAGCTTTTTCGATATGCAATTGTTTGATTGCTCCAGCGAGCTTTTCCAGGGTAAACAACTCGGAAGTGTTTTTATGGGCCAGCGCATCAATCTTCTAGAGCTTAGGCCTTTCTTTCGCCACAACTCAGTCAAACGCACGGTCACTTGCTTTGCATTTCCCATTATCCACAAGCTGTGATGTGACGAAATTTTCAGAAATGGCACAGTGCTGTGGTGAGTGTCTAAATCTTTCAAAGAGGTTATTGAAGGTGTTCCACTTTTCTCAATTCGAGTGGACAAAAGAACGGACTGTCTTATTCCAGCAGCCTCTTCTTTTCCAGTAAATTCTTTCACTGAGGGTTGGAGCAGCAGAGGTTGTTGTTGAGTCGTTAGGGAAGGAACTCTAGAAACGCTTTCACTCAGCATCCCAGCACGGGGTGTAGTTTTTATGGCGAAAGCAAGGGATTGTTTTCTTAGCACGCGCTAGAATAGTGCAGCAAAAGTTTTCGTAACCCTGTTCTCCATTGTTGGCGCTCGGTGATATCAGGTTCTTTGTAAATTTGTGAGTAAGGCAACTGTAGTTATTTCAATTGGTTTTTCTGAAGTTCCACCGCTTTATCGGCTTGCTTGGCATTGTTGTGAAAAGCCATGGTGCACTTAGAAGTAAAAGTCGATATTAGTTGCAAAGAAACTTTTTTAGCACTCATCTGACAAACATCAAGTTAACTGGTCCACTCTCAAAAATGTCAAGTCAGGATTAGTTCCTGAGAAAGAGAGTATACTAAGAAAAAAATTGAAAGTGCACAAGAGAGCTTACTTTCAATTTTTTTTCTTAAGCTTTGAGTTTTATCAACCATCGTTATCACGCAAAAAGGGACTTGGTGCATTTGTATAACATAAATATGTCACGAGAATTAATAATTTAATTGAATTTATCTCCAGCATTCATAGATGTTAGCATGTTGAAAACCAATACTGGGAGTGGAATACGAAACCACAACTACACCAACCAGTATACGATGGTCATAGGATCTCTCAGCACGTTAAAACTAGCTATGGAAATGGGATTCGATCCCACAACTACACCAACCAGTTGAACAATAGTACACTTTATTTATGCTCTATACCAAAAATGAAGAGCATGTATACGACCATAGTTCGATTGGTAGGTGTAACGCAAGGTTTGTATCCCATTCCCATCATTAATTTTAACATGGTGAAAAATATAACATCTAGAAGTGAATCCAATGATTAATTTTCTTGATACAGTAACAAAGTCTTTTTTCCTGCTCTAGATGTAAATTTACTTGAAATACCAAAAAAAAGTTTTTTAAATATTATTATTTTGGTCAAGTTTTCTTTTTTTGGATATTAATAATTCACGAAAACATTTTTCCTTCAAAATGCTTTCTGGCCACGCGCTGAATATATATTTTGTGACACAGCGATTCCTAATTGGGGGTCAATGGACATTAAGGATCTACAAAATAACTTTATTGCCTATGGGTTTGCAGTCGCGGTGCGTTAAGACCTACAGATGTGAATAAACATCAAAAAATTGCGCGGCTAAAATTGGATTTTATAAAGTTGATCTCAAAAAAAGTTTGTTCGGTTGAAAAAGAGCAAAAAGAAACTAAGATTGCTACAAGTTTAGTAAAAACAGCCCAAAGTAGGTAAAACAATTGCCTTTGTAAAGTTAATTTCAAAAATAAAATAAAATAAATAAAAGCTTCATTTTGGGAAAGAAGTAAGATGTCGATATTTAGAAGGTTTGATTCAAACAAAGAGCTTATAACTGAGTTAAAGGATTCATAGCATCAGCCAAGTTTTAGAAAAATCCATGGCATCAAAAGGACGGGAAACCACTACTCTAGCAGATGGGAAACCATTGGAGCCATGGTCTTCTCGAATTTTTGGTTAAAGACGTTGATCTTAAAAAACAGCTCATCCAACAAATTTGAGGTAAAATTTGGGCTTAAAAAACTTTCAAGCGCCGATATAACTTATTTTTAAAATTCTTACTCAGTTCTTGATGAACGATATTTTCACATGGACTTTTAGAAATTCTACTTTTTAAGTTTGCAAATGCACAAAAACTTTGTCAAAAGTTTTTCTGGGTTCCAATAAACTTTCTGGAGTAAGTTCATAGTTGCTAGAAACAACTTTACGTAATGATGCGTGGTAAAAAAAATCTGTAAAAAATTTTGTATTGACTTTTTGCGGGTTGTAATTATCGCTGAAAGTATGGTTTGGACCGTTGAAACAAATATTTGTTGACGACAACAGTAGTACCTCTCTACGTAGGCCAATCTGGAGGGGGCACAGAGGCTTGATCCCCATTAATTTTTTGAATCCGATCTAAGAATGAAAGTGCTTTCAGTTATTACGACTACCAAATATCGATCTCCAAATAAAAATTATTCCACAAACTTTAAGAAAAAATTGACCAAATTGTTGGGTCAAAAAATATCCATCTCCAAAAAATGTCATCAAAAGAATTTTATGTTTTTGCACCCCTCTCCCTTCCTCGGTCCCCTTGAATTTGCTTCGCTACTACTTTTTTGGCTACTTTTGTATTTCATTTTTGTCCAAAACAGAATAACAGAAAACAAGAGGAATACAATAGTAGAAGAGAAGACAAAAAGATATAAGCCTGTTGTACTTCAGAGCAAAACCAGCTTGTTGAATTAAAAAAAATCATGGCGTTTTAAAAATAATGAGAAACGCCGTTTTGATTTCACACAACAGCATGGCCATCCCATCTCAATCTGAACGAAGTAACAAAAGCAAAAAAACAAAACCCACACACACTCAAAATGAATATTTACAGCAAGCTATCAGATGGCTGGTAAGCTATTAAAAATGCGTGATACTAACAACAGAGGATATCAGGCAATGGTGTCGCTAACGAGTGGGATGGCGATCAGCACCGGGTGACACAATTTTAGAGGATTGAGGTGAACTCAAGTAAAATCTCTTCCCAACAAAAATCATGTCGAATCAAAATAAAGGAAGATCCATTTCTTTTATCAGCGTCTGCCGAAGAAACCAAGGACTTAAAGATGGACAAAATCTGGGGGTTACTTGAAATCGTAATTATTATTGCTTTTTTAATTTGGAGTGACACGTTTAGGCAGTGCCACAAGTGCCACTGACTTTAATCACACCACCACTATCAGGTTTTACAGCTTGCACATATGTAGCCTAACACAAGCAATAGCATCTAAAATTGGTGTAGCACATTTAAAACATTTACAAGATGAAAGAGTTTTCGCGATCATAACCTGCACAACGTTTCATTTGTTTTTGAACTACAGTAGGAACAATGTTCTGTGATCGCTGATCTCAGTTATCTAACTATTTGCAACCAATTAATTTACTGTTTTAGCAAAGCGCACTTTTTGTTTCTAAATTTTCAATGTCTCAGCTGCCATTTTCAAAGTAAGCTTGCGTAACAAATTAGTCTACTCACTATATTGTTGAACATCCAGATTTCAAAATTGTTATAACTCGCCAGCGTAAAATGTTTTCACAATCTCATACTGCCCGAATTTATCGCATCTCATCTGTTTTTGTTTCTCGTCACCAGGAACAAGCTCCCTACCGTTTTTCTGGATTAATTGAACCATTAGAAGTTGGAAATTTCACTCTTCTTTCTACCAAAACACCTTAGTCTAATTTTCTTGTAACGTTTCTTCTTATCGGCTTCGTTTGTAACAAATCTGAGTAGCTTCTACTTTTTTAAGGCTATTCTTTCTGTAGCAATACCAAAAGAAAATGTGGTAATTGTCTTGCAAATCGTCATAAGGAAAAAGCAATGCACGTTGCTATTGCTTCACAACATTCGCTTATCATTAAATCAATTGTATTAACAAAGTAAAAATGATATTTACTTCTTTATCACTGCAGCAGTGGGCAAACTACAGCCCACGGGCCAGTTACGGAACTTTTTGCGGTTTAATCTTCCTTCCAAACAATTCTACGCAACTTGATTTTTCCTTTTCAGTTTCATTTCTTTCTGCTGACCGAATCAAAACGTTGGCAAGAGCGATGAGGGTATGAAATTTACACCAGTGTAAAGGCTTTTAAAACCAAACTAAACTCCTTCGCAAGAAAAATGTCGAACAACTCTTTTTCTTATGTTCCCACAACAACTACAACAAGAGGTTTTTCAACATGTAAATCAATGTTACAAACAATTCGACAACTTGCCCTTAAAATTCTGCGGTCGGCTTTTTTTCATTCATGTCATTCACTTCCGTTTTGGAATTCAAGCCCTGGCCCTTATCTCCAATCATCATGACTGCAACGTCTCCACTCATCTCAATTCTTAGCATCTTCAAGCATCAAATTACATTTCTTTATGTCATCTTTAACTGTCTCAACCCAAGTTTTCTTTGGTCTTCCTCTTCTAACATTTCCCAGGTTAGTCTTTTCTCAAACTTTTCTTGACAAACTCTGGGTCAGAAGTTTTGGAAGTACCAAAAGTTTTGATACGTTTAAAATTCAGAATTCACTTGAGATTGTCTGAAGTATCTGGCACAAAGTGCTACGGAAGAGTTACAAATGGAGCTGATTGAACTTCAATAGAGATTATTTTTAAAGAAAAACAAAATACATGTTTTTGCTTCTCTAAGTAAAATCAAATTCGAAAAATCACAAAACATGCCACAAAAATGCTTGTGTTGCTTGACAAGGAAACTCAGGTTTGTATTCAGTACAGAATGGGAGCACTTGTGTGTCAAAAAATTGTGCTGAGTGAAGTGCAGAATTGTGAATGCTGCGGTGTCCGAAAGAAGTAAACACTGGCAAATTTAGAAAGCCTGCTTATAGAAATACAATAAAAATAGGTCAAGTTCACTCGCAGTGAAGGCTCAAAAAGAAGATAAGCGTTAGATCAGAACAAGAAAGAGGCTGTGATGGCAGTTGCTCAGTGAATGGGCCCTAGCTTGCCAATGTTGGTAGCGCACAGAAAAGGAAATTAACCGGGTGAAGCATAGATAAGAACGGGCCGAAGAAAAGCTTTGTAACGAAGAGATAGGGATTCCTAAAAAGGACACCATGTGCTAGCAAAGTTACCTCTTAAGACCATAAGACGGGAAAAAACTTAGCTTTTAGTGAAGATTTTCGTTTACAAAGGGTAACAGTGCAATCGAAGGTGGCCCTGAGATATGCGGAGGTGAGCTTAAAACGAAGAGGAGAATTAAGCAGAGAGAGAGAGACTGGGCTAAAGATTTAGCCTCGTGAAGATTCACCAAAAGGGAGGCTTTACATTTTCCTGGGTTGAAAGAAAGGCAACAATGCTGAAATGAGCGCTTCAGTCTAACCACGGACTCTTGCGTGGCCTCCATAGCAGAGGTACAAAGATGAAGAAAAACTTAATTACAATCACAAAGAGAGCAGTTGATAGAAAGAAGAAAAGGAAAAGCATTATTAATGAAAAGAAGGAACAGAACAGGGCCAAGAGTAAATCCTTGCCAACTCAAAAATGGCGGTTTGTGGAATTGTAAATCAATTTTCATGCGTGACTGTGAGAAACAAAGGATTAAATGTACCAAACAAAGCAAGGAGGAAGGTCTGCAGAAATAAGCGTGAGGAAAAGAGTGAATGTACTCCAGAGTCAAATGCTTTTGAAAAGTTAACAGTTGCAAGGTTTGTCCCACATAAATATGGATTTGTTAAAACTATCCAACATGGACTCAGACAAAAAATTTATTAAGAGCAGACCGTCTAGGGTGGAAACTGGCCTGATTTAAGTGTAAGAAACAGGAACGCTTAGTGTAGAACCTTTTTAAATTCTAATAATTCGTATGTAAACCCGCTAGGTGTCGCGGTCAACCTTTCGTGAGACTTTTTGTATCGAGTTTGTTTTAGTCTCTTTTGCGTTATGGCGGTGTAGAGGTAGGAGGTCAAACTTTCTCGAATCGCTGGGATCTTGCAATTTTGTTCATATTTGGTAAGTGATTAGGTATAATTGTCCTGTGATTTCGTTCTGGTAGCTACTGTTTTTGACCGCGTGAATTGCCACTATATTGGAAGAGAGTTTCAATTATCATTTTAGAAGGCGTGTCGGTGTATGACCACGTGGTGCTAGTCGTCGGAGTTATCAGCATAAAACATAAAGAATTGCCTTTTCTGTCGATTGCAGGTCCAGTAATTAGAGATCAACCTCACCCGCTCTAGCTAGGTAGGCCGCCAAGGGAAGTAACATTAAGAAAGAGCGGAGTTGGATTACATTAAAATAAGCAGACAGAGTAGTTTGATGTTTGCAAACTGCTTAGAGTCGCAGAAGACAAGAGATGAGTTGGAAAAAGGAAGAATTTAGAGATTTTTCAGATATTTCAGAGATTTTCCTGGAATGATAAAAGAAACTAATGGGAATGACAAAAGAAGTCCTCCAGATGGAAGAAAAGGAATACAAAGATCAAGAACAGTATTAAAAATATGAAAAGGAAGAACTACATCAGAACAACTGAGGTGCTTTAGCATAAGGCTGACGTCTTTTCAGAGCTAATGGTAGTTGAGGAAAAGAGGTCGGCGGCAATCTTGTAAAATTTCATGAAACTGAAAGGAGAGCTAAAGGAATGATGAGAGTTCTGGAAACAGAAGACCCGGTGAAGCCCAGATAAATAGCCGCTGGCAGTGCAGCACAAAGTGTTTTACTGAAAAACGGAAAAGTGAATTCTCAGACAGTGAGCAAAGACAAATGCCGACTCATATGGAGAAGAGCAGTCAATAAGAGAAGAACATGAAACAAAACTAGGCACAGACTGAAGAAGAAAGAAAATTGATTCAGAGTTAGATTTAGAAGAGAAAGTGAGTAGCATGTATCATGCCACACCTTTGCCTTGGTAATGGCAGATGATGTATGCCCAGAAGCTAGAGTATAAGTCTGGCTTTTATCACCATTTCAGTGAGAGAAAGTGAAAGTTTTGCGTCTTCATTTCCGCTTTTTTCTCTTCGAAAAACCAGCAAACTTGAGGTTAGCGTTTAATATGGTCAAAAGATACAAAAGATTTGGCCGCATTCAAATCTTTTGGCCTCTGTTGGAAAACAGGGAGTGCCAGAGTAGGTAGCAAAATTATTTCATCGTGGTTTTAGAAAGTTGAAAGGTGATAGGTGCTTATTGGAATGGGTGATATGAAATACAACAGGTAGTAGAACCTAGATTTTGAAGCAATTTCCAACACCAGGAGAAAGCGAGAAATGACGGAGTGTGAGAGAGTCAGAGTCACTTTGAGAGAGAGCAGACCGAAGAAGAGCATCCAATCGAATACCTCATTCACTCATGGGTCCGAGGTACTTCCTGAGTTTCAAAGAAAATGAAATTCTTTTAAAAGTTCTTGTCTTACATAACTCCAAACAATTCATCATCATAATACTAGCGGAAAGTATATTTCTGTAAATTTAAATTACCATTTTTAGTTTCTTAATATTCTGTGATGAGAAGCGGAGAGGTCGAACATAGACGTTGAGAAAGAAAAGCGAGGAATAGTTTTAAAAATGATTTTACTCCAACATAATCTGATTAGGATCAAGAAAATGGAAGAGAAATTAGATTTCAGTGAAAAAGAACTTCTGTTTGATGATAAAATGATTAATTCGCCGCTAGCGTGCAAATCAGCGGAAAAGAAAACCAGACAGAGGGTGGGTGCGATCAGATTGCTGGGGTCTTGGGATCCTAAATTTGCTTTAAGGGGCTTAAATTGGACTCAAGGATATAAATCAGGTCGACCTAAACAACAGATAAATTGGTGTGGTTTTACATCTTTGGTGCAAAGACCTTCTGCGATTCATTGAAGAACCTCGAGCGTTTCCGAGAAAAGAGGGAGGAAGCAGAAGGTGAAGAAGAAGATGAGCCCGATAAGAAGATTCCTGTTATATATTATATGTTTAACGCTTCTAAGAATTGGAACCAGGACTTGAACTCAGAACCACTCCAATTCAGTTTGATAATTTTGCTCTGCCAGATCGTTCATGTAAATTGCTAAGAGGTGTTTTGTGTAATTAAGTGCTTGCATGTTGCGTAACTTAAACTATCTATTGTAAAGTAATAGAGTTGAAGTGGCAGAAGGATTTTGTTTGAAAGTCTGTCAAATAAGTAAAAGGTTATTAACAATTTACTCTATTTGATTTCAATTTAGATGTGCTGTGCTTTAGTTTACTAGAGCCTTACTTAAGTAAAGGTTTTATATAAATGGTGTTAGTCATAAATGTATATAACATTTATGACTAACACTATATGTTAGAAAGAGTTGGCGGCAAAGAAAATGAGAGATATATAGTCATTAGACAAAGGTGGAGGGGAAAAACCTTCGTGGAAGGAGTGCTATTGGCTGAAGAACAGCCCACCGGGGAGGTGCACATGCGGAAAACTCCAAAACCCGAAGTCAATGCTCCTGGAGAAGCTATAAGAGTACCCACATAAATGGCATAGAAAGATCAGGGAGGATGGCTCTGTGACTCAGAAGCGGAAAAAGAAGTACAGTGCAAATGGACCTATTTCTAGTACAGTAGACTCCGCTTAAGAAATCCACCTCCGTTCCAAGCTTTTTGGGATTTAATAAGCGGCGCCCCAAAAATTAGGGTTAAAATATAATAAACAGAAAATACATTACGGTACAAGACAAAAACATATATATATGTATTAACACTCATGCACACCACGAAAAATTGGAGTTTGGTAATCAAAATTGAGAAACTGGAATGAAAATTGGATTTATGAAGCGGCGTTTGGATTTATAAAGTGGCGCTTTTTCAATGCGAAAATTCCGTTCCAACTCGATTCGGATTTAATAAGCGGCGGATTTATTATCCGTGGATTTATTAAGCGGAGCTTACTGTATATAGCGCATTGCACTGACCTGCCCCTCCAGGTCACACTGCTGGAGCAGTCCGCGTAAGTAAAAGTAGGGTTGATGTTGGGATGGAAATTGCTGCTCATCAAAAGAACAAAAAGGGGCAATGGCGAAAAAGAAAGAAAGCAAGATGTCACGAATAACTAAATTTGCGTTGAAAGAATAGCTTATATATATGTATAGTTGTTGTAATAATTTGTCGTTCTTTTTGCCATTATTATATTATTTGTAAATCTGAATTGTCTTAAGCCTTAAACTTTCTTTTTAAATCTAGGCTGTTTTCGAAAAAGACCTTTTTTCTTTTGCATTTAGATTTGTAACTCACACGCCTCTTCTTAAGTCACAATGGTTGACCGCGTGAGTAAGTTCCAGAGTATTTGAGTGAATCCTCCTGTTTCTTCTCGAAGATTTTTTTTGATTGCCGATTATGTAATTTATTAAAGGTGTTCTCTTTTTCTGTATCACGTGATGTTGTTCTGACTTTTTCTGCAGCGCCGTCCATTTATAAGGCGTGAGAGATTTTTACGCATTCACTAGAGCAGAGAGTAGTAGAGGAGAAGAGAGAATAATACGTGTATAAAGACTGAAAAGGAAGATCGTGTTGTTCTGTGATGATTTGTTGTGACGAGAACCAAGCAATTATTGGGTGGATTTAGTTTTGATTAGTCTCTTATTCTTCTTTTTTTTCTTTCGGCTTATTCCCGATTAGGGGTCGCCACAGCAGATATCTGCATTTTTATGACATGGCACTTGCTTTACGGTCTGATGCCCTTCCTGCCACCAACCCCCTCTTCAGAGGGAAAACTGGGCCACCTGTCTTCCACATAAAGGTGGGGGCGTCCGGTTAAGTGTCTTGCCCACGGGCACAACAAGCGAACTTGTCGGCTTGTTCTCCACAACCTCCACTAAATGCTGAGCGCCAAACAGGGAAGCTGTAGATACCATTTTTTTTAAGTCTTTTGGTATGACTCGACAAGGGGAATGAATTCTAAGTCTACCGACTGCGAAGCGGACGCTCGAACCACTACATCATCGCGTCGGTAGTTTTGATTAGTCTCTGATTTATACAATATATAGTGCTTTAGTTTCTGTGTTCGACGAGCAAAGGAATTCAAAGTTTTAAAGTGGGTTGTGAATATATTTGTTCTATTCGTGACCGAGAAGTGCGTGATTCAAAGTATCTTAGTAGAAGCCAATCTTCACCTAGCTGTTAACTTGCAGCCAGACATAATTATTCAAGAGATACTACAAGTCGCCTCAATTTTAAGAATAGAATTAAGGTTGAGATAGTACGGAAATTCTATTAAACGTGACACAAGACGAGGAGAAAAGAAAGGAGGGAGAAAAAAGGCTACGAATTTTAGTGAGAGAACGGGCTGCCTTTTTGAAATTGTTTGGAGAGCATTTATCTATTGTGGAAAATGATTGGGGGAAGTGTCCAGCGTTTATGTCTTCCTCGGGATGGCAAAAAGCCATTTCGACACAGCCTACCGGCGTCGGGGAATGCGTTGTTACAACAAGGTGGCTGCTGTCGGGTGGCGACTCGAAAGACTTAGATCAGAGCTCTTTAACCGGGTTTCCATATAATAGTTGGAGGGGTTCCTTGAGCTCTAAGAGTACCGCAAGGATTCCTTTTTCATTGATTTTACTAGGCAAAACTTAACGTTTTATGCAGTTATCATATTTTGGGGTTTTGTTTGATTTTTAGCGCAACAACTTTATTTCAATTTTTACTGCGTCAAAAATACACAACAAAGCAAAAAGTAGAGTTTCTTAAAAGATTGAAATTAGCAGTGGTTAAATGAGCGAAGAACACAATACGAGTAGTTATTCAATTGCGCAACAAGTTATATTGTACGTATTATGATTCAAAGTTGGTATAGAACAAAGGCAGAGGTTTTCAAATTTTTTTCTTGCTACAAACTCTTTGGCTAAATCGAGATGTTTGGCATATCCTCGGAGAATATAGCATGAATAAAACTAGATTTCATGAAGTTGATGACTATCAAAAAAAAGTCTTGAAGTTGAAAAAGGGCGAAAGCATCGAGACGTTAGAAAATAAATAGTTTTCTGTGACAAAATAATCGCTTTCGTAAAGTTATTCTCCCAAAAATTGTAAAATCTGGAAGTAGAGAGTGGGTAGAAGCAACAAATTTTGCATCCGCTATTGTCCAAAGTATTTGATGTATTGTACGACAAACTTGCTCGATTGCTGCTAAATTTTCTCTAGCTTACCCCAGTTCGAGAAAGCTGATGACTGATCTAAGATTTTTATCCAGGAAAACCAGAGCCATCGCAATTCTCATAAATGTTTTTGTAATTTGGGTTCCATAACACTTCGAAAAGTGGTTCTAGGAAAATTCGCCGTAAACAAGTTTGCCGTAGGAAAACTCGCCTCAGGAATTTTCGCCGCAGTCAAATTTTGCACCCCCAGTATCTACCCCCCACCCTGTACACTCCCTTCCACTGTACACTGCCCCGTACATTTACATACCGGGCCTTCCGCTTCGGTGTACACCTGCTTTCGCCTATTAGGCGAAATTTCCTTAGGCGAGTTTTCCTACCGCAAACTTGTTTACGGCAAATTTTCCGGACACGTCTGAAAGCATAGCAAGGGTTTCACGACCCCGGAAAGGTTGAAGAGCATTGACCTAGATCCTCGCTGGGTTGTAAATTAAAATTGCAAGACACAACGTCATAAAATACGTTTTACATACAAACAAATTTTTACTCAACCGACCAAAATCTTTTGGGTAAACGAAAGGCAAATAGACATAAGCATAAAAGTTGGGGGCTGAGGAGTTTCATCCCCGTACAATATTGTCGGTTTCGCCCATAAAATTCAAAAATTTAATTTCCTAGGAAAAAGGTGTCTTATTCCTCTAGCGTCCACATTTTTTTGTTTGCGTGAAAAATTTTCTGGTTGGATTTTCTCGTTCAGTGGTGCATTAGTAGTGAACTGTATCAAACGTTTTGAAAAATTGTTATTCTACGCCCTCTTTTTTCAAACGTTACAAATTTGTCGACTTGGTCCACTAAGCTACTAAATTAAAAGAAACTTTGCACTCATAACCAAGCCATTTTGAAACGTTATAAATTTGTTGACTTGGTCGATATAGGGTTAATATAGCCTGATCTGTGAGACAAAACCGTGATCAAAGTAAATGAAACAATGACTTTCAAAAAGTTTATTCCTAAAATAGATTTTCTATTTATTATGGCGACCATAATGATCAAAACAATCATTGTCGAAAAGCTGATCTCTAAAAAAAGTCTTCTATGTACATTCGTAACAAAACAGCCAAAACAATCATTTGTAAAACATTGATTCCCACGAAAAACATCAGTCCTCTTTCCCATCCAATACAAAGCGTTATGCCGGTGATTGACATTTACTGTTAAAAAGCAAATCAGCTGCAATTTATATCCAATGACCTGCTGTCAAAACTTCGTGTAAGAGCACCAAGCTCATTACGCTCAATATCTAAGCAAAATATATATACAGTTACTTACAAAAAGATGAATACCTGCGCACAAATGTTATTGAATTTACATCGCACTGTTTCCAAATGCTAACAATTAATTAAAATTTAATCCAGTTTCATCAATGACCAACTGAAAAATGTTCATGCAATACATTTTTGGTGAAACAAATTTATATAGCTAACAGAGAGTGGTGCAACAACTTGCTCGGGGTGTTTCCCGTAAAATCCCAGATATTTCGAGAAGGGTCGTAGCATTCAATTTCAGATATAGGATTGTGCTTGGCATCAACCCCCCCAACAACAAAGATTTTCCCATCGACCACTGCTGCCGCATGCGCACTGCGTTCTATGCGCATGTCACTGACAAAACTCCACCTCTCAGTATCCGGATCATACACTTCAACACTTTTCGTTCGAGCCTCGCTGCCGCTTGATGTATTTCCACCAATGGCATAGATCCGACCGTCTAAACTCACTGCAGCAAACCAATTTCTAGACATTTTCATTGGTTCAGCGTACCTCCATGGTTGTCCCAATTCATTCAATCGTTCCACAGATGAAAGAAACTTGCGACCATCCCATCCACCCAATGAATACAAGCAACCTCTACAAGTTATTAACACATTACCACTTCTCTTTTCATTCATTGGATAAATCATTTTCCATTCGTCAATCGCTGGAATGTAGACCTCAGTCGAAGACAAATCTCTGACACCATCGTCGCTACCACCAGCAACCACCACAGCTTGGTTAAGCACGGCAGCGCCCATTGCCAGTCGGTTTACATTCATAGGAGCAACCTTAATCCATTGCGATGCCGGCCGTTTTAAATTAATTTTCCAAACCGAATTCAACACTTGATTCCTTGCAGAATTGCTCGGATTTTCGTACATTCCTCCCATACTGAAAATACAATCATTTAACTTAATAGAGCAGAGACCATAACCACTAATCGGTAAATCGGGGTAACATGACCGAGGTTGATTAAGGGAAACATCAATATCCATCACTTTTGTTTGACTTCCTTTTCCTCCAATACTCAACAGTTTGCTTCCACTAAACAAATCTTCTTTCTTACAGCGCAACGACAAAGTGCTCATTACAAGGTTTAAAGCTTCAAGATCTTGTGAAATCAACTTTTCTTGGCAGGCTGTGTTAACCAAAAAGTCAGTTGGAATTTGATCAAAGTTCACAAACTGCAAAAGTTTAAGAAAATATTTCTTTCGATTTGCTGAATTTTCCTTTGTCCATATAATGACAGCTTTGTAGAGAGATATATTTTTCGCAAGACTGCGATCAAGATTGGTAATGCAAGCAATCAGTTGTTTTGGTGGCAAGTCTTTGAAATCTTTTGTGGTCATAACTGTATCTAAATTTTTGCTGACGAAATGATACATGTGTTTTTTCAATGAATCTCTCCCGTAAAAATTAGCAGCAGAAAGAATGAGAAAACAGTTTTGCACGGAAAGAACCGACTCCAAAAATTGGAAGCAAAATATCATGACATCGTTCAGCTCCAGATAACGTGCAACAGGCAGTATATCTAAGACATTTTCATCATTAATGCTGATAACTCCTGTATAAATGTAATCTATCAACAATTGCAGAGATTGCTCGTTAAAAATGTCAATCTCCACTGAAGATCCAATTGTTTTTACTACTTTGGCTTTAAACAATTTTTCGAAGAATGTGCAATAACAAGATAAAACCATGCTGTTTGCGGGAATTCTTGCCTTTCCTGAAGCGATAAAAACATCATTGAAAATTCCAAGTTGCCTGTTTCGACGCGCGTACTCCAAAAGATCTGAGTTTGTCATTCGTTGCTTAGTAACATTTTTCCTGCTTGCCAGTTTTAGTGCCATAACTAAAAGCTATCAACAAATTTGCTTTTTAAGTCTGTAAATACAAAAGAAGGTTAGTCAGCACATTATTCTTTATGGTCACGCGGAAACCGTTGTGGCTACAAAATATAGCAGCGTAGCCAAAAGGCGAGAAGTTCCGTCCCCCCCCACAAATTTTAAACCTATCTATATTACGTCTTAAGTCACCGCAGCGAATATGACGTGGAAAAGGCAAATGGAAGAACATATTGATAAGATTAAACTGGAAAAAAAGATAAAGTTTGACCGAACAAAGTGGAGCAATGGCGTTCATGAACTTTCTACAAACGTGAGGTGAATCCGACCACCTCCGGATGCAAAATAGTGGATCTTTCTCTCTCTCTCTCTCTCTCATGTCCCCACAATAAACCTGTAACATTAGCTATAAATATGCGCTATATGACTTGGTCATTTCATTTCATTTCAAAGTTATTCTATCTTTGGAAAAATTATTCTCAAAGATTGTTGTTTGCATTGAAAGCATGAAGATTCAATGATGACTGTTAGAGCACAGTTATTGGTTCCGAGTGCCAATAGTGAAAAGGTTTTGAAAGCTCTTCACAATTCTGCTCACTGTGGAGACCACTTGGGTGCAAAGAGAACTGCTGAAAAGATAATGTTGATGGAAGCTGCTTTGTACGTGATACGCCATTATGTGACCTTAGGACCCCTGCTGTGCCTCGTTGCTATTTTCGCCATTGTTCTCGTTTTCTCGTGTCAGTCGTTTTATTCATTCGAACCAATACACGGCTAGAGTTAGCTAGGTTGTGGATATCTGTTAGCCAAGAAGGCATAACAAAACATGGTGTCAGAAGTGAACATTTAAAGACAGATTGAAGTGAACATTTAAAGACAGATTAAAGTGAACATTTAAAGAAAGATTTAAGTGAACATTTAAAGAAAGATTTCAGTGAACATTTAAAGAAAGATTTCAGTGAACATTTAAAGAAAGATTACAGTGAACATTTAAAGAAAGATTACAGTAATGGCGAGTAATCTGCCGGTTCCAGAACCGATGAATGTGGGTGGTAACGTCCAAGAGAACTGGAATTACTTCAAGGAGCAGTGGGAGAATTACTTGGTAGCTACCGGCTTAAAAGAGAAGACCGGTGAAGTGCAAATCGCAACTTTCCTAGTCGTCATAGGGAAAGAGTGCTACCAGGTGTACAGGAAATTGGCGTTAACTGCAGCACAGAAAGCCAACCTGAAGGCCATTATTGAAGAGCTGGAAAAGTATTTCCGACCAAAAAGCAATGTTACTTATGAACGATTTATATTTAATACATGCCGACAAGAGGCCCGAGAGAACATTGACGAGTACGTAAATAGATTGCGAGGCTTAAGCGCTACATGCGAATTTGGAGAACTGGCAGAAAGTCTTATCAGAGACAGAATCGTGCTGGGAGCAAAACACAGTTCGGTTCGAAGCAGGTTGCTAACCGAAGAAAATCTGACTTTGGAGAAAAGCATCGCTATTTGCCGCAGCTACGAGCTGGCACAGAAGCAAATAAAGACCATCGACAATCAAGAGCCAGAAGAAGCCAATCGTATAGAGAAGAAGACCGGATATGATCGCTACAGAGCACCGAAGTTGCACCTCAACCAGGAAAGAAAGCTTGAACAGTGCAAATTTTGTGGCGGAAGACATGAACGAGACAAGCGAAAATGCCCAGCATATCAGGCAGAGTGTCATATCTGTCACAAGCAAAATCATTTCGCACGAATGTGCCGAAATAAGCCGCAGTCGTCGCCAGCAAGACGCATACATGCAATCGAGAATCGGGAATCCGACAGCGACCACGAGCTGGCATATCGAACTGAAGAAGCTTACACGGCGGGCAGCAAAAAGAAATGGTTTGTTTCCTTAAACGTGAGTTTACCAGGCAAAAAGTTTACCCCATTACGATGCCAGTTGGACAGCGGATCCACATGTAACACGGTGAGCTACAAGGATTATTGCAACTTGTTTGAGGCAGACGATGAGTACCTCAACAAAAGCTCAGTCAAGCTTAAAACCTACGATGGTTCACTGATTATACCAAAAGGAGAGGTAGAACTCCAATGCCAATATGAAGATAAAAGTTGCAACTTACACTTTCAAGTCTTGAATAAAGATTTGACCCCTTTATTGTCCGCTGATACTTGTTTAAAGCTTGGATTGCTAACGTTGAATATAGAAGAAACAAGCAGAGTAGACACGATAGATAGTGTTGTGGACAATTTTTCGGATGTCTTTGAGGGACTAGGCCGGCTACCCGGAAAATATCACATTGATGTTGATCCGGAAGTGCGCCCTGTCCAGCACTGCCAAAGAAATGTACCTGTCGCCATGAAAGCCGATCTGAAGAACAAACTGGCAGAGCTAGTCGAAAAGAAAGTGATTACTCCCGTAGATCAACCGACTGACTGGATTAGCAGCATGGTCGTTGTGCGAAGAAACAACAAACTGCGAATTTGTCTAGACCCCAAAGATCTAAATGCTGCCATACGAAGACCGAAATACCCAATCCCGAGCATTGAGGATATTTTGCCCAAATTGGCAAAGGCAAAAGTTTTCTCAGTTTTGGACGCCAAGAATGGTTTTTGGCAAGTTGAACTTGACGAACAAAGCAGTCATTTGACCTGCTTTTGGACGCCCTTTGGCCGTTATCGATGGTTGCGAATGCCATTTGGCATTTCATCTGCCCCAGAAGAGTACCAGAGAAGACAACATGAAGTAATTGCAGGACTTCGTGGTGTAGAGTGCATCGCCGATGATATACTCGTGTATGGGAGCGGGGACAATCGTGATGAAGCGGTAAAAGATCACGATGAAAATCTCAAAGCTCTATTACAGAGAGCTAGAGAAAAGAACTTGGTTTTCAACAGAGACAAATTAAGGTATAAATTAACGTCCGTACCTTATATGGGACACTTGCTGACATCGGAAGGGCTTAAAGCCGACCCAAACAAAATTGAAGCGGTAAAGAACATGCCCATTCCGACCGATGTGCCCAGCGTACAGCGTTTTGTAGGATTTGTGAACTATCTTGCGCGCTTTTTACCTAAGTTATCTGAATTGTGTGAACCAATGAGACGCCTTACAGACAAAAAGGTAGTCTGGAAGTGGACTGATACTCACCAACGAGCTTTTGATCGCATTTGTAAACTAGTCACTAGTGCTCCAGTGCTAAAATATTTTGATGTCAACGAAAGTGTAGTTATTGAATGTGACGCCAGCCAAGTTGGCTTGGGCGCAACTCTGCTACAAAATGACCAACCTGTGGCATATGCGAGTCGTTCGCTGACCGCGACTGAACAGCGATATGCGCAAATCGAGAAAGAGTGCTTAGCTATCGTTTTTGCTTGCGAAAAATTTGAGCAATATATTTTAGGCAAAGAGGTATCAGTGAAAAGCGATCACAAACCTTTAGAAATCATTTTTAGAAAACCTTTGCTTCAGGCCCCGAAACGCCTACAACGAATGCTATTACGATTGCAAAAGTTTGATTTAAATGTGGTGTATAAGCAAGGAATAACTTTACACATAGCCGATTTTTTGTCTCGTGCATCTCTACCTGTGCGTAATAATTCGCAATGTGACAATGATTATTGTGTTTTTTCTATGGCCGCTGAAATCGATTTGTATAACTCGTTTGAAGAGGTTAATTTGTGTGAAAATTTGAGGCTCACTGACCAACGTTTAACCCAGGTACGCGAGGAATCCCGTTGTGATGATACATTAGTCATTTTAAAGCGTGTTGTTTTGAATGGCTGGCCGCAATCGAGAGTTGACTGTCCGGTTGAAATTCGACAATTTTGGCCGTATAGAGATGAAATTGTGTGTCAGGACAATGTCTTGTTTAAGGGTCATAAAGTTATTATTCCGAGCGCAATGTACAAAGACATGTTACATGCTATTCATTATAGTCATTTGGGCGCGGATACGTGCTTGAACAAAGCGAAAGAAGTGTTATTTTGGCCCGGCATATCTGCGCAAGTGAAAGATTTCATATCACAATGTGCTATTTGCAATCAGTATTTGGCAAAACAGCAAAAAGAGCCTATGGTAATGCATGATATACCTAGCATGCCTTGGAGTAAAGCAGGCATAGATTTGTTTACTTTTAATTGTAAAGATTATGTCATAATGGTTGATTATTATTCGGATTTTTGGGAATTGAAAGAGCTAACTGCTACGACCAGTGCTTCGATTGTGAAATTTTGTAAAGAACAATTCGCTAGATATGGTATCGTTGACACGCTTATTAGTGATAATGGACCGCAATTTTTGAGTGCTGAATTTTCTGATTTTGCTAAAGCTTGGTGTTTTAATCATTGTACATCGTCACCGTATCATAGTCGATCGAATGGCAAAGTCGAATCTGCTGTTAAAATAGCGAAGACGCTGTTGAAAAAGTCGCATGCTGATAATAGTGATTTTATGCTAGCATTGCTTGATTGGCGAAACTCCCCAACGCCAGAAATCAAAACGTCTCCTGTGCAACGTTTAATGTCGAAACGAACTAAGTCAATATTGCCAATTGATTCGCGACTGTTATACCCAAAAGTAGTTGAAAATGTGCAAAATGATGTGTTACGCAAACGTGAAAAGGCTAAAGTGTATTATGATCGTACCAGCAAGCCTTTACGTGATTTAAAGGAAGGAGATGTGGTGCGTGTTCAACCTTTAACTCGCAGTGGTACGTGGGAAATGGGTAAATGCATTAAAAAGGTTGCTCCTCGTTCATACTTAATTGAATGCAATAGTCGCATTATTCGAAGAAATCGCAAATTTTTGAGACTTACCAATGAGCGATATGTACCGTTTGATTTTTCATTTGGTTCGAACAACAGTGAAGCTAATTATGACGATGCTGGTGTAACAATTTGTGAGAATAATGCACGTTCATCTAACGTTAATGCTGAAGCCCCAATTGCCGTAAGACGACCTCAGAGAAACTGTGGACCCCCCACACGTTATGGCCAATATTTCAGCCATGCATAATTACTATTTATCGTTTTCGTTGTATTACGGCTTATCTCCCACTAAAACAGTGTGTCTATAATTCAAAGTGAAAGGGATGTTGATGGAAGCTGCTTTGTACGTGATACGCCATTATGTGACCTTAGGACCCCTGCTGTGCCTCGTTGCTATTTTCGCCATTGTTCTCGTTTTCTCGTGTCAGTCGTTTTATTCATTCGAACCAATACACGGCTAGAGTTAGCTAGGTTGTGGATATCTGTTAGCCAAGAAGGCATAACAAAACAGATAACGGAACGATTTTATTGGCCACGTTGGAGAGCGTCTGATACCGCGTGTTGTAAAGAGTGTCAACTGTGTGACCAATGGAAACAACCATCAACTCCAAGAGCTGAGCTTGTTCCCTCTTCGAAACTGAGCCCAATGCAGCGAATTGAGACCAATGTACTTGGTGGCCTGCCCATGACTCACACAGGAAAACGTTACATTTTAGTCGCTTGTGACACATCTAATATATAAAGTGCAATTCTGTCTGTCTGTGTGTCTGTTTTAACTCCTCTGAAACTGCAAGAGGTACAGACATCAAACTTGGCTCGATTGATCACCACCCCGTGGTGAGTGTCATAAGGGTATTGGTGACATCACGATGACGTCATAATCAAAAGCATTTTTTTAGAATTTGCATTACTTGACGGAGGACAACTGCTTTTTACTGAAACGAAAACCAGCTTCCGACTTACCACATTACAAAAACTTTCATTTGTTTGGGGTTTAAAATGATGACACAATCAACAATTCATTGCACAATCTGTTTTTTGTTCTTTCTCAAAAAGTACTGATCGCACAAACGCGATCAAATCTTCTTTTGGGAGATATTAATAAGGTGCTTTCGATAAAAAACAATTCTACAACAAATAAAGCTTGTTTAACTATGCTACAAGCAATTCTTTATTTCAGCACTTTAAGCCCTCTAAGCATTTTTCTCTTTTTCCATTGCACGCTTAAAACTGGCTCTATGATGTCATAATATGTCTCGTACCATTAACACAAATCTTTGCTACCGCAAATCATAATATAAAAATGTTTTCAAAAATTGCAACCTTTTTGCAAAATCAGTTTTTGATTTCTCAACTGATTTTTAAACTTTTTTCAACAAACTAAAGGATATTTCAAGGCAATTCCGATAGTGCATAATATGTACAATTAATATTACTTTTTGTAATGAAAAATAAACTTTAACACCTGTGGTGTGACTTGTTACCTCTCCCGAAAAGTAATGAGCTCAGTAAACAGGTCACTTTAATACAAAAACGTTATAATAAGGTACTAACAATTGCTGTCCTTTGAAAGCTTAGGAAATTTGCTTTCCAACGATTTATGACTCCAATTACTTAAGGTTAAGAATTAGTTTATAGTGGCTAATCAAAAATTGGTTGCCATACATCATGTTTCACTTTTAGTTGAACAATTATCCTACTTGACCTAACAAACTTGCAATTGTTAAACAAAGTTTGTTCTTTGGTAAATTTTGACTGCTTTTCCTCACAAGCGTGGTTCTTTTGCATTATCTGTCGACGTTTTCAAAAAGATCTATCAAAAACTGAAGTTTTTAAATTAGCGGTTCTTAACGGGGTCCCCAGTGAAAAATCTGGGGTCCCCAGAAGGAATGCCAAACCGTATTCTTTTAACCCTCAAATGCACTAACAACAACGACCACCACTTTGACTAATGGTAACAGTGGGATCTTTTGTATAAAGCCCCGCCACTTGCTATAGGCGCCTATTAAGTGTACACTGGAGGGGGAGGCCCGGTATGTGAATGTACGGTGGAGTGTACACTGGGGATGTAATTATCAGGATATGTTTGGTTTATTGAAAAACCCCTCCAGTGTACACTTAATTGGCACCTATTTCAAGTGGCGGGGGCTTTCTACAAAACATCCTAACAGTGATTTTACAGTAACATGCCATCTGTTGTCAGAAGTACGCAGTATCACATCGTTCAAGTGGTGACAAATTATTTGTTTTAGAACAAACTATTCTGATGCAATAAGTCGTCATTTTTGGTTTTTTACTACATTTTACGATGCAATAGACCGGAGTAAGAAAAATAATTCCACTGCTAAACCTGTTTTAAGGTTTTGTAAAAGAAAGACTGACGTTTGTCGCTTCCAGATTTAAAAATTAGTTGGGTAGATAAAGCTATGTAGTGATGATTCTTCTATCAAGAATATGGTAAGAATGATGTAACTAACGCCTCTGGAGAAGCATATGATCATCCAACTACTTGTTTCTGTATTGAGGGTTAAACATTGAACCCCAAGCCATAAGAGATAAGGTTTAATAAAGCATTTGAGGGTTGAAGTATAAAAGTTGCAGTTGCGGCATTTTCTCTTCTAGCTCTACCCACAACCCTACTGCATGAAAAGAATAAACAGAAAACTTCAGATATCGTGGGATACCAGAGTGTCTAATTTTCTCCTAGAAACTTTCTGGTATCTGATAGTTAGTTGCTACCGCCTGGATAGAATTTTACAACCTAAGAAATAAAGGAGCGGAGGGAATTTAAGACAATCACTATGCCTGTTTCCTTTTAGTATTTTCTATATCATTTCTACATTTTACAAGCGACTACCACGAAAGTGAATTTAAATTATTCAGCCACTTTTAGTATAATTAGGACTTTTGAATTAGTCATTATTTTCGCTTCCTTATGTCATAATCATTTTGTTTACTAATGGTTGCGAAAAATGGACATGAAATACGTTTCTGGGACGATTCTTACGTTCAGTATGGTTTCACAAAAGTTATTGGTTGCGATAAACTTGACAATGCTCAGTGCACATTGTGCAATACCATTTTGGGCAACGATTCTTTAAAGCCTTTGAAGTTGAAGAGGAACAATGAACTGAAGCATAAAGAGAATACGGACTCAGATAAAAGGTTCAAAGCGAAAAGAGCTCGGTATGATGTGAGGGGAATGTTCTCTGCGTTAGGCTTCTGCCTAACTTCCCAACCACTCCTGCGCGCTTCATATGAAGTTTTTTTGATAATAGCAAAAGCACAAGCGCCTCACACAGCTGGTGAGAAACTAATAAAGCCAAGTGCGGCAGAAATGGCACAAATATTACTTGGCCGAAACGAGGCCAAAACAATAGACTCAGTTCCCTTGTCCGATAACATTGTAAATAACAGGATTGCAGACATAGCAAATGATATTTTGAGTCAGCTTATCGCTCAAATCCAAGATAGCCCATGTAGAATAACTCTTCAATTTGATGAAACAACGGATATCAAGTCAATAAGCAATTAGTAGCATACGTGAGATTTGTTAAAGAAAACACGACTGTGGACGAGTTTTTATTTTGTCAAGCAATGAAGGAGAGAACTAGAGCTAAAGACGTCTTTGATCTTGTTAATGCACTTCTTCGTGAAAATTTAATAGTATGGAACAAAGTGGAATTGGTATGCAAAGATGGTGCGCCGGCTATGATAGAGCATCGATCCGGTTTTGTAGCCCCACTGAAACAAGTTGCTCCGCATATAGTATCAAATTACTGTGCTATTCATAAATAAGCCTGAGCTTGTAAGACACTCCCTCTTGAATTGAAAAGTGTTCGTGATTCTGTAGTAAAGGCTGTGAATTTCATTCGTGGTAGGGCCGTGAATTCCCGACAATTCAAAGCATCTTGCGACGACCTTGGAAAGGAGCATCAGTACCTTCTTTTCCATACCGAAGTGCGATGGTTATTGCGGGGAAAATTGCTCGCTTGTATTTCAGAACTTCTCACTGAAATTGCCATGTTTCTTCGTGAGCATGGGTCAGTGGAACTTGCTACGTTACTTGATGACAACAGATTCCAATTAAAGGTCTTTTATTGGCAGACATCTTTAGTCTTTTGAATGAGCTCAGTTATTCTCTGCAGGGGAAAACAAATCTCAGATAGAGGTTGCAGAGAAGGTCTCTGCGTTCAAAAAGAAGTTAACCCTATGGAAAAAGAGAGTAAGAAACCAGAATTTTGCTATATTTTTACTGTTGGACAGTAAAATTGGTGATTAGGAAACTAACGAATGGCTGACTGCTTTAATTGATGATCACATAGACAACCTCGAGAAAAAATGGAAGATTACTTTCCAATATCTGAACCTTCTTCAGCATGGGTTCAGCAGCCTTTTATTGCTGAGATAAACGACAATAAGCAGCTCAACCTTCACGAGCAACATCTGGAATTGCAGAGTTCTCAAGCTGCAAAGACCAAGTTCAGCTCCTCCTCACTGATAGAATTTTGGTGCAGTATGTTGCAAGAATATCCTGAATTGGCAAAAAGAGCTCCGGAAGCATTAATTCCATTTCCAACGACATACTTCTGTGAAGCTGCCATGTCTGCTCTAGTTAATGTCACAACTACGTACCGCAATCGCCTTAGAGTTGCAAATGACATGAGAAATGCTCTCAGCAAATATTGATCTCAGTATTGATGAGTTTGTTTTGAAGAGATAATAAGGTCACACTGACTATCATTTGTGCTGTGTTTTACCAAGTAAATTGTAGTATTCCACTAACCACTTGTGTTATGCTTTCACAAAGAAAGTTTTTTAATTAATTAAAAATCTAGTAGTATACGACTTATTCGCCTTATCACAATAGTGTTTGTTCTTTCAGCATACACCTCCTTTGCAGGTTGCACAGACAAGAGGTCCCCAAGCCAATATCTTTAGGAATAGGAGTCCCAAGGGTTGGAAAGGTTAAGAACCACTGCTCTAAATGTTTGTGAAATGTGGTCTACCTGTTAGAAATACCTAAATTTTAGTGCCTGCAGTTCACAAAATTGCAATTTCTAGAAAATCCAAGTACTTTGGTACATTTTGTCTATTTTTTCTCAATATCACGGATCTTTGGCGTTATCCATCAACTTATTCAAAAAGATTCATCAAAAAATGAAGTCTACAAATTTTAACGTGTAGCCTACTCTGAGCAAAACACTTGGTGACCACCCAAGAAAAGATGAGGGGGTAAAAATGGTCCTTTCTTATCGTTTGCAGCAAAATGAAAGTGTCGAGCTACATATCATCTAAATGTTGAAGCAATTTTCTTTACAATTGGGCAAGGCTGCCGCAGTAACCAGCTGATTTGATATTTTTAACCTCGACATTAATAATAGTCGGGGCCCCCGCTACTGCTATAACTTAACTGTCAGTACTTCATTTCAAGTTAGTTTGCTCTTTGCATGGCAGCGTATATACCAGAGCCTAGGAACATGGACGCAGTCAAAAACGTTAGTTCATATTAATTTGCCTACAGTAACGAAAAAGTGGTAAGAAGCGATCCTAATAATTAATGGCTTAAAACGCATTGTGAGGTCATAATGTTAAATGACATCGCAATGCTTGCCACTATTTAGTAAAAACAGCAGCAGGTAGCAAAATTATCCACTATCATTTTGATAGCGAACATAAATGGTAAGGTCCATTGCTGATATTTCTAATTGCAAGGATAGGCCTATCGGTACTAAACACTAATCTTCATTTAGAAGTATGGAGGTCTGGATTAGGGTCAAAGTTAAATGTAATGAAATCCTAAATTTAGGAAAAGATCAAAATTAAACAATAATAGCATCAATTTGTAACACTGGATAAAGAGGGAATGTTTTGTTTGAAAAGAGCTTAGTACGAGCCTATTGCAATAGGTTGCTTGACTTAAAGGAAAGGTATGGCACCTTTTCATGCTATGACCGATTAAAAGCAAATAGCGTAGGAAAAAATCTTAATGTCACAAAAATTAATACAAAAGCGGGCCCACCAAATCGTGAAATATGCCTAGCACTAATAGCTCATTTTTTTTCTGAGTCAAAACGACCACATTTGGGCGATGCCAACAATTTTGACTATGCTTCACCTCCATTTCCCTTTACACTTTTAAAAATTACGAATAGTAGTATGTGTCATCGTTTTTTCATTTTGAATACTTCCAGTCTTGATTAATAGACCAACATGATCACCATAGCATGTACAGGAGCTATGGCTTATATTTACTAACACATTTCGTTGTTGCTCTCACAAATGTTTGTACGATAAAGCTGGTGCAGCTGCATTAACTGATACGTTTTAAATTGGCACGAGTGATAGTATGCCCAGCCAGGGTTAAAACGCACCATACTTGGGAGAAACAAGTTTTTTTTATTTTGCTTGATAATAGCTTTATAGACCTATCGGAATCAAACCTGAAAATTTGGGAAAAGCAAAGACTCATGTACCTTCTATGAGCATATCTAAGCGGGGAAAAACAAATATAAATCATAATGCGTAGTCAGCAGGAACTTGAGAAAATTTGAGGAGAAATCAAAATTGACAACGTCACTGTGTTAAATCGCACCACAAGAAAGGTATTATTAGTATTTTGCTTTATAATAGCTTAATAGAGCTACTGGGATCAAACCAAACATTTGGAGGAAAAGCAAGGACTCCTTTCACTCCCCAGGGCACGTCAAGCAGATAGAAAAGAATATGCTAAATAATGCGTAGCCAGCTACAACTTGAGAAAATTTAAAGGGGAAATCAAAAGAAAACAGCGTCACTGTGCCAAATCGCACCACACAAAAGACATTTTAGATATTTTGCTTTAGAATACATTAATATCAGAAATGTGTTTCCTACTTCCAAACTACGGGAAACGCAAGGCTCCCTTGAGCTTGTGTCAGCAATATACAGATCACATAGACCTAAGGCATAGCCAGGATCTTGAAATGAGGTACTCTATTACGAAAAGGAGCACAAGAAGTCGCGAAAATCTAATGTGCAGAAAACACATAAACTTTTGGTTACCGGCTTCACCGGCTGAACAGACACTCTCAATCCCGACGTTACAGACGTGGGCTCTTCGGGTGACGCCGCTGTATATACAGGGTGCGCCAAAAAGACCTGACACATTTGAAAGTTTAATAAAAATCAAGCCTGTTGACGAAAATAGGAAATGTTCACATTTTTGGAAAGCGTACAGCATGCCATTTTGTGTGGAATACGCGAAACACGAACACTACATTTTGTGACGTAATAATAGTTGATGTTGAAAATTATGGCATTTTGTAAGCAAAGTGCTTTTTAAATGCAAAATAACAATTATATTAATGCAATATAAAAACCAAAATAACACTAAAAACCAAACACTACAACATTTTTAAATAAAAACGTAAAATAACAAAATAACAACGATGCATTTTATTAGGTTTTAAAAATTAAATCAGTTAGGTGCTTGCCGTGATTGTTTACGCAGAGGTTAACACGCTTATGAAAGTTGTCGATTACTCGGTTGATCATCATGGGTGTTATGGCAGCAATTTCATGTCGTATTGCGTCTTTTAACTCTTCTACTGATCGTGGGCGTTGAGTGTACACTTTCGATTTCAGGTAACCCCAGAGAAAATAATCGCATGGATTCAAGTCAGGTGATCTTGGTGGCCAGCCAATATCACCACGCATGGAAATCAAATGATTAGGGAACATTTCTTTCAAAGTCTTTATTGCATTTCGGGAAGTGTGGGCTGTTGCTCCATCCTGTTGAAACCAAAGTTGGTGTTGATCTTTACGCTCGTTCAATCTCGGTTTCAAAAAATTCTCTAGCATTTTGCAATATCGATCAGAATTTACAGTTGCCACAACGTTTTCTTCTTCAAAGAAATACGGACCCCATATGCCAAACCTTGCTATTGCACACCACACCGTCACTCTGGGACAATGCAACGGACGTTCATGCAGCGAACGAGGGTTAGATTCAGCCCAGTAGCGAAAGTTTTGCTTGTTAACGGTACCACACAAGTGAAAATGAGCCTCATCGCTGTATAGCACCAAAGCATCCATACGAACATTTTGTTGAATTTCCAAACACAAAGCTCTTCGGGTTTCAAAGTCATTTTCGTTTAGTTCTTGTGCCAACATAATGTTGTACGGATGCATTTGCAGTTCTTTGTGAAGAATTCTTCTTACGCTGGTTGCGGAGATCCTCAAAGCAGCTGCGTGTTTTCTCGCAGAACGTTGTGGAGATTGTTGAACTGACGCTTTTACTGCCATTGCATTTTCTGGAGTTGTGGAAGTCCGAGGTCAGCCGGTCGATCGTCGTTTTAGTGCAGATCCATTTTTTCTAAAGTTCTTTATCCACAACAAAATTGTGTTTCGACTTGGCACTGGATCGTGTCTTCCAAGCTTGAAGTGCGTACGAAATAATCTTTGAGTTGCAGTTATTGATCCACTGTTCGTAAAAAAAGTTTCCACAACGAAAAAACGGCGTGAGCCCAACCACTTCATTTTAGCAAATAAAGCACAATTTTAAAAATTACATCAATTTAAAAATCAACCATTATGACGTCACAAATGCATTGTAGATTGTTTTTTGGACACCGCACAAAATGGCATGCCATACGCTTTCCAAAAATGTAAACATCAATTATTTTCGTCAACACGTTTGATTTCTATTAAATTTTCAAATGTGTCAGGTCTTTTTGGCGCACCCTGTACTATAAGGCTAGGATTTTTTATGCTGATATGCTGCCTGTTAAGGTATTTATGTCTATACTCTACAACATTGTAATTAAATGCCAAGTTTAAGAAAAAATCAACATAAAACCATAACGATATCAGTTTGTAAAACTGGATATAGAGAAAACAATAGTCGCTTTTGTCACCATGCCGGAAACAAGACCAATAGCGCAGCCAAATTAGGAACATTATACCTCAAATATAAATATGAAAGCGGCAGCACCACATCGCAAAATAGGCTTACCATTAGATAGTTTTTCTTTAATTGTGAAAGCAACCTCCATTTTGCCGCTACAGTCAGTTTTGATTATGTACAATCCCTTCTTACTCACAAGTATTAACAATAATTTGTGGCAAGATTCTTTGTAAGCATTGCCAGTCATGATTAAGAGGATATGATGATCACAATTTTTTGTAGAAAAATTGTGAAAGTGCATAAAATTCATTAACTTTTCGCTACTGCTCACACAAGAGCCCGATGGTGAAGCCGGCTTGGCTGGTTGAACTGAAATACTAACCCCGACATTACTGATGGAGGGCCCCTGCCGGCTAGTATACTAAATATATTTAAGCGTCGCCAATGCGTTCTCAAACGGCTCAGGAAACAGGAATGGCCTTGTATTGTAATTGGTTAACGATTCACGGAGTGCTTGAACGCGTTTACTCCGATCAGGGTGTCAACTTTGAAAGCAGGCTATTTCGAGAACTGGCCTTTAATTTTGGGATTATTGGGATATTATAATGTTGGTATGTAAAAAGACAAGAACTACTGCTTACCAACCAGCTGGTAATGGTGGTGTGGAGAGAAATAGCCACTCTATAATTGCGATGCTAAAGAACTATGTCCAACAGGATCCTCAGTTTTGGGACAAGTTTCTTCCAGCAATCTGCTCCGCGTATAACGCAAGCTGCCATGAGGAAGCAGGAGATTCACCTCATTTTCTGCTGACTGGGAGAGATTTGCGATTGCCGGCAGGCGGATAAACCGAATTTTGTTCCTTCCACCAATGCTATTGTTGTTTGCAAGACAGAATGCGCCTAGTGCACGAAGTGGTAAAAACGAGATCGGAAAAAAGAAGGAATCTGATATAAGAACGCTATGATCAGAAGGCATCGGCAAACACCGCGTACAGTGTTAAAGATTTGGTTGTGTTAAGAAATTCTGTGATACAAAATGATGAATCACATAAATTTCACTTGCCTTATTGTGGACCTTATCAAGTTGTTGAAGTGTTACCACCTGTGAATTAAATGATAGAAAGTCTTGACAGGTCTACTACTAAAAACGTGTTCATTTTTATTGTTTGAAAAAGAGTGGTGGGAGAATAAAAGAAAAATTTACAGCCGAGGACGATAAGTTAAAAGAATCATCCCGTAACGATTGGCCAAATGGCGACATGGGATTTTATCGACGTTTCTCCCCAAGTCAATCCCACTTTTCACAGAATCGCAATATTAATAGCCGTAGACCAAATTTACAGCCCTGAAATATGTTATGATGCTCACATTTTCTAAATGTTTATCTGCGCTTTGATTGTTTAACTGCACGGTATAAAAAAGTATGAATTGCACTTGGGTAATTTTGATATTAGCAAATCACATCAGCTTGAATTGATATGTTGCAGGATGTTGTGACACTATATGTATGTATATTCGTAATAACTTCCATCTGTTTTTGTGGCGGGGGAGAGGGTATTACACATTACTTTTGTTTACAAGTTGTCTTGATAACACGATTTACCTTCTGGTGTGTACTCTGAGCGCGGTGCGCTAATTAAGCTGATAAGGCGTGTTGCAAGCTGATGAGAGGGATTGTAAAGACATGTGTGTCGAGTAGACGCCGGCGTTGTGCTACTGATTTTTAAATAATATACGTTTTGTCTGGTTTTAGACTGAATGGGATTTGAGCTACGAAAGAACTTAGACTTTAAGAGAAAGAAAAGTAACATTTTTTCTGGAGAATACTTTAAAAGAACCCAGTGTTTTAATTTGAGCGTTGCAAAGGAGCAATCTCCCTCCAAAAAATGAGTCATTGCTGTGACTTTGTAATGCGAGTTGGCAAAAATGAGTGCTGGAAAATAGTGACCTCTAAAAAACAAAAAAATGTCCTGCTTTTTTAAACAGGGATGTGGAAGCGGTTATTTTTCAACCGCTTCCGCTTCCACTAACAAATAACGAGAAAACGATGGTTGACTATTTTTTTAACTTTTGTGGGTCTGTAGCCTGCTTTCTCCTACACTTTATCATTTTGAGGAAACAAAAACCTTCATTTACTGCTATTATTTTACCTACTTCGCTTGAGCTTAATGTTCCGAACTACTCTGTGTTTCTTTTATTTAGATATCAGAACTCGTGTTGAATGTAGAACAGTGCTTTTCTACCTTTTTGTCATCGTGGAACCCCTGATGTACTTTCGCGTTTGTCACGGAACTCCCACAAACAAAAATTTAGAAATCATGAATTGCTTGCAAGAAAATCAAATATTTCGTTACTACAATTCAAAAAAGAATTAAACAGTTCAACAAATAGACAGTTATTAAAAGTTCCTTTACTACTTACCACCACTTTTACAACAGTTAACCTAATGCTTGTCAAATCTAAGCCGTATGACCACATATTACAGCTCTTGACAATAACCTGTCGTCACAACAACAAATTACACCGTATAGCGCTGATTTTCCCTCTCTATCCTCAACTAACTCTGACTTTGAGTTAACTTTAACTCACATTATCATTACGGATCTTCTGTCCGTCCTCAAAACACGTATTGACACCGACCTTTTTGGATAGTGAAGTGCAAAACTTCTGTCGTATATATAGTACATACATGTAAAGCGAGCAAAATTGAACTGCACCAATCAACTGCCGCCTCAACGTAGTGGTGCGGTCCCCAACCCTGTTTGGGTTGGGTTAAAATTGCTGTTGGTCATCCCGAGGGTCCTAGTTACCCCGGGCACTCCTCTCACACAAACCATATTTTCGCCGTGCAGCACCCTGAACGACCGCAAAAGGGTAGCACGCAGCCTCTTTAAAATCGGCCAGTCTTCTCTCTTCTCCTTCCTTTCTCTTGCCCGTCTTCTCATTCTTCTCCTTTTCCTGGTGAGCGGCAACGTTCATCCTAACCCTTGTCCCGCCTTTCCCTGTTCAGTGTGCGCTGGAAATGTGACCTGGCGGGGTAGGTCAGTGCAATGCTGCACATGCTCTAATTGGGTTCATTTAAAGTGCTCACTGCTCTCCTTCTCTAGATTCAGAACTCTTGGCAGCTCTCACTCCTGGAGCTTCCCCCTGCTGCTTCCTTACTTTTTTTGGAGATCCCACACCTACCAGCACTGTGACTTCCTCCTCGGACTCCTCCAGCTGACATACCTCCACTGCTCAATCTGGTCTCCTTCTGCTAATGCAACACTCGCACTCTCGCCTTCAAACCTCTTATCCACCCACTTTGTATCTTCTCCCTCTGCACCCTTACCACCGCCATATGTTCCTAGCTGTTTCTCTTTACCTCCTGTTTCTTCTTCCCCTCCCTGACTCCCTCAGGGTTTTTCAATGGAATGCTGGGGATCTCGAAGCCAGGAGCACTGGACTGCAACACTTTCTTTCGTCTCATCCCGTTTACCTTATTTGTATCCAGAAATCTAACCTTAATGCATCTTTCTTTCTCCGGCCCCTGGATTTTCTGCTCTGCGATCTGATAGCAGCCACTCCCGTTCTGATATTTTTTCTACTGATTTCACAGACGCTAGCGGCAGCGTCATCATTTTTGTCAGGTAGGGCTATCCTTCTCTGAGCTTTCTACCTCCTCCCTTTCTTCGCTTGACCCCTACTCTAACTATGTGGAGATCAACATCTCTCTAAACGACTCTTTCTCGCTCTCATTTTTCAATGTTTATGGTCCCCCTATTCGCTCTTCTCCGAAAGATAGCAAAACCAATTTCTTTTCTACCTCCATTCTTCCCTCCTCCAGAAATCTTTTTATTCTGGGGGAATTCAATTGCCACCACCCCCTCTAGGACTCAAAAAGTACTTCCGACCCCTGTGGGTCGAAAGCATTCGATTGGGTCATCTCCTCTGACCTCCTCCCCATCAATAACTCTGGCAAACCTACTCTTCTCAATCGCTCCTCTGGCAGTCGCTCCTCCCCTGGCATCTCCTTTGCTCTTTTCTCTCTCGCCCTATCTTGCTCCTTGGAGGTGCTTCATAACCTGGGTTCTGATCACCTACCAATTCTACTAACCATCCCTCTTTATCCGGTCTTTCGCACCAACGAACGTCTCGCTTTCTTGAATTTTCAGAAAGCTCGTTGGGATGACTTTGCTTTTTACTTTGACTCTCACTGTCCTTCTGCAGAGGAATACTCGTCTCTTTTTGTTTCCTCTGCTGCTGTTCTCTTTACTTTTCTGACATTGAATGCATTCCTTACGATCTAGTGCTCTGGACAGACGGTTCTGTTCTTTTCCCTTTTGGCAAAGAAGGCTCTGGCGTACTTGCCAAGTGCTCTCTCTATGGCACTGAGGCCACCCTTTTCTTATCAGCAGGCCCAATATACTCAAGTTTTTCCGCTAAAGCTTGCGCCATTCTGCACGCTCTTTGCTGGTCTCGGCAGCACAAACAAGTCTGCCACTTCTCTTCTCCTCCGATCTGATTCTCGCCCTGTCCTCGCCACCCTGTCCTCTCCTCCATCTTTCTTTTTACCTTAATCTCTGTCAAAAACTATTTTCTCTCTCCTCCTGTTCTATCAGGCTACAATGGGTTCCCGGACACTCGTTTCTCTCGGGGAACGACTCGGCTGATAAGCTGGCCAGACGGAGAGCGCTTCTTGCGCCCTCAGCAACCCCTTGCTGTCTCTCTCCTCTTGTCTCTCGTATCCACTCTTGTCTTTTCTCGGACTGGAGGCATACTGTCTCATCTAAATTCTTCGACACACAGGTTCCCTCGATTTCTACCGAGGAACTTGTGCTTCTACGTCATGCTGGCGGTGTTCTCTTTCGACTTCGCTGCAACGGACACAGTCTTCTGTTAAGCTCCTATCTTTCTAGAATTGGCAGAATCGAAAATCCTTCTTGCAGCGCTTGAGGACACCCATCCCAGTACATCTCTCATCTCATTCTGCACTGTCCAGCTACGGACTTTTGCGTCGCTCTTTGGCAATTTTCTGTGTTTCTACGACCTTTGGTCCAGGCTCTGGGGAATTGCCCGGCTTCTGAGGTCTCATGGTCTTCCACCATCAATCCATCCCTCGGAAGGGGTCGGGTAACAACAACAACAGCAGCAAAACTGAAATTACAGATGCACTATTACGTAACAAAGAGAGTTAACAAGTTCAGACGTTGTTAAGGTTGTAAACAGAATTACGTCACAATCTGCAACTTTCTATCACAACATTCCATTTCTAACTATTTATAAACACGGAACACCACTACATATAGAAATTCAATGTACTGAAATAAGAAATAAATGCTAGTAACAAACAAAGAACCTTCGCGGTCTCGTCACGGAACACAACTGCATATTTTGCGAAACCTCTTTTGAAGAGCACTGATGTGGAATGATCAAGTTGTTTCCGACGTGAGTAATTTCTTTTTCAACATTTTCAACCCCCTAACCAAGGTTAGTTAAGTTTATTGAAATCATTATTGTATTAGCTACGTTTCATTATCCAAACTTTCTTTTTCATACCTGTAGTCTATATAAAATGTGATGCTAGTTATACTTTTTCTTGTTCTCTCGCGCTACTGATATCGCACGTTTAGTCACACTTGTAGTGCAACTTCACCGTTCAATCCACATTGGAAAATAGATAAAACTTTTTCGCAAAGTTACTGTTCAAGTCAAATAACCTATGTGGAAACGAAAGCGGTAGATTTTTCGCGCTTCCACAGAAAAAGGACCGCTTCCATCGCTTTCGCTTTCAGCTTCCGCTTCCGCTCCCCCTTCCACACATCCCTGCTTTTAAATCAAGGACAAGCAAGTACTTCGCTGGGCAAAATTTTTCTGAAGTGTTGGGTAAAATTTTTCCAGGGTGTACAGATCTATTCAAACCGATGAAGGGCGTATTATTACAAAAAGTATTAAAGACCACTGATATAAATCTTCTGTTTTGTGTGTTTTCCTATTCTTCAAACGTAAATGACAAGCATTTACTACTTTAAATCGCGCTAATAACACCAAGTTGGTTTCAGTCAAAAAAATGTTGTCATTGGTATTTGACTAACTTTAAACTGGGCAATACCAGCTGGAAATCTCTAGTTACCGATAAGCTATATTTGAAAGATAAGTGATGAGAAAACGAGCGCATTTTGGGATCGGAAAAATGCCCATTAGCGTAGCCAGAAGCAAAATTTTATGGAGGAGTAAAAATCTATTTTTGTCCTATATATTTGTGAAATTTTCTAGATGACCATTTTACTTTTTTTAAGATAGATAGTTTCTGACCTTCTATTTTGTCAATGTGTACTTTATTGTGGTTGGATGATCTTCTTTTGGAGAGCAATGTTTTCTGTCCCTCAGTTATGTAATTTTGTATCTGAAGATGGTGGAAAAACCAATTTTTTTCCAGAAATTGCCGTTTTTCAACTTTATTTCTGGAAGCACCTTTATTTTTTTATTGATTGGATTTTAAAAATTTGGGGGCCATAGCACTCTCAGCTACGCCTTTGACCTGGACAACAAAGCAAAAAATGCCCTTCATTAGTATGAGGTTTTGCCCTTAAATTTCTTCCCAAAATATCCATTTTTGACAAAATTTTTAGTGGTTTCTTAAAAACGGTCTTAAGCAAAGGATAATACTTGTTTTTGCCATACTCAAAAATTCTTGGTATGTTAGTTATTACAAGAAATTATTAGGCGTGGTGAAATTCTCTTTTAACTATTTTGATACTTCGGTGTAAGCTACTATCAGATCTGCTCAACTCAGTCGAATGATTATAACATCTCTCCAGAAGTTAAAACTCTTTTCCGATTGAAAATGCCTTTTTTTTTCAGCCAATGTTAAAAAATCGTCTCTTTTTTCCTCCATATTTTAATGGACTCGCGCCACTGTCATCTGCAGATACGAACCCTCATCATCTTAGCCGGGTTAGACCGGAGTATTTTGCCTCAGATCATGTAATCCTGAGGGGAAAAGTTTTATTGTTCGAAAACATTCCTTCAGAAAGACTGACAATGCGTCGAACAGTTGACTAGTTTTGCTATGAGGGAAAACAACTTGTTTTTCGCAGTCAATTTATAATTTTTATAACGTAAATTACCTTAATTATTAGCGAGCCTTGGCAAGCATTCCTGCGTCGTGCCGAGGAATAGAACGCAAAGTATACAGGTAGCCATGTTATAAAATAAGACAATATTCTATATGTAATTTAAAATTACTTTTGATCTACGCTACAAAAGTTATCTTCTTTTAGAAATTGCTTTACTAAATCTAAGCTAGACTAGATCAGTACTTAGCAAAAAAAAGTTCTGTTGGAAGTGGATCTTGACCTTTCACTTGTCATAGTGATCTCACCTTATTAGAGCTGCTTGAAGTCCAAAATTAAAGAAAATGACGTCTCTAGCTCCTTCTTCCAATCTACATCACTGAGAAATACAGCTATGAAACATTTGTCAGTAAGAACCGTAGTATTTACTGTAGACTAAATGCTTGATTGTAATCATTCACGATGAAAGTAAACAGTGAACAGCGCTTCCAATTACTTTGTAAATATTTGCCTTTTGATGAAAGCTTAACACGTTGATCTAGTGAAAACTAGAAAACTTGTTGTAAAAAGTATATGGCTTGCATCAGGATGCACAAGCTTTTTTTGCAGGTTTTGGGCAGGTTTTGAGAAGGAATATTGATGATGTTAAGAAGAGCGTTGGATTTTGAAGTGATCGGGAAAAGAAGGTGTGGACGACCGAAGATGACTTGGAGAAGGCAGGTGGTTGAACAGTTTGAAGAGATTGGACTGAAAAAGGAAGATGCCATTAACAAAGCAAAGTGGTCCAAGGCTGTTAATAAACTTTTGAGGATCATCAGGTAAATCCGTAGTGTTGGGGAGACTTGAGTTAATCACTCGACACCAGTGACTCAAAACTCGAATGCTATGACTCGATGCTCGAGTCAAAAGTCGACTAGTCTACTGACAACAAAATTACTTGCATGAAAAAAATGTTCTGTCTCGGAAAGTTTGATTTCTTAAAAAGCGTACCTAGAAAATTTGTGTGTTTAACACGTTCGCTGCCATCGTGCATTTTTAGCTTTTTTGTGACCACCTCTCAGGTGCCATTGGTTTTAGTGCAATTTTTTGTAGAAAAATTGCCAGAGGTGTGTCTGTTGGGTTATCTCTAAAAATTTGTCTGCAGTGTTTTTTACATAACTGAGGTGCCAATGCAGCAAAGCCAAGTCCTGTCTTAAAGTGCCAGAGTAAAAAGAGCAATTGAAAAACAAATGGATTCGTGACCCACCGGTGGGTCACGCGGCGCCTAACTAAAATGACGGCGTGACCCACCGGTGGGTCACGTGGCAGCCAACGTGTTAAGAATGATTTTTTACACACTGGCAGCCAGTGGAGTATAAAGGAGGGCACCTATGCACGCCATCCCTTAGGAAAACGTTAAACATTATTTTTAGTCAGTATGCTTTTAACGGGAACAAACAAATAACCTGTTCTACAGAGACAAAATTAGTTTAAATGTCTAAGCTTTTGGAAAGCATTATTTATTTTATGTTAAGATAAATAGAAAAAATTGCTTAAAAGCAATCATCAACATCACGCAATACTTTACAACAATCTATAACAACATCTATTGCCACGTGTCCACCGAGTTTTGGACATCTAGTATACAAAGCGCAATTCTGTCTGCGTGTCTGTCTTAACTCCGCCTAAACTGCCAGCCGTGCTAACATCAAACTCGGCACGATTGATCACCTCCTCGGGGTGAGTGTCATAAGGGGGTTCGTGACATCATGATGACGTCGAAATCAAAGGTAATTTTTTTAAATCGCATTTTTGGATTGTGGAACGCGGTTTTAGGCTTAAACGAAAGCCAGTACTCGACTTACCAACTTCAATAAATTTTACTTCTTTACGATGTCACATGACGTCGTAATTACAACAAATTATAAAGTTTGTTTTCTTAATTTACTTAAATAAAACTGATCGTAGAAACGCGATTAATAGTTTTTTCGGGAGATATTTGCCAGGTGCCTTCGATAAAGAATCCTGCAACAGTTAATGATGAATTGGCAATACAACAACAGATTCTTTTTTAAGCATCTTAAACTTTCCAAACATGTTCTCGCTTTTTTTCTGCACGCTTCAACTCGCTCTATGATGTCACAATGCTGGTTGGCACAATCAACACAGTCTTTTGCTACCAGAGGTCATCATTTTATGATTTTTTCAAAAATTGGAACACTTTTACAAAATCAGTTTAGTAAAAAAATTGATTTGTGACCTCATTTATCAACCAATTTTCGAACTTTTCTTAAAAAGTTAAAGGGTATTTCAAGGCGATTTCAGTAATATATAACATGTATATTTACTATTGGTTTTTATAATAAAAAAGCTAAACTTTAAGACCTGTAGTGTAAATGTTGAAAGCTAAGTGAAAAGGGTTTAGTTTGATGTTTAAACGTTACGATAAGGCACTAACAATCAGTGTCGTTTGAAAGCTGAAACAATTTTCTTTTTAGTAATATGTTATTCTAATTAGTTAAAGTTAAAGTTCGTAATGGCTGATCGAAATTGGTTGCCATACGTCATGTTTCATTATTAGTTAAACAGTTTTCCTTCTAGACCTAACAAACCCGCAATTTTTAGAAAAAGTTAATTTCTTGGTACATTTTGACCACTTTTTCCGAGCAAGCATGGTTCTTTGGCATTATCTATCTGAATTTGCAAAAAGATTCATCAAAATTGAAAATTTTAAACATTTTCTGGTATAACCTACCGGTTAAATGCACTCAAAAGTTTGGTGCCTACAGATTGCAAAATTGCAAATTTTGGAAAAAGTTAGTTTTTTGGTACATTATCACTATTATTTCTCAAAAGCGTGCTTCTTTGGCATTTAGCTATCTACTTTTTCTAAAAGATTCATCCAAAAATGAAGTCTCTAAACATTTTAAATTGTAGCCGCCTACTCCAAACAAACAAGCTGGTGATCTTCCTACAAAAACATGGAAGTAATAATGGTCCTATTTATTATTTGCGACAAAATATTAGCTTCGAGCTACACATCATCTAAATAATGAAGCCATTTCCTGTGCGATTGGTTGAGGCCGATGCAGCCGTTTGATTTGATATTCTTAACCTCATCATTACTAGTGGCTACTATTGAAATAATTTAACTGTAGGTACATCACTTCCGGTTACTTTGTTTTTCCAGCTGCGATTGTGCCAAGACCAAGCAACATGCGCGCAGCCAGAGGCTTTCAGTCACACTAATAGGCATTCAGGTACGAAAAAGTCGTTAAACTGGTCCTGATATTCAATAGGATATTCCTAAAAATACTTAGGTCAAATTACTTTGGCGCCTCTCTTACCCATAGCTGTAAAATTCTGCTTCAATGCACTTCATTAAATTAAACAGAAAAAGACTTTTTGGAATCGCTGGCTGTTCCAATTACAAGAAAGTTCAGTCCGACGTAGAACACAAGCTAGGTAAGATGTAGCCTGAACTCCGGAAACTTTTGGAAAACAATGGCGGTTATGTGCAATCCCCGTAGCAGTTTTTAAGGCTTAATCGATTTCTTTTAAAAAACAATACTTTTGATTTTGGAGCGACAATTGGCTGCTGACGCAGCCAATATATGTCACAAATATCAATTTGGTGAAGCTAACTAAACCGATATTCTCATACTCGACAATATCGCTGCTATTTTCACAACTCAACCGCGAGTGTTTAATTTCAGGTTAATTTGCTTTTTGCCTGGCAGTATTTATGCTAGGACCACGCAACATGCGCCCAGCCAGAGGCGTTAGCTCATACAAATACCCAAACAGTGATGAAAAAGTTGTAAGTAGTGGACCTACTAATTAACAGCTTAATTCCGAAAATATTTATCAATTACTTTAGTGCCCTTTCAAAATTTTGATATTCCTTCAATTGAAGCACTAGCTCAATTAAACGAATAAAAGTTTGTTAGGTTTAAGACCGCTTATCGTGAAAACAATGCAAATAAGACGTTGCCAGAGGTTCCAAAAACTTGGAGGCGTGTAGTGGCTAAGCGTAATCCCACGAAAATGTTTTTTTATCAATTGCGTTTCAAAAGCGATATTTTTATTTTGGAACGAGATTTGGCCATGTGAAAAAGCTCAAACTTTTATTACTGTTTCTCACCTATCCATTGGGTGAAGCCGGCTTGCCCGGCTGAACCAATATTGTCAACCACGACATTACTGATGGGGGTCCTGCCGGGCGACGCTGGCTAATATACTATACAGCAAGGATTATTTCCCTTACTAATATCTTGCGTGTTTGATTATCCATATCTATATTGTAAAACAATGGAATAGCATCTCAAGTTTAAAAAAATCAACATAAATCCACAACCCCAACAATTTGTAAAATTGAATTTAGAGAGAATATTTGTTTCAAAATAACTTGGCCTGATGGGCTTCTACTAGAATGTGGTGAATGACGTTGGGAAAGCCATAGCCGCTTTTGTCGCTATGCCGGAAACAAGGCAAAAAGCGCAGCCAAAGAACTTAATACCACAAATATAAATAGGAAAGACGCAGCACCAAATCGCAAATCAGGCCTTCCATTGAACAGTTTATTTCTAAAATTTTAAAAACAACCATCATTTGGCCACTATCATCAGTTTTGACTGTGTTTCAATCCCTTGCCCTAACACTTTTTAAAAGTATCAATAATAGTTTGTGGCCAGATTTTTTCTTTGTGAGCATCATCAGCTTTCATTAAGAAAATAAGATGATCACTATTACGATTACAAAAAACAAATTTATCGTTTTTGTTCACACAAATGAGCGATGGGTGAAGTCGGCGCAGCCAGCAGAACGATATCTTTTACCCCAACGTCACTGATAAGAGGCTCTACCCGGCAAAGCCGGCTAGTCTTGTAATAGATTGCTATCACCAACACAATAGTTTGATACAGTATTGTGTTGGTGATTGTGTTGATGCAATTTTCTATTTATCTTAGCGTGATACTGATGCCAGATCCCTCTTAATTAAATTGGAGATCATCTGAATATTGCTAGGAAGCACCTAGCACTATTTATACTTTGTTTCACGTTATTCGTAATTTTTTTCGATAAGCCACTCAGCCTTTACTAATAAAAAAGAGCTTTACTCGACTTTACCTGAAAAATTGTGTACAAACCTATTTGAGATGCAAGGCAATGTGGTAATAATACAGAGTGAAATAGTATGAAATACAAGTAGGATCATTTTAGATTATAAAATCTAATTGATGAGCTCTTTGAAAACTTGATGCGCACCTGCAGCGTATCCGTTGTAGCCTACGAGTCAAAACGCAAAAATGATAATAATTTCTCTGGTGTAGCAGTGACAAAGGCTAAAAAATTTCAAACAAAAGTTATCTTAAAATGTGTTCTAAAAAGCATTAAAATCGCGTGTATTTGAGTGCAATTTTACAATATTTTCGCGCGGGAGCATGCCCCCGCCCCCCATAGGATAAATGTGCCAAAAACACATTTTTGCATCCCCTCCCAAAAAATCTTGTGCATGCCCCTATTGGCAATTCTGATATTGAGTAAAAATCTTGCAAATCATTTATATCATTTTGTACTGCAAGCCTGTGTGGTTTTTGTTGTATAAAATTTTGCACCTAGCACGTTGTACATGCTGGCCCATAATTGCTTTCCCAACTTTTTTGGAATTCATTTTCAAACTACAAAACCGTAAGCTGATTTTCTAGCCAGCTGCAGTTAGCAAAGCAGTAGATTTATTCTTACTAGAACCGGTATAGTATTAAAAGTGAGTTTTGAGCTGTCGAGATCAGAGCAAGGTAAGCCTAATTTAGGACTCCTCTTATCTCAACCTTTTCCAAACAACATCACACGAATCGATTGCAGTTATTCAAAACAATCATAGGAAATTACACACTGGCAATGAAGTGTGGGAAAGACAGGGGTCGGCTCGAGTCGGGGTGAAAAAGACTCGACTTGAGTCGTTTGGACGAAATGACTCAACTCGACTCGAACTCAAGCGACTCGTTCCCAACACTGTAAATCCGCCCACCTCTGTTAACGGAGGCCAAACCAGATTTGAAGCATTGGATCTCTCTCTCTCTCTCTCTCTCTTGAACAAATGAAGCATTTTGCCAGATATGAAGACTTTCCCTTTCCATATCTCTTGGACCCATTTATCACATATTGTGCACAGCCCAACCAATCATTCTCTTGGCGCACATGACATATAAATTCACTTTGCTCTGAGTGTCTCTACATTCTAACCACTCACCATGGCTTTTATCTTTTGCAGATTACCGTCTGTTTCCTTACTCTTAAACGCCTGTTTCAATTATCCAAACTTTTTCCTTATATCTTCCACACCTTCTCTGGATAGAATCAAGTCATCTGCGTACAACATTTCACCTATCAAGCTCTTCCTTGAACGCTCGGTAGTTGTTTCAACCGCATTTGCAAAAACTAAAAGAGACAACTCAGATCCTCGATGTAGAACAATGTGCACCTGATATTCTCTGATCCCACTCCAATTTTTATATTCCTTGATAGAGGCTTATCTCCAATCTTACAATTAGCGTACTTCTAAAAAAAATCCTTTCTTTCTCATCGCCCCATCCATTGCCTTTCTTGGAACTCTACCAAGTGTTTTTTCAATTAGCCAATCCACATGTTCAACAGCCTCGGGCTTTTGGCACGCACTTTGAGTCACTAAAAGTATGGGTTAAAAGTACGCGATATTGCGATTCTTTTCGTTCCAGTTAAATAGGTGGCCCAAGAACCAGAATGTGTAGACTTTTTCTATGCTAGAGTACATGTAAAATCATCATATTTGAAAAGGCACTGCTAGATATTTTCTTCACGTTGGATCTGAATTGCACTGACCGCGAGCCAATTAATCAGCGCTGCGTTTTTTCTTGCAGAGCTGTTGACTCGCGGCCATTCCCTTTGCTGTGACCATTTAATTTGACGAGCTTGTAGATGCAGTAATGATATTGTTCTAGCGTTTTGATCAAATCAGTAGAAGCTTTGTTCTTGATATTCTCTTGCAAGTTAATAATAGCATGTTTTGGTTCTTTAAATAGGTGATAAGTTGTTCGGCAGTTAAGCAAATTGTGGTGTAGTTTATGCGATAAGTTGCATGTCTGTTCACTTATTCATTTGGAATATAGAAGGTCTCGCTGGTAAAATAGTTCTGGTATTTGCGTTATTTTTTATGTGTTATTGGCCCCCGCCCCCGTATAGTGTGGTAATTCAGTGTTTTATTTTTGTAGAAACTGGATAATTCAATTGGCCTGAAATTTTAAAGAATTACGAAATAAAATCAACTAAAATTCTGGTTAAAGACTATTTACGAAAAATGGAGAAGTCTATCATTCAGTTCTGTTAACGTTTCTAAGCGTCCCAGCAACCATTAAAAGAAGCGTCAACAAACACGATTTCTGACACCGTTCCCACTTTTAAAACAAATGTGAAGACCTTTTTTGTGTTTGGATAAATATATTGATATTTTCAAAGTATGACTTGATGTACTTTTTTGATCCATACAGTATGTGGTAACCGTTTATTGGTGATCAATATTTTTTCAACGTTAGACATTATTTTTAGCGCTAACAACATTTTCGAAGACTGAATTGACATCAACCTCACTTGGAAACAAATTGCTTGACTTTTACGCACTTGTTTACGTTTCTCTTTGACCCTTGCCACAGCAAACAAATCCATGACATGTCAAGGAAAATCTCGACGGCTGGAAATTCTAGGCCAAGAGTGTGCTACCTGCGGCCGACAACGTGGAATTCCGTGGCCCGAGAATAGGGATCAAAATGTGGCCAGTGACGTGAAATTTGGAGGGCTTAAACGGCAAACCTGTTTTTTATATCTCGGAAAGAACGAACTCCTGAAAAAAGGGAGAGGGTGTGTCACAAATAAGTAAATTTGAGTTGAAAGGATAGTTTTTATATATGTATAGTTGTTGTATTCTGTTGTTTTGTTTTGCTGTGGTTATTTTATTTCTAAATCTGAATTGTCTGTAGCCCTAAACTTGTTTTTTATATCTAGGCTGTTTTCGAAAAAGACCTTTTTTCTTTCGCATTTAGATTTGAAACTCACACGCCTCTTCTTCAGTCGCAATATTGACTACGTGAATAAGTTCCAGAGTATTCAAGTGAATTTTGTTTCTTCTCAAAGATTTTTTTTGATTGCCGATTACGTAATTTATTTAGGGTGTTTTCTTTCTCTGTGTCACGTGATGTTGTTCTAGCATTTTCTGGAATCTCGTCTTATTCATACATAAGGCGGCGAGATTTTTACGCATTTTAGGAGAGTAGGATGGCAGAGAGTAAAGGGCAAAGTAATAAAGTAGAAAAAAATCGTGATGTTCTGTGGTAATTTATTGTGGATATCCTTTTAAGCAGTTAATTGGTGGATTTAGTTTTGGTTGGTTTCTGATTGTTATATTAAAGTGGATTAGTTTCTGTGTTCGACGAGCGAAAGAATTCAAAGTTTTAAAGTGTCTTGTGAATATATTTGTTCAGTTCGTAAGTGTGTGTGTAGTGATCACCAGTTTGGATAACTGGCGATCGTACGTAAAACTGTGGATCTTTGCTGCAGCTTCTCATTAACTAAATTGTTTAACAAAAGAATGGATCCATTTATTAACGAATTGAACAGAACATACCAAACTAAATGAAACTAAACAAAACGGAACCAACCGAACTGAACTGAACTGAATTGCATTGAACTGAATAACGTAGTAAAGCAAAGTCAAATGGTTTAAAGAATTCCAAAAGATGCTTAAAGCAAAATTAAAAACTTAAAATGTGCGCCAATTAACTAAACTGCGCAAACAAAGAAATCAACCAAAAGCGCTGAAAAGATAAGGTGATACAAGACAACTTAGATCAGAAACACTGTAAACATAAAAAGCGGGTTCGAAACCGCTACATGTGGTTCAAAGTATCTTCGTAGAAGCCAATCCTTACCTAGCTGTTAAGTTGTAGCCAAATTTAATTATTCGAACGATACTATAAGTCGCCTCAATTTTAAGAATAAAAAATTAAGGTTGAAATAGAACGAAAATTTTATTGTATGCAACAGGGGTCTTCACCGTCGTTTTGGAAAAACATAGTCATCAGCAGCTGCTTTGAAGCTTATTTGTGCGCAGAAACATCTTGGGTTCCGAACTATGATTGGCCCATGAAATTTTCAAAAAATCTAAAATTCGCTTACCTACAAAAAAGGTTGAACACGCATAATCTTGGTTATAGTGACAAAAGCTTTTGCTTTTCGATATTTCGTAGCGGTAGTTTTATTGATAGGATTTAATAAAAAGTTTGTGACCAAGTTTAAGCGACGCGATATTGCTATTAACCAAATTAAAGATTAAATTTAGGAAGGTAGGCCTATGAAAGGTAGGCTATTTGCAACTACATGTTGGCAAATAGCTTGGGTAAGGTTGGCTTATTTTACTGCAGATTATCTGAGAGATGATTGTACAAACATTTTTAAATTGATTAGCTATTTATGAATTGTATTTTTGCCGGGATATTCCGTCCTCCGTTCTCAGACATGAATTTTATGGTAAAAATTCTTATCTTAACCTTTATTTTGTAGTACCCGCGGATAATCCGCTCCAGGAATTTAGAATCCATATCTGATTCATAAAAATGCAGATTATCTTCGGAAAAATACCGTATTGGCTAAGCTTCTTAGTCTATAAGCTGTTGTAGCGGCACTGGAACTGATACAGCAGCATAACAACAACTGCATCAAGTTACTGACAATTATCATTAAATTTTGTTTTATATAATTCCATCTATAACAGCATATTAAATAACAACAATTTATTATAATGGTGGTAAAGAAACTATTGAACTGTTGCAAATCCAGTAGGAAAACGCATCCAGACAAAACCGGTTTCTTCAGTTATCTTATGTAACTAAAACTACCTAAAAACAAGTTATATCTAGCAGTGTTTTGCTATAAAAAAAACTATTGTACGGTATAATAGCAGCAAAAGCACCTCTTTTTTGAAAATCGTTGTTTATTTAAAAAGAGCGATGTTTTTTCATTTGGCTTCAAAAATAAAAAATCCTGGGCATTTAAATACTAATTCAGACATGTGAAAAGCTGACTGATTTAGTCCAGCCCTCACTTAGAAACCCAAAGATTTTTTGGACCTGTTGATTGGCTAAATATGCTCAAAACACATCAATATGCTCCATTATCTTCTTTCTTTTTTTTTCACCACAAACAACACATGTACGTCTGTTGTTTCTTTGTCTGGCTCAAACATAATTGTGTTGAACTAACATTCACCAATGCTTGAATCCCCTTCCTTCCGGCAGTCTTTCTTCGATGTTCATGGTATTCCCTAGCAGGTTCATTTCTCTGTGTGCACCACAATTTCTCGCGTCACTTTCTCCTCAAAGATTAGTATCAGCGCACTTTCTTGTGAATGGTATTAAAATCTTCCCACATAAACCACTTTAATATTCGTTTAGTCGTTTTAATACACGACGCTTTAATATTCGTTTAGTCGTGTCGACACAACTAATGCAGATGTCATTTCACGCCTTTCTTTTAAATAAGGATGCATTTGTTTGTGTAAAATGTCTAAATCTGCCTATGGTTAAGCGCATTTTGGTGACTATTTTAATTAAAAGCCTGTACTGCCAGCATTCCAGTGCAAGCCATTTGAAAAAAATGAAAATAATATCTTTTAACTATATTTTGAGTATTGCTTGTAATTTTTATGCTTTAGGCCTACTTATTCGTGGACTATGGAATATCGATCTATCCTTTACTTTTGTGCTATCAATATCCAACTCCAAGGCTGAAAATATCATTCAAATGGTGACAAAAGCGTAACGAAGTTACCTGGCCTTCGTAACGCATTTTTCCAAATTTGCGGAAGGATTCTTAGGTAACCAGAGATTTTTCTGGATCATATTGCTTAGGCGTGAAAAATTGAGCGATTTCCTTTGTGATCTGCTTATGAGTAGTATTCTAGGTATTCGTTGTCAAATGGGACATTGTTGGCATGTTTCAACTCATCATGTAGCTTCTGCTGGGTACAAATCATTAAAGCTCTATAAACCAAAGTTGATACCAAACTTATTTTTCGCTTCATTGAAGTGAAGAATTCTTACGGTAGATGTTGACCAGGCAAACATCCTCTGTATACATCCGAATCTGCACCCCCTTTCGTTGGTCTCTCAATGACAAATACCACGACATGTAGCTGTCAAAGTTCCTAATTGCTCATCGCCGCGTTTCATTCTCTACCAGATTTTGATGTCTTTGTAAACTCGCAGCAATCAATGACGTCATACTTGTTTTGCTGACAAGCAAAGAGAATGAGGTTGATTTGCAGTTAATTTCCTGATTGCACAAAGTTGATTAAAAGTTCAGAAACGCAAATGAAAATGCTGTTGGAAGATTGTTTACACTCAATAAAAGGAAAAGTTTTAGTATAGTCTTCAACAGCTAAAAAAGGAATTTTTCGAGTCTCATTTATAAAGGATGTAGTCAAAAAAATATTTTGGAAAAGAGGTAAACTTATCTAGAAATTGTAAACGGAAAGTAAACACTGTTTCATCCTATTCGATCTCATCAGTGCGGTGGCGTCATACAATTGGCCAGATGCTTTAGTGTGCACCATTTACATTTACGCTCTAAACCAGGAGTATCCAATCCGCGGGTGCCAAGCTTACGTGGGGCCCGCCATAACTGGTCATATATCGATACCATATTTTCAATCGATACCTATACTTCTATCGATACCAGTGTATTGAGTTGATACCGCTATCTCCGATGCTTTAAGACCTCTTAAACTCTATTTATTGAAAAATTTACCAGTGGCAGTAAAGAATGCTCTGTTTACTTTGGCTTGTCAAAGGAAGTTTGATAGACCTAAAATGCAAATTAAAGTCAAATAAGTTTAGGCACACTCTACAAAAAAGATTTGTTAAACAAATATTTTGCTAAATAAATAGGGATTTTTGTGCTTTTTTGATTTGAATCATAAGTGGGACCCCTGCATCCCGGTTGACTATTTGATGCGGTCAGCTTCAGAATTTTGTAACAAAACATTCTTGTGTTGTGTAGTGTCGGTCTTTGACGTCACAATAACAACAGATGGTCTGGCTGAGTGTTTCTCAACCACGACTCTCAACTACCTATCTTTCGGTTCTCATTAATTCGCTTATAGGTTGGATGGTGATGGTCTTTGTGGTACATTAAATCAATGAAATAACATTGTCTAAGCTAATCATGATATCATTTTATACGAATTTTGTATTTGCAGTAAGAACTAAGTTATATTTGCTGCTAACGTGAGTAACGTCCTTTGGTCTGTCAGTACTCTGCGAAGCCGTATCACTCGTGAATGAGTGGCGGTTTTCGCAGGTAAACTAAGTCTAGCAACTGCTATAGTGCTGTGAGCTTGTGACCACTGGTCTGTGGGAACACTGCAGCACAGTGTGTATTGCATTAGAGAAAGAACTTGCAGATTACGTTACACGAAATATTGAGTGTTCTAGCAGTTGTTAGACTTAGTGCACCTGCGACAACCGCCACTCATGCACGAATGCAGTGGCGCAGCCAGAATTTCTTCAAGGGGGACCAAAGTTTTTGAACAACACAGCCCAGGTGCAGTGGCAACACCTTCAGGTTCTACTCACAAGAGGGATATCGAGGTTTATCTCCCCAGGAAATGAGAGGTGTGTGCGGTTTTTAAATGGAATGTAAAGAAATTTAATGCAATTGCACACACAAAAAATTTTGCCCTTACGCAATTGCACCCAAAGTATTTACTGATACAAACTGATGATAGTGGTGATCGGCGAACCAAAAAAATTTACTGGTCCTGTAGGTCAAAATTTAACTTAATTGAAATTTAGCCTACGATTTTTACGTGAAAATTCATCAACCACACGTATAAAATTAATGTTGAGGTCACGGTGAACAAACAGCAATACTAATCCATTCAAACGATCTTCTTTCGCTGTGAGCCACCAATAGGTTTCCAAATATCTCAGAGCACTAAACGAACGCTCATTTGTTGCTGTAGTAACCGGACCAGTTGCCAATATTTGAAGAAGAACTTCCAAAGATGGACACGTATGTATTTCTTTAGCAGGCAGCAACACGCCTAAAGTGTTGTACGGTAAAGAATCACCTTCGTGGCATAGCTAATATGAACGCCATCGCATAAATTTAACCTCCACCGCGTCAATGCTGTCATCCACAAAGGGAAGATAGAAGTTCACAACATTTCTAATCAAAGCAAATGTCATGCTTGATACAGACAGATGACATCAAAAATTGGAGTTTTATGCAATCGACAAGATCAGAGCAAATATTTCGGTGAGTTAGCCAAGCACTGTGTCAATAAAAGGCAAAAAGACAGAACGCCTGAAAAACTGTAATGGTGAAACAGCTAGAGGATTCGCTCTATTGGCTTGCCGATTCACAATTCGAAGCATCGGTATGGATTTCCCCTAGACACTTTTTGGTTGGACCAATTTCCAAGATTTGGTTGGACCAATTTCACCTCCAAGCGAGAAGGGACATCGATATATCCTGACCTTGGTAGATTATGCGACCAGGTACCCTGAAGCCGTTCCACTCAAGAATATTGAAACAGAGACTGTGGCAGAAGCATTGCTGGATATGTACAGTCGTCTAGGAATACCGGAAGAAGTTTTAAGTGATCTTGGCACGCAATTTGTATCGTAGTGCATGGAGGAGGTATCAAGATTGCTGTCCATAAAGCGACTAACAACTACGCCGTGCCATCCTATTTGCAATGGATTGGTCGAATGTTTTAATGGTACACTCAAGAAAATGCTAAGACGTCTAAGTAACGAGAAGCCCCGCCAGTGGCATCGTTTTGTTAATCCCTTACTATTCGCATACAGAGAAGCACCACAGGAGGCCACCGGATTTTCACCGCTTGAATTATTGTACGGGAGGACAGTACGCGGACCAGTACAAATCTTGAAGGAGCAGTGGACAGGAGAGACAGATGGGACAGAAATCAAGACGAGCTACCAGTATGTTTTGGAATTGCGAGAACGCTTAGACAACACCATGAAGATTGCCCAAGAAGAGTTGCTAAAGAGCCGGAAGAAAAACAAAACGCTGTATGACAGAAGAGCTAAGAAAAGAGAATTTCAAGAAGGCGACAAGGTATTATTGCTACTGCCGACAGACACAAACAAGCTTCTGATACAGTGGAAAGGGCCTTACGAGATAATAAGCAAGTGTGGAAAAGGTAATGATTATCAGGTAGAAGTGAATAAGAAGGTAAAAACGTTCCATGCAAACATGATAAAAAATACATCGAAAGAGCTGACCAGAACGGAGCACCAGAACAAAGTTCAAACGATAACTAGGTAATGTCTTGTGATGTTTGTACCGGGATTGTAGGAGAAAATGAAGATTTGAGCGTGAACGACGACGAGATGATGGAATTGGCTAATTGTCATCAGAAGGAAACAGTAAATGACGTCAAGTTGGGGGTCGAACTGACTAAAACACAACAGGAAGAGATGATGAGCACCTTGTCAAGACACGACGAAGTTTTTTGAGATATCCCAGGTAAAACCAACATGATCGAACATAAGGTAGAGCTTACTGAAAATAATCCAATCAGGTCTCCGCCGTATTCTTTGCCGTACGCCATGAAAGAGAACCTTAAAAAGGAAATAAAAGACATGCTTAGCCTTGGAATCATTCGACGATCGAACTCACCATTTTCGTCCCCAATTGTAATTGTGCAGAAGAAAGATGGATCAGATCGCATCTGCGTCGATTATCGGAAATTAAACAAGCTCACAGTAGCAGATCCGGAGCCTATGACAATAGCAGAAGATTTATTCCAGCGGTTGGGGAAAAGCAAGTATTACTCCAAAATTGATCTCAGCAAGGGATACTGGTAAATCCCAGTCGCGGAAGATGATATCGAGAAGACTGCATTTATACCTCATAATATTGACTTTGTACCTCATAATCTATTCCTCATTGACGACCTCATAATACATACCAATGACTGGCAAGCGCATCTACAAGTGTTAGAGGAACTGCTTCGACGTTTGCGAAGGCAGGACTTACAGCAAGGCCGTCTAAATGAGTATTCGGAGCCGAATTCGTTGAATTCCTTGGACATTATGTCGGCTGTGACTGGATTACAGTTAATGAGGACAACTTAGAGAAGATACATACAGCACAAAGACCGACTACAAAGAAAGAGGTAAGATTATTTTGGGGGGTTAGCGAACTACTACCGCGCCCACATCCCCACATTTGCAGCGGTTGCATCGCCCTTGACTGATCTAACGGTCAAGGAACAACCAAACAAGATTCGATGGGGGCAAGCTCAAGAAAAGGCCTTCAGCAGCTTGCAAGACTGTTTGTTGAAGCGACCAATTTTAAAGCTGCCAGACCATAGCAAGCCTTTCATACTACGAACTGATGCATTGAACTGCAGGCTGGGTGCCGCTCTCATGCAGCAGCATGATGAGAGACTATATCCAGTGGCGTATGCCAGCAAGAAACTCGCATCAGCTGAGACCAAATATTCAACTTGAGAAAAGGAATGTTTGGGTATTGTGTGGGGCATAACAAAGTTCCGGCTATACTTAGCTGGCAAGCCATTTATTTTACAAACTGATCACCAGCCCTTTGCATATATAAACAAGACCAAGTATCAGAACGATCGCATAATGCGATGGGCCCTGGCTTTACAAGGGCACGATTATACTGTACAGGATATTCCTGGAAAGGATAATGTAGCGGCTGATTATCTTAGTCGTGTGATGAACTAATTGCGCTGTGTTTGCGTGTACTGTTGTGCTATGCTTTAATTGTATATGAGTGTAAGATATGGTAATCGAATTTATTTTGTGCATCATCAAGGATCTTAGTAGTGAATGGGACTCGCAAATTTCGTTATTCGTAGTTATTAATATTATTATCATTATATTCTTGGGGGGCGTATGTCACAAATACGTAAATTTGCGTTAAAGAATAGTTTTACATATGTATAGAGTTGTAATCTGTTTGTTTTGCCGTGATTATTTTGTTTGTAAATCTGAACTGTTTGTAGCCCTAACTTGCAAAGCTGTTTTCAAAAAAAGACCTTTTTTGTTTCGAATTTTTAGATAGATTTGTAACTCACGTGCCTTTCTGACGTCACAATGACTGTCTAAGTGACCTGGTTTTCTAGCGCATTCTAATGATTCTTGTTTCTCCTCGAAGATTTTTTCTTTTTTTTTATTACTACCGATTACGTAATTTATTAACGGTGTTTTTCCTGTGTCACGTGATGTTCTAGCAATTTCTAGATTATTTTCCAGCTGTGTATATATAAGGCGGCGAGATTTTTTTTCATTCATTCAGAGATTGAGTAGTAGATCAGAGTAGAGTTGAAATTAGTGTTGAAAAAGGCGTTGTTGTGTGGTGATTGTTGTGACAGGAATCAAGGGGTTATTTTGGTGGCTTAGTTATGACTAGTCTCTGATATTTAATTATTGAAGTGCTTTAGTTCTGTGTTTTGGCAAGCGAAGGAATTCGAAGTTATAAAGTGGTTTGTGAATATATACATGTATTGTTCTGTTCTTGATCGAGAAGTGCGCGGGTTAAAGTATCTTCGTGGAAGCCAATCTTTTCCTAGTTATTAAGTTGCAACCAAACTTAATTATTCGAGCGATACTGCAAGTTGCTTCAATTTAAGAAGTAAATTGAAATTGAAATAGAATCAAAAACTCTATTAACAGCCTGAAAAACTGTAATAATGAAACAGCTAGTGGATTCGCTCTATTGGCTTGCTGATTCCCAATTCGAAGCATGGGTATGGATTCCCTCTAGACACTTTCGGCATGTCTAAAGAGTCCAACAAATATTTCTTCATTGTCCCTAAAAGCCTGGATAACATCTTTGCAACTGGTAATTCTCGTAGCATCTAATGCCGTCAAAATAATTTTTTGATGGCCTATAGCTTCTTTGCAACTATTATGATAAGTTTCAGTGTAGCATTGATAACTTCTAGACTAACTAAAAGCCTAGGTGTTGTTATCGCTTTCAAATAAGGCATAGCCCTTTCAAGAACTTTTCCATCTCTTGATTCTGACAGTTGATCAAGAGAACCAACAACCGCCGGTTAAAACTCCTTCAAAACAAAGACAACATCATGGTTCTCAATCCACTTTGTGGAACAATTACGCTTCAAAGGCGAATGTGAAGAATCAGGACATTTGTCATCAACTTGAGCATGCAGTAGCGAAAGATATTTTTCAGAATTAGAAAAAAGATACCGATATGTCTCTCATGGTGCTTACTCATGCTGAATTTCGCGTACGTTGCATGCCAGAAAATGTTACCGTAACTTGTGTTATTTCTGATTGTAGCGTCTCTGCTACTTTCGTCCACTCATTAAACTTTTTATTGCGGTCTTTATAGTCTTCTAAAAAACATTCCAGAGAGAATGTCGAATTTTCAATTAGCAAATTGATGGTTTCGTTTCCTCCACAGTCTATAGCCCAAAGCGTTTTGACTAAATTAGAAAATTTTAGTCGTCAACTTCAAATCCAGGATCGTCAAGATGATTTGGTAAATAACTTGCTGAAAATTAGAGACATGCTCTAATCTTGGCAATATTTCTAAAATTTTCCAGAAAGCACAAAACTGACTTTCACTTGTGGCAAGCAACTTGTTTTTGTGCAATATTGCTATTATAATGTTGTACAGTACTCTTGCGCACCTCGTCAGACACCAATAGGTTATTGCTGCATGATTCTTGTGCAAATATAATCTTGCTCCAGTGGCATGGAATCATTGCATTTTACACCAAGAAAATCTCGTTGCTAATTCTTTGAGTATGTCTAATGAGACAGAAGTAGCAACAGCCACAGTATGGTGGATTCGAGCAAATACGCTTAAACATCGTAAATTCAAAAAGTTTCTCGTTGATATTGGTTCTAACTATATGGTGATGTGGTCACGTTCATTACTGTAAGATGATTAAGCCGCGCTACATTTCTCAAAAGATTCCATGATCTTCCTCCGGAGGTAAAGAAATTTGCCGAAGGAGCGAAAGACATCCCTCAACTGGACAACAAAAAATGGACAGCTGATTAGGCATTTATGGTTGATATCAGCTCACGCCTTTTATCTTTAAATCGCAGGTCCCAAGTAATAACAAGCGTAGCTACGATTTACATGGGACAGCATTTGCTTTTGTTAAAAAGACTTATCTTTGGAAGAAGCAGCTTGCAAGTGGTGCTACAATACGTTTCTCAACCCTTTCAAATCATCAAGTCAACGGACCATTTAAAACTTACAACAAACTTATCACCAACTTGAATTCGATGAATCCCAACGTCTTATTTATGGAATGAATTTTTGCTTGCCCTTGATTGACAACACCTACGGCAATGGACGCAGCTACCGCTGCTGGTAACTTTCAATTGGAGCTGCTAGGCATGGAGTCAGATATCAAGCTGAAAGCGTCTTAAACTGAAGATGTACCTCACTTTTGGAGTTGAGTTCCAAAGGGACAGTATGCCCACTTGGTAGCCAATGCTCTCAAAAATGCCTATGTATTTGGTTCAACTTACGTATATGAAGCGCTTTTCTGCAAAGTGGTCAGGATCAAAAATCAATATCGCCACCGAGTGATTGACGATTACCTGAAGCAGCTTTTACCTTTTGCATCATCCATGATTACGCTCAGTTTGCACACACACTTATAAATAGTCAAAGCCAATGTCAAGTTTGTATTAAACTGATTGGTGTATTTTTTCTGTTCTTGTGGTTTTTGGTGCTATGCTTGAATGCTTTCTTTAATTAGCCTTCGTTGTCTTCATGCAGCTCCTTACAAAATTTAGATTTGGAATTTAGCTCTGGCACAAAAAAGGTTTAAAACCACTGTCAGGCCTGTTCGCAGTGCTGCTCCACCATTATGAAGAAGAACCGCGAGTTATTGCAAGTTTTACTGCTGTTTGAATTGCGGCTGGCCAAGGAACCTACCAAACGCGATGCCTATCAGTGCTACATAAAAGCTGAAAATTTTAAGTATCACATTAGTGGTTGAACTGCAAGTGAAAAACGATTTTTTGAATTTCTTTTGGCACCATGTTGCCATGGTTACCAAGTTCGGCCGCGAAAACTCTTGAAAAGTAGAGGTGGCTCTTTAATCAATAAGCTCGGATGCCTACGCTCTAAACTTCTAAAACAAGCGTTCACAATCTGCGGCCTCTTTTGGTGAAAAGGCTGTAGACCCCTGTTCTAAAGCAAATCATTGGCATCTTGTAAGAATTGGCAGAAGCAGAAAGTTTACAAAAATTATATTAGGCTATTCTAATTCACGTCTTTACTTTTTCAGTTACCCTTCAATTTGCATGAAATAGCTCTGGATATTATTCGTAATTCATTCTATAGAAATAAATGAAAGTACAGTAAAGATGTGAATAAAACCCAAACTTTGAAGTAAATTGTAAGGTAATAGGAGGCCTACTTGAAGATCGGAAAGAACGAAAATTTGGACGGTGATTTTTCTCTAAAAATTATTGATTTATATAAGGTGATTTATAAATTAAAACGGTCCACAACCATAATTAAAAAGATGTACAGAAATATGGTGAGTTTTCCAAAAATTGAAGGGCGCGCTCTATATTCTCCCTGGCTACTCTTATGAGCTTGCCCCTGCTAGCAATAAAACATTTTAGCTACTATACCCCAGCATAACCTTATATGGGGATCGGGTTCGAAACCTTTTTCGAGGGAGGGGAGTAGGCTTGGTCGCATCTCCAAACCACTATACTTCTTCAATGCCTGTTCTCCTTTTTTCTCGCGTTTTCCTCCGAATGGTTTCTTTATAAACCTTTAAGTTAGCTATAAATTTAGATGATTTAATTTAAGATTACTGTTTCTTTATCACGGAAGAACCTTATTGTGCTATCAGTAACTTCCTGTCATTGATAATGCCACTCATTTAACAAATCGTTTTTCTCAGCCAGCTCATTGTTACCAGGACAGAAACTCGTTCACAATTGTATTGAATTAAGGCGTACAACATGCTTAACATAAAGTAACAAGGAGTTATGATGTTGATAGCTCACACATACCCTTTAGCTAACGGATGATGCGAGGGAAATTTTGCTCATTACACTCTGAAGTAAATTAGCGTAACATAGATTGTTTTAAAGTTATTTTGATAGAAAATTCAGTTTCAGTTGCCCATCAAGAGGTGGCTCAGATGGCAAGGCCAGCTTTTCTCTTTCCCAGTCTTTATTAACTTACTGCCAATAGGGAGTGGACAAAAAACCAGTGTTCTTATTGAGACTTTCTTATAGGTGACAATCTTTTTCAAATAACAAGTCCCTAGCAACAGCAATATAGATTATTTATTTTTTTGTAGAACCCTGGTTTACTTTTTTTTGTGCAGAATTAGGCAGAAAGCAATTTGATTTGGAAAGCAGAAAAGAATTTTTGTACGATAACTGTACTATACGTGCAGGTGTTTTAATTTGGCTATCAGAGTTACTATTTGGAGTTCTTTTCTGTCCATTGTTTTGTGACGTATTTGCTTTTAATCATGGAACAGCTGGAAATGAAGCAAGATGAAGAATATTATGAACCATCAATGGATGTTGGCTCTCGAGCTAGAATACTCTCTCGCCGTTTAAAGCAATTAAACAAATTATCTGCCTACGATAACCCAGAAGATGCAGACAATGAAGATTCGAAAAATGAATTAGGAATAAAGGTACAGCATAACGCTAGAAAGAGCGTATGTTATCTTCAAAATTTACGCACAGGGTTTGTATAGTGTTTACGTGGATTTAGCTGGAGTACGATTTTTATAAAGACCAGGATAGCATGATTACGAGTTTCCCATAAGATAGCGATTTTGCTTTGCCCTTCAGTAAAGTAGTAATAAATTGAACTGTAGCAAGCAAACGTAAAATCAAGCGGGCCGAGCGATGCGGCGTACGCGTAATTTTTTAAAACGTACAGCTGACATTACATTAATTTTATGAATACAACAATGATTTACAACTATACGAATATAAACATGCATTGTACCGGCAGCTTCTCGATTTATTACTGTAGATCAACTGCATTCTATTGTGAGGCAGATTTGTTCAAATACTGAAAGCGGTCGTATGTTGGAGAACTAAAAATTACCACCAATTTTGGAACTACTAATGACAGAAAGCAAACATTTGTTTGATTATTGATTTATGGTCTGTGATAGTAGTCAAAATCCCAGGCGTTTACAGGAGCAGGCATATGATGGCCAGGCACCACGTTGTCCGGGAGAAGTCCGGTAAATAAAGCAAGCGGCAGTCGACCAACGGAGCTTTGATGGCTCTTGCCGCTATCAGATTGACCCGTGGAAACCCTCCTTACGCCAGTTGATAAAAACTCTTATCGCCTTGAACCTGCCAACTTCGTGTCAAGTGTGGAAGCATCTATCCATGGCTTACGAATTTGCTGAAGGCTAAGAATATCCAATGCAACGCAATCACCAGCATGCCCTCTCGATTTTGCTGATGAAGCTTTAAGAAGTAAAAAGCACAATGTTTGGCCCCAGTATGATTGAAGAAATCGGTGGATGATCACAATACATTGACCAGCTATCTCGGAGATTCCATTCCGCATTTTCTCCCATGGTTTAATTTCATAGATTTACCCTCGTCTACGGAGAGCACAAAGCAGTGGTGTTATTTGACCAGTACCTGAAAACACCGGCAGGCGCTACTACTCCAGGCCAATGCAGGCCTAATAGTAATGAAAGTTAAAGAATGTATCCACATTCCCTGAAGCATAAGCATTTCATCAACCTGGAATCTTTCCATTAGTTGCTGCTTGACGTAATAATAAGAGCCGAATGCATTAATAAAAGAATATAGTAAATTGTTGGTAACAAATGGCTTTTTACACATTGTGATGGGGAGGAAGAGTAAAGCATTAACCATAACTCATGAATTTAAATCAAGTAGATATTATTCTAAGGATTTCTGTAATAATAAACCAAGTTACTAAACAAGTAAACTTTTAATTATGCTTTTCAATTTGTTTTATTTTTTAGAGGAAGAAGCGGATACGCGTGTCTGCTCGTCATAACAACGCCGTTCAAAATCGAATGAAGCTATTTGACGCAGGAAAACCAAAAGTCGTAGAAACTGAAGTACAACCAATGAGACGGAAACTGAAAAACACAGAATTCTTAAAGAAAATCGAAACTTTTGGAAGCAAGGGTTAATAATAAGCGAAATTTGCTAGTGACGCAAACATTTAGTTATCGGTCTAAACCAGGGGTGTGTAACTTTTCACACAGCCGGGCCAATGCCCAACCAGTATGGACCACAGCTCATAGTTACATTTCAAATTGACTACGTAAAGGCACTTCCATTAAATAACAAATTGGCTTTCTTGCACTTCCATTCTAAAAAAAAGGAGATGTAAGCGTATTGGTTGTAATTACCATAGGACCATTTTGGGAGAAACAGGAGAACTTGAACCCAAATTCGTAGAACATTGCTCCTGTGTAAATTTGAATTTGTTTAACTTTAAATGACTCTTCTTGAAATCATTTCTTAGTTTCTTAATAAAACGTTGGATGTGTTCGTTATAGCAGTAGTTTTATTTTATTCAGCTGTCTACTGTTCACCCAAATCGAAGCGCAATCTTTTAATATTAATGGCCAATATGCTCATTGGCTTCACTCGAAAATTGGACACCCGGGACAGTATCAAAGAGTATCACCTCAAAATGGAGGAAAAATAAAAAACGTTTTAGCATCCATATCCCAATTTTTGGGATACTCCCCTAAAATGTCACTTCCAAATATCGTGTCATCTGCGACAAGTTTTCTTGGCAAACCCTACAAGCTATTCTACATGCAAAAGAGAACTGTGTTTGATGGCAATTGCTTTCTGGGGAAGTGATCTTGCGAAAACCGGCTACTGCAGTTAAATCTACGAAACAATTGTCTTCCAACAGAGACATACATATTTGGCTTGTTTTGAGGAAGAGAATCAAAACATCAAAGGGTAGTAAAATTTTATGTTTTTGTCAAACAATTACTTTTTATTTAGGTTCAGAAGAAATTCTAAGTTCGTCACCAGCTGTTCTGGCGATTCCAAGATCACGAGCCGCTCAACGCGAATCGATACGAAATATCAAGACAACACTTTCCACACGCAAAAAAAACTTCCTGCATCTGCACAACACTGGCTTTAAACCTCAGAGTAAATCTGAAAAAGAACAAAATATCGCTCCAACTCCTATGCCACGCCGGAAAGTACGGGTTGCCAGTATAAAAAAGGATGAAGTAATCAAACAAGAAGCAATTTCCGAATTAATAGCTAGCGAAGACAAAAACATTGCTTCAAAAGAAAAAAAAGTTCCACCCAAAAAACCTCCCCGAAAATTAAGGGTGTCAGTCAAGCGAGTATCAACAAGAAAATCGACTAAAGGCGGAGAAATTGAATGCAAAAAAGCAGGGGAGAGGGGAGAAAGGGGAAGCACAAATACAATCGATAATGGTGAACAACGGAGAGTTTCATCAAGACAAAGCATAAAATTTACCGAAAGCGGAGGAAAAAGCGTTTCATCAACCAACGCCGATTTATATACAAATGGTAATATATGTTTGTAGTTTCAATTTGAATAAGATGACAATTTATTCCTCTCAGTAATCAATCTATAAAGAAAACTAATAGCGTTCCATGTTCTAAATTCAACTTTTGTCTTTACAATTCATTTTTGTGTGTGCAATTAAGAATATTTCCTGTTTGACCGCTACATCAACTTATTAGATCACTTATTTAGATAACTCATGAAAGTTATTCAATGGTATTATCGAGGAGGAAAGTAATACTTCCCGAGTCACACTATTTTAAAGGATGATACTTATTGAGGGCCTCCTTTTTTAGTTTTTAGTAAATGGTTTTGTCAAAACTTGGATAAATATAGATTTCTTGTAGATCATTTTTTGGAGAACACTCATGAATTTTTTGGATTATTTCAATGGCGCACACTTTCTGAAGCCGCCGTTGTTGCCTCGGACTCTAGCAAATGTCATCATTACCGATAACAAAACAAAACAATGGTCACTTTCATGCTTTTTTTAGAACACGAAAAAATGCATCTTGCTGATAAACCTACGCACACTCACTCCTTCAAATCAGTGAAGCTGTCGGACAATAACATTTCGATAAGAAAAGTAAGAGTATCTCGCGTTTCAAGGAAAAAAATTGCTCCTAATGAACATATCCAAATAAGTGCTGAAGAGAGTAATCAGACAAAAGCAAAATCGGATGGCTCTGGAGAAAAAACTGCATCAACTAATTCACCAGTTAGCAGACGAAAAGCATCAACTAAAGATATCATTGCTAACATTAACTCGTTTAAATCGAGCAAAAAACAATCATTAACTGGTAGTGGCCGGAGACGTGCATCTGAAAAAAATAAGAACAATAATGAAAACAATGAAAATGCGCCCCCAAAACCATCAAGAAGAAGATATCGAAAAAAATATTTAAAATTATTTATGGAAGCAGCGCATTCCGGAGAAGACTCTGAAAGTTCGATGGACAGTTGCAGCTCTGAGCCACTTCAAAGTAAAAAAAAAGTTGTTGAATATAAGTGCTTGACTGATGAAGAAGGCAGCCCAAACCTCTCAAAGAAATGCGTAAGTCTAAACACGCAATCGTTTCGAGCGTATGACATATCTGACATTGTTTCTGGTTTAAACGCCAGCTCGAAACACACCAATACAGACGACGAGGTTATTTCTCCAGAAAAACATGCTTTGGCCGCGGAAGATTATCAAGAAACACTGAGTAGAGCAAATAAAATCCACTCCACAGACTCAAAAATTGAATTCTCAAACACTAATCATGACTCACCAACTCATGTACGACAAGCTGCAGGAAATTCAAATCAAGCGCTAAACTTTAGCGATGTTGAATCTCAAAATCGAAGTGATGCCCAAGAATCAAAATCAGTTGAATCTAACCCTTCACAAAAATGTGAAATTTACTCTCTTTTTGCAAGCAATATGGTAAGCAAAACAATGCATGCCATTGAGTCAACAAAACGTCATCAACCTTTAAATGTAAAATCCGATCAATCAAATGACATTTCATGCAATGACTCACTACCAGTTTATGATCAACAGTCAACTGTTGCAAAGGACCACGAAGCTGAAGAAGAAAAGCAACAAGAAAATGGTACTCAATTCAGTAAGTATGAAAGTGTTGTGATCCACACGGATGTTGAAAACACCAATCTAGATCCAGTGCTGCTGAAAGGTTTAGAAGAAGGGGAGAAGACAAATTTACTACAAAAAAAGCAATATCGCGATAAGTTCTTAGCGGCTTTTAATGCAGCTGAGAGCAGTTCGACTGAAGAACAAAATGCGACATCTTTGGAGAAAACAAACGACGAACCCTTTTTTGAGCCCAAAAAAGAACAGAAAATCACCCACAGTTTATCAGAAACTACTAGCCTTGAAGACGAAAACAAAGAACTTGCAACACAATCAATCAATGAACTAACCACTGTTGAAAGCAATAACGCTCAACAAAATGTTGCGAACGACTTTGTGTTGCACATTGTTTCTACCACTGAAGTTGATACAAAACAAGCTGTTCATGGTTGTAACGAAAATAACATGATAGTTTCACCAAGTGCTCTTTATTTATCTACTACAAACGACGAAAATACAGCTTCAATTGATGCAGTAGAATCAGTGTGTCGTAAAAATGTGGAAATTGAAAATGCAGTACCTAGCAAAAAATGCAGTGGTAATGAGCAGAACGAGATAGAATGCATACACATCATCGAACAAGTTAATGAAATTCCTGATAGCATAAACCAAAATACCTTGCCAAACACCAGTCGTAACAACAAGGAAATTAAAGCAGAATCTCTGGTTGCTCATCACAGTGAAGGCTGTTACAACAAGATTGAGGTCGACACTCAGTTGAATACTGAACCAATCACCGTGCTGACAAATCTTGAAGATATTTCTTTCATAAAGCCAAATACTTTAAAGAACGATCAATTTTCTAATGACACCAATGAAAGCAAAAATGGAAACGGTGCAGTTGATGAAAGCAATATAAATTATGAGGTTGGTAATAAAGTTGACGTTGACAAAGATATTGCTGTTAGTAACAATCAAGCTGATATCTGCATTGGTAACGTTAATGATAAAGTTGATAATGACAGTACAAAAGATGAAGCTTACGTTTATGCTCACAGGGTTGATGAAAATAATAGTGATGACGAAGATGCTCTTGATGGAAAGCATAATATCATTGATGCTCGGTTTAAGGGTAATGTAGACGGCATAGACAAGAATGCTATTAAAACAAAAATTGGAGTGCATGATGATAGAAGTGCTACAGTTCGTGCTGATGAAACCAATACTCACGATGGTAATGTTGAAAATAATACAGCTGATGGTCATAATGATGAAGATAATTTTAACAATGATGTTGGTTATAAAGTAAAAGTTCAGAGTGGTAGCAACGATGATGACAAAGACAAAAGTGATGTTCAAACTAATAACATTGATGTAGATGACAAAAATAAGGGTGGCGTTCGTTCTAATGATCAAGGAAGCATTGGCAATGCAGATAACAAAGACAATGAAATACTTTTTGATGATGAAGGTGTCAATGACGGCGTACATGGCAAGAACAAGGATGTTCCTGATAAAGTAGAAGTTTACAGCAACGATGACGATAAAAGATACTTTTATTTTGATAATCAACCTAAAATTAATAATATACATCACAAAAACGAGAATGATGATGATAAAGAAGATGTTCAAAGTGATGATAATGAAGATAAAAATGATTTTGATAATGTGGACAATAATGATGGTATGCATGATAAAAAAAAGAATAATGATGATAAAGTAGAAGTTGAGCATGATGATGATGTTGTTGATGACAAGGGAGATGTTTGTCCTGATGATGAAAATGATGATGATGATGAAGTGCATGGCAAAAACAAGGATGATGATAATAAAGCAGAAGTTGAGAGTGATGCAAAAGATGACAAGAGTGGAGTTTGTCCTGAAGATGATGCATATGACAAAAATGATAATGTAGCTGATGAACTTGAAGTTTGTGAAGATGAAGAAGAGGAGGACAATGAGTACGAGGTTGAATATAGTTATCTTGACGAAGACGGAAACGAAATCGAGATAGATGTAGCAGATTTAGATGCTCTTCAAAATTATGAAGTTGAAAGCGGGTCGGATGATGAAATTGATGTTGAATATGTTTATGAAAGCGATGGCGATACCGATGAAATAACAGTGTATCTTGATGATGATGGAAACTACGTTGATGAAAATGGAATGCCAGTCGAGTTGGAACTTGACAGTGATGATGAAATTATATATGAAGATTAATGATACGAATCCAAAGTATCTGATTATATGCTCAATATGTCACTGTGAGGTCGAACCTAACTTTGTAAAATTAGGGAAGGTGTAGGAATTGCAGACCCTAGCTAGGGGATTGCTTGTGGACTTGAATTGTGGGTTTATGTTTAAGACTTGGACTAGCAGTTTTTACAGGCAAATTCAAGTTTAATAATGTTAAATATGATATGAAACGATATTTATTGTGCACTAGGAAAAATGAACTAAGTACTGATTTCGTTGTTTACACTATGCTACTTTTACTAAATCGTGAGGGTGCAATTTCAGCACCACTAATTTGTGTTTTAAACTCATTTTTAAGAAAACATTAGTGGATAAGTAACATTTTGTCTCGGACTTGAACTTAGACTAGGCCTTGCATATTTTAACTACAGGTGCAAGTGAAGTTGAACTTGGACTGGCCTAAAAATATTCGCAAGTCCAATGCGCTGCTTCTACTGTAGCTATAACGCACTGCAATCAAAATAGTCAAAGAAGTACAAAATGATCTCGCACCTATACACCCTTATTCATGGAGTACATTTGCACCAACAGCAAAATGCTTAGCCTAATTTAGATGCCGATAACAAAATCAGGCCAAAAGTGGCTTAGCTCACTCTGTTTTTTTATCGTTCCTATGCCTACCTTTGCCTTTGGATATTTTGCACAATTTACCCACTGAGTAATCTGCGACATATACCCTAAGACCTACAGACGGTAACTGACACCACACAAATACCTTACTTTCTTACCCTTCATTATAATATGCAGGGGTGTACACAGAAATTTTTAAGGTGGCGCGAAAATGAGCCTTTGACACGTTTTTGCTTTGCAATTACCGAAGGCACGATTATCCTGGGGGGTCCGAAGGCATGCCCCCACCCGAAAAAATTTTGCAAAATTATCCTATAAAATAAGCAATTTTAGCACTTTCTGAAACCAGTTTTAATGTCATTTCACTTTGAAGTTTGTTAGAGTTTATCACTGCCACACCTAAGGAATTACTATCATGCTTGCTTGCGTTTACTGTCATGCTTGCTTGCGTTTACTATCATGCTTGCTTGCGTTTACTATCATGCTTGCGTTACATACAGTACAACGGATATGCTGCAGTAGCGCAACGAGTTTTTCAAAGAGCTCATCAAATAACTTTTATAACCTAGGAAGATCCTAATTGTAATTCATATTGTTTTACTCCGTATTGTTATCACATTACCTTATATCTCTTATTACTTAGTATCGCAAACTAAGAATTGCTTGGGCAAACTTTAGCAAAGTGTAATGATCACTAACGTGCACCATCATATCTGAAAATGTAGAACAAGTCAAGAACAGTTACAAAACAATGATAGAATCAAACAGTGATGCAAAACGAAAACAAAGCTGATTTTAGACATTTAAACTAATTCTATCACTGTAGAACAGTTTGTTACCGTTACCGTTTGTTTGTTTGTTACTGACTAAAAATAATTTTAAAGATTTCTTGAGAAGGACCTGAGGGGGCGCGCGCAATGGAGCCCCCTTCCGTACGCCTCTAACAATACGTCATTTTTTATTGCTACAAGCAATAAAATTCTAATTTGCCATGATTTTATCACAACTCACCAGCAGTTCAATCCGCCTTTGGAACTACCAAAATATTTCCAAAAAAATGCCCCTGTACATCCCTTTACACGAAATATTGCACATTCCTGCCCAGTAAAAAAACAACTGGTAACGTACTGTGCATACATCTGCTTCTTTCACTCATATCCTTTTTTCTACCTACCACTGAAATTCACGTTTCATGCTATAAAGCTTTTTGAATTTTCGAGCTGGGACAGCTACGGTTCGACTACCTGATACCAGAATGCGATCGATTTCACTTTGCGCAACACTCAAGTCTGCTGCCACGTATAAGCTCAAAGTGTTTACTTGCATTTGCCTGCTTCAACGGACTTTTATGTAGGCCTAATTACTCTTTTTACCATATTACTCTGCTTCATTGCTCATGCGTCAACACAATGGTGATTTAGCGTTAAAACTCACCCCATACCATTTACCAAATGATGCAAAGAAAACAATTCAAGTGCCAGAGCTCTGCTAACTTTACATGTTGTAAATGAAAAAAGCGTATTTTAATTACAGACGAGCGATTCCAATCTATTGAAAATTGGTAAAGTAGTTTTTGAAATACTGACTTTTGAATTGCAATATAAATGCTGTTTATAGCCTACTTCACTTTCAAAATTCAATGCAGCGTGGCTAAATTTCAAAGGTTTCACTTGGCAAAGATCGATTGCATGTTGAAAACTAACTGCACCCTACAACCTGTTTGTTATTTGAATAAAATTAATTTTGATATTCCTTTAATCCCAGGAGTATTAAAAAAATTTTTTCTAGTAGAGGCAAACCATTTTGAAAAAGTGAAGACCTATTTTTGGACGCCAACTTTTCAAAACCAAGAATTTCGCTCATTCGGACCTAATAAATAGAAGTGATAACTTTTTTGGAAACCCACTTTTTGAAATGGAAAATTTTGCCCATTTTGGTCCCCAAACGGACATGAAGATATTTTTCTTTTCCAATATTTTTGCTACTGTGTTACCATTTTGGGGGATACCGCCCTTACCTTCAAAATACGCCCCTGCCTTTAGTCAAGTCATACCTTTTTAGTTAATATTCATTTTTTTATTATTAATAGTTTTTGAATACTTCATAAATAGAATGAAACTAAAATCACGCCCCAACAACGTCATGTACCGGTACTGATTCTACGTTGACACATGGCAAGCCTAAACAAATCGTAATAATGCTATAAACAGAAGCATATAACATTGAAAATGGTCGAACTAAAAGCGTTGTCAGCAGCGCGATTGGAGGAAATTACTTATAGGAGTATGGCAGTTTCGCTTTATCAACAGCAAAAATACTCACTTTACAATCCTTTTGAAAAGAGAAAAACTAATTATCGGCATTAGGCTACTAGCGACTAATACCATTTCCACCCCTCAAAGCTGCATTTGCACCGAATTACTCTCCGCAGCTTTTGTAAAATATTTGCACTAAATTCACTGACTCATCAATAATCAAGAGAGTTATTTCTGTATTGGAAAAGTGGAAATTGATGTTTCGTAATTTTTTTATTTAAATGTTTTAATGCACTGAATTTAACCGTTTTGCTGTGTTTTCTCACCGCAGTCTTCAACCACTGTATCAACTATTGCACTGAAAATTTTTACATTGTTCTTTTTGACGTAAATGTAGACAAACTGTAGATGTGTCCGTGTGGAGAAGAAAGGAGAAATATTCATTCACTCAGTCTCAAAAACGCTTGAGGGTGGTGTTCAAGCGTCAACTGAAAGCATTTAAGAACCTTAAGTGGCTCAAACTCCACCTTCTCCATATGGCGTTGTGCTGCGTTGATCATCATTTCTGACTAACTGAAAAATATTGTTGTTGAGAAATGCTAATGTGTTTAAAAAATGCGTAAGTTGCGTTCGTTGTACAAAAAGTTCTACTGTCGCCAGTCTTTTGGTCAACCTTCTTTCTTTATTGAGGTAACGTCATAGCTACGAGATAGGGCAATTAAGCTTCTGAACCCCACCCTGCTTGCGCTCTTGCAGCAAACTTTCATGTTTTTTGCTTAGTTTATTGCGTAGGCAAGCTACTGTAAATCCTCTTTAGCACTTTCACACTTTTGTGACATTTTTTCTTTGTTTGTAAAGCAGGCTTTTACGTATGTTATTGTGTAGATCTGTAATTTTCGCTGTATGTTATCAGTGTAAATTTGAATATATCTTCAACTCAAAAGCTGTCAGTGGCACTTGTTGATGTATGTTTTATCGACAAAAAGATTTTTCCAGGGTATGATTTCATGCTCTGTTTGCAAGTCTTCAAGGGTCAGGAAGTTTACATGTCGTGGTGCCCCAAATTGACAAAAACTTGCTTTGTTCGCGAGTCTTTTGTCAAACTGGTTCACCACGACGGGTAGACTCCTTAACCCCGCCGACTTCACTCCGTTACTTAAAGATTGAGATATCCGTTTAGTGCCCTACCCAAGAACACAACATGAGAACTTGTCGGCTTTTATTCTATACATTTCCTTTTGTGCTGAACGTCATCAGCAAAGCTGTAAATACTTTTTTAAAATCTTTGGTTTGGTTTGACAAGGGAATTGAATGAAGATCTACCGAGTGCGTAGCCGGCGTTCCGGCCTCTACACCGCACCGCTGGTTGCCAATGACAGTAGTGAGGCATAACAGATAAGTTCGGTGCTGGATTAAGAGAGAGAAACTCTTGATGGACGTGCAAAAGGCTAATGATAAAAGAAAGAGATCCCTGAAAGTGATGAAAAAACTTGTTTAAAAAGCTTTACTAATCGGAAAAATGGCTACAAAAAAACTTAACATTTTGAAAACATTTTCGTGAAAGTGCATCCACAAATTCCTACTTGGCTTAATACGGTCGGACTATATTTAATATTTTAGATAACATGAAGTAGCCTACGAAACAGTAACCTAGCCAAAACGTAATTAGTAAGGTTTATTGGACATCGGTCTGAGTAATAATGCTCTAGAGTAAAACGCAGGCCTAACTATAGCCAGCACATTTGGTATACGTGTAATTTCTTTAATTTACTGTAACAGTAGTCGTTTCTTTTTAAATTGTTTTCTCATTATTTAATTAAGATTCTTTCGAGCTTGTTCTAAATCAAGGACCGGCAACCTACGGATAGCGAACCGACTTACATGCCCCGTCGCCTGATTGTTCGTTAAACTATCTAGTTCGTGATTTGTAACGTGGATATCGTCAGAAGTAAAAAAGGAGTGTTTATTTGGCTACGTTATGAACATCCACTGTAAAAGGAAGATCTCCAAAAAAAGTCTTCAAAGAAGTTGCGTCATTAGTTTGTATTTCAAAATTACAGACCACCAAAAAATCATCATCGCTTTGCATTGCTGGAAACACCGCCAAATCAGAGACAGCTAGAAGCCGATGGGTGCAATGCGCACGTGATATTGTGAAGGAAATCTTGCCTTCTGAGATCTTGCAAAGTGAATTGCGACCCACTGCCGCTAAAAGATTTTTCAACCCCTCTCCTAAATAAAGCTTAATTTAATGCCAAGTTACAATTTTAGATAGCAAGTTGAGCTGAATATTTCGTATTTCATTCAACTTAGGTAGACAAGTTACTCGTTTGACCAGTGCTTTATTCCACTCGGCCATTTGCCTAAACAACAGATGCTGTTCACTTTAAGCTTGACCTATATCACCGTACGCTCACAACTACAAGCTTGTTGTGAGCAGGATTGCCACTTTTGTCTGGGCTAAAATATCTAGAATCTCTTTAAAATATTGCTAGAAATAGCTAGATTTATTAAAAAATAATCTGGGAAATAAGAAAATGAATAGTCTGCAATAAAAACAACAATTCGGAAGATAATTGCTCACCTTTAATTAAGAATCAAACTGGATTTCTTCCCCGACACCACTTTTTCTGCCAAAATAGCCAGAAATTAGGTTGATCTTCGAAAAAAATTGCCCAAAATGAATATCTACAGGAGTGGTGGCCTCCAAAAAAAAAGGTCACTACCTTTCTCGTGATCAGATATTAACCAAATTAACTGCTGCTTTTTAACGAACAGTTATTTTTTGGACATCTCTATTTCAAACATGGAATGAGCTGTGTGCAGTGTTGCCAAATTTAAGATTTTTAACTTTCAACTCAACATTGACGAAATTAGCTAGAAACTATTTAGGATATCAAAAACTATCCAGTTTTGTAGCCATTATCTAGAATACCAAGTTTACTGTCTAGCTCGAACAAAAACTACCTAGATCTAGCTATAAAAGAGGCTGGAGTGGCAACGATGATTGTTAGATATGCTAGCAAATCCAGCTAAGCAAGTGCCTTTATGACGTTATAATCGATTTTTATGAAGCTGGCATAATTGGTATATGACGTCTTAATTCATATTGATTCCATTTATGGTAATAAATATTTTAAAAATAGATAATATAACTGAATATTTAAGAAATTCGCTCGCTACCAACTACTACCCTCCATAGTTGCAACTGAGCTATAGCTACGATTAAACAACTGTAAATAATTTGCTAGTTTTTTACTGCTTAACCCTGGACAGGCGGCATATATTTTCTACCTAGAAAGACAACTGTCGTCACTTTTGACAGCGTATTTGTTTCAACTTAAAACACTAAAAAGTAGCAACACACAAACTTGTAGGTTGCAACATTTTTACATTTTTGAAGCTTTGCTTAATGAATATGACAAAGGATATAGCTCATAAAGAACAAGTGACAACAGTCAGTTTTGTTGAGGTGTGCTTGCCAGAAAGTAATCGATACCGTATACATGACAACTCAGAATCGACTTGTTTCTACACTGCAGCAACTGCTACTGTTTTTTTTTTCGTTTTTCCCAATACTCGGCTACCACTTGCCACCAGCAACAAGAAAGAAGAGCCGCAATATTTTAGGAAACCAGTTCGTTGGCAAGTTGCAACAAGAATTCTTTTTTTGACATGCACTGGTTTGTCGATTCGGGCTAGATGTAGAATGCCTGAACGCATGTACATAGCGCACTTACAGGACATCATATTGAAGAATACGGCCTCTGGCCATCTTCTTGTTGCACTTTTGCTCATCTAATAAGCGTCATTTGATCCAAAGCACTTACAGTCACTTTTGCGCTTTAAGCAGTTCTTTCTTGTGTGTTTGGTGGGCCGTGAGCAAAAGCCATTTTACACATTAATGTTTGCAGATGTACCAACAGAGTATTAATTGCTTTGAATATTGTCTTTGCTGCATTTGATAAAAGCTCGCATATCTGTGACAAATGTAATCGCTAGTCCGTCATCATTGCAACAATTTCCGGCAGCTACTGTGCTGATCCAGCAAAAAAGCAAACAACTGTCAATTTTGACAGCTCGTCTTTTTTGTGTAGAGCGAGTTAACAACTGCTATCTAGAAATCGATGCATTCTAATTTTTTCGTTTCTTTACCAATGATAGCCAGCACAAGAAAACCCAGGACATGGCCATAGTTCAATTTATTCAAACAATGCCATTGTTTAAAAATTAAAAATTTCTAGCGGTCAAAATAACCGCTTGTCTTTCTAGTGTTACGTACTTTTTCGGCGACTATTGCTTAAGGCTGAGTTCCAGAGCGAGGATGAATTATCATCCGTGCTTCACCGGAGAAGAATAGTGAAGCTGCTCACCCAGCATCTTTCAAGAGGCGACTCTTGGGAATCCACCAATGGCTGTCAGCCTTGTTGGTGGTAGGGCTACCAGTCATTCATGACTGGTTCAAAATGGCCTGCCACCTTTCCCCTAGCCTAATTCAATTAGGTTGACGTCGTAAACGTGGATTGCCGTTCGCACCGTACCTCCATCCCAAGAAAGAGGAAGGGTAAACCAACCAACCAACCAACTCAACTTAAAATTTGTCCAAAATTATGTTGCACAACCAAGATGACTTTATTGTTTTTGTCATACAATTGGAAGACTAGCATGGGTTCACCTTGCAAGGCGATCCGTCAGTTAAATCGGGGTAAAATAATTACGCTTGTCATATCTGTGAGAGCAGTAGCAAAATGTTGTTGTAATGGGACATAATACCTACGCCCCAAATACCGATCATTTTACTCGCAAAGAGCCTACCATTTCACAGATTTTGTCTGCTTTTTTAACTATAGTAACGTACAAATTAGCTTTTTTCACATCCAATAATGAAAGCAAAATGAAACGAAAAGTTCTCTGCAAAAAGCAGAGCCAATATGCTTCTGTATTTTATTAGAACTTTTCGCCAAACACTGTTAGCTCCATGAGCTAAAATAGAGCAACTGATCACTTTAAAATGTTATAAAACTAGACTAAGTACAACCAAACCCAAGTGTAATGTTATACTTGGCCTTGATTTTTAAAAGTTTTCGGTAATCACTTGACCTATTTTAGTTGACATCACTAACAATGTTTAGGGAAACGCTGAAACAAAATAAGCACAGCAGCATACTGGCTCTAATATTTTTGCGGAGAATTCTCATAGATCCCAGTTGTTTGCTCCAAACGAAACATAGTCTTCATTATTCTCCTCTGAGATTATTCTTAATAGTAGATAGCTTTTAAGCACTTCGTATTTATGCAAATCTCACGATTCCATTTAATTTAATTGAACTTTACGCATGGGACCCATCAATATCATTTGCAGATTTCCAAAGCGTTCGTTGACGGCGGAAGAGTTTTTGATTTTGGAGTCCGAAGCAAAGCCTTAGTTGGTATTCCGCTCCCACAAAATAGCCAAGTAGGCTGCTTGCCAACGTTTCTAAGATGATTTTTCCGTCAGTAATAAGGAGATAAAAAAGTAACCCCGAGGCAACTGCCTTGTTTGCCACCCACAAAATCGTGCACGACTGTGCATGGACCCTGGTTTAGACGCATGCTGAGATTAATTTGAGATTTAATCATGGTAAACGATCCCATGTAAATGGCACAAAATTACGTAGACTGTATATTAATAACTTCATGCATTGTAAGTGCTATAGAAATGAACTCACACACACCACAAATAAATTGTATATATACGGAATGACATCAAAACAATGACAAAAACTTATTAATAAGCAATGCATGTTATAATGATAGTAATGATGCAATGCATTGAGTGAACAGCAGGAAGCCACGCGTCATTTACAAGACTGCATGATTGATGGTCGCTCAGCAACGTCACCGAGGATCGCAAAAGCAAAGGCGTTTCTCTATAAGTGTCGCCTTCAAAATTACAGAAAACAAAAAATTGCTTTCAGCAGCTATGTTAGGCAGGAAATTGGCCTTGCGGACATTTTTTGGCAAATCCAAGCCCGAATTCATATATCTTAAAGTCGGACTTAGAAAATATAATTCCTATCATCTGTTTGCTCAAAATAGCCATGTATATTAACAATACTTTTTTTAAGTTTCATCCCAACTGTCTGAGAACAAAGTTTAATGGCTTAAAGAATCAGCCGAGTGCAGATGATAATGGTTGCCTGAATTAACGACCGATGTTTTCAGATTAGTTATTACTTTACATACCAGAAAAAAAATTTAACTGAAGGTCCAAGTTCAATGCTCTGATTTCAAGGCAATTATGGAAAAGCAAAAAAGATCCTAAAGCTCAATTTTTCTAATTTCAATAGTGCTCCACCCAACAAAGGTCTTCAACCACTATTGTTCCCGATTTTGGGGGTGTTTACTGAAAAGTGGTTTTCGACCTAAATTTTTCTAATTTTAAAAGTGTTGCGTAAAGCAGTCCCACCCAAGGCTTGTCTTCTCTCTCCGCATCAACACCACTTTAAGTTAGCATAGGTTAAGTACAATATGATGGCCTATTAAATCGACGGTTACTTGTAAGTTAACACTAATTATTTTTCTGTTTTTTCTTTCAGAATAGCCATTAAACACGACGCTCGAACGTAATGATCATCAGAACGCAAATTTCTTTTGCATTAAGCTGATTGCCTTGTCTGGTATAGTTCGTGGTTCTGCACCTTTCGATATAATAAAACCAATAATAGTTGCTTCTGAATACGCTTGAACATCACGATGATAGAAATGGGAATTCATCTCGTTTCAAGCTACAGATTGCACGCTACGCGTCATTGACACAGCGATTTTAAACTTTTAGCTTTGTGATGTTGTTCTTGAAGCTTGTTGCAGCTTGATTTAAGCACCTCGCAAAATCTAACCTGCGGCTTGTGGTTCAAAAAAATGAAAAACTTTCAAAATGTCAACAATCACATTTAACCTGCCAATCCGGAAAATAACGATGGTGTTGCGCTTGTCCGTCACTTTTGCAGTCACTCTACGCTTCCAAAAGCACTACCCACCGGTTCGCTTTCATAATACTTCTCCAGTCACTCGCTTTAACGGCAACATAGTCATAAACGTGTTTATGATTGTCCGAATTTTAGGGACTTATGAAATTGCTTACTTTAGCTTTTCGCATTTCATACGATATTCTATCTGATAAGTGCACCTCGAAAAGCCTTTAACAAAAGCTTATATAAAAGTCTTCTCGTTGCCAACATGATTTAGTCTGTTCAAGGTTCGAAAAAAATTATTTAATGGCTCTCTTTGGGAAGTGGTTTCCAACTGGTAAGTTCTTCTTCGTGTGGCAAAGATTTTCCTTCTTTTTGGAGAAGCTTCTTATTAGGCCTTTTTGCTAGTCTTCAGTTAGAATGGGCCACCACAACGAGTAGACTGCTGACTCAGCCACCTGTTTGCCACATAAAGATCGATGCATCCAGTAAAGCGTCTTGCTCAAAGAAACAACAAGCAAGATTGCCGGCTTGTTTTCCACACTATCTATCCCTTTTGTGCTGAGCTCTAAGAACGGATGTTATGAGTACCAATTTTTAAAGTCGTTTGGTAAGACTTGACTAGGGAAATGAACCCCCGGTCTACCGACTGAGAAGTGGACGCTCCAACCACTATGTCATCGCGCCGATTATCCGGTAGATCACGGACCATTAGTGAGCCACAGCACATAGGCCAGGTAGGCTACCGCTTGTTGGGTTCTTTCAACATCAACTAATCAGGAGAACATCACCAAATTTGAAAAATATGCTACTGTTCTGACTTTTAGACTTTCTAATCTTTTCAAAGAGGAGCACTTGGACCAGAGACGTAGCAGCCGCCCCCCCAAACCCCCCAATTGGGGGGGGGGGCCAGGCCAACTTTGGGGGCCCAAGTTAGTCTGAAATTGCTTTTTGGCTACGTGATTATTTTCAGTTCAGCAGACTTGTTTACAACCGATTTAAACTGTAGAAAGAAATTGGCTTGTGACATCATAAGTGAATGCTAGGTCATTTTATCTTGCAGAATCTAGAATATTTCGATTGATTTTCTGGTAGAATCTTGAATATTCGATTGACGTAACAATGCCGTTGTTACGCAACCATCATAGAATGGTCTGGAATTCTGTTTGGCTATAAATACCGGGACAATATATATATATACACTGCAGAGTGCAGATAAAGTATTTTATTGACATTGTATAGAATGAAACGTTCAAAAAGTGGTGCTCAAAAGAGAAAAGAAGCAGCCACTGCTCGAGATGCTGTAGCGAAATTGCCCAAGATGACAGATTTTTTCAAGATTACTGAGCAGAGTAGACCTGGCACTAGTACCGAGAGGGATGAAGAAAACTATAGTGTACAAGAAAAAGAAGACTATGACGATCAGCATCAAAGTGATTGTGAATTTCCAGAAAATGTAAGTTGTGATTTACCTGCCAATACGCAACCTTCAATATCAAAAATAACTGAATCTCAATTTACCCCTATCCCTGATGACCCATGTAAATGGCCTGAAAGTATTTCTGATGCTCAACGATGTGATATAGTAAAGCGTGGACCACATCAACTAATAATGAATTTTCCATATAATAACACAACTCCAAGGCGACGTTTTTCCTCCAACCATTATAAACGTGTGTTACCTAATGGTGAAAGTGTTTCACGGTCGTGGCTAGTTTATTCTGGGGAATCAGATCAAGTTTTTTGCTTTTGTTGTAAGCTATTTGGAAAAACACTAAGCCCCTTTTGTAGTGGTATAAATACATGGGAGGGTTTTTCGAAAAAACTGAAAGACCATGAAAACGGCATTTCCCACCAAGAATGCTGCAGTCAATGGATGTTGCTAGCTGAAGGGATAAGAAATTCATCCACTATCGACAAACGCGAGATGAATATTTTTTTCAATGAAACACGTTTTTGGAGAAATGTTTTAGAGAGACTTATCGACATTGCCTTGTTTCTATCGGAAAGGAATCTTGCTTTTAGAGGATCTGAAGAAGTCTTAGGATCTCCCCACAATGGAAATTTTCTGGGTATATTTGAGCTTTTGGCAAGAAGAGATCCGATCCTAAAAGAGCTTCAAGACAGAATCAAGAATATAAACACTAAAGATCACTATTTGAGTCCTACCATACAAAATGAACTAATTGAATTGCTAGCGACAGAAGTTGAAAAAGAAAATTTACAGCAATTGAAATTGGCAAAATATTTTTCTATAATTTTGGACTGCACTCCAGATATGTGACATCATGAACAAATGTCTGTCATTCTCCGTTATGTACTATGTAATGAAGAAGCTGCTGTTGTTAAAGAAACATTTTTTGGCTACTTGAGAATAAGTGACAGTACTGGGAAAGGCTTGTTGGACGCTTTCTTAGAAAAAGCGACCGAACTGCAACTCGAATTGTCTGATTGTCGAGGTCAGTCATATGATAATGGTGCTAACATGAAAGGAAAACATTCTGGGGTCCAAGCAAGAATGCTAGACATCAATCCCAAAGCTGTTTACGTGCCCTGTGCAAACCATACCCTTAACTTAGTTGTTGTTGACAGTGCTAATTCATCGCCGGAAGCATTGACAATTTTTGGAGTACTTACAAGGTTGTATGTGCTGTTTTCTTCCTCTGCTCAGCGTTGGGAAATTTTGAAGAAACATGTGGAGCTGTCCATAAAGTCACAATCTGATACTCGTTGGGAAAGCAGAATTAAATGCATCAAACCTCTTCGATACAATTTAAAAGAGGTGTTGCTGGCACTGAAAGACTTGGAAGCCATTTCCATAGAAAGAAAAGATGGAAGAGCTGCCTCAGAAACACAATCGTTGATAGCTCATTTATCAAAATGGAGTTTTCTTTTGTCGGTGTTTATTTGGTATGATATCCTATTTCAAGTCAATAAAGCAAGCAAGATTCTTCAATCGTATGGAGTCTCCCTTCATACAATGGAAACGGAAATCCAGGCAACTGAAAAGTTTTTGCAAAACTATCGTACAACGGGTTATGACAGTGCCGCAACATCTGCTGTTGAAATAGCACAGGAATTGGATAGTGATCCTTCTTTTCCTCCGTCAAGAAGTGGAAAGAAAAGAAGATTGTTTGATTACCAAGGTGAAGAGGAACAACGAGCTACTCCTGAACTGAAATTTAAAAGCAACTTTTTCTATCCATTAGTAGACCAGGCTATTATGTCAATAAAGGAGCGCTTTAATTTGTTACGTGAGGTTTCTTCCGCCTTTTCGTTTTTGTACACACGAGACAAACTTTTGCTTGTGCAACAAGAAAATGCTCTTCTTACTTGCTGTAAAGAGTTCCAAAAAAAGTTCGGTGACATTGATTCTGATGAAATGAGCGCTGAGCTACAGCGGTTTGTTTTAATTTTACAAAAAAAACGCAATCTCAATACGGCTCAAGACTTTCTGAACTATCTTCTAAAGACTCATTTATTTGAATTGTATCCGAATGTGTACATCGCACTTCGAATCTTACTAACTTGCCCCGTGACTGTTGCCAGCGCTAAAGAAGCTTTAGCAAATTGAAACTGATCAAAACTTTTAATAGAACGTCTATGACAGACAGTAGACTATCTTCATTAGCCATGTTGTCAATCGAAAATGACTGCGCCCGATCTCTTGATTATGACAATGTCATAACAGCATTTGCGAACAAAAAGGTTCGCTCCAGACTATTTAAATGATACTGTGTTTTTATAACTTTTTTCATGTTTTTCAGTGTCATTGCTTTCGTTTCGAAGTGTCTGCATAAATGTCCTACTGAACTCTGGCATCGGTGCCGAATTTTTTATGACTTGCACCTTCGGTATCGGCATGCTTTATTCTGACATTAGCCTGTTTACTTATGTACAAATTGTGGTGTATTTTCTTAATGCAGCTTTTCGATTTTACACCTCTAAAGTGATATGACCTGTGCGCAGGGGCTCTTGCGCTTACTTTGGGGGGGGGCCCGAAGTTGGAGTGCTACGGGACTGACTTGGACCTTTATCGCTCGAAGAATCTATAATAAGAAAGTAAACTGCAAAAATTTTAAACAGCAAAAGATAACTGAAAATTACTCAATTTCACCTCAAAACTGATAACAGAAAAACGTTCGTGCATTCGAAACTGTACTGCTCAGTGCGCCACAAACAATCGACAAACACGCAAAATGCTGACTGCTTGCAATGCAACTGAGGAGAGAGCAGAGGCTAAATTGGTAGAAAACACGAAGCGGTATAACAGCACAGGCTAAGACCGTAAGGCATGGGTACGAAACTAACACCGGCCAAACCAACTAACAGAGGTGGTGCTGTAACAATTACAACTGAGCCACAAAACTCTGTTTAGTTTGAAAATGGGCCACATACCTAAAATGGCTGAAAAGCACTGCTGTAGGGAGTGTAGTACATCATTTATTTTATGGTTTCCTATCAGTTGGGATTTGGAGGGCAGTGATCTGCAAAACATATTTGTTAACATAACATACAGAATTTTTTATTCAAATTCACTTGAAAAGATTACAAATACTATATCCCTATAACTTAAAAACATCTTTCGATTTTACAGATTCACCGGTCCGTGTAAATGCAGTAGAACAGATAGTTTACCGGAAGAATCAAGCACACAATTAGTAACTTTAAAGCTGAAGTTTGATTTTAAGCAGTCGGAAAACGCTATACAAGCACTGCTTCGCTAATATTACAAACGAAATGATATTTCCGGCACAATATGGTGGCTATCTTCGCAGACTATGTTATTTCCTGCTTTAACATTAACATTATTTAATCGATTCTCTCCACAAAACGCCTCTATTTTAACCAATTGATTTCACAGCATTGTAGTGAATTGACCAGCTTGAGGGTTTGCAACACAGAAACTTTAATTTTGGAGATGTGATATTGCATAGGACACTGTAGATAAAAAGCAGAAAAAATCTTATGGTTTATATCAGCAAGCAAAATTAGAGGCATAGCGAGGGTATTGATTTGAAGGAGGACAATTAAAAATTTAAATTCTTTTTCAATCTACGGGAAGTTCTTCAAAATAAAGCTTTCAAGCACTAAATTTTTCCCGATTTCTGATACTTGAAATTACAAAACGTCCGAGCAACAATGTTCCGGAAGAGACATTTTGCTCTGGCGTCTTCTTCCATAAACCTTGCAAAAAAATTGTTGAATACTTGAGGTCGGCAACTTGCAGTGGCTCAGCACGTTAAAACATCAACTATCTCGCGGTCGGAAGGTCGAGAATTCAACGTCGGCTGGATTTTTGTGTTCTTAGTACTTTATTTTTTACTAAATTATGAAGAAACTGTCAAATAGCAGCGGCAGCTTTTCGTCGTTTTATTGTTCGTCCATTTTATAGGATTTAACCAACTCTATGTTGTTTAATACATGAATGCTTGTTGCAGTTGCTATGCAGACATGATTCGGAGCAACTTTTATTTTATTTTGATAGTTCAGTTTTGTTACTTTGCTCAAGGTAGAGTAAATAAACATAGGTATACTTAGCAACTCAATTTTACACTAAAAAGCTTGTTTTTTGTCGTGATGCAATAAGTTTTAAGATATTTGGAGATACGAGAGTTTCATGTTGGCTCATTCTGCAGCTTCTGCCGACGGACAAACCTGGCAGAATTTTGGTTTATAGATTTATTGCAACATATTTGTGGGATATATCGCCCCGAGTGCGCAAAACCCTCACTCTTTCATAGATATGCTTCTAGACATTTGCCTCATTGTTACTTTTGACACAACTTTCCTATCAGTTTGGTCAATTGCCTTTGTATAACTGTAAAGCTATTTTGTAAACCGTGGATAGATAGCTTTGCATATGCATTGAAACATTTAGGGACGTGAAAGACTTTATGTTTTATCTCTAAATATTTCAGTGTATTCGCAAAGCTGCAGCAGTAGTGGCGTTACAGCAAACAACAATTATTTCATTATCGATGCTGCTAAAGCGAGTTCATGCTCCACGATTGTTTACTCTGTCCGGGAATGGCTAAACAGGAAACTCGCTGGTAGAATTCGCTCAGGAAATCTTGGCGAAAAAGGACGATGTGAGGTAAACCATTGAACCTTTGAGAAGGCTTGCGCTGTCAAGCACTTCTGCTTGTGCAGTATGTTCAGCAACATAGCTTCGCTGCGCCATAAGGCAGACGAGCAGTCGAGAGATTTAGTGCTCGCACAGTTTTTGGTTGTTGTATTGCTGTTGGACATGGCACTTAACCCAACTCCTCCCGCTTGGTGCCTGTGCTTGTCGCGAAGACATCCATGGCAGAGCAGTAGGCCTCAAACTCCATATTTGGTCTGAAGGCACGTGGTTCTAAGAAAAGCAATTGCAGTTTTGCAGTCATTGTAGGATCCCTCAACTCATTTAGCTTTCGTTTTTAAGCACCTTTATTCTGACGGAAGCATTCTACAAAAGGTTCACGAACATAATAAGGCTGCTTTGAAATAGATATTATTGTGAATTTGACCATGATCCTTTGCTGAGTTGCAATCCAGTGGTCGTATGATTGTGCGGGCCATTCTCTAATTCATAGCTCGTTGCAAAAAAAGAAGGATTTTTTTGTACACTAGATAGGCATTGAAAAAATAGTTAGGAATATTGTTATACTTTTGGTTATTTTTCTCTATCAACCTCATTTTTGTATTATTCTGTCACATGACGGGACCATTTTATGACAATAGGTCCTATATAGTTTTTACGATAGCGTTTGTAATATTTTGTTCCTGCATCCTTTGTCATGTTTTGCAGCATTACTCTTTTTCTTCTTTTTGTTTTACTTTTATACAGCATTTTAGAATATATGCTTCAAGTTTCACGTTCATCAGCCCACAATGAAAACAATATTTTAGGTTTTTGACGGGCCGGATAACGCTGCCGGTTATCTTGGTACATTCGAAGGCGACGGAATAGCTTCCGGTATTATTGTCAGCAGCGGGTCGCGGATTTCATTTTACTGTCAGACTGATTCACAAGATTTTCAAGATGTCGTCATAAGTTCTACATCAGGTAGCCTAATCTGAAAGCATATTGGGGAAGCAATCAACCCTTTGATGAAAGTGCCTTGAATTATTTTAGACAAAACTGAAAAAAACTTTCAGGCTCATGCGAGAGCCTCCACAAAGTCAAATTTTTGAAGTCAGAAAGCAACTCGCCCCTTTTCTCGCAAGTATGAGAGCATACTTGAATATAAAATATTTTTCCGGACAACATAACTATACTCGCGCTGATATTTTATTCACAATGATGTCTTGATTGGCTGTGATGGTGCTGCGCTTTGTAAATTTGCAACTGGCGGGAGCAATAGGTACCACGGAGGCTGAAGCTTCCTCCCTAAATCACGGCAACTTTTTTCAAAAATTAGCAAAAGTTTTGTAGATACCCAAAAATCTTGCTACAAAAAAGATTATCACACGAGTATATTTGATTAGTCTCCTTTTACAAACCTTGGTTTGCATTATTCAAAATTTTTTTTTTATTTTAGCCAATAGTTGTTTAACTAAATAAGTCAACAACAGTCTCTTTGTTTTCCAGTGCGCTCCAACAGATATTTGTCTGAAGTCTTGTCTCCACCACCAACAGATCCTTTTATTGCAAGATCTGATAAATACCCTCAACGATACAGGGGAAGCACCTATCAAGAGTGGATTTTTACCTCCACCGACACTGCTCCATGCTCCTACTCATTTCAATTTAAAGAATTCTATTCATCTTTATCAGGAAACGACGTTGCTTATGTAAGTACAAACTTTTTCGTCACCACTAAATTTAAGAAATGCTTTTGTATGATACCTAGATAAATCTTCTTACCCCCTCCCACGCTCACTCTTACAAGGGTTACGAGAGCAACAACCTTTGAAGTTTCCTATAACGTCATCACCTCCAGCTGCATTAACTGATTAAATTCCAAGCCTTGACCAAATCAAGTCGCTTACGTAACTCATTCTTCTAGTTCTTGGTTAGCCAAGCACAAGCAGTCTTTATATTTTCTGAAAAGAGGTGTTTGAATCTAAAAGGTGACAATGTAAAAGATGACAACTTGCTCAAAAAGCAAGGCGCCTCACGACCTCCCGTAAATAAAACAAAATCAACGTTTCAACATTTTCTTAAAATCAGAATTTCCTAACCCACTTACAACATTCCTTTTGATTCAGATAATTTCTGATCAAGGTCAAAGTCGAATTATTAGAGGTTCTTTTTCTTCGGGATTAACTTTTGACGAAGCTTCCGGTTACATTGTCGTTCTTCAGTTTCTAACCGATGCTTACTTCGGCGCCAAAGGGTTTGAAGTTTCTGTTGCTGCCAGTAAGTGCACAGCTTTCTACAAACTTAACTTCAAAAGTGTTTACTCCTCGAAAGTCTTTTGCCATAAAAATAACAATAACTCAATTATTCCACTCATCTAACACAGTTGAGCTTACCGGCTTTAAGTGCAAAGTAGCCCATTGATCTTGTTGCTGCCGAAGATTGGGTGAGGTATTAACTAATTTGTTTAAGGTTGCTTGATTGTGAGTCCATATCTTGGTCCTGTCTAAAGATGAGCTACCCCTTCCTTTCAAAACACAGATTTCAGCAATCACCAATTACAGACTGCGGGTGATGATTGATAATCCACCGCACCACTTTTCCAAACAGTTTTCTGAAAGACCATTCCGATAGAGTGTCACCCCCTTAAATCCGCCCCGGACAGCACCCAGTAGGCTACAATCATTCATTTGTCAGCCCCTTTTGTTAACCAGGAGCTGAAAACAGCAAATTGCCGAGTAAAATGTGGAAAAGTTTAAGGCCCGCACAATATCGCTTCAGAAGTTCTTAAACTCTGTGGTCTCGTCTTCCTGGATTGGTTGAGAAGATTCTTTTCTTCGTGCCTCGAGCGCCTTTTTTAATCAAATACCGGCGGAAAGTTTCAGCACTAGCGATTCCCTAGCCAAACAAGCCTGTTGGTAATCCTAAAAGTTATCGACCTATCTTTCTTCTCTGTGTCCCTACAATATGGACGATTAACAGTCAACCAAATTGTTCGTCTCACAGATGATATAGAGAGATTTGGAAGAGCGGAAGAAATTAGGCCGGATTCTAGTCGACTTAACCTCAGCTTATGATACAGTATCGCTTAGTGGGCTTACTCTAAAAATGCTGCACTTGATTCCTGGCTGCTATATGGAACACTTCCTCTGTGAACTTATCTCTAACAGACGATTCACCCTTCAAACGTGTGGTGGCCGTACTAGTTTCCCATATTCTGTGAAAAGTAGCGTTGCGCAAGGTTCTACACTATTCCGTTTACTATTTAACAGCAGCCTACCTTACACCTGGTCCTAACAGTATAGATATGCCGACGACCTTGCTCTGCTACGTGTGGATACAAACTGAACAAAGATAGAGAAAACGTTTGAGTCTGACATGGAAAACCACTCTGTCTATTTGGATAAGTATAGGTTACCGCTTAGTGCAGGGAAGACCACAACAACTGCCTTTTATTTAAACAACCGAGAGGTAAACAAGCAACTAAACATCTTTTCCACGGAATCTCGACAGCCATAAAAAAGCCAACTTAGATACCTGTGAGTGAAATTAGACAGACAGCTCACTATCCTGCAACACCTGGAAAAGTTACGTGTTAAAATATCTGCACGCGACAGCTTACTGAGATGCCTGGTAAGAACATCGTGGGGAGCAAAATCACCTACCCTTCGCACCAGTGCGCTAGCTGTTGTGTATAGTGCAGTGGAATATGCAGCTCCTGCAGGATGCCGAAGCATACACACCAGTAAACTGAATGTGAGCTTTAATAAAACTATGCCAATAATCTCTGGATGTGTACGTACTACTCCAAATGAACATCTTCCAGTATTGGAAGGCATTCCCCCACCTAGCCTTCGCAGAGAAAACTTCATATCTAAACTGGTTGTTAAAGCCTTGTGCTGCTTCGACGCACTTGCTCCATGATTGTGCCACTTTAGCAGACACCATGCCAAGACAACGACTCTCATCTTGTAGACCGTTCACCCGCCATACAACATTGCTACAAAGCACCCTGTTAAACATCATGGAGGTTTGGGAGAACCCTTGGAGTTCAGCACGCTCTCGTCTAACTTAATTTGGTGTCTCACCAGCAGATGGTTCACCTCTTGCGTTAAATCTGGAACCAAAGGGGTGGTGTACACTGAATCGTCTCAGGATAGGATTTGGTTGTTTTTACTCCTGTGTTTCGCGCTGGGGCATGTAAATATCATTCTGTTGTGACTGTGGTGCAAAAAAATCATACCGCCGACTACGTCACTGTCTGCCCTCTCAATCCATTCCCAAATGGAAAGAGGGGTCCTTGTCTTGCAGATAAACTCACGCGAGGACAACTCTGTGAAATTTCCCTTTTATGATTCTTCAAACGAATGATGATGACCCCTAAGATAATGTCACCTAGCGAGGCTGACCTCCCAAGTCTTGCGACATCATTGCTCACGCACATATGTCATTAACTACTTTTGCCACAACCACAAATATCTATTATTGAAAACTCATCACATAAGCTTAAGCGGTTACATTTGCTTGACTTTAGAAGATTATACATTTATTTCGTTTAAAATTTTAGATTGCTTGCTGCAAACAAGTATCCAATGCACAAGTTCATTTGTTACAATTAGGTGAGAACATATGGTTATTTTTTGCTAATCATCTTTGCAGAATCATCTCTTGCATATGTTGGAGTTTCTACTACTTAAAGCGCACGACAAGGTTGGCAATTACCATTTCGTACTTTAGAAAGTAGTTTAACAGTGGTATGATACTCCTGCGGAATCCTACTTTTTAAGATATTTGCACCCAGTGACCTTATCTTTTTCAGCCTCTCCCATTACAAATCCAATTGGTCAATAAAATTTTATAGTTTACGACTATAGGCTCCACAATAAACACTCCCATAGTTTTGAATTTTCCTATAACTCTCCACTCTGCTGATTATGGTTATTATAATAAATATTGTTATTTTTAGCATCGGTGAGAAAGATGTTCGATCCATGCGCGCCGCAGCGGACGACAAACTTGTCATTTCCACGTCACCAATTTTTTCAGAAACTAGAGTAACCGATGCGTGCAAAGCCGACTCTACAAGCCCGATGTACCACATCCTCTTGTTTGAATGTAGTCCGTCAATCCAAGTAAATTTATTTTGTGAGCATACCGAAGGTTTTTTGAACCGTTGGGGCAAACATCTGCAGCATTGCTTCAATGACCAAGTTATGAAGTGGCTTGGGTTACAATACATCATTGCCATTCCCTCTACTGCTGTAATCTGCACTCCCATTTGTCTCCAAAGACTTTTAAACTAGCTTACACTGTGCTTGTTTATTAGAAGTACGAACACAACTAGAATTTGTAAAGAAAGAAGAGTTAAACCTGGACTAAAAGTTTTTTTCAATGATTTACGCAATGTTAAAAGGCATCTTTTTTTTATAATAAGGGGCAAAAGCAGTTTTGAGTACGTAAACATATGCTACCACGTATCTTGTTACTTGTATTATCTCAAGATGAAATGAGAATCAACTTATTCAACCCATCGAATCCGTGGGAAAAGGAAAGTCTGGAGGACTGCGAAGTAACCTTTTGGTCTCCGAGCGAGCGAACACTCATACAGGTCGTTGCGGTCAACACACGCCATAATTTGAATCCAAAATATGAGCTTCAATACTACCGTCGGTTCCTCTGTTGTTGTTGTTGTGATTACCTTTCCTCTTCCTCGGGATGGAGGTATGGCGCGAACGGCAATTCAGGGTTATGCCGTCAACCTAATTGAATTAGGCTAGGGGTAAAATGGCAGCCCATTTCGAACTAATCATGAGTGACTGATAGCCCCACCACCAACAAGGCGGATCGCGTCGGTACCTCTCGGCTGTGCTGAATGCAATGTAACTTTTAATAAGCCACAATGTAGGTCTATTTCAATCAACACCTACAAACAAGCAGTTGTGCCGAGACACGTTTTCAGTTCGCTGAAAGTAATCTTTTCCTTTTTACTGCCATGGACCACTTTAAAAATTTGGCTGACATATTGTGAACAACTTATTGTTTTCTTTAAGGAAACTTTTAAGAGTAATTATTCTCCTTGTTTTGTCGCAAACAAAGTTGAAGACTTTTCGTAGAGATCAACTTTTTTTAAAATCTTTTGTGAACCCACGAAAAGTCTTCTGTAACCCTAGGCTGGCAACCATTGGTCTGAAAAGAAAATGAAGGGTAGGCTAAATTTGCTGGATAACCTTTTTCAGAAATTGATCTTTTGTAGCTGTTGTATTTGATGACACGTTCATTCCTTTATCGAGTTCAAAAAAGAGGGAAAAGTCATAACCCTGAGATCCTCAACCCTGAGACTAACCCTGAGACCCTCAACCCTCCGGACCTCAATACTCTTCAATTAGGACAGTAATTAAACAAAAACAACCAATAGTTTCACAAATTTATTTTGTTTCTTCCTTTAAAGACAGAGAAAAATAAATTCAAAGTTGTGGCAGGGCGCCAAATTGATCGATACATTCAGCCTGCAGCTATTATTGTACAGCTGATCTCCAAGTCAGTTACCTCGGGTGAAAAATTTTAATTCAGACGGTTGCGTTTGCTTCACTCAAAAAACATTTCTGAGAGCAGTGATGGAAATTTATGGTAATCGGAAGCGTCGTTTCTATTCCCCTAATTCCCGTTATGGTATTCTTGAAGCAGTGCTCTGCGTCCTTAATATAGCCTTCACACAGTGGTTGCCAGCAGACTTCCTGTTTTCTTTTGATTTCCCCGGAACCTTTGGCTTTTTTGAAGTATGCTGCTAATACCGACCTTGCTATTCGTGGTCCATTCATCCGAGGGTAAGGTAGGCAGGATAATGCTGGCGTAATAGTTAAGTGATTCCGGAATGTCTCATATCTTCTAACATGCTGCACTTTTCGAGCTCTACTGCGTTCCTTTTCAAAATGATCAATTAAGTAGTTTACGACCCGCTTCACGTTGCTCGCTCGTCAGCGCGGATTCCGGATTTTTTTGGAGAGATGTTGCGTTTCTTCATGAATTTTGTTGGGAAATCTTTTCCAGCGCTTTATAGGTTTACTGCAAGGGCAAGTAGCCTTTGCCAATTCCATAAAAACACTCCTTGGAGGAGTCGATAAGTGTCCATTTGAGCCACATGCCGGGCTGACGAAGAATCCGCCGAAAGAGAAAGAATTCAATACCTGCTAATCCTGTACGATTCCAGATCTCTGTGTGTGAGAGATTCTGTTTATCTAATTGATTTCAGGAATGCGCTAAAGGTATTTAATGTAAAATGCTTCTAATGCTGCCATGAATCTTCTAAAAGTTGCCCATGCTTTTCATTCACACAAGAGTGTAAAGACGCTTACTACACGATAAACAGCAATTTTGTCCTGGTACAAAAGTTGTGGTTTGAAAATCATGCATCCTGAGACGACTGAAGGCAGAGAACGCTTTCTGAATGCAGTTGATTATCTCTACATTGAGCGATGCATCATCGGATTTACTACTTCCAAGATATTTAAAGGTGTTGATATTTGCCAGTGCAATGGCATTTTTAATTGATAAGGGCATTAGGGCAACGCTATGTTGGAATGCAGTTCGCAAAGTCAGTGTTTTAGGTATGTTGACATTCAGCCTCATCCTTTCATAGGCCGAGTTTAGTGATGCAACTGTTGGCTGAAGTTCAGCTGGAGTGAGTGAAATAGCAGCAGAGTCATCAGTGCATTCGAGGCAAAACTTCTTGCGGTGGAGAACTTGTATAGAGCGGAAAGACGTCGGAGATGGAAAAAATTACCTACAATGGAGATAAGAATTGGATATTCCTGCAATCAATTTAAGCGTATTTCAAGAAAGCAGGAATAATGCAATCAAATAAATATTGAAAAGAATAAGTTGATTATGAAGCTTTGTTTTAAATCATCCGTGACGTAGAATTCACCAACGATGAGCACTTTGACCGTCGTGCTTTTGTGGAATCATGTAAGCGTGGCGGGAGCTTTTGGAAGACGTCCAAATCTACAAACAAGGCTTTACGGCATCTCACGATTCACCGAGTCAAAAGCCTTGCATAGATCAATGAAAGCAAATTCTGATATTCTCTAGTTTCTTGGAGAAGCTTGCGTGTTGCAAATATTGTATCTATTGTGCTGAGTTCAGAGCAAAAGCCACACCGCGACTCCGAAAGGACGTTTTTAGCTACATAATGAGTGAGTCGATAAAGCCTATCCCAAGTAAGAATTTTACTGACCACATCTAAAAAAGAAATTCCGCCGCCGTTGCCACACTTGGAACAAACCACTTTTTTTAATAGATGTTAGCTGTAGTGGCATGTTTCCATATCTTAGGCATGGTACTCTGTCTTTAGCCTTTAGCTGTACTCTGCCTTCTCTGTAAGACAGAGGTGGCAAGTTTTTGCCTTGATGCCCGCTTCTACAACCATAATCAAAGCTTTAGATACCGCGACAAAAGTAACTTCACTGAACTGTCGAAAGCTGTTTGGCGAGCGAAAGACACTGGTGAAGACCCCAGCATTAAATGGAGCATTATGGCACGCCCAGCACTATACCAACCCGGGGCAAAAACTTCAACCTCTTTCTTACGGAGAAGCTTCACATCCTTCAAGCGGACCCCACAACAACACTCAGCAAACGATCAAAACTCATCAGCAAATGTCGACACATCAATAGATTCAAACTGAAAATTTGTCTCAGTGCCCTACTTCTATTTTAAATTAAATTAAATCAAATATCTACTGTTCATGTAATTGTTTATTGACCCGTATTAGTTTCGTATCCACTTCATCTTTGACCTGACACTTTGTTGTTCTGTCAACTTGTTTACCACTGTTATCGGCCTCCGGCACATGATTCAGATGCTACACACGGTGGCTATCTCTTTCGCTGATAAATTATCTACGGCCGCCTGTAGTTAGCCTACTATCTCCACCTTGTTGAGATTTCATTTGTCGAGTAGCTTATAGTTACCATCTGGTTTGTATCTGCATGCGTTGTAATAGTTACCAAAGTATCATCGACAGTCATGCAGTGTCAATGCAGTACTTTTATGTTTCATATTTACATTTCATTTTAGTTGCCACCTGATGAGCCGCTTGGCGAAACATCTGTAGTGGTTTTGTTATCATCCTGACGTGTAGTGTTTTAAATTATATATATATATCAGGAAAAGAAAGCCCCACGTTGCTGGCACAGTGCTTCTATTTCACACCTCTATTTGAAGAGGTTTCCACCTGATGAGCCGCCTGGCGAAACAGCCGTTGTTGTTTTTATTATTTTATCGTGACGTGTAGTGTTTTAAACTATATACGTGTGCCAGCAACGTGAGACTTTCTCTACCCGATATATATATATATGATCTAAAGCCTATAGCTGCTCATATGTTCCTTGGTCCTTGCGGAAAAGCAGCCATGGGAAGAGCTTGCTAACCTGAATTCGAGCTTTTACAGTTCAGTTATAACCATAGATTGGATTGTGGTCAAAGTAGTTAATTCATCGACCAGGTTTTTACGTTACATAAGCGGATAATTTTTTGTTAGTGCTGAAAGATTTCACATCAAAAATTGGCAGTCTTTCGATAAAGCTACGCGGGATTAATAGGCCTGTGTCTTAAGGATAGTAATTAGTCAGGCGGGCAACGTGAATGCAAAATACTTAAACCTGGAGGTAACCTACAGTTCACTTGTGATTTATTACTTGCAATCGCACAATCAAACATACAGATTTTGTGGTCACCAGGGGCGTCAGTACTGAAATATATCACTCTACTCAAACAGGCAAAGAAAATAGGCTTTACTACTTATTTTCTGGTGGGCCCAACGGAAATTTTAAAAAGCGCCCAAACCAATAGTAAACTACCGGCCTAAAATTATTTTTACTAACCCAAAAATGCTTCCGAGAATAAATAATAGATTGCAGAAAATAATGAGTTTTTAGTACGTAAAACTGATTTAGATACCAAAAAAACAAATGATAATTGAATGCAAACAAATCATTAATAATTTTCGCAACAATTATGTAAAACAATTGTATTAATTTAGGGAATTCGAGAAGCAGTGGCAGAATAATAAGAATTATTGATAAATATGGGTTGAGGCCAGGCGCAGAGAGATAGCACGTCTTATCTTCTTTCTCTTTTTTTCCCCTTCCGGCCAAAGGGGTAAAAAGGGGATAAAAGACAATATCACCACTCTACAAATATCTTTAACTCGATCACTCTATTTGCTATTTTGAGGTAAAAATGTTTAGATTAAACCGCTCCCCCTCGAATTTGGATACTGTTGACATCATTAGAATTTGCGCACCCAATGTGACAGTTGCGATAAAATTGTAGTCGTAGGCACGTCATTCAACTCATGGCGTGTACATTTTATTAAAAAACCATAAAAACATAAACTATCTTGAATACCTGTAACATAATTTGGACAAACTTTTTCATTTAAAGTATTTAGATTCAAAAATAAGGAAATTTTTTGATAGAATGTTTTTCTGATCTCAAGATTTTCCCTCGCAACACTACAATTTGAGACAAAACATTTCAAAAATTTGTGGTCTTGCAAATTACCAAAATTTTTTTCATCAAACACTTTTGAAAGTTTGCAAAGATTTGATATTTGTTTGTACTTTACCCACTGATTCAAAAATCAAGTTAAAACATCGGCACAATGTATGCAGCTAAAAACGAGCTCTAACCAATTTGTTGATATGTTTTCAGCAAACTAGCGAAGTCAGGGAGCATCTTAACACCACTACCTAACAGTCTTTCAATGCTTCCTGGCTTTCGCCAATGTCGAAGATTTATTCATTTTTCAGCGTATTGTGTGGAATTTTAAAGTGTTAAAAATGTAAAAAACTTTCAAAACTACACAATTTTTCTCTTATTGTAGAGTGTCCACTTTTACCTGAAAAAATGTTGATCATCAACAAATGCCTACCAACTGGCACTCTGATATTGATAAAACCTATGTGACCTCATAAAAACGTCATCACAACTAAATCGGTCCAAAAATTTGGTTTATCAAAACTTGTCTTCTACAGCCAGCCACTAAAAAAAGCTTGACGACAAGTCAGACCAAATGCGTAGCTGCCATCATAATTTTTCCTCAGTTTTTCTGCAACATAATTTTTCAAATAACTGATAAAAGCTGGAACAACTCGTGCTAAAACCATTCCACTAATACCTGATGACAAAGTTGCAAACGACAACATAGAGGTCTGCAAGGAAATCTAGTTTTGAGTATTTATAGTCAGGTGCTTTTATATTTTTGGCGCCCAACGCAAAATTTCAGTGCCAGTGCTTGTGAGAAGTAGCCCATTTGGGCGCGAAAGTGCCCAAGCAGACAACCCTGTTTATGTTTGCTTTCAAAATTACAGTAGCTAATAAGGATAACAGCTACCTGCAACTGTTTTCATTATAATGCTACCAGAGCATTATAACAAAATAGCTTTTTTAAGCGTTCAAGAAAATAGCTTGCTAAAAACGCTTGAAAAAAGAATCTCTTGTGGCATTGTTAATTCAGTTCATACGGTAGTAATCTTTTTTTTTTAAACAGCTTGTTAATATCTCCCGAAAAAGTTTTGGTTCTTTTTTTGCCAACAGTATTTTTTGAGAAAATGAGAAAAATAAAATTTATAATTAAACGTTAAGTATGACGTAATATTGACCTTTAAAAACAATAATTTTGCAAATAGGAGGCCGCCTTTTGTCTTCGAGAGAAGCCGTTTACCTCCGTCAAGACATGCGAATTTGAAAACCAATCTTTTATTTTGACGTCATCATGACGTAGCCAACCCCCTATGACACTTTCCCCTAAGCAGTGATCAATCGTGAAGAGTTTCATAAAAGAGAACGTACAGTTGCAATCAAGCTCGCTATGCACGTGTAGACAGAACCCCGCTTTAAAAAAAACTAGCTGGCCGCAGGGCCCTCATCAGTAACGTTGGAATTAAGAACATCGGTTCAGTTGACCAAGCTGGTTTCACCCATCGAGCAGTTGTGTTAAACAGTAATAAAAAGTTTATGTTTTTACGACTTGATGCTCTCCTTTTTATGTAAAATCACTGATTCAAGGTCCTGGCTACGCCTTAGGTCTATGTGTTCTGTTTATTGCTTACGCGAAGCTAATGGGACATTGGCTTCCCATAGTTTGGAGGTAGGAAACACATTTCTTCTATTAAGGTATTTTGAAGCAAAATAGCAAAAATGTGTGGACTGTGGTGTGATTTCACACTGGGCCTTGTTTTCTGTTGATTTCTCCTCAAGCTTTCTCAAGTTCCTGCTGGCAAAGCATTATGCTGGATGTTTTTTCCCTGCTTAGACGTGCCCAAAGAAGTTGAAAAGGTCCTTGGTATTTATCAAATTTTAGATTTGACCCGGTATCTCTATCCTAAAGCTATTATAAAGTAAAATTAAGCAACGGTTTCTTCTAAGTATGGTGCGATTTTACCCCGCCACGTCGTGCCATCACCTGTGCCTGTATCAATGAAGCAGCAGCGCCAACATTTGTGAGAGCAGCAACGAAAAATTGTAGAAAATGTAGGCCATATAGGTACTACAACGGTGATTATCTTGGTCTATTAATCAAGGCTGGTAATAGTCTTAAAAAAAGAATGATATCATAAACTATCGCTTATACTTTTTGTAAAAGTGTAAGAAGTGGGAAGGAAGGTCGAAACACAGCCAAAAACAATGGTGGCGCCCAAATGTTTGTCGTCCTAACAATTAAAGAAATCAGCTATTTAGTGGTATTTTTACATTTTTATCTATTCTTCAACTTGGGATTTTATGACATTAAACTTTAACCTTAATCCACCTGAAGGTTAGTCTTACCTACGGGTACAAAGAGCCTATCAATTACAAATAGTAACGGGCTTTATTATTTGTGTACCCTATCAAAATGATAGTTAAATAGCCGGCTTTGCCGGCGTCGCCCGGCAGGGGCCCTCCATCAGTAATAACGGGGTTTAGCGTTTCGTTTCAACCACCTGCCGGCTTCACGCATGGGTCTTGTGTGTGAGCAGTAGCGAGAAGTGCAATGATTTTTATGCACTTTCAAAATTCTTGCAAAAGAAATTGTGATGATCATTTTTTCTTAATCATGGCTGGCAATGCTCACGAAGAATCTTGCCACAAATTATGGTTAACACTTAAGGGAGAAAAGATTGAAATTGAAACATTACCATAACTGATGGTAGCCTCGAAATGGTGGTTGCTTTCACAATTATACAAATAAATTATTTAGTGGCAAATCTGTTTTGCGATATGGAGCTTCCCCTTTCCTATGTATATTGGTCGGTTATTTGTATTTGTGGTATTAAGTTGTTTTGGCTGCGCTATTTGTCTTGTTTCCGGCATAGCGACAACAGCGGCTACGGCTTCCCCAAAATTATTCACCATATTTTAGTAGGCGCACATCAGGCCGAGTTATTTTCAAACAAAACGCTCAGAAATATTTGAGGTAGGCCGTTTTTTGTTCAAAAGGAGCATGAAGTGACATGAAGACTAAACTGTGTGCCTTCAACCACTTTCGTGCAAGTAACAAAAAGGTCTTGTGTATTGAAATTTGTTGGTTTTACAGACAAGGCAAATGCAATTTAACTGTGAGTCAGCTAAGAGTTAAGCAGTAGCGTTTGGCGAATGTGACAATTATGTGGATCCGTTGGCTGATTTGGATTGCAAAATAAACTGTCATGGTTTTTACTACTTGATCCAGCCGTCTTCCAATCTCGAGACAAATTTTGGTGCGATTTTACCTCGGCAGGGCGTGCCATCACCCGCGCCTATTTAACTTGTATCAATTAATGCAGCTGCGCCAGCTTCACCGTACAAACATTTGTGAGAGTAACAACGAAATGTTTTAGTAAATACAGGGTGTCCATTAAGTCCGTGTGCACTTTAAAAAATTTATAACTTTATTTGTATTTGTGATAGAAATAATCTGTAAAAAGGATTTCAAAGAAGTAAATCTATAGTTTTTAAGGTTTTATTGAAATTTTATTTAAGTTTCCACATTTCCTCCCTTAGCAATACAAAGAGTAATACGATTTTGCAGTTCACGAAAAACTCACTGACACATGATCTTCCAGACCGTGGTTTATCATGAACAGAGCCTGTCTCCTTAAATTTTTTTATCCATTTAACAATGATGTTCCTATGAGGCGGTTCTTCATTGTATTTAATTCTAAACTTTCTTTGTACAGCAATAGTAGATTTCAGTTCAGCCAACCAAAGCACACAGTTTACTTTTCCTCAGTTGAAGCCATGGGGATCAAATTGATTCTGAAAAACAAAAGAAAATATTTTTTGCTTATCTAAAAATTGTTACGAATTTTGTGGTGAAGAATTATTCAACAGCTATACTTAAAACTAGGTACATGAAACTTTATAATATTTTTTACAGGTTATTTCTATCACAAATACAAATAAAGTTATAAATTTTTTAAAGTGCACACGGGCTTTGTGGACACCCTGTATAAGCCATAGTTCTTGTACATGTACTGGTTGTCATGTTGATATATTAATCAAGACTGGAAGTATTCAAAAAGAAAGAACGATGACACAAACTAACATTGATAATATTTAAGAGTGTAAGGAGGGGGTGAAACATTGTCAAAATTGTTGGTGTTTCCCAAATGTTGGTCGTTTTGACAATTAAAGAAATGAACTATTTAGTGGTAGGCCTATTTGACGATTTGGTGGTCCGGCTTTTGTACTTTTATTTGTGACATTAATATCTTCGCTTGCGCTGTTTTCCTTCAATTCTGCCATAGCATGAAAAGGAGCCATGCCTTTACCTTAAGTCGTATAACCTATTGCAATACATCCCAATAAATCTCTTTTCAAACAAAAGCATTTCCTCTGAATCCAGTGTCACAAATGGATGCTATTATTGTTTAATATTGATCTTTTCTTAAAACTTGGAATTTTATTACATTTAACTTTGCCGCTAATCCAGACCTCCCTACTGTTGAATAAAGATTAATGTTTTGTAGCGATATCCTTGCAATTACAAATATTAATAATGGGCTTTACCATTTATGTTTGCTATCAAAATGATTGGGGATAGTTTTGCTGCCTGCTGCTGTTCTCACCATATAGTGGCAAGCTTTGTGATGTGATGTCATTTAACATTATGACCTAATAGTGCATTTTAGGCAGTTGAATATTAGAATCGCTATCTACCACTTTTTCGTTATGAAGGCGAATTAATATGAACTAACGTCTCTGAACTAAAGGCCATGTTGCTTGGCCCTGGCATGGTTAAGAATATCAAATCAGCTGGCTGCTGCGACAGCCTCGCCCAATTGCAAAGGAAATTGCTATAACATTTAGATCATATGCTGCCCGACATTTACATTTTGTTGCAAACCATAAGAAAGGACCATATTTACCTTTTTTTCTTTTCCTTGGGTGATCACCAAGTCTTTTGCTTTATAAATTAAAATTTGTAGACTTCATTTTTCCATGAATCTTTTTGAATAATTTGATTGATAATGCCAAAGATCCATGCTATCAAGAAAGAAGAGCCAAGATGTACTAAAGGACTTAGTTTTTCTAGGAATTGCAATTTTGTGAAATATAGGCAGCAAAATTATGCGTTTTTTTAAATGGAAGATTACGTTTTATAAATATTTGCAGACTTCAGTTTTTGATGGATCTTTTTGAAAACGTCGACAGATAATGCAAAAGAACCATGCTTGTGAGGAAAAGCAGTCAAAATTTACCAAAGAACAAACTTTGTCTAACAATAGCAAGTTTGTTAGGTCAAGTAGGATAATTATTCAACTAAAAGTGAAACATGATGTATGGCAACCAATTTTTGATTAGCCACTATAAACTAATCCTTAACCTTAAGTAATTGGAGTCATGAATTGTTGGAAAGAAAATTTCCTAAGCTTTCAAAGGACAGTAATTGTTAGTACCTTATTATAACGTTGTTGTATTAAAGTCATCTGTTTTTACTGAGCTTACCACTTTTTGGGAGGGTAAAAAGTTACACCACATGTCTTAAAGTTAAATTTTTTCAGTATAAAAACAAATATTAGTTGTCCATATTATACAACATCAGAACTGCATTGAAATAACCGTTAATTTGTCGAAAAAAATTTGAAAATCAGTTGAGAAATGAGGTCACAAATCAGTTTTATAGTAAACTGATTTTGCAAAAAGGTTGCAATTTTTTGAAAACATCTTTATACGGCAGTGTTTCTTAACCTTTTTCTACCTCAGCACCCCTTTTGGTCAGATCTAAGCAGTCCAGCACCCCCTACCAATGGCTAACACATGGTTACTTATAAGGATAAAGTAAAGACAAGTGCAGCGCATCTTGATCATATGTTTGGTCCATTCTTCAAAACAAAAGCAGCAATTATGACAATAGCATTGACAAAAACAATGAGAAAACAAAGGAAAGCTCATTGATAAATTCAATTTCAAATACACTTATCAATGCAATTTTTGTTCTTGCTTATGTGCAACTAGTTTTCTTATCGTGGCATGGTGTTTGCCAGAGCCACACTCATGCTGTGTAACAGGCCTCCATGAAGACGGTTGCGGACAGTTGTCTTGATTAAGAGCATTGTCGAGAATGCCTTCTTGCACAGGTAAGTAGTTGGAAATGGAGTGGTCATCTGCAGCGCTGCCCTCGCCACCCAGGATATGCAACCAGCTGATCACACCAAAAATAAGACAGAGATGATGCACGGAATTTTGTCTCGCAACGCTGGTTCTCTTGCAAATATATAAATTCCTCCTTCAGGCCATCATCACTCATTTCTGCCAAGAAGGGCTGCTAAATCCATTCTGAGAATGTCAAATCATGAGGCAAGTACTTTTTTGTGGTGGTTTCAAGGTGCAGCGGATGAGTAAATATATTTTCTAAAACCATTGGGCTGATTCTCTCATCCCCAAATTTTCTTCAATAATTGGAAAATTTTCCACACTTCCTCCTTCAACTCAAAGCTTCCAGAGCGCGAGCTTCTTTTTGAAGGCTTCGATCTTCTCTGTGCAAAGAATATGATTAGCATACATGCCTTGCATGAACACGTTGAGATCATTGAAATGACTGAATATATCTGCAAGATAGGACAGAGATAGGATAAAGACTTCAACCTCGAATTTATCTACAAAATTACTCTGATATTCTCGAAGAAATATTGCAATCTCTTCTTTGAGCTTTGCCATACGAGTCAAGATTTTCTCACGAGAGAGCCACCGCAATTCTGTATGAAAGGGAAGAACTTGATGTTCATTTCCCATTTTCTCACAGAATAATTTGAACAATCTGTGGTGTAAAGGACGTCCACGAATAAAATTTACAACTTGCACACAGATAGACAAAATATCGTTCAGGCTAGGCGGCAATGACTATAATATCTGGTACCTTCGTCTTTAACAGAGCAGCAAACCCAGAATTCTTTCCGATCATGGCTGGGGCACCATCTGTACATACTGACCTTAACTTCTCTTATTTTATCTGATGCTTTTCAAAAAAATCGGCCCCAAGTCGCAATGCATCATCTGCCTTCGTCGTTGTTTGCAATGGCTTACAGAAGAGGAATTCGCCTTCAATATCATCATCCTTGATGTACCAAGCATAATCAGTCAGCTGGCTCATGTTGGAAACATGTGTTGATTTGTCCATTTGCTCATAAGGCGGATGGGACTATCTTTAATCTCCTGAACAATCTGATCTAAGATGTCACAGCTCATGTCAGCAATTCCATCTGCAATGACATCATTAGAAAGAGGTACGTCCTTTATCTTCTTGGCTGCCTCTGTTCCCAAGACCAGTTCTACCATTCGAATAGCGCATGGCTTTTTCGGTTGTTTTGGCTGAATGTGCAGCCTTCACTTGGACGCACTGGTATGCCACCTCGTAGGAAGCTCTTAGAAGTGGCTTTTGCATTACGTTGCATCCAGATGAGGCAGTGTACCCCTTTGGTCATATCTAGCTCTTTTAGCCTGCAGAGCCTGGAAATTCTGTTCTTGTCTTGATGCTGGATGTTTCGCCTGGTGCGCTTTGAGTCAAGAAGGCTTCAAATTAGAGTCGCACAAAATGAAATAGTAGGTTATGCATTGTGCTGGGTCTGGTCCTCCACAATCATCCAGGAGTGCAATGAAGCCATACCTGACATATTCGTCACTGCATTTGCGTTTTTTCAGCATTGTAGAATCATGCAAACTTAACAGATAAACAATCTGACAAACACATCGAAGTTAAAAATTTTATACACTACCGAACGTTAGCACTAGTAATATGCAAAGCTTGTGATTTTGATTTAATATTGAAGTATGAACCGCTCGTACAAATTAAGTGTTTTTTGTCACTATGCTACAACATCAATGAAAAACCGGTCAAAGTTTAACGCGGTATTAAATTTTAAAATATGTGGTAGAAATACGTTTGTAGAAACGAATTCCTCGTAGCTTTGACCGCCATATATGTGACCTTTTCGAGCACCCCGGGATATTGATTTCAGCACCCCAGGTTAAGAAACGTTGTTATACGGTATTATGATCTGCGGTAGCCAAAAATTTGTGTTAATCGTACGAGACATATTATGACATCATGGAATCGGTTTTAAGCGCGCAAGCGAAATAGAGAAGAAAAATGCTTATATGGCTTAAAGTTCTTAAATAAAGAAGTGCTCGTAGCATTGTCAAATAAGCAATAACTGTTGTAAAATTGTTTTTGTCCAAAGAACCTTATCAATATCTTCTGAAAAAACGTTTAATCGCATTTTTGCGATGGGTACTTTTTGAGAAAGAACAAAAACAGATTGTTCAAAGAATCGTTGACTGTGACGTCATTTTAGACACCAAATAAATGAAAGTTTTTGTAATGTGGTAAGTCTGAAGCTGGTTTTCTTTTGAGCAAAAAGCGATTTTCCTCTGTCAAGTAATGCAAATTAAAAAAAAAATTTTTGATTATGACGTCATCCCAACGTCACCAACACTCTTATGACACTCACCACGGGGTGGTGATCAATTGTGCCAAGTTTGATGCTTGTGCTTGTAGCAGTTTCAGAGGAGTTAAAACAGATAAACACACACAGACAGACAGACAGAATTGCGCTGTATATATTAGACAATTTAATTTTTCTGCCTGCTGCTGTTCTCACTATCATGCATAATGGCGAGTATTGTGATGTCATTCAACATTATGACGTCACGCTGCTTTGCAAAAGAATTTAAGACAGAAGAAAAATGCATGCTTAAAAACAATTAAATGAATAGGTTAATCGTTTGTTGTACCTTGATACAGCGTAAGATGTTATAGAATTAATTTTAGCAAAAATTAAGGTTTGTAAAAAGCAATCAATTAAAAAACAGTAAGGGCGGGTCTGCATAGCCACTACATGTCTCCCAAGTTTATCGTGTGCTGGCAGTATCTTAAGGCTGGTTTCCATTAGGTGTAGATTGCAGGCATAGCGTGAAACAAAGAATTTTTCGCGCCACGACTGCAATCTGCGCCTAATGGAAACCAGCCTTAAGTTTGCCCTGTTATTACCACAGGCGTTCTTACACTAAACAGACTTTTATCCGTTAAATTCAGCAAGTTTTGGAAACATATGAAAGTTGTGGAAGGGTGCTAAAGTGATTGATATGAATTTTCAAGATCAAGTTATTAAGTATCAGAATCACTGCTTACAAATCTTTCGCAACTTTAGGCTGTGCGCATGTTGCTTGGTCCTGGCATATATACACCCATGCAAAGAACAAACTAACCCGAAATCAAGCACTCACAGTCAATTTATTGCAATAGCAGGGCCCCCATTATTGATGTCGACGTTAAGAATACCAGATGAGTCGGCTGCGCCGGCTTTAGGCAATTCAAAAAAATTGCTTCACAATTTAGATGATATGTTGCTTGACAGTAATATGTTGTGGCAAAAGATAAAACGAGACCATCTTTACCCCTCCTCTTTTTTCATGGGGATCACCGAGTATTGCTTGGAGCAGGCAACATTTTAAAGTTTTTAGCGACTTGATTTTTGGATGAAACTTTTTGAAAACCTAGACAGATAATGCCAAACAACCATGCTTTCAAGAAAAGGGGGCCAAAATGTACCAAAGAACAAACTTTGTATAACAATTGCGAGTTTGTTAGGTGTAGTAAAAAAATTGATCTATTAAAAGTGGAAAATAATGCATGGCCACCAATTTTTGATCAGCCATCATAAACTCGTCCTTAGCCCTTTGTAGTTATAGCCACATAATGATGGGAGCTGTTGAACAACAGTAGTTTGTTGGTACTTCATTATAACTGTTTTGTATTAAACCTAGCTGTTTTTACTCAGCTAACCACTTTTTGGAAAAGATAAAAAAGTTACACTACAAGAGTTTAAGTTCAATTTCTTTAGTACAAGAACAAATACTAAAAGTAAGCGTCATATATTGTTGGAATCTTCTTCAAATAAACTTCAATTTGTTGAATAAAATTTTGAAAATTGGTTGAAAAATGAGGTTGAAAATCAGATTTTAAGAAAACTGAGTTTGTAAAAATTTTGCAATTTTAGAAAAAAATTATAATGTGACGATCTCTGGTAGCGAAAGATTATGTTAACAGTACCAAGATTATAACATCATAGAGCGAGTTTTAAGCGTGCAAGAGAAAAAGCATGCTTACATGGCCTACAATCTTTAAATTGAGATTGCTCATTGCATTGTCAAATCAGCTGAAATTTTTGTAGATATTTTTTAATACATGCATCTTGTTAATATCTTTTGAAAAAGCTTTTAATCGTTTCTACAATCAGTAATTTTTGATAAAACACAAAAAACAACTTCTGCCATCAAGTGTTGATTGTGACGTTATTTTAGACTCCAAAAGGATGAAGCATTTTGTAAGATAGTAAATCGGGGGCTGGCTCTCGTTTAACCAAAAATGATTTTCTTCTGTCACAAAAGGAAAATTCAAAATAATAATCATTGGCTATCACGTCATGAGATGCCATAAACCCCATCATGACACTCACCTCAAGATGGTGATCAATCGTGCCAAGTTTTATGTTTGCATGTCTAGTAATTTGAGGAATTAAAACGCATGTGCGTTCGTACGTTTGTACAAGCGTAAAAACAAATTTTCGCTTTAAATATTAAGTAATACTTCGTTTCCAGATCACAGAAGACTACTTGATCTACACCTTTACAATCCGAAAAATTTCTCGCTCATATTTTGTGAGAGAGCCTGAAAAAATTATGAAAATGAGGTGTCGCCTCAAACTTGGCTTCCAGGTGGAAAAAAGAATAACCATAAAGACCAATATTAACGATGATGAAAGCGATAAGGATGATGATGATGACGATGATGATGACGATGATAAAAACGATGACAGTGATGACGGCAGTGATGACGATAGTGATGACGACAGTAATGATGACAAATAGTACGGTAGTTTTTGAATTTTTTCTACAAATTCAAAATAACCAAATCCAACAAGCTTTATTTACTACAGTAACGTAAACAATTTTAATCAGAACTTTAATCAAACAATTTTAAACAGCTTATGCAAAATATATTTTATTAAAATCGAGAATATTTGTGTATTTTTGCTATTGTTTACTATTATCGATAATTGCAATATTCATCCGTGGTCAATGAAATGTCTCTTAAAGCCCGGATTCCCAACCTAGGGTAAGCCTACACCCAGTCGTACGCTAGAAAACTTCTCGTAGAGTCAATTTAAAGACTTTTGACAAAAAAAAAGATCTTTAAGTTGAGAAAAAAAAACAACGATTGCAACAAGGGATTTGCCTGGAAATCACAAAAACAACACAAAACAAACAAAGCAATCGCTTTCATCTACTTATCTAAAAAAAAGGCTTAAGGTTGAGAAAAAAAAACACATTTTTTAAGGGTACGCCACACAGCTAGGCTTTATGAAACAGCACGTATCTAAAAAAAGATTGACAAACCCTGTCTTGGAGGGTAGTCCCTATGCGGGATCTTTATAATTCTGCTTTCCAATATGGCATAGGCATGGTTTGTTTGGGCTTTTGCAACTCCAAAGTTCCTTGTTTTCTCATTATAATTTTGTATACACGCAATAGTTCATACAGTGCAGTTCTTGGTTAAAGTCATGACCATACAATGAGGTTGAAGCTAACAGCAAAGTTTGGTCTATGATTGTAGGAAAGATGGGAAGAGAGCAAAGGACGAGAAAAAGGGGAGAAAGAAAAAGGTAATAGAAAATGAACAGAGAGTGGGCTACAACGAGTGAGAAAGAGAGAGCGAAAGGATAAGGAAAGGGAGTGAAAAGACGTGAAAGGCAAAAGTTAGAAAAAAAGGAGTGAAAAACGAGAAAGAATAAAAAAAAGAAAGTTAAAATGAGGAGAGTGGCGACGTGATGAGAAAAGTGATGGTGAAGCGTGATGATGTTTTGCGTCATCAGTCGCACAAAGTCTACGGTTGCACTGTATATAACTAAGTGGTTTATGATTGCATCAATGACCACAACTACATGACTGCAAACTCGTGGGGTATTATGGTGTATCATGCAGAACTGTGCAAGTTACTATTTTGTAGAATTATCCGCTAATACTTATAAATGTTACGTGATAAAACTCCATTTATTTTCCTATAAAAGAGTTAAAATTGTTTTGTGTGCTTAAAATAAAGGCTACACTTTATAAAACCAACAAGGTATTTTTGAATTTAAATAATGCGAAGAAAAATTTAAGTTGTGCAGTATCTGCTGCCAACAGAATGTTTTAGGGCATATAATTGTTAAATGACCGACAAAATTTCAGTTAAACATCTGTTGAACAATTTAGAAAATGTAGATTACGAATATAGGTTATCAAATTATTGCGACTTTAGAACACAGCTCACTTTGGTATTATTGCTTTGGAAGTTTTTTCTGATTTAGAGAAGCTTTTAATTACAAATGTTATGTTTCTCTCATTTAAAGTATTAGTTCGTTTATAGCTCAATTTTTAATCAGACCAAAAGCAGATAAGCGCATATTACTTTACAAACAGAAGCAAAACACCGGCGTCGACACAAGTTCAAGCTTAACTGTTCCTCAATCCTTTTCCAATCCGCTTGCACAAAGTCTTATCAGCTTAACTAGCGCACCGCAGGCAGAGAACCGGCTAGAACAGGAGTGCACAATACAGGGCACAGGTGCCCAATGTGGCACGCCTTAACCTCAAACGTGGCACGCGAACGGTTTGGTAAAAAACGGTTTGTGCTTGGTTTGTGGTGCAGCCCTTTCTATTTCAAAAGCCTTCAATGTGAAGAGACACTATGACGCGCTACATCAACACAAATATGATAAAACTGTCGGAAAACTGAGAGAAGATTTGGTGAAAAAACTAAGAAATTCTCTGGACGTGCAACAATGCGTATTTAAAAAGCCTATTGAGGAAAATGAAAACGCTATCACCGCATCTTATTTTGTAGCAGAAAGCGTTGCTCGCTTTTCGAGACCATTTCCAGATGGCGAGTTTGCTCGAGAATGCATTCAAGACGCAGCAAAGCTGATGGGTCGTAAGCAAGCACACCTCTTTGAAAAAATCAACCTTTCCAGGACAAACATTGCGAGAAGAATTGAAGAAATTGGCGAAAATATTTCTGAGCAACTACAATCGAAAACATACATTCGAATATTTTTCACTGACTTTTGATGAAAGCTGTGATATGAGTGATACTGCGCAATTATCAGTTTTTATCCGTGCTATAGCAAAAGACCTGTCTGTTCATGAAGATCTTGTTGGACTTATTTCTCTTTATGACACAACATGTGGTGTTGATATAAAAGAAGCTGTGCTAAATGCGCTTCACTATAAATTCCAAATTTATCACTGTCCGAATTGGTTGGATTGACGACGGATTGGGCAGCTTCTATTACTGGTTAAGAAAATGGTGCGGTGGCGCTCTTGAAGAAGCACTTGCAAGAAATGTGAAATGTGTGAATGAAATTCGGGCAAAAGGATTGAAACATCGCCAATTCCAGTCATTTTTGTTGGAGATGAATACACAATACAAAGACTTGGTGCATCATTCTCAGGTTTGGTGGTTAAGCCGAGGAAAGGTTTTGCGGCATTTTCTTAGCCTTCTTGAAGAAACTAAAGTATTTTTACAGGAAAAGAGTCCAACATTGAACACCAAAAGTGGTGCAGACGTCTTCACGCTCCTACGTGACAATACTTGGTTGGCGGATTTCACTTTTTTGATAGGCGTTACACAGCACACAAACAACCTATGTATCAGAATGCAAGGACGTAACCAACTGCTCTTAGAGTTATTAAATACAGTCGATGCTTTTCAAAGTAAACTGGAACTGTTTCAGAAGCGATTGTCAACTGGCAACATGATCCAGTTTAAAAGTATGTCTTTGTTGTTGGAAAAAACAAAGGCATACTTGGTTCCTGACTTTGAGAAGTATGCCACAATGTGTGGGAACCTTCGTGAAAACTTTTCAAAACGTTTTCAAGATCTTAATGACCGGAAGACGCAAATGAAATTGTTTCAAAGACCATTCAGTGTGGATGTTGAATATATTGATGACGCTGACACTCAACTGGAACTTCTGGACTTGAGGTCAAACCAAGTTTTGCATGACGTTTTCCAACAAAATTCATTACTTGAGTTTTACTCTCGCCTCGAAGAAGAGAAGTATCCAGTTTTGTTGAGAAATGCAAAAATCTGGATTTGTCTATTTGCAAGCACGTACTGTTTTGAACAGGCATTTTCAATCAGGTGAACATGTAGATTCAGCGATGTGCATCGCTATTTTTCTTTTGAAGCCCAACATTTCAAATTTGGTCCATCAAAAACGTTTTCTAAGCATTAGTTTTTTAGGACGTTAAATTGTTTCAAAATAGTTATTCGTTATTATGTGTTTTTGTTGAAGTTTGTTATGTGCTTTATGGAAGTTCGTTTACAATACCAAAAATTATTCGAAAGTGGCCTGGCACGCGACAAGATTATTTCGAAAAATTTGGCACGTATTCTCATTTGAGTCGTGCACCCCTGGGCTAGAAGGTGGCTCGTGCCATCAAAACAACATGTGACCAAATTAACATATAAAACAAAATCTTAATTTTTCGACTAAGCTTGTCTTTCCAGTTTTCTCGTACGATAGTCACGCCAAATGACAATAACAGAGTTGACTATTTTTCTGATAGTATGCCAAATGCCGCACAAAATAATATACCTTCAAACAATCTTGCAGCTGCTGGATAAAAGCGGGCTACATCTTTTCTACCCTGAAAGTGAGATTGTAATTAGGCCTACCTGTATCAGTGTTTGAAGAAATGTGGATAACGGTGTTTTGGCATACTAGCGCCCAGCAATAAGCAGGGCTAGTACGCAATGTCAGTGTTGTTATTATTTCCGGGCAGTTCTTTTAAGCAAGTCTTGTATGTCAACGTTATTGTTCCGTCGTGAATGATGATAAGCCTTGTCGCTTTTTTGCATTTGATGATTATAAGTTCACCCAAAACTGCTTCAAATCTGTGAGATTATGCTTTTAAAAAACTGCTTTTAAACTGTACTAGCTTTAAGTAATTGTCCACCTTTGCAAGTACTGTAGTTAAAATGGAGGCATTTATTTAAAAAACTTTTACAAACGCATGTATTCAAATAGATCTTCGCCGACATCTAGTGAATAAAACAAAAAATTATAAGACCAAATGAAATATTCTCTTCCAGTGCTCCTCTATTTTAATCTGCCATAGACTTGCGTCAAATCCTACACGTATTTAATTTGTCCACTATTATCAACTTTGCTGCTATTTAATAAAATATGCTGTTTCAGTTTGGGGTCCCATAACTTTGAATCAAGCAGACTCATTACACGGCAACGTGGGTGAGTTCGCAGGAGCGTCAGTCCTGGTGACAAAAACAACAATCATGACTTCAGACCTCACGAGCGCGACGTTGCTGCAAACTTGATCAAAGCAGTTTACTCTTCAGAAGATGGTCTTTGCCGTCGTTTTGGGTCAAAACTAGTCTATATTTAAATGTTGCTCTCTGAAAAATTATAAAAATCAATGACACCCGGGAAGGCCTCCCAGTGTCTGTTCGAAGTTTTCAACACCAACTGGTCGATCGTGATAATTTGGAATGAGAACCGAAAAAGAAAAATAGACAGTTGTGGTCAAATAGCCTAAAACTCTATTTTATATGGATCACGTTATAGCAATAATCTTGTTTTTTGTCCTTGAGGAATACCATCGTTATTTTTTTCCGGAAAGAAAGCAATTCCTTTAAAGAAGAGCATGTGGTAGCTCTGTTGTAGACGATGCCACTGGTGAGATTTTAGAACCTGCTGGCAGAATGAAGTGGCGTAATGGTGTTGTCGCGTAAATAAGAGTTTTGGTTGTATCTCAACTTAAATAAATTTAGGCGACTTACAGTACCGCTCGGATAATGATTTCTGACTGCAACTTAACAGTCAGGTGAAAGTTGATTTCTATTAAATACTCAACCACACTACCTTAAACCAAGCACTTCTCGATCAAGAACACAACAGATATATTTAATAACTCGAGACTTTAAAATTTCTTCACTTGTCAATCACACAAAACCAATGCACTCTAATATCAAGGCAGAAAAACTATATCAATAAATTAACCACTTGATTCTTGCCACGCTAATATTTATAACAGTATTCACATTAAATCACCACAAAATAATACGCTATCCGTCTCCATACTACTCTATTCTCTCTACACTCTCTTGCGTAAAAATTTTGTCGCCTTAAATATGTGAATGGGATGCAATCTAGAAAAATCGAGAAAAGTGTATCCTAGGTCAATCTTGAACGTAACCATCTGATCAACCATTGTAATGTCATAAAGAGGGAATGTTACGATGCAAAGTTTAATTCAAAGGAAAAAAAGTTTTTTGCAGAAACGAACGAGATATGATAGAAAGTTTAGATTCGAGACAATTCTAGATTCACGAATAAAATAATACAGCAGAACGAAAGCAATAAATCACCGAGACTAAACATACAGTGGCGGCAATAAAAATCTTTACCTTTATTTGGCAAAAAAAATCTTTACATGACAAATATGCACGCGTATTTAACTTACTATTTCCGCGAAAAGCATTGCATCACAACAACGCTTATACTGGTGTGGAGAGTCTGAAAAATGTTCGTCACCCGAATAGTGCATTACGATATGACCAAAAATTTACGGTTAAAACCACAAAACACCCTGGCAGTGTAATGTTGTGGGGAACTATCAATGGAAATCTGGGCCGAGCTGGTTGTTACTTCCTTCCTAAAAATGTAACAATGAAAGAAAGCATATATATATATCAACATTTTAGAAGAGCATCTTTGCACATTTTGGAGAATTCATCAATGTGATCATTTCATATATAATGGTGCCCCAGCTCACCACTCGAAGATCATGACAAAATTTCTTAACAGCCATAGCATCAACGTTTTAGATTTCCTGGTAATTTACCAGACCTAAATCCAAGTGAAAATGTCCGGAATTTTTTAAAAAACAAGATTCCAGAGACGCGATCCAGCAATATTAATGAATTGCAACATAATACCAAAAAAACTCTGGGTAACACTGGACTCCACCTACTTTGCCGCCCCTGCTGACTCCATGCCCAAAAAGCTTCATATGGTCATCAAATCTAAAGCCAAGATCACTAATTACTGATGGACAATATATTTTATCTGCAACAAAACAAGTAAATTCTAAAATCGTTTCGTTTGACTTAATTTCAAAAATATTTGGTTAATGTAAAGATTTTTTTTTTGGCGGCTCTCCACAATAATTATTCTAGCGAAGCAAATTTACTTATACCTGAAAGGTGTATAAGCACTTTCTAAAAACATGTGGTGAATACGGTTATCTCCATCAATTTCTAAAAATATGTGGTGAGTAGGTTATCTCCATCAATCGAGACAAAATTGGAAGTAAAAAATTAAACTGTCCCTCTCTCTTTCTGATGTCGACCGAAACTAAGCTATGCACAAAAACGTATTGGTGCGTCACATCAAAATTTTCTTAGTGCCAAAATTACGCAGATAAATTTATTCAAGAACACAAGCACATAAAAATTTGCTGGCAGTCGGAATTTTTACATAAATAAAATCTAGACCTGCAAAATTTAATGTTGTGCATTGTGCAACTGCATACTTTGGCTTGACTGAAAGATTCTGGACAAGAACAATGAAGCAGTAAGTTGTTCGGTCGCTGAGTCATTGGCAAAATCACAGACTGTTAAACGTCACGAGTGTCTTGATGACCATATTCGAGCGGATTTACTGGTGATAAAATCGGATTTACAGCTTGAACCAATACCTTGCATTGCATAACAACGAGTTTTCTGCGCTCTTTGATTGCTGTGGAGCAGCATGCAAGCTTCTGAAAATCCAGCGTCTATTCTGTATTGTAATGTTGTTTCCTTCAAAGCTAATCAAACGCATCCCGAGAGAATGGCATTTTGCAAATTTCACGAGACGATGAGGGTAAAGATTTTTTTGTAGACCATTATTTTCAGTGCTAAATAAGCAGAAGTGCGCGTTGCCTTTGGAAGAATAATGGCTGCAACTCCCGCTTAAAATTTTCCTGACGGGGGACGCGAAAATGACTTTTTGCAAATAATGGCTGTTTAACTCTTCTTGAATGAGGGGTGCGCGCACAAGAACCCCCTACGTATGCCACTGCTTAATAGAAAGAAGGGTTAAAATTAACTTCGTTCTGATTATAAGGCGTGAAGCTTCACTAAATGCAATGAATCTCTGCCGGTTAAACCGATGTCGATCTAAATAGTAACGAATGTTACCCGTAGGCTACGTTTGATTAAGAATCAGAGCCATTACGCAAGTAACAACAATCGAGAAGGTTTAAATGCGTGAGAGAGAAGTGTGTTACTGCTTTCATTACGTTTTGCCTACCTGGCAGCCAATATAATCAATGTAAATAAATTAAAAGTACTGCTGATGCTACCTTTTATCGGCAATGCAGGAAAACAGAATAAATCGATACCGATGCTCGATACTTTGTAGCAATAATAGTTCGATACCAAAACACAAGTATCGTGCGATACGATCGTCATACTAAGGTGCAAGAAAATTTCTTCTCTACCGAAACTGCATTTTCGATATTCGCGTTTTGGAATAACTACAGTTACCGGGAGTTATTTAAAGTAAACTGAAAAATTTGTAAAATAACACCAAAGATCAATCATCTTTGCATGAAAATAGAATTTTAGATTATATCCCTAGAGTTTGCTAGTTCAAAAAAGACTTTTGAGACTGATGGCACTTAATAAAAATTGTGATTAAAATCATCACAAATTGATATCGAACGATGTTTGGTATGATATATATATGACCAACGCGATGGCGAAGAGGTTTGAGCATCTACTTTGCAGTCGTTGTGGAATTGGGGTTTGTTTCCCTCGTCGAGTTCTACGAAAATACTTTGAAAAAAGGCATCCACAGTTTCTTTGCTTGGCGCTCAGTACGAAAAGGGGGCGGGACTAAGTAGTCTACCCGCTATGGTGACCTAGTCTCACTCGGTGGCACGAAACACGATGGTTGGTGGCAGGAAGAGTATCCGACCGTAAAACATTAGCCAAAAATAAACAAATGGAAAGACTGCCAAAAAGCAGTGAGATTGAAGAAGGATGATGCAGGAGATCGAGCACTCTGGAGAGAAAGAATCCACACCGGTGACACAACCTGAGTGGGAATAAAACCAAAAGATGAAGGAGAATGTTTGGAGTGATATACGACCGGTATGTTTATTTTGTTTATAGGCTAAGCATAGGTTGTTATAGCAGTAAATTTTCTCAAAATCACACAAATGGCTTACTAAATGTTGTTGCCCTTCTGTATAGAATTGTGTAAATTAATCGGAAGGATGTAAATAATGTATTTCAGTTGCTAAATTAAGTTTGCCAACAACTTCATTTCTTTCCATTTTGTGAAAAATCACTTACTGTTTGAAATAAGAATTAATTGTTTGGACATGCTAAAAATCTAACTACCAGTTCTTCATTGTAAAATTACCTTATTATTTGCGTTGGCCTAACATTCTTTGGACGGCAGATAATCTTCAAATTGCGAAATTGTCCCGTTAATGCTATTGGTTTGCTTTCAGTTTAAAATGTTTGTTGCTATCGTATTGTAAAACTCTCCCCCCTCCTTTTCTTTTTGTGGCGGCCTTGAGAAATGATATGTTAAAACTGGTGGGGGCCGAGAAGATCGAGTCAGTCGAAGTTAGCTGTGGTAAAGTAAAGGTGTTTTTGAGGGTTGCGGCACACACTTAACTTGAATAAATTTCGGTTTTGTAATTTTCTCTGCTCTCGCCTTTATAGAAAGGTTGAGTACGACGTCACACATTTGGCGCAAAAAAAGTGGCTGAACAAAAGCTGTAGTTTATGCGGAAAAGGTATAGGGTGAACACCAACTTTTGCGGTTATTTTGAAAACTAATCAGAAATTAAATAAAAATTGGAATGAATTATTGCTAGTTTGTTACTCTGAAACAAATGAGTTTAATCAAAAGCGATTTGTTTGAGATTAGGCCTTTCAGTTGACTAGTCTAACTTGGTGAGCTGGAGTTCGCAAAATAAGCTTTATTAAACGCATATGTCTGTAAAACATAATCTTTATAGGCTATTGATACAAAATAACAAGTCTTTACGTAACAAAGCAATGGGGTTTGCAAAGGTACTAAACAAAACATAATCATCTTATTGACACTACATAACAAATCTCTCTACTTAATAAAGCAATGCAATTGCTGCAAATGCACGCGCAGAACGAGCAAAAGGCAACAGCTGGACGCAAAACTCCGAGGTTCAACGCGATAACATATCATTCTTCCCCACAAGCAAAAACAGCCCAGTACCAAACAATAGCAACAAATTTACATAACCTTAATGGCATCAGCTGAACTAGTAATAATAAAATTGCTCACTTAAAAAGAACAGCACCATATCGGTCTACTGGTTTCCGTGCAAGTGTTGAACAAATAACATTGTTGTCATGAATAGTTTCACTAGAGCTTTCACATAATTCATTTGCTGGGTTTTGATCATCAAAGTTATTATTTACCTTGGGGTCATTTTTAACATGTTCCGCAGGTTCGTTTTCAACACGTGTCGCTGAATTAGGAACATCAGTTCTCACATTTCGTTCCCCACAACACGGAGCCAAATCTCTATAGAAACAGAAGTTTTCCGACCATTGTTGAAACGGACACGAGCGTAAGCAGCATTGAGATCCAAAAGTTGTGTGTCGTCAACAAAGGAATCCCTTTTATTGAAAACATGTGGTTAAACACAAGTGGATCGAGGTTTCGACCAACTAGGCAGCCACATACCACTTACAAAACGGCGAGTATGACGAAACATACGCTCATAAGGTGTACAATTAATAGATGAACAAAGCAATGATCGAATTATATGCAAGCAGTCATGACCAGCTCTCGATGCTTTGCAGGCAACCTGCAAGATTTCAATGACTCCAGAATAACTTTCCAAATTACGCCATTATATTTTTCGCATTGGCCGTTACCCCTTGGATTATAACTAGTAGTTTGGCTGGTAGCCACACCATGCGACAGTAACCATGATTTGAGTTCGTAAGATTGAAAAGATGACCAACAATCTGAGTGAATAAACGCACACGTACCAAAAATAGAAAACAATTGAGTTACGCAGTTAATTACGGTAAGGGGTGTCATGTCAGTACATGGAAATGCAAACGGAAATCGTGTATACTCGTCCATAATAGTTGGAAAAACGTTTTTTATCGTGCTAGGCAGCGGGCCCTTAAAGTCTTTCAAAAGGCTGAGTTGATTTGATCCGGCAGCGTCCTTGTGATTGCACGAACTGAGGTTTTATTTCTTGGCATTCTCTGCATTCAGATGTCATTTGTCGAATCTCCAATAATGAATAAAGAAGGTTCTTGCTTCGCATAAAATGCGCCATTCTTGTAACTCTCTAATGACAAAGAGCAACATGCAACTCTTTCAAATGTGAAGCGCCAATGGTTCCACAAAATGCACGAAAAAGGGTATCTGGCCCAATCATTTTTCTTCCAGGCCGATAAAGGATTGTAAAATGAATTGAAGCTAAATCCATTCTCCATCTCATGATTTTTTTATTTTTGCTTGTGTGATGACGATCAAACATCAAGGAAACACTCTTTTGATCCGTCACGGGTGTAAAGTGACGTCCAATTAAAAGATGTCCCATTTTCTGAACGCCTCCACTACACCGTACGCTTCTTTTTTCCATTGAAGAGTGGCGTTGTTCTGCCGGGAACAAAGTTCTTTAGTGAAATGCTACTAAACCTTCTTCTTGATTTAAGGTGCCTGCAATAGCAAAATCGGAAGCATCGGTTTTAACCGTCAACGGTAGAGTATTGTCAATAGGATGTAGAGCAGCCGATGCCAAAGCTTGCTTTAGAACATCAAATGCGAACAGGGCATCACTCGACAATGGTAAAGTCGATTTAGTTAGTGGTCGGATTTTGTCGTAATAAGACGGTATTCATCTGATGTAATACGCAAACTGTCCTTTGACGATGTAGTTTTTTGTTATTGGAGCACGCATTTCCAGCAGTGACATTTATTGATTGATGTGTCACCTTGTATCCCAAAATCAAAATTTCTTTCTGAAAAAACTTTGAATGATATTAATTTTGTCAAAACTTGAAATTTATCGTGCTGCATCTCTGCTGCCGTTAAAGCAGATAAGTAATAAATGAACGTTTTGTTCCAATACTGATATTCAGCATTCACATTGACTGTTCCTGGTTCTACATCTAAGTGCTCTGGCTTTAAAACTTTGTCCATAATTTTAGTTTAATAAATTGAGCTGAAGTTTGCAAAATAAGCTTTATTAAACTTAAATAAACGCATTTGTCTGTAAAACATAACCTTCATATCAACACAAAATAGCAAATCATTACTTAACAGGCAATGGGGTTAACAAAGCTACTTAACAAAACATAATCATCTTATTGACACTACATAACAAATCTCTACAAATCTCTCTGCTTAATAAAGCAATGCAATTGCTGCAAATGCACGCGCAGAATGAGCAAAAGGTGATAGGTGAAGGCAAAACTGCGCGCTTCAACGCCATAGCACATCACTTGGTACTGTGTGTCAATTTGCCAAAAAAATCGGCTCTGAGAGAAGTGCCATCTAAATATCATTTGCTTCTCAGTTAAAAATAACTCCATGCCAATTAGATATTCGTAGGTGCATTAGCAAAATTCACTATTATCTCATCATTACAACCAGTACCTTGAGTTTTTAAATTACCCTTGATCCAGCAGCCTAGGCAATAGCCAAAAAAATTGTTTAAGGAATATTCGAAGTCACAAAATTACATTTGATATATTAATAGAACCGGTCTGCAAGTATTATCGACAAAAATTTTTAAAGATTTACTGATTTTATCCGTCGATATCTAATCCAACATATGACAAACGGCAGAGAAGTCTGCCCTGTCATTTAGCCTACAGTATAAATTAGGTTTATAACCTTTCGGTATTCCTATGCAACTAAATATACTGTATAAGTTAAACAACAATTAAGTTAAACTCAGCGTAGCAACCTCAACTACTACAAATCACAAACAGAAAGTCACCAACAGCAATCTTAACTTATAAACCAAACAGAATCTACGAAAGTAGCTATCGTGATAGAAGCGACTAGTCGCCACATGGAGTGCACTCATTTTATTTTGGAATACAGTCGGATGCCTGCTGTTTCGCAACACTCAGCATTCCCTAATACGCTAATTAATCGAATATGAAACTCTAACAGATGCTGCCTACAAATAAGCCTGCATGTTTTGCCCATAAAACTAGGCTAACTAGTCGCAATAACAAGCAAAACTTCACCCCTCTTACCTTACTTTGACATCAGATTCTTTCCATAACATCAGTCAAGCAGCATATTTAACGTTTATTTAACAACTGTCTAGTTTATCCATTTTATTTGGAAAAACGATATCTCTCCTATTCAATTTAATTCAAACACTGAAAGTGGTCAGCCACTTTTTTCGAAATCGCATTTTGATGACGTTTGATCACGTGCATGAAACCTTTCTATAGATCTCGTGTTCACTGAATTGGATTTGATAGATATAAGATCTATATGTGATAATTAAATGTGGCTGGCGCACCCCCTTATTTTGTTTCTGGATCGCTTTTGAATCGTCTCAGATCATAGTTGATTCAAAACGTTGTTTGAAGACGTTCACCAATGAGACAAACCTTTGTAAAGGTAACAATGTTTCTATACGTACACCACTAAGATTTTCAAAGCACGGAAGATAAAGTTTAGACTATTTCTTTATCAGTATGAGCTGCACATCGTGATATGGAAAGCAAGTTTAAACTGGCTTTACCACCACCCCTAATGACTTCAGCTAACATTGCCGGGGCAGAGTGGATTTTTTTCTGAATAAGTTAAAACCTTGACAGAGGTCAACAACTATTTTTCAATCTCAAAAATTCTTCAAATTTTTGTTTTTTTAATAAATTTTTATTGTGCAAAAAATTTTTGTATAGACGCTGTTACAGATAAGATCCTTTCATGAAAATATTAATCAAAACTGTTTCTCACCCTAGTAAAAGTGCAAGGCCTCTTTCTACATCAACCGTACATAGCTGCTGGAAACCTACATTTATAATTCGTGTCTTTGTGCTGTTAGCAATACTACGAAATAATATCTAGAACAGTCAATTCTAGAAAGTTTTCTTTATTCTATAAACCTCCACGTGCTCGCGTGAGAATCTCGCAAAATTGCAGCACTATAAAACTGCGGCACCTCAGTCATTTTAGCATTGTTCTCAACATACGGACGAAGTGCAAATCTCTGCTATAAAGTTTTAATCGTTTCGGGAAGTCACATACAGTCAGTAAGTGTATATATTATAAGCTATTGTAATTTATCGTATTATAAGCTACCGAATTTATTGTTAACAACAGGTGCTTATGGTTACCTTATCATGTAATTTTTGCCAATTAATTTGTGATGAAATCAAAACTATATTCGTATTAGTGATAATACCGTACATCTATTGTGGCAAATCTTGCTAAATCTCAGTTAAAAGTCATAGCTTAAGCTTAACTGCGTAAAAAGTAAAGTGCTTCTCATAATTCTCTGGAATAATTATTACTATTTATCGTCGTACTGTTAATACCATCGCTATTTGCTATTTGATCTTTCTATTCTTCTATGTTTTGCATCCAAATTAAGTGTGAGGTTTGGCTATTTGTTTATAATTGTTTAATTATTTTAGAAAACCTGTCGTAGTATCGACGCCATTCCTACATGATCGATCCGATTTTTCGTGTCTGAATTAAATTTGATTCCATCATTAAGGGTGCCTTTTAATACCGCGATTGAGTTTGCGCTGTGCGCTAAGACCTTCCCCCAAACCGTCTGACTGGGATAGCCTCAGACGCAGAGGTTTCATTCTAAAAATAATGGTTGTTTTTCACACAGTCTTTAAAAAGATCTGTAAATTTAAAGCCATGTTTGAACCATTTGCACATGTTTGTGCTCAAATTTACTATTTCTGTGTCAAAAAAAAATTTATAAGTTTTCCAACAAATGTCATCTAAAGGCGGGCACGTAGGCGGAAAAAGCCGCAATTCTCCATTGTAGATAGCATCCATTCTGAACATAACGGTTATACTGAATAAAGTATCAAGTTAAAGTAGTGTTCAAGAACTTTTCAAAATTTGTCGGCAATAGGACTATGCTTGTAAGAAATGAATATTTCTTGAATCAATAGTTGCTCTGTGAAATTTTGATTACTTTATTGACTGTTTTGATGTTTGTCACAGCTAAATTTACGTCTTGGTTTTGATTCTGGCAGAAATACGGTGGCAAATTGCGTTTCTATTTACTGATCGCTATATTAATAGATTTCGAATGAACATCAGTTTTTACTCTCAGTTCAAACAGTCTAGTTCAAACCGCAAATATAAATAGGAAGCTGTTGGTGATTTATGTGGTAAGGTACAAATGCTAGACTATAGTAAGGGTTGGTGATAGTTCAGTTTGTTCTACTTCACTTGGAGCCACAGACTGAGAACACCCCGTGATAAAAACTTACATCGTTCATTAATTTATTTATTTATTTAACAGACCCGTTAACTTTCAGCAAAGTCAACTTTAGTCCAGCATAAATCACACTAGAATAGCTCAACGAGAGCAAACAAACGCAGAGTTGCAGACATGTTTGAAATCCCTAAGAAGGCAAAAGCCTAACGGTCATGAAGGAGGAGAAAGTGTTTATAAAACTGGCTGGTTAGGAAATCGTCCGAATTCACCTGTGAGGAAATCCAGATATTACAGGAATTTGCACATCGAATCATAAAGCAAGCGACATATTTTCGAATCAATGCTTGAAAAGTACATATATTGTTCTGTACAAGAGTCGAAGATATACTTACTCGATGACGCAAGTTAAATAGTATCCTGTAAGCATTATTGTAGATTTTTTATGATCTTGTAATGTTTAAGTCGGTACTGGCAGTCAACCATATAGCCTACGATTTGTTTGCAATTAGCGGAAGCTGTAATTGAATCCTAAAATAGGAAAATGTGAGTTTGCTAGCTCTCGTTGGCCATGCTTCCTGCAATGTAATGCAGGTTTACAAAAAAGTTTGCCACATTGCAGGAAATGTGGAATTGGACACTGCTAAAATTACATGTCCTTGCAGATTTGTGTTTTAGGGCTAAAATTAAGGTTAAGATTAGAGTTAGAGTTTTGGGTTAGGGTTAGTTAGAGTTAGAATGTGGATTATGGATAGTTAAGCCAGTTGGCATATCCCTTGGTAGACACTTTGCACTGAACTCACACTTGTTTGATGACAAGTCTGGCACTCAGAACACTGCATTATGCTACCAACAGTTCTGATGAGTTATAATACTCATTAAAATTTAGAATTTAATTTTGAAAATAGCAGTATGGTAGTGCCTGTGAGTATGTTTTTTTTCAGCCAGCAACATCATTTGCACTCATTTAGCAAAACACTAATATATATGTACTATGTTGCCATTTTTGGATATCAGAATTGCATCCATCAATTGAGCAACTTAAGCAGTTAAATTGGCCTATTATCAATGATTTTACATCTATTGCCGATGTGCTGTTGCAGCTTGGATTTGTCAACTAAATAACAGTACAGTTGCTATGAAAAATTTACAAAGACGTATCACAAAACAGAAGGGTCAATGTAAAAGAAAGGTAGTGGCTATTTTTCCATCGACGGCATTTTCCCCTCGGAGACTATTTTGCCGTAATCATTCACGTGTGCTTATATTGCCATATTTGCTACGTTTCAGCCAGTGACACTGTGGTTTAGTGGTTAGTGCGCTGGTCTTTAGATACCATGGGTGTGGGTTCAAATCTCAGCTGGTAGAGCATTGAAAGAAAGGGCATTGTACACTGTAGGGCCAGGCCCTGTATGTGAATGTACGGGGCAGTGTGCAGGGTGGGGGAGTGTACACTGGGGGTGCAAGATTTTTTTAATTTGTTTTTAAAATTGACCAATCAGAGACGACCAAAAGTCACATGTTTAGTACGTCATTAAGATTGACCAATCACAAATAACTCACGGCAAAATAGTCTTAGGGTAAAATGCCGTTGATGGCAAAATAGCCACCGCCTAAAAGAAAAGCTGTTTAATTTTGAGTCGGATAATTGTAGGTGGACAAAGAAGGACAATAGAGATGTCACTAGCCTAGATTTTGCTGGCAAGGCTCGCCCTAAGTTGATGAGGTCAATCCCAGAATTTTAATATAGCTATTATAATCTATATGTCATATTATAATCCCAGATTTGGAATAAATGTAGGCCCTGCCTGCTCTCAACTCTGTGTATAACTTGAAATATGTCAGTAGTAAATAACTAACTGAAAATATAGTACACTGTAGTTGTATGATGCCAATACTTAGCAGCTCTAAAGTCATTGGAAGTATTTATAGTCCACTAGCCGCATCAGAAAAGTCATCCAATAACTGCTTTTTAGCTGGGCTTTTAGCAGCTCATGATAAAGTACACTGTAGTAGTATGATGCCAATACTTAGCAGCTCTAAAGTCATTGGAAATATTTATAGTCAACTAATTGCACCACAAAAATCATCCAATAACTGCTTTTTAGCTGGGCTTTTAGCAGCTCATGCCACCTTTACAGAACAACACCAAAACATAGAAATCTGAATTTGTGGTAACAAAAACACTTAGTCTACTGAATTATAGAAATTACAGAAATTAAATGACCAATCTTCAAGCCAATTTAGTTGATAAATATAGGAATGCATTGTTATATCTAATTTTATCCAATTACGTGATTATGTTTTTAGTTTTTTATCAACTTTCATAACTTTTTATATTACAGTAATTTCCATTCTTTTCTAGTTGGTACTGGTACCTTATTTATTTCTGTAATTCCATCTTCTTTGTGTGGAGGGGCATTCATTTACTGTCAAGATCACCTGCTGGCAGTGGTGGTATTAAGCCAGCATCAAGTATTGTCATTCAAAACCATCAAACCAGCTACCCCTTGAGGTGCCCAATGTATGGGGCATGCTGAGATAGCATGGTTTGCAGTTTGTTTAATGGTGCCACACTCACAATTTGATGAGGGAGCAAGACCCGATTTGTATGTAGATGAATAAAAATGCCTAATGCCAATCTCAGGTTATTGAACTTAACCCAAGCTGTTTTTGGCAAGCCCATTCCAAAGGGCCCAGTAATGGTCCTAGTAATGAAAACATGGAGTGTGGATGTGCTTTTGAAATACTCCGTGCTCCATCTTTAATTCATCCACTGACCCACACAAATGTCTAGTTCGATAGGTAACTTAATTTTTTGCAGTTTCCATGCAGCAAGCACAAATAAGCATCAAGGCTCATGTCTCTTCTGGTGCACATGTGCTATCCCATCTAGTTGACTCTGTAGCATGTGGTCTAGGTCCATGGTGCCGTGCTTGGCCAAGGAGAGTGTTGCCCCCAATTCAGTTATTTGTTGTTTTGTTATGAATTTTTCTATTTGTTAATTCCATATTGCAGTATAAGTTTTCTTATTTTTGTGACACTCTACTACCATACTTCAGTGTGAATTTTCATAAACATGGATTTCTGTATTTTGGTGTTGTGCATGATTATTTTTGTGTGGTTGCAGGACAGCCCCATTTATTTTGCAAGTAGTAGTTGTGACTAATGAGTACTTGTTTAGAGTAAACCTAAACAATCTCATGGTTTTGTTTATGTGATCTTTTTATTCTGCATTCAAAAACAGGTTCAGAAAAAGGATTGTTAATATCTCATGAAGTTTTATGTAACAAACTCTTATTTTTTAGGTGTGCTGTGCTTGGTGCAACTTGGTTTAGATACTGTACTTTGTGGGTGCCTGCAACAAATAATTTTGTAAAAAATAATCTGTAGAGTAATATATTATAAACCATGTATAAACCTGTCACTCATGTTATTTTTGACATGGATGGGTTGTTAATAAATACTGAAGACTTGTATACTATTGCCTACCAAAAGATTTGTCAACCATTTGGAAAGACATATAATTGGGAAGTAAAAATACCATGTATGGGAAAGAAGCCAAGAGAAGGTGCCCAATATGTTATCGATACGCTTGGTCTTCCTATTACAGTGGATGACTGGGTTAAGTTATTTGATGAACAAATAGATGAGATATTTGGCCAAGCTAAATTCATGCCAGGTGCAGAAAAATTGGTCAAACATCTGCACGATAGTAACATACCTACTGCTATTTGCTCTGGATCATCACGGCGAGCTTATCTGGCAAAAACAGGTCATTTGCAATATGTATTTGCAAACTTTAATCCTATCGTTTTATGTGGTGATGATCCTGAAGTTAAGCATGGTAAGCCACATCCTGATCCTTATGAAGTTACAAGAAAGCGTTTTCCAGACTGTCCTGCTTCTGAAGAGGTTTTAGTTTTTGAAGATGCCCCAAATGGAGTTCTTTCTGCGGTTGCTGCAAATATGCAGGTGGTAATGGTTCCAGATGAACATATTCCAAAAGAGATGACAGAGAAAGCAACATTAGTTTTGAATAGTCTGAATGAATTTGTTCCAGAACAATTTGGATTGCCTTCTTATAAATGCTGAAATTCAATTAAATTAAGGAAAAGAATATAGCTAAAATATTGATGAACATTTTAATCTGAAACCTTTTGCACCAATTAGAAACTTAATCCCCTACTGTTTGTTAATTTAGTTTTTGTGGGTAACAACGTAATTGACTGATATTGCTTTCAATGATAATGTTCAACCATTGATTTAATTGTATGCACTCATTTAGGGTCGTAAGTAGTACATGTCCACGATGTCTTGCGATGTCAACCAACCCCCCTAATCTTGCATAATGCGGACCTGTACTAATTAGAATTACCGATCATTTATAGTGCCTTTCCCGCTGCCTATTTTGTGAATTTTGACAACTGAGCCATGAATACATTTACTTGTGCAACGACAATTACTTACGCAACAGCTACCTTTTTCTAATGTATCGCGTGTTTATGCTACAAGCTCATCGACAACAAGACAAACTAAAAGTTTGCATGATTTCGAAATGACCACGGTTTTTGAATCGGCAGCTTTAAGCGCAAACTGTATTTGAACCTCAGACGTGAGTTTTAATGATGGTTTTGCTCGGTCATGGCGCATTCAACGCTACGGTTACCGTACGTGCATTGTTGAACTCTCACATTTTTTACTATCACTGATTCTTTGTTCATCGCGCAATGCTGAATGAGATACCTGTAACTTCTTTTTCTTTAATACCCTTTCGTTGTTCGTGTTATTCTTTAGCGCAATTATTAAAGAATCTGAAATACAGTACTAATTTATTCTGTTTTATTCTGTTCTGTGTTAACCATCCTTTTTGCATATTTTTATCCAGATAAGTTCTCACATCACAATGAAAGAGGTAGGTGCACCATCTTTCTAAAAGTAAAAATCGGCATCTTAAAATTGTTCTTGCCCAGTGCGGTATAACAAATTCTTGGTTTGGAAGAAGATGTACAGTTGAACGTCCACCTGATTCACTACATTTGACAATCGCGCCTTTGTGTGAGGGTTTCTAAAAGACAAAGTTGACAGCTGGAAACCTGAAGTAATTGCTAAAACGAGAGTAGTAATTGAAAAAAAGTATTCAAATATCGGAGGAAAATGTTGCTGGACGTTTTTAGGTATATTTCTTCAAGATATAAAAATTGTGTTGAACAGAACGGCACCAGTTTGAGCATTTATGTGAACTCAATATTATTGACATTTTGAAATTGTCCAAAGTGTCTTTTATCGTAGTAAAAGTTAATTTAATATGTTTTTGTACATTTTACTCTCAAATTTTTTAAATGTGTATTCTTTTGTATCAATTTTATTTACAAGTCAGAATCAATAATTTGATAAAGTTTTAACGATTCAAAGAGTGTATTCATTTTTTTTTTGGGACATCCTGCATATAAAGCACTTGGAGGTCGCTGTGCGCTGTATACGTTTTTGTCCGGTTTCGTACGTTTTTTACTTGAATCGTTTTTGTACGAAAATTTTCATTCCCTTCGACGTTTATATGATGCTTTACAGTAAATGATGTTGGAACATCCGATTTTGTAAGCAAAGTACGCATCCAAGACGTATACGCTTTGGGGGACAAAAACGTATAAAAAGATTTTCGTTGGAAAAACCGAATGTTTTCACTGCAAAGGCTAAGGCCTACTGTGTAACAAAACACAAATATCATAGCGGATAAAAAATTGCGTAAAAAAATGCTTGAGAGCCAGAAAAGTACAAAAGCGGACAAAGATATTTTGTCTACGGCCGCCTTTAGCATCCTTTGACAATTTTGCATTTATACCCCCATGCGCTTATTGAAATTAGCGGGTAAAAGTTTTTTGAAATTGTTGGCTGTTAGTAAATAAGCGCAGTTTTGATTATACAGCAAAAAGGTCAATATTAAGGGCATATTCTATTTATTTCCAAGTTTGTGGGTCCGTATCACAAAGAAATCGCACCTACGGAAGTAAATTTTTTGCATGAAAATGGGTGATTAGACCCACCGGGTAATCGAATGCAAAGCATTTTGGGTACGACCTCTTGCTATTACGGGATCAAGTCACATAGGTGCAGCGACGAAACTTGACATCGCAAACATTATTACGAAAGGGATCACTCCAAGTCGTGAAGTAATTCTACCACTAAACTTATTCCTGTAGTTGTAAAACAACCACCATTACGACACCCACCACCAACTTTGGTCCTGTGCCTCCTTATTGACACGTACGAAGAGTTTTTGAAATGGTTGGCAGTTTTTGAGTAAGACCAGCATTAATTTAATTGTCTAATCATCGGGATTAAGGGCAAGATTATGATAAATAATACAGTAGCTTTTAATTTATTTCTACGATTCACTGCAATTGTTTTTTTTGTATCGTCACAATTGCTCTTCATGGTATAACTGTGATCGTTTGCTTTTGAGGTGAAATGACTAATTTGCAGGAAGTTACAATACAGTGGGCTTTTTGTCATCAGGGGATTGGATACGGTACGATACAGATTATTTTTGAAGAAAAGTACGGTACGAAATCACGTATTTTCTGGTACGGTATTTTCTGGCATACTATGGTACTGAAATACGGTGTTATTTTTTTTATACCGTACCGTACTCTTCCCATAGGCCTAATCCAAAGTGTCCAAAATGTTTGCTTTGTTGAAACCAGAAGTCACACAAAGTTCAGTCTTCACAGTTATAACAAAAATTGCATTTTTGTAGCGCGAAATTCAGTTAATTGTTACAAGTTTGACCTTGCGTGAGTTTATTGCCTAGGACTGTCTTGAATTTTGCATTTTATGACAAAACATATTTTGAAGTACGATAACTCTAGAATTTTCTACGAGATTTGTTCTGTGATGAAACATATGTGTTTTGCATTAGCATAATAACCATGTGATAGTATTTGTTTGTTTTATTGGAAATCGCTGGAATTATCTTTTGAACCAGCTCAAACTTAACGTTTTGTATTATCAATTATTCTAGATCGCAGATCCTAGTGAGATTTTGTTGCTCCAGAGAGAGTTGAATTATTTTAGATTGTAAACTCTAGTTTCAAGTAAGATACTGGAATAGTGCTGAGAGAATAGTTTTATTCGAGAGGATTTAGTTATCCCAAGAAGAGTGAGTGATTGACTATTGTCAGAACGCAGAAGTACTCAGTGCGGTACTTAGTCTCTGTACTAGTGTGTTTCAAACTTCACCACTTTCGATTTTCAAAATTCCTGGGGTCTGATGTGAGTAAAAACTCGGCACCTAAATTTTTTGCATTATGACGTCATACAGATGCTGCTCGCAATGGTTGCAGTTGTAATTTTGGGACTTTTGGCCTATCTCGAAAACTACTTATCGTAGAGTGACGAAACTAGTGTCAAAAGATGCAGAAGACACGATTTCTCATAACCGTTCCAGAGGGTTAAAAGGCGTATGTAAAGTAGAAAAAGATTTATTTAAAAAAAAACTACTTTTTTTAAGAAATGGCCTTTTTATCATTTTTAGCAAACATTTTACTTGTAACAATGTCAACAAACAATAGCACACTAACGTTACATTTTTGATTAAACACAAAAATCAGTTTCCATATTGCATAAAAATGCACGTAAACGAATGTCAGAGCGGTTCAATAGAGCAGAGTTTTCACTTATTTTTTTTTTAGCTCCTTTAAACTTTCCGATTGTTCTGTATAAATTTCCAAAATGCAGGATGGACACGTGAAATGGAGATACTATACAAAGTGCTTCTCTGCTTTTTATCGTGAAAAATAGCCTTAAAAACGTGATGTCGGATCACTCAAAAGACAACAAACATCTACGGATTGAGGCAGGGAACACATTTTGACTGCTTCAGCAGAATATCGAGCTACTTTTACGTAAACGCTTAAAGCTACATATTCCACGAAAGCTATTGGGAAGCATGTGCAAGATAATACTTCATTGATATAGCCGCTATATCTGGATCATTCTCACGGAACGCAGCAAGTAAATCACGTTAAAATAGTGTAATGAAAAGCACTTCTGGAGCTCCTGGATTTGAATGAATCATTATCAATAACGGACCCTGCACACAGATAATGTACGACACAATCCTCGAAAGTTTTCTACCATCAGCCTCCGATAGATTTCCAGCTTTAAAAAGGAGAGTTCTAAAATAGCCACTGGCTGTGGCGCGAGCGAGAATGGCATATTCTTTCTTGTTTGTAAAGGAAATTTTTCAAATTATCTGGTACAGTCAACTTCGGATATAAGAGATTCAGATATAAGGGATATTTTCTAATAAGGGACTAGGCAAAAGGTCCCAAATGATTTTCAATATAAACTAAACAGTCGGTTATAAGAGACTGATTAAGCTGGTCCCAGCGGATCTCTTATATCCCAAGTTGACTGTACAGGGTGACAAAACAATACGCCAATACCAACAAGCGCATCTGGTCCGCTCTAAAACTGTGATCTATTATACCCTCAGGTTTTCGTTGGGAAAACCATTCTAATATGGCTTTTAAACACACAGCAGCTATGTTTGTTACTGGTGTACTTAATTCATTAGCTGGAACTAGGTCCCCTATCATTGATGTTTGAATAGCTGAAATGTTATTCAACAATGCTCCTCCTTCAGGACCTTTTTTCCTCCAACCATCAAAATCATTAGAGTCAGATATACCTCGTTTACGTGAATCATCCGCTCAAGAGTGTGAATGTCGTGGTCTATGTTTCTATTGAAATACTTTTCCAAACGAGTATTTATTTCGTTTTTTTTTTCAGTATTGAGAGCTGTGCTATCTGCCATAACAGAATATGCGTTTTGAAAAGTGTCGTTAATAATTTGTTTAGTAATGGTGTTAAAAATTACTTCTGCAATAACAAACGGCTTTTGGAATAGATCTTATGAGCATAACAGTATCACATGGATCCAGCTGAACATTTACGAATCGACCTACAAATACATAGCGATCAATTTTTTCAGTTATTCTACCATCGTAGCTCAACTGCAACCAAAGACTCTTCACCTTTCTTTAAAGCTTTCACCTGCCCGTCTTCTCGTCGGCGATTAATTGTTGAAGCCGATGCAGGTATACATCTTCGACCAAAAACTGACGCCAGTTGATCAAATTGTTGACGAATGGAAGTCATGCAGTGATTAGCAAGGATGCGGCTTTCATTAGTTACTGAGTACAAACAAACCTTTTGATAGCTCCTTTCTCCAACTTTTTTTCGTTGGTTTGTAATTGCAATCTTCTCGAGCTTTATCTATCTCCTTATCAGTTTCATCACTAAAAGAATCTACCGTATCTCGTTTCCTAATTAGTGGACACAAGAGTAATATCTGCAGCTTTTGGCCAACATAATTATACGCCAGGAAAAGTAGGTAGGTCATCATCAAGTTTGCGACGATGCGTAGCTTTTTTGCTGCATCTCTGTTGTGACTTACGTCTAAGCTTCTCATAGACATTTTTCGGCCTTCTCTCCGATCTTTGATAAACATAAATTCTTTTTCTGGAATCCAGTTGTCAAAATCGCAAGTGCAGTGTAGCTCGTTTTTATCAACCAGAGGTTTCTCAGGGATAAAGCAATTACAACGACATATATCGAATAACTTTTCTATCCAGTCTCAATCTATCTTTTTTCCCTCAGAGCATTTTATTCTTTCTGGCTCCATTGTATATTAATCAAATCCTGCAGCTTAGACTCAGTTCTCTGCTCGCTTATTATTGGAAGACTTGCTTTATTCTATAATGATGCAATGTCACTCACCAACTTATCCTTTACATCTCGAAAACCTGGATTCTTTTTGGAAAATTAATATCTGTGTCAATCAATTCATTTTTCAAATAATAGTAGAACCTAAATTAATTACCTAATTCATTAGCATTTAAAGGAAGCACATTGTTTTTCGTTTAACAAATTTTTCACATCGCTCCTCAAGGCCATTGGAAAAATTCTAGAGAACTAAATTAAGTCAATGTCTTTAAACTCAACATTTCAAACGGGAATGGGAGAATAATTTAGTTTAAATTCCAAAACTGCTTTCATTACGTCAAAAACTGTAAAATTTTGTATGTAATTAAGATTATGCAATAGAAAAACACTGGAAAACTTTATATGCAACAATATTGTTGGAAATTTCCAAGTTTTACAAAAAAAAAGTAGTTTTTCTAAAATAACTTTTTCTACTGCATATACGCCTTTCAACCCTTGGAACGGTTATGAGAAATCGTGTCTTCTGCATCTTTTGACACTAGTTTCGTCACTACGATAAATAGTTTTCGAGATAGGCCAAAAGTCCCAAAACTGGAACTTCAAACACTGCAAGCCGCATCTGTATGACGTCATAATGCAAACAATTTTGGGTGCCGAATTTTCACCCAAAACCCCACCAGACCCCAGGATTTTTGAAAATCGAAAGTGGTGAAGTTTGAAACACCCTATCTGTATTCTGCTGACATTTATCTCAGCACACATCTGCTGTTACGTAAGAACAAAAATTCAGCAATATAATTGATACGGAAAGATAAGGTATTACGGTACGGAAAAATTTCGGCGCGATATTTTTTTGTGGAAGTAGGGAGTACGGAAAACCGTTACGTACTGTACCTAATCCTCTAATTGTCATGGAAAGTTACGAGAGTTTGTTGAAAGGCACAATCAGGCTTTTTTGGAGCAGATGCAAGCTGAAGTAAATTGCTAAGGTTTTGCAGTAGGCACAGGGACGAAGCAATATTATTTTTGTGAGTCACAATTTATGAATAAACATGACGTAGCTTTTGTATGCGTTGGTAATCCAGTAGCGGCTTTATCGTTCTTAAGGCCGATTGGGTTGAAGTTAAAATTTGATTACGCATGTAGTTATGCAGTAATTGTTAAAAAGTAAATCGTTATTTTATTATTGTAGAGGCCAATTGAGTGCATGTACGGCCCGTTCCAAATATTGTTTTTTTGTTGCTGTGACTTTTTGCCGTATTTTTTTTGTTTGCGTTGATGTTGGTGGGTTCGGCGAGTAGCATAAGATCATCAGCTCTGATGATTAAGCGTTGTTTTTTTTCTGCCAAAAAATTAACCAGTTTGGTAAAGTTGTTAAAATCTATCATTTTGCTGTACTTTTCCGCGCAATTTTTATTCACTTCAATCGCTAGTTAACTTGCAACAGAGAAGCATATGGCAGTGGTTCAGCTAAATAGAATATTGTTCTAAAGTTTAGTGGAGGACTCAATAGGCCTACGTACAAAAATCTCGTACAATGATGTGGTATACACTACTTTTAAAAGTAGAAAGGATGCCGGTATTCAGCCTTTTTGTAAAATGGGCATCTTGCTTGCCGAGAGCTTAGTCAACCCTTTTTTCGTTTGAAAAATTTTCCCGCAAATGATTTTTTGATTCATGAAATTGAAAGGACGAACCTTTCATCACATTCTTACATGAGCTTTGCAATGATTGATCAAGGTAGGCTAGTTGGGTATGGGGTATAGGAGCGATACCCTCATTTGCCGCAACTTTTCGTTATTGATATCCCTGCTGGGGTACGATGTATTATTCCTGAAAATGTATCAATCTTTGGTGCTCAACCGCAACTTTGAATTGATGTTATTTAAGTTTAATAAAACAAACGCATACAGTGACACTGTTTTTACCTGTCAGGTCTCTTCAGTGCAGTTAATGACCGACAATAAGCTAAAGGCTTTTAATAAAGCATAGCTTAGACCGTCACACTTGTAAGACCTATACTAAGTCTACTGTAGTGGATGGTATGTCAGTACTCGACGAAGCTGTATCACTCGTGAATGAGTGGCGGTTGTCGCAGGTGCACACAGTTTAACAACTGCTAGAGCAATAGTGCTGTGCCAGCCCAGTGGTCACAAGTACTGACAGACCATCCATTACAGTGTATCTAGTAAAAGTCCCACAAGTGTGACGGCCTAAGCTATGCCTTATTAAAAGCCTCTAAGCTTCTTGTCGGTCACCAAATACATTGAAGAGACCTGATAGGTCGAAACAGTGTCACTGACTGCAGTTTGCTAAGTGCATCGCTAGTCTCTTGCATCAGTGGCGTAGCTACCCATTGGATCTTGTGGATAAATCTAGGGGCGGCAAGTTGCTGAGGGTGGCAAAATATTTATTCTCAGCGAGACTCAGACATAAACGAATTAAGTTAACATTGTTGTAAATGAAGCCAAAAAATTACACAGGTTACGCCTCTAATTAGTTAACAACGTTTTTAGATTGTGACTCACTATGTGGTCTCTGTGACGGTATAATGATACTCATGCAGTTGAAGTCATAATAGAATGTCGGTTGTAACTTGCAAGCTATGGCATTGTTCAGTCAATTTAGCTTTTAGCTTTGGTAGCAAATTCGTGAAAGGTTTAATTTAAAGTTTCAAGTCTGAAATAGATCACTTAGCTTAACTCAGCAAATTTGCAATTGCGGTTGTTTTTTTAACTACTGTGCCGGAGATTCCAGTTAACAAGATTTAAGTTGCACATTTTTAAAGTTAATTGCTGCCTATGAAGAGAGTAAAAAAAGTGGAGCTTTTTTCAGAAAAAAAAAAGCTAGAGAAGAGGAACTCAAAAAGAATGAAGAAGCCATTTTGAAGTTCGTAAAAATTGCTACTGCCAAATGTGGCAATAATAATAATAATCTTTCAGAAAAATAATAAAAACAGTTCTACTCGCACGCTGCTGCCCAGAAAACCACACTGATAATGAACACGCTACTTTGCATCACCAAAAACCAAAAACAACGCATTCCAATGCTTACTTCTTCACTATCATAGAAGCGTCACAGTGACGAGCACGTTGGCGCGCACACACACACAATGGCCCATGCTCACACGCATATAAAGCGCAACATTTCGATTCGCCATTACACTCCCCCGTGATGTTCAAATCATAGTTCACAAAAAAAAAGTCATTGAAACGGACCGGTAGTTGTCTTTTTCTCGCCACGCGTCGAACATATGAGGTTGAAGCGTCATTGTCTTCGCGCCTCATTTCATAAATAAGTTGACTCCCTTGATTACAGTATTCAACTCTGCCAGATTTATGTGAGTACCATCATCAGCCTTTCGTAACCAGGCTCCGTTTTCAATAATCTCGTCACCTCTTTCCAAAGCAACGCCGTAAGTAATCTTACTAGCATCACACCATATGTTTATAACCCCAGTGGGAGGAACTGACCTGACTCCTTTAACCGAATCATCAACCTTCAACCGGATCAAAACTTCCTTCAATCTTTCTATGGCCACACGATCAGCAAAGCTGTCCCACGCATTTCCCTGGCAGCCTCTTTTCACAAAACTCGATGCAACCGGCAGCCATCCGGCAACTGGGTAGTGACCAACCAACTTCCCGCAGAGAGAAAATATTTGACGCTCTGTCATTGAGTTCAAATTTATTGGCTCTACATCCTCCTTCAACTCAGTTCGCCTCCAATGAACAGCTCCTTTTTTTTCATATGTCTGTAAACCAAGCACTTTTGCAGAGCACAAATTCTCAGCTGGCTTGGTTGCGAGTCCAAACCTCAACAAATGCTCTTTCACCTTCTCGACACTAACAACATTAAGGTCAATGATGATGTCATCATAGTAGTGATCGGTTGCTTTGAAAATATTTTCATCTGACAAGACTTTGGACACGATCGCCTTCATGATTTCCGAAGCGCAGTTTAGACCGAATCCAAGCCTACGCAGCATGTAATAATCTCCCTCAAACTTAACGATTTGATACTTGCTGCATTCATCAACCACACTTATTTGCATATAGGCATCACGGAAATTCAATAAAGCACAGTTCGACGATTTTTGTCTCCAAGACCTCAGTTTTTCTTCGCAAACGTCGGCATCTGCCCCACTGCATTTCACAAACTCGCTGAGTTCTCGAAAATTGAGCACTGGGCGAACTTTGTCTTTCTTTTCTTGCACCACCGCCATCAATGGTATCACTCCGTCACCGGAACGGTTAGTTTTAACTAACCACTCATTCTCGATCCATCTTTCAACTTCTGATTTAAATCTTGAGTAAACTGCTTTATCCATTTTGTAAAAATCTGTTCGACTGCGCAGTAACGGTTCATTTTAACAGTCCCACTTTGCAATCCACTTTTCTCCATCAAAGATTACTTCAAAGTTGTTTCTAGTAATCGTCAGGCTCTCTTGAATCGTCTCAGGTGAATCGACAGCGGCTGCAATGGAAAAACGACCATAGTTCATGGAGAATTTAAAATATTTAAGCACGTCAGTTCCAACTATGATGTCGACACCAAGAACTATTTTCTTAGTCACTACGCACAGAACTTCAATAGTTTTTCCTGCCAAAGACAATACAACGAGAATCTCGCCCTCTCAATTTATCATTCTCCCATCCGCAGTCATAATTCGCTTCAATCCATAAGCTTTGCCAGTTTGTATAGTTGGGCCCACTAAAGTTTGTGTGCAACCACTATCAATCAGAGCGCGAGCTGGCTGTGCGTTCACAAGAATATTCACTCTTGGAATGATTGCGCCGTCGATCCTTCCGGGGTCATTGTTGGCGCACTTAATACCCCCTTTTCATTTCCCGCAGACTTGCAGTTCCGTGCTACATGTCCCGGCTTGTTGCAAGCATAACAAATGATGTCTTTCACTTTGGGACAGTTTCTACGGTAGTGTGGACCCCACAGACAAAGCAGCCGAAATCGGGCTTATTCTCACAGGTTCGCGCGACCGCCCCTACTTCAAACGACTCACCTCTGGAAGCTTCAGAGCTCGAGAGATTTGCAACACTGCGTTTAAACCAAGTGTTTCGATTTAGGGCGTTGCCCTCAACTGGGCAGCAACTCTACTTGGCAACCCCATCACGAACGCTAGTTTAATGATTTCCTCATTGTTGTCTTCGAATTAAATGTTTTCCAAATGGGCTAAGCGCTTGAGATCAGCCAAGAAGACATCTACTGTCTTACCATTCCTCCACACCCTCTTCCGAAATTCATCGTACGCTAGGAACTTATCAGCAGCAAACGCAGTTCTCAACGCTACCTCTATTTTGTTGGCGTCTTGCTTCTCAGCGTCACTCAATTGATCGTAGACGGCGAACGCCGGACTGTCAAGAAAAAGTGGAATGACTACCGCTAATTCTTTCAATTTAAGCAAGCTCTTAGCCAAGTGTGCTTGCTTCAACCGAACCGTTACATCACCGTCACCACTGTATTTATTCAAAACATCAGTAACTCTCAAACTCATCTCCTTGCAGCTGTAGGGATTGTCGCCTCGACAGCTTAGGCAATAATAATAATCTTTCAGAAAAATAATAAAAACAGTTCTACTCGCACGCTGCTGCCCAGAAAACCACACTGATAATGAACACGCTACTTTGCATCACCAAAAATCAAAAACAACGCATTCCAATGCTTACTTCTTCACTATCATAGAAGCGTCACAGTGACGAGCACGTTGGCGCGCGCACGCACGCACACACACACACACACACACACACACACACACACACACACACAATGGCCCATGCTCACACGCATATAAAGCGCAACATTTCGATTCGCCATTACACCAAAGAAACAGAAGAGGCTAGCAGCCACAGTGAATCGCTACCCCAAGTTGAAACGAAAGAAGAAGTGTACCCCAAGCAAAACAATAACGAAGTGATCGTTGAAAGAAGTCGGCCTACGAATGAAACACTTTCAGATAAAGATAAAACAGATGAAAAATATTATTCTCATAACGATGTAGCTCTTTGGCTAGAAGTATTAACTCATAACATGAAAGTTGAGATGATCAAATTAGGGCCCGAAAGGTTTTAGAATAAAGAAGGACCGTTCAAGCCAGCGATTAGAGTAATTAAAGAAGGAGACAAAGAGAAAGAGTCCTTAAGCTTTCTGAGTAAGAAGTGGTTTTATAAGACGCTAATGAATGGTGATGAAATTCTCAGATCATGGTTGCTTTATTCGAATAGCCACTCAGGATTATATTGTTTCTGTTGCAAGTTATTTCAATCGAGAAACGATAATTCTCCATTTGTTTTCAAACCTTTTTTTAATTTTTGGCATCTTAAACCGTGCATTTCTAGTCACGAAAATTCAAAAGTTCACAAACAGTGCTTTGATAAATGGAATGAGCTCGCTCTGAGGCTTCAGGTTCCTCAAACAATTGACAAAGAAATGCAAAATCTTACGAATACGGAAAAAAGTAGGTGGAGAGAAATCCTGCAGAACGTAGTCGCAGTCATAAAGTTTCTCAGTAAACGAAATCTTCTTTTTCGCGGTCACCGGGAAGATTCCAATTCAAGAAACCAGGGAAATTTTCTTGAACCTTTAAAACTTCTTGCAAATTACAGTACAGTCATTAACGAACACATTTTTGATACCCAACTCTCTAAAAAGGGCATGACAACGTACCTTTCACCAACCATCCAAAATGAATTAATCGAGCTGCTTGGTAAAAAGGTAAAAGATCTCATTCTGGAGGAGATAAAGACAGCAAAGTATTTCTCAATTTTACTCGACAGTACTCCTGACGTCTCTCATATTGATCAAATGACTTTTATTGTTAGATACGTCAAAATTGACAGCAATAATGAGGTACAAATAAGGTAATCCTTTCTAAATTTCTTTCCACTGCACGGAAAAAATGCACACGAAATTACTAAGTCTATTCTCAATAAGCTTCAGCAAAATGGCTTGAACATAATGATGTGTAGAGGCCAAGCATACGACAATGCTTCCACCATGGAGTCCGTCTGGAGTACAACGCAGAATAAAAGATATTAATTCTAAGGCCTTGTTTATGCCATGTGGAAACCTCTCGCTTAACCTTGCAGAAGTTCACGCAGTGGGATCGTCGGAAGATTCTGAAACATTTTTTGCTGTTGTGGAAAGGATTTATTCCTTTTTTTCTGCTTCTACTCACAGATGGGAGGTATTGCCTAAGTATGTACCAAATGTGGTAAAACGAGTGATTGACACATGATGGAGTGCGCATTATGAAGCTGTGAAAGCGCTTCAGCAATGTTTTGTTGATTTGGTGGGTGCATTAAACGAACTTTGTGATCAAAATGAAAACATTGATACACGAGGACAAGCGCGTGGAACCATGTATGCGATTCAGCGTTTTTCCTTTGTTTCTTTTTTACAATTTTGGTTGGAAGTCTTAAGAGAATCTTATGACACCCAAAAATATTTACAGCGAAAAGGTCTGTCTCTGGAAGACTATACCCACAAGATAAATGCATTTATTGCTTTTTTGATCAATGAGCGTGATGCGCTGGTTATGCAATGCATTAAAAGAGCGATCAAGATCTGCAAAGAGCAAGAAATACCGATTGAAGAAAAACGGATCAGAAGGAAGAAAAGGATGCCTGGCGAACATGCTGGAGACGTAGGTCTCTAAGCTATTGAAGAAATCAAGAGATGCATGCTAGAAGCTATGGACCGATTTCGGAGTGAAGCGGAAAAGCGGTTTAGCGAAATGTGTTTGCTAAATGAGGTATTCGGCTTTTTAAATTCCCACACCTTGTTTCGAAGTGACAGTATCGAAACAGATATGAGCAAATTTGAGAAAATGTATGCTGATGACGTAAATTTTACCGAGTTAAAACTAGAAATCGCTTGGTTTAATCGACTAGCACAATCCAGTGGTTTTACATTTAAAAATGACGCTACAGCGCTGAACGTGCTGAAGTGGTTAAGCAAACATTGTTTATGTGAGTCAATACCTTATTTATTTATGAGTCTTAAGCTTTACCTCACTGTTGCTGTTTCTATCGCAAGCTGCGAAAGAAGTTTTTCAAAACTTAAGTTGATAAAATCTTACTTGAGATCGACTATGGGAGAAAGCAGGCTGTCTGCGCTATCAATACTGTCCATTGAAAGTAATTTAGTCGAGACATTATCTTTTGACGATATAATTTCTGAGTTTGCTTCAATGACAGCTCGACGTATTCAATTTTGAACTTTCAATAAAATTGAACAACATTACTTTAATTCTTCTGTTGTGTTGAGTTTAAATCAGTTTTTATGACGATGTTAAGGGCGGCATTTCGTCCAAAAATCCAAGGGCGACATATTGCGTTGCTACTCCACAGTCTTGCATTACTATAAAACGCATAAAAATTTGTCAAGTTAGGGTATCGGCTGTTTGTCCGGTCGTAATATAAAGGTAGAAAGATCGGGATTTTTGGGCATTGTTTATAAAATCGAAACTTTGAGATAAAAGATGAAAGGCGTTTGTGATGTCATAATCAAAATTTTTTTTAATTTGCATTACTTGACAAAGGACAATTGCTTTTTGCTCAAACAAAAACCAGCTTCCGACTTATCACATTTTAAGAATTTTATTTGTTTGGGTTCAAAATGACGTCACAATCAATGATTCATTGCACAATCTGTTTTTTTTCTCAAAAAGTACTAATCGCACAAACGCGATTAAACGTTCTTCTAGAAGATATTGATAAGGTGCTTTCGATAAAAAGAACTTTACAACAATTAAACCTTATTTCACTATGCTATGAGCATTTTTTTATTTGAGCACTTCTTTATTTAAGCACTTTAAGCATTTTTGTTCTCTTTTTTCCTTGCATGATTAAAACTGGCTGTATGATGTCATAATATGTCTCGTACGATTAACACAAATCTTCGCTACCGCAGATCATAATATGAAGATGTTTTCAAAAATTGCGACCGTTTCGCAAAATCAGTTTACTAAAAAATTAATCTGTGAACTCATTTCCCAACTGATTTTCAAACTTTCTACAAAAAATTAAAGATGGTTTTGGGGCAATTTTAATAAGCTATATTATATACAATTAATATTTGTTTTTATACTGAAAAAAACTGAACTGTGGAATAACTTTTTACCCTTCCTAAAAAAGGGTAAGCAGAATAACAACAGGTAACTTTGATACAAAAACGTTATAATAAGGTACTCACAATTACTGTTTTTTGAAAGCTTAAGAAATTTCCTTTCCCACAATATGTGACTCCAATTACTTAAAGCTAAAAATTAGTTTATAATGGCTGATCAAAAATCAATTGCCATACATCATGTTCTATTTTTAGTTGAACAATTATCCTACTTGACCTAACAAACTTGCAATTGTTAGACAAAGTTAGTTCTTTGGTGTATCTTGACTGCTTTTCCTCACAAGCATGGTTCTTGTGCATTATCTGTCGACATTTTCAAAAAGATCCATCAAAAACTGAAGTCTGTAAATGTTTATAAAATGTAGTCTACCGGTAAAAAACACATAAAACTTTGCTGCCTGCAGTTCACAAAATTGCAATTTCTAGAAAAAAATCCTTTGATACATTTTGACTATTTTTTGTTGATAGCATGGATCTTTGGCATTATCCATCAAATTATTCAAAAAGATTCATCGAAAAAAATGAATATAGCAGGCATTCCTCGTATGTCGAGTGTAACGATATTTCAATCAGATCACTTCGTTCTTTCGACAAATTTATTGTTCAAATTTAACGTTTCGCTCCCCTTAGTTACCGGGGAGCTTCTTGAGAACACGGTATATGTTAATAATGTAACATACAAACTGTACAACATAAAAATATAAAGACTACCTGTATTACTCAACACTAAAAATTATTTATCAACAGGGCAGATTTATTTATCAACATATAAAATTATTTATTATTTATTTATATGCCTTATTATTAAATGCCCTATTATTTATATGCCCTATGCACTATTATTTATATGCCCTATCATTTATATGCCCTATTATTTATATGATAAAAATTATTTATCAACATATGCCTGCCCTGTTGGTAAATAATTTTTGGTGTTGAGTAATACAGGCAGTCTTTATATTTTTATGTTGTACAGTTTGTATGTTTCATTATCAACATCTACCGTGTTCTCAAGAAGCTCCCCGGTAACTAAGGGGAGCAAAACGTTAAATTTGAATAATAAATTTGTCGAAAGAACGAAGTGATCTGATTGAAATATCGAAAAAAATGAAGTCACTTCAAATTTTAATACGCCGCCAACTCAAAGTAAAACACTTGGTGATCACCCAAGGAAAAGACAATGGGGGTAAAAATGGTCCTTTCTTATCGTTTGCGGCAAAATGTAAGTGTCAAGCTACATATGATCTAAATGTTGAAACAATTTCCTTTGCAATTGGGCAAGGCTGGCGCAGCAGCCAGCTGATTTGAGGTTCTTAATCACGACATTATTAATGGGAACTCCCGCTATTGCTATAACTCAACTGTGAGTGCTTCATTTCGGGTATATTTGCTTTTTGCATCGCGATTTTTATACCAGGGCCAAGGAACATGCACGCAGTCAGAGACGTTAGTCCATCTTAATTAGCCCACAGCAACGAAAAAATAGTAAGTAGCGATCATGATATTCAATGGCTTAAACGCAATGTTAAGTCAAAATGACATTTCAATGCTTGCCACTATACAGGGTGTTCAATGATTGGTTATAACTAGGGCCACTTTTTTAACCTAAAAATATATTTTTGACTTTATTTTAGCAAAATTTTGACTTTATTTTGACCAAACCGCTTTCGCCTGTTATTTATGTCTTGTTGCACTTTTTTAATTTAAAATGTTTTATAATCCGCAATTTACATAAGTTTTTAAAGAAGAAGGTAGCCTACTTTAAACATTTTCTCAATCACTCACTCTTGAAGCTAATGCAACACAGCGACGCATGACGTTAAAACCTAGGATAACGAGCCATTGTGTGTACCGGTATCAATTAGTGTGTAATACAACAAATGCGTTGTTATCGCAACTGTACTGTACGTTAACAGTCTGTCTGTGATGTTTTTAACGAAAGCCACGCAGTATAATTACCAGGACTTTTTGTTGTAATACAGCATCATATATTTTTTTACGTTCTTAACATCAAAATTTCTGTCTTTTCTCAGTAATTTACTGAGCATAGAAAACGACCTCTCAACAGCAGCAGAGGTTGGCTGGGCTTTTTGCAATAGTGCGTAGCTCGTTGGGTCAATTGTCAAGTCGGTACAGTTTATTATTGTTTCTAAATCAGAGTTGGATAGTCGTTTTTTAATGTAATTTTTAATTGCGCACGGATCATCATCGAATTGCATATTCTTGAGCAGTCCATATGCTTCGGTTATCGTGCAGACACTTCCTTCTAAGAATTCTACGTTGGCTGCTAGAGTCCGGTATTGATTTATTTTAACCAAGTCCGGCACCAAATCTTCCACATTGATAGCGTCTTTGGCTCTGCTGACTAAGAGGCCTGCACTTGTCCAATTGTTGACAATGGTACGAACAGCTGGAAGGTTCTCACTGTAATATAAGGCAGCTCTAAGCCAAGTGGCCCATCTTGCAATTACAAAAAAAGGACGAGATGGCAGACCAGCATCATGAAAATCTTTCTCGCGATCTTTGTTTTTGATAGTTGCTGCCTTGATCGTTGCTATTATTTCATCAATATTTTTAAAATGAGCACGCACACGCATAGCACAGTTATGTAGTAAGTGCGCAACGCAGGTGACATGCATCAAAGAAGGGTATAATTCCTTTAATGCCTTTCCAGCCAAAGACATGTACTGAGCAGCATCAGTCAAGAACAGAGGTTCCCAAACAGGGCGCCGCGGCGCCCTGGTGCGCCGCGATACTTTGCCAGGGGCGCCGCCAAAACATGTAAAAGTTGCTTATTATTGCAATGAAAATAATGGTTTTTTTATGCTAAATATTTTTTGTAAACTTTATAACTATATTTTCTTATGCTGATTATTTTTTGTAAGCTTTAAAACTGTTTTTGATTGAAAAATCTCTCCTTTATGGCTCATAAGCCTCCAACTGTGTCGTTTTAGTAGAAAAATAATCACACTTACGTACGTAGACTTCCGAAACTTCTGTCAGCGAAAATAGTAAGAAATAATTTTAGGGTGAAAAGTGTGATAATTTCGTAGCATAGCTTGCTAATATTTTGTTGTAGATTTAGAGAATACCGCACAAATTTTAAAATAATATATTCCGTGGTGTTTATACAATTCTGCCTCGTAATGGGCGCATTTGTTACCGGTACCATACCTCAAAAAAGACAAGTACAACTTGATGCAAACAAACAGAAAAGTGGAAAAAAGAAGACCAGAAAATACGACAGCAGTTATCTCAACTTTGGCTTTACAGTTGCAGAAAAGGCGCTGAGCATCCACATTGCGTTATTTGCTAAAAAGTTTTAGCTGCAGAATGTATGCCACCAAGCAAACTAAAACGCCACTTAATAACAAATCACAACTACTTATTAGGAAAGTCACGCGAATTCATCGCTCGTAAATTAACAGAAATGAACAAGCAGTCTGTCGAATTATTAAGTTTTTTGGATACACCTGTCAAGGCACAGCTTGCGTCTTTCAAAGTTGCTTACAGAATCGCCAAATGTAAAATACCGCAAACTATTGCGGAAGAACTTGTGCTTCCTGCTGCTCTTGACTTGGTCTCAACAATGATTGGAGAATCAGTCGCTCAAAAACTAAAAGTTGTTCCACTCTCAAACAATACTATTTGTAGGAGAATTGAAAAAATTTCTGATGATATGATCAACTGATAGCGAAAATGCGTGGAAATGAGTTCAGTTTACAGTTAGATGAGGCAACAACTAGTACTAGTGACCAGGATGCTTGTTTGATTTGTGACGTACGTTTTATTGATAACGACGACAACATCGTGGAAGATTTGCTCTTTTGCAAGCTCATTTTAACAAATTGCAAAGCACATGATTTATTTGCAATACTGAACAATTTTTTTCAGGAAAATAAGCTTGAAGGGAAATATTGCGTTGGCTTGTGCACTGACGGAGCCCGAGCTATGTCTGGTCGTTTTGGCGGACTGCGAGCATTAGTGCAGGGCGCTGCCGTCAATGCGAAATGGACACACTGCTTAATACACCGTGAGGCCTTGGCTTCGCAACAGCTCAGTGGTGACCTTAATGGAGTGCTTGAAGTTGTTGTCAAAACTGTGAATTTCATTAAAGCAAGGCCGCTTAAAGCACGGCTTTTCCAACGTCTTTGCGATGAATTAGGGGTACACTACAACAATTTATTGTTTTACTGTAATGCAAGGTAGCTTTCCAAGGGCAAAGTTCTTTTACGTGTGTATGAATTGAGAAACAAAATTTTCATCTTCTTGAAAGAAGAAAACCATGCACTTGCTATCATCTTTGAGGATGAAGTTTTTCTGACTCATTTGGCGTATCTCTGCGACATCTTTGCAAAATTAAACCAATTAAACATTTCACTTCAAGGTAAAGATACTCACCTTTTGCAACTCCATGACAAAACCACAGCCTTTAAAAGAAAACTGGTGTTATGGAAAACTGATCTGTTGATAAATAACGAGGAATGCGATTGTTTTCCAATTTTAAAATCTCATTTTCACTCGCAATCTGGCAATCTTTCCCTGGGTACTAGCGATAAGTGTGACATAAAGAGTGTGATGAGCTCGCATTTGGATGCTTTAATCTTGCATTTTGAGAAGTATTTTTCTGAAGACATGGAGAAGCACAACTGGATAAGAAATCCTTTTGTTAATAATGCGAATCTTCCTCAAAGGTCTACGTCTTTGGAAGCCGAACAATTTATAGATCTTACTTTTGATCTCACTTTGAAAAGTTTATACAACCCTAACTCACTTATTTCATTTTGGGTTAAGGCTTGATCTGAATTTCCACTTGTAGGCCGTAAAGCTCTCCGTGTTCTGGTGTCGTTTGCAACGTCATATTTGTGTGAAGTCGGTTTTTCTGCAGTAGCAGTAATTAAGTCGAAGTACCGCAATAAGATTGACATTGAACGCGAGATGCGTGTTGCGATATCAAACATTGCACCACGATTTGATAAAATGTGCAGAGAGCAACAAGCTCACTGCTCACATCAAACATATTTTGTACATTATTTTTTATTTTTTACAATAAACGTGATTTAAACACAACTGTTTGATAAAACTTGAAATTTGCCAATTTCGGCGTCGCTCATAAGTTTTGAAAGGGCGCCGTGACTCTCGATAAGTTTTAAAAGGGCGCCGCCAACGAAAAAAGTTTGGGAACCGCTGGTCAAGAACAATGAAAAATTCTCGCGTTTTATTTCAAGTTGTCGCAATATGTCATCCACGGTGTGCAGAATAATACTGATATTAACATTGCTACCGCTGTCAAGTGGATGGCAATCGACGAGGAATGTCTGATTCGGGGCATCTAAGCTGCTCACAAGCACACTAATATACTTTTGTTCAGCAATCTCTGCTTCATCCACAATTAAAAAATTTTTTTCGTCACGAAGTAACTTTTGAATTTGTTCTTTTTGGGATGCTAATTTAGCACCACATGCCCGGGCTGCAGTCTCCGAAGGCAATACTTTTACCATTGTAGCGAACAGAGACTTTAAAGAAGGATGGTTCAATTTATGAAGTGGGATATCTGCAGCTAAGAATGAAGAGACAACCTGTTCCTTGAAGTTTACTTGATCGAGTGGTAAAAGGTTTGCTCACTTTGGGATTTGCTCTTCGTCTCCAATTTTCTTTGGTGTTGCTTACTTTTTCGGTGGCTTTCCACAAAAAACTTTTTGTCACATTTGACTAACACGTCGCAAAGGTTGCATCGCAAGTCGCGGGCAGGAGTTGCCGAAAACTCATCCTGATATTCGTGGCAAATTTGCCTAACTTTCGCTGTAGAGGATTTGACTTGTTTAGGCATTCTTTGCTTTGCAAGCTACGACTTAGAAAGACCACGTGTAAAGAGCGCAAAGATTTTATAGGAATAGATTAATTGTCTAACAATTATGTGTTTATGCATTAACAATGACGATTTTATGTACTGTATAATAAGTGCTATTTCCTTCTCAATTACCGCACGCATTTTTACCATTGCAACTATTTAAGAAGTTTAAAATCAAATAAAACTGCGCATAAAATTGTAATAGCAGCTCAAAAATTCAAAAATATATAACTTTGTTCGTTTTCGTAAGGAAATTTTTGATGAAGACAATTTTGACAAGTTTTGACTTTATGCAAAATTTTGACTTTATTTTGACTTATAAAATCTACCAAAACAGACTCCTGAACACCTGAAACGAACGTTAGTACACGTTTGATCATGTAAGAAGGTCCTGAAAAAATTTTGACTTTATTGACTTTAGCGGGCCCTAGTTATAACCGTTTTATTTATGCATATGTTTACTTGATATTTACAAAGTTTGATGTGCTACAAGTTTAAGTATATGCTAAATATCTACTTTTACTCTTTTTCAGATAATGACTAAAAATTTCAAAACGAGAATAGCAATCGTAGAGTTGTATAACCCCTTCAGTCACGATATAGTATTTTTGCTGAAAAATTTTCATTTTTTGTCCTAATGATCTTTATGGGGAACTGTCAACCAAGGATATATTTTTTTTTAATTTTCTTTATTACGTCATGCGTACAGTTGTTCGCATTGTGATTGATTGAGGTGCACAATTGTGCTCTCTATGACTCAATCATCCAGAAAGCATAATTTCTTTGAGCTTCATAGGACATAAAAAAAGTCAATTTTTTCACGTAAGAGAATTTATTTTCCCAATGACACACAACAATTACAGCAGTCTGATTTCATGTAATAATCTTGATTTCACACAGCAGTTTGTTTCCTCACTTTTTCACAATCATACTTCATATCTTGTTCATCTTGCAGTACTCAACAAGATGTTGTTTACTTCGTGTGAAACCTGATAAAACAATTTTTGCTCGTATTCAAGCAGAGAAAAACCTTGTACCTGACACACTTGACCCTGCTTCGATTTCCACAACCTTCCAACTTGCAATATTGCCCTAGCCCATAAATACAATCTGGCCAATGACCAAAAAAATCATACCGCACATCCTGCACTGGCATGATTGTTTTCTTTGCCCTTTTCTGAGGCGGAGAAGCAAGAGATCAAGCCTTGTGCAGCTCTGATCTTGGCCTGTCTGCAGATCTAGCAAGTACTGTTGCCATTGTCAAAGCACGACCGACTTCATTTCGGAGAGCCAACAAATCGGAAATATTTGACTTTAGTGTACCATGTTCAAGCTCAAAATCACAATACTCCAGCCAAGAATTGGCAACAGCCAGATCTAAGAAATGAAAAAACATACGGACAGGCCACTTCCTGGTTTTTACTTTGATTCTGTACAGAGAAATAAGATAATAAATATTGTCCACCCCGCCCATGTAATTGTTATATACACCAATAGAATGGGGACGGTCAATCATGATATGTTCCTTGGCAGACTCGCTCCACCGTCTTACTTGATCAATCGGCTCAACACCTGCAAAAGTTGAGGCAAGTGTCAAAACGCCATTGTCAAGCCAGCGACTGACACAAATGTCTTTTTCAGCTGTGATTTTAAAGTTAATTCCACCGTAGATCTTAAAAGCCGTAGCACTGTAGAATTTAAAGCCGTAGCACTCAGTGATTTCTTCTTTTTTTTTTCCCGTAAGTTATTTTGCCAAAGAAGATGAGCTAGTACTTGGTATTGTGTCGGGCTCATCAGTATCACTGAATCCCAATTCAGAATTTGATAATGACTTATTTGGCTCCGGAACATACTTAATATCGTCATCTTTATATTTGTCGTCGGTGCTTGAAAGATCTATATCGGATCCATCCAACTGGGTCAATATATCATCCACGGATATATTTTTTCGTTTCTTTCGGTTTTTGAGCAATATTGAAAAACAAATGAAGAAAAATTCTTTTTACTCTTGTAAATTACCTAAGTTAAATTACGAATTCCTATATTAAGCAAACTTAACGGCTTAAAATTTTACGTAATCTTAAATTAGGGTAGTTTTTGTCAGTGCAAGCAAACCTATTTGGTAAAAGATAGAATTTTGCCCAAAGCTCAAACAAAAACATATAACAAAAAGCGTCGCCTACAACTATAGGATACCGTATGAGATTAGTCTTATTCCATAAACAAATGGGGCATAATTGTATTCAGGAGTTACATTGTTTCAACAAGTATTGTTGCATTCCATTCACACCACGCGTTTAGGCTAAAGTTGAAGTGAGACACATTACGAACAATTGTGCTAAGTTTTTTTTTGAAAAATTCTCTAAGGTAATATCTACCAGTTATATACCTAAAAAAGTACTCTATGTAATACTTGAGTGTTACTAATCTATCCTATCTACTTCGTTGCCAATTATCTTCTCACATATTTTCAATAATTTCACTTATTTTTACTCACCTTTACCACGTGCATACATTTTGAAATTTATCTTGTTCAAATGACAACCAGTGGCTCCAGAACCTTGATACCACATATCAAATCTAGTTTTTAAATTACCCAGTTCAGTACAATTATACCTTCGACAACTAGAATAGTCCACTGTAAAGCGTGCGCATAGGACAAGCATTTTAAGTAGTGGTACAATCGTGTACCTGGTGACCGAAGGGGATAAGTCAGGAAAGTCACCAAGAGACATTGCTAAAATATTAAATGTAAACAGAATGTTGGTTTGGCGAACACTTAAGCAATTCAAAGCAATGTGCCAGAGTTTAATTCCAAGGAAAAATGGCCTCCTTTATCTCCAGACCTTAATCCCCTTGATTTCAGCAATTAGTCCATAATGGAGAACAAGGTCTCAGCTTACGATTACAAAAATGTGGAAACTTTGAAGGCAAAACTCTTGAAAAAATGAAAAAAAATTCCTCAAGCAATCATTCGTAATTCTTGCAAAGCGTTCTGCAAGCGTTTGCAGCAGGTTATCGATGCCGACGGAAGGCATACTGAAAAAATTATAAGTATTCGAAAAGAATAACAGTTTAACAACATGTTGCAAATTCTTGTGATATCTGGATTTCCTCACCGGTAAATTCTGATGATTTCTTAACCAGCCAAAACACTTTCTCCTACTTCATGACCGATAGGCTTTTGCCTTCTTAGGGATTTCAAACATCTCTGCAACTCTGTGTTTGTTTGTTGTTTATGCTCTGCGTTTGTTTGCTCTCGTTGAGCTATTCTAGTGTGATTTATGCTGGACTAATGTTGACTTTGCTGAAAGTTAACGGATCTGTTAAATAAATAAATAAATAGTAAAGCCCATTACTGATGTTTGTAATTGCAAGGATATCGTTACAAAACACTAATCTTCATTTAACAGTAGGGAGGTCTGAATTAGGGGCAAAGTTAAATGTAATAAAATCCCAAATTTAAGAAAAGATCAAAATTAAGCATTAAGGGTATCAATTTGTAACACTGGATTAAGAGAAAATGTTTTTGTTTGAAAAGAGATTAATAGGGGTCTATTGCAATAGGTTACATAACTTAGGGGAAAGCCATGGCCACTTTTCATGCTATGGCCGAATTAAAACAGAATAGCGCAGGCAAAAATCTTGATGTCACAAAAATAAATATGAAAGCAGACCCACCAAATCGTGAAATAGGCCTACCACTAAACAACTCATTTCTTTAATTGTCAAAACGACCACCATTTGGGCGACACCAACAATTTTGATTATGTTTCACCCCCTTACACTTTTAAAAATTACGAACAGTAGTTTGAAAAGATGAGAAGTGGTACAAAATTTCAATAAAGCTTTAGTTATCGACCATTTCATTGTACTCTTTTACTAAGAAAAAGTGAAAACTCTAACGTTTTCGTCTAGTTTCTCTTTAGGAGTTATCGCTAGAATGAAGCCTGGTGTTGATGGCGAGGTATTTATAGCGAATGCAGCTGGTGAAAATGTCGGAACGTTCTGATTGGTAGACAACCAGACGTTTCGTCGAGTCCGAATCAATGACGTAATTTTAGTGTGTAGACGAATTCTTTCTGGCGACAAAGCTCTGGTTTAAGCATTTTGATGAAAGTTCCTTCCAAGGTAGATAAATGAAAAAGTGTTCTTCCTTTAGCCAAAATGGAAAATTGGTTGTCATCATAGTGAGAGGCGCATTTTTCATTGTTGAGGAGGTGTTGTCCAATTGCCGAAGTACTGGTATGGTTGGATTGAAATAAGTCACGATTTGGTTGAGCTTGATTTCTTATTGCCTTTGGTATGTGCTGTTTTATTCTATCCTGCAGTCATTGAGATGTGCGGCTTACGTACCAACAATCACAGCGGCACACGTATTGATAAACGACCATACTTTGTTGCTTGGTAGGCACGACATCTTTGCGGACGGTTGGAAACATCTTTCTTGTGGAAAACACTACACGAAGTTTTACTGCACCAAAACATGAGCTGACAGCGGTTTTGCATTGATTTTCAAGTTTTGTGGAGATATTGCCAATCCATGGTAGTTTAAGGTAAGCTGGAGATTTTTCCGGTCCTTCCTTTGGCGGTAATTTAAACTCTTCAATCTCGAATTAATAACATTTTCTGGATAACCATTGGAGCAGAGAATCGATCGAATGAAATCTATTTCCTGGGGCAATTTTGAAGGCGAACAAATTGCCAAGGCTCGGTGGACAAGAGTTCCAATAAGATTGTTTTTTCTGCTTTTGGGTCCAAACGAATCCCAGCGATTGTACTGGCCGGAAAATGAGGGTTTTCGGTAAACGGAAGTTAAAAATTTTGTGTTACTATTTTCCACAAGCACATCCAAAAAAGGTAATTTGCCATTGCATTCTTTCTCATGAGTGAAAGTGAGGGACTGATGCAGTGAATTGAGTTCTTTTAAGAACCGATTGCAATCAAACTCATCTTCAAACATGGCAAAGGTGTCATCCACATATCTGAAATAGATTAAAGGTTGATTGTTGTCAATAAATAATTATTCTTCTTGATATCCGACGAAGATATTCGCTAGGGCTGGACCAAGTGGACTGCCCATAGCAACACCATCAATTTGCTTATACATTTTGTTATTAAAACTAAATTCAACAGAAGTAGTTGCAATGTTCATAAGTTCAATAAAGACGTCTTAATCCATAATTGGAGGAGTCAAATTGCTGTCATATAAGGAGTCCGCACAGATTTGGATAGTTTCTCCCAATGGAATGTTAGTGAAAAAACTGGAGATATCAAAGGAACACAGAAAAGTTTGATCCGAGTCTGTAGTAAGATCTTGAATTGTTTTAGCAAAAGTAAACGAGTCTTTAATACAGCGGGCTGAGTATCGATCGAGCACTGGTTGAAGTATTGTGCAGAGCCACTTGGCCAACTCATGTTGAGATAAACCAATCATCGAGAGAATTGGTCTCAGAGGAATAGATGCTTTGTGGGTTTTGGGAAGGCCATACATTCTGGGTCTTTGTGAACCTGTGGGCCGAATGTCATTGTATATCGAAGGTGTAATTTGATCATCTTTCTTTAGTTGCAGTAGCCGTCTTTGCAATTTAGTCTCCGGCTTGGCAGTGTTATCATTTTTTCTCACAGGGCCTAAACAAATAAATTTGTTACTGTCACATAAAATAGTTTCCATTTTGGCAATGTAGCCGGTGCTGTTTAGGATCACTACTCCGGAACCGTTGTCTGGTTTGGTAATCAAAATGTCCTTGTTAGAACGAAGTGACTTCATTGCTTGAAAGCACTCACGATGCATGAAAAAATCTGTCCAGTCAATGGGCGAGTCACAATAAGAATGAGCCAGGTTGTTCAACTTTGCCGTGATGGCAGAAACGCTTTCTTTTGATTTTGGTGTGTGGTGTAGTAATTGTCCAATTAACACTTGCTATGGGCAGTCCACTTGGTCCAGCCCTAGCGAATATCTTCGTCGGATATCAAGAAGAATAATTATTTATTGACAACAATAAACCTTTAATCTATTTCAGATATGTGGATGACACCTTTGCCATGTTTGAGGATGAGCTCAATTGCAATCGGTTCTTAAAAGAACTCAATTCACTGCATCAGTCCCTCACTTTCACTCATGAGAAAGAAGTCAATGGCAAATTACCTTTTTTGGATGTGCTTGTGGAAAATAGTAACACAAAATTTTTAACTTCCGTTTACCGAAAACCCTCATTTTCCGGCCAGTACAATCGCTGGGATTCGTTTGGACCCAAAAGCAGAAAAAACAATCTTATTGGAACTCTTGTACACCGAGCCTTGGCAATTTGTTCGCCTTCAAAATTGCCCCAGGAAATAGATTTCATTCGATCGATTCTCTGCTCCAATGGTTATCCAGAAAATGTTATTAATTCGAGATTGAAGAGTTTAAATTACCGCCAAAGGAAGGACCGGAAAAATCTCCAGCTTACCTTAAACTACCATGGATTGGCAATATCTCCACAAAACTTGAAAATCAATGCAAAACCGCTGTCAGCTCATGTTTTGGTGCAGTAAAACTTCGTGTAGTGTTTTCCACAAGAAAGATGCTTCCAACGGTCCGCAAAGATGTCGTGCCTACCAAGCAACAAAGTATGGTCGTTTATCAATACGTGTGCCGCTGTGATTGTTGGTACGTAAGCCGCACATCTCAATGACTGCAGGATAGAATAAAACAGCACATACCAAAGGCAATAAGAAATCAAGCTCAACCAAATCGTGACTTATTTCAATCCAACCATACCAGTACTTCGGCAATTGGACAACACCTCCTCAACAATGAAAAATGCGCCTCTCACTATGATGACAACCAATTTTCCATTTTGGCTAAAGGAAGAACACTTTTTCATTTATCTACCTTGGAAGGAACTTTCATCAAAATGCTTAAACCAGAGCTTTGTCGCCAGAAAGAATTCGTCTACACACTAAAATTACGTCATTGATTCGGACTCGACGAAACGTCTGGTTGTCTACCAATCAGAACGTTCCGACATTTTCACCAGCTGCATTCGCTATAAATACCTCGCCATCAACACCAGGCTTCATTCTAGCGATAACTCCTAAAGAGAAACTAGACGAAAACGTTAGAGTTTTCACTTTTTCTTAGTAAAAGAGTACAATGAAATGGTCGATAACTAAAGCTTTATTGAACAGTAGTTTGTGACATCGTTCTTTTGATTTGAATATTTCCAGTCTTGATTAATAATCCAACATGATCACCATTACATGTACAGGAACTACGGCTTATATTTACTAAAACATTTTGTTGTTGCTCTCACAAATGTTTGTAGGGTGTGGCTGGTGCAGCTGCATTAATTGATACGTTTTAAATCGGCATGGGCGGTAGTATGTCCTGCCAGGGTTAAATCGCACCATACGTGGGAGAAACATTTTTTTCTATTTTGCTTGATAATAGCTTTATGGAGCTATCGGAATCAAACCTGAAAATTTGGGAAAAGCAAGGACTCATTTAACTTCTATGAGCATACCTATGCAAGGAAAAACAAATAAAATCATAATGCGTAGCCAGCAGGGACTTGAGAAAGTTTGAGGGGAAATCAAAATTAACAACGTCACTGTGTTAAATTTCACCACAAGGAAGAGGTTATTTGTGTTTGGCTTTATAATAGCTTTATAGAGCTACCGGAATCAAGCCAAACATTTGGAAGAAAAACAAGAACTGTTTTAACACCCCAGGGTACGTCAAGCAGAAAGAAAAGAACATGCTACATAATGTGTAGACAACGAGGACTTGAGAAAGTTTAAGGGGAAACTAAAAGAAAACGTCACTGTGTCAAATCGCCGATTTATTGAGTTATAAAGGTAATCTATGCGCTTTATATGCATGTTCACAAGAATGAGGTGCTTATTTCACAGTGTAATAGTATTGCAAATAATAAAAAAGTCTCCTCCCATAATTTGACGAGACCATTCCTGGACGCGTTTCGTCTATTTGCACTCATCAGCATGTATGATACGGTTATGGTGATCACGTGCAATGTTCATAGAAGTAAGGGTTTTAAATAGATCTTGCTTACTATAAACTCTTTGGGTGGTGTACTGCATCTTCGATACGGATAGGATCCCCGTACCAAAGTGATAGCATGCGCCGCGCGCGTGATGTGTGCGAAGGAATTTGTAATAAAATGGTACAAAATTTTTCATGTTATTGCAAATATGAGGTTTTGACTTTTGGTGATAACGGGAAAGGCCCCGCTGATGAGTCCAAAAGGACGAAATGCGTCCAGGGATGGTCCCGTCAAATTATGGGAGGGGGCTTTTTTATTATTTACAATACTATTGCACTGTGAAATAAGCACCTCATTCGTGTGAACATGCATATAAAGCGCGTAGATTACCTTTATAACTCAATAAATCGATGTATGGTACGGTTATGGTGATCATGTGCTATTTTCATAGAGGTAAGGGTTTCAAATAGATCTCGCTTACTATAAACTCTTTGAGTGGTATACTGCATGTGTCAAATCGCATCACACAAAAGACATTTTTGATATTTTGCTTTAGAAACAAGGATGTTGAAGCGGTTATTTTTCAACTGCTTCCGCTTCCACATCTATCGCTTCCGCTTCCGCTTACACTAACAAAAAAACGATCGTTGACTATTTTTTTTTAACTTTTGTCGATCTTTACCCTGCCTTCTTCTACACTTCATCACTTTGAGGAGACAAAAACCTTCATTTATTGCTATTACTTTACCTACTTTGCTTGAGCTTATTGTTCCAAACTACTCTGTGTTTCTTTTTCTTAGATATCAGAACTCGTGTTAAATGTAGAACAGTGCTTTTCAATCTTTTTGTCATCGCGGAACCCCTGATGTACTTTCGCGTTTGTCAAGGAACCCCCACTAACAAAAATTTAGAAATCACGAATTGCTTGCAAGAAAATCAAATATTTCCTTGCTACAATTCAAAAAATAATTAAAGACTTCAACAAATAGACCGTTATTACAAGTTCCTTCACTACTTACAACTATTTTTTGCAACAGTTAACCTAATGCTTCTCAGATCTAAACCGTATGACCACATATTACAGCCCTCGACAATAACCTGTCGTCACAACAACAAATTACACCGTATAGCGTTGATTTTCCCTCTCTATCCTCAACTAACTCTGACTTTGAGTTGATTTTATCTCTAATCATTATTACCGACTTTCTGTCCGTCCTCAAAACACGTATTGACTCCGATCTTTTTGGATAGTGAAGTGCGAAATTTCTGTCGTATATATAGTACATGTAAAGCGAGCAAAATTAACTGCACAAATCAATAGCCGCCTCAACGTGGTGGTGCGGTCCCCAACCCCGTTTGGGTTGGGTTGAAATAGCTGTTGGCTTTCCCGAGGGTCCCAGTTACCCCGGGCACTCTCCTCACACGAACCATTTTTTCGCCGTGCAGCCCCCTGAATCGCAGAAGGGTAGCGCGCAGCCTCTTTAAAGTAGGCCAGTCTTCTCTCTTCTCCTGCCTTTTTCTTGCCCGTCTTCTCATTCTTCTCCTTCTCCTGATGAGCGGCAACGTTCATTCTAACCCCTGTCCCGTATTTTCCTATTTAGTGTGCGCTAGAAATGTGACCTGGCGGGGTAGGTCAGTGCAATGCTGCACACGCTCTAATTGGGTTCATTCAAAATGCTCACTACTCTCCTTTTCTAGATTCAAAACTCTTGGTAGATCTCATCCTGGATCTTCCCTCCCTGCTGCGTCCTGTTTTTTTGGAGATTCCACACCTACCAGCACTGTGACTTCCTCCTCGGATTCCTCCAGGTGGTATACTTCCATTGCTCAATCTGGCCCCCTTCTGCTAATGCAACACTCGCACCCCACCCTCGCCTTCAAACCTTCTATCCTTTTTCCGCCCGCTTTGTATCTTCTCCCTCTGCACCCTCACCACCGCCTCATGTCCCTGGCTGTTTCTCTTTACCTCCTGCTTCCTCTTCCCCTCCCTAACTCCCTCAGGGTTCTTCAATGGAATGCTGGGGGTCTCCGAGCCAGGAGCACTGAACTGCTACATTTTATTTCATCTCATCCCATTGACTTCATTTGTATTCAGGAATCTAACCTAAATTTATCTCCCTCTTTCCGGATCCCTGAATTCGCTGCTATGCGATCCCATGGCACCCACTCCCGATCTGGTATTTTTTTCTACTAATGTCGCAGACGCTAGCAGCGGCGTCATCATTTTCGTCAGTTAGGGCATATCCTTCTCTGAGCTTTCTACCACCTCTCTTTCTTCGCTTGACCCCTACTCTGATTATGTGGGGGTCAACATCTCTCTAAACGACAAGTCCTCACTCTCATTTCTTAATGTTTATGCTTCCCCTATTCGCTCTTCTCCGAAGGATAGCAGAACCAATTTCTTTTCTACCTCGATTCTTCCCTCCTATGTGGAAGCGGAAACGGTGGAACTTTCCCGCTTCCACAGAAAAAGGACCGCTTCCAGCTTCTGCTTCCACATCCCTGTTTAGAATACCTTAACATCAGAAATGTCTTTCCTACTTCCAAAATACGGGAAACGCAAGGCTCCCTTGGGTTTGTGTCAGCAATGAACAGAGCACACAGACCTAGGGCATAGCCAGGATCTTGAAATGAGAAATTCTATCAGGAAATGGAGCAAAAAGCGTGAAAATCTTATATGCAGAAAACACATAAATTTTGGTTACTCTTCATACAAGAGCCTGATAGGTGAAGCCGGCTTGGCCGGCTGAACCGACGCTCTCAATCTCGACGTTACTGACGGAGTTATTCGGGTGACGCGGTTGTATTTACTATAAAGCAAGAATGCTTTTTTTATGCTGATATGCTACCTATTAAGGGATCGATGTTTATACTCTACAGCAGCGGTTCTCAATTCATTTTAATGCCCGCACCCAATTCTGACGGAAAAATCATTTTTGCATCCCTTGCACCATTTGATGTAATGTTTTTGTATTATCATTGTTGATATCAATAGTCAGAGACGAGAAGTTTGCACCCCAAGAAGTCCCTTCTCACACCCCCAATTGAGAACCTCTGCTCTACAGCATTGTAATAAAAAACCAAGTTTAAGAAAAAATCAGCATAAAACCATAACCATAACAATTTGTAAAACTGAATTTACAGAGAACATTTGTTTGAAAATAACTCGGCCTGATGGGCGCTACGAAAATATGGCGAATGACTTTGGGAAAACCATAACCGCTTTTGTCGCTATTCCAGAAACAAGACAAATAGCGCAGCCAAAAGAACTTAATATCACAAATATAAATAGGGAACGAGCAGCGCCTCAGGGCAAAATAGGCTTACCACTAAATAGTTTATTTCTGTAATTGTGAAAGTAACCACCGTTTTGCCGCTACCATCAGTTTTGGTTGTGTTTCAATCCCACCTCCATCACAAGTATTAATGATAATTTGTGGCAAGATTCTTTGTGAGGAGTATCAGTCATGATTTAGAGAATATGATGATCACGATTTCGTGTGCAGGAATTGTGAAATTTACTTTTTGCTGCTGCTCATACAAAAGCCCGAAGGGTGAAGCCGGCGCAGCCGGTTGAACTAATATACTAACGCCAATAACTAATGACTAATATACTAATGCCAATAACTAATGACTAATATACTAATGCCGATAACTAATGACTGATATACTAATGCAACCGATTGCGTGAAGAACAATTGGTAACAGTGAATTAGAAATGTACGATAAATAATTGTTCGTTAAAAAGTGACAGATAATTTCCTAAACGAATATTGCTTTAGTTATCGACCATATCATATTACTCTTTTGCAAAGAATAAGTGAAAACTCTAACGTTTTCGTCTAGCTCTCATCAGGAGTTATCGCTAGAATGAAGCCTGGTGTTGATGGCGAGGTATTTATAGCGAACGAAGCTGGTGAGAATGGCGGAACGTTCTGATTGGTAGACAACCAGACGTTTCGTCGAGTCCGAATCAATGACGTAATTTTAGTGTGTAGACGAATTCTTTTTGGCGGCAAAGCTCCGGTTTAAGCATTTTGATGAAAGTCGCTTCCAAGGTAGATAAATGAAAAAGTGTTCTTCCTTTAGCCAAAATAGAAAATTGGTTGTCATCATAGTAAGCGGCGCATTTTTTATTGTTGAGGAGGTGTTGTCCAATTGCCGAAGTACAGGTATGGTTGGATTGAGATAAGTCACGATTTGGTTGAGCTTGATTTCTTATTGCTTTCGGTGTATGCTGTTTTATTCTATCCTGCAGTCTTTGAGATGTGCGGCCTACGTACCGACAATCACAGCGGCACACGTATTGGTAAACGACCATACTTTGTTGCTTGGTAGGCACGACATCTTTGCGGACCGTTGGAAGCATCTTTCTTGTGGAAAACGCTACACGAAGTTTTACTGCACCAAAACATGAGCTGACAGCAGTTTTGCATTGATTTTCAAATTTTGTGGAGATATTGCCAATCCATGGTAGTTTAAGGTAAACTGGACATTGTTCCGGTCCTTCTTTTGGCGGTAATTTAAACTGTTCAATCTTCCTTTTTATTCTCGAATTAATTACATTTTCTGGATAACCATTGGAGTAGAGAATCGATCGAATGAAATCTATTTCCTGGGGCAATTTTGAAGGCGAACAAATTTCCAAAGCTCGATGGACAAGAGTTCCAATAAGATTGTTTTTTCTGCTTTTGGGTCCAAACGAATCCCAGCGATTGTACTGGCCGGAAAATGAGGGTTTTCGGTAAACGGAAGTTAAAAATTTTGTGTTACTATTTTCCACAAGCACATCCAAAAAAGGTAATTTGCCATTGACTTCTTTCTCATGCGTGAAAGTGAGGGACTGATGCAGTGAATTGAGTTGCTTTAAGAAAAGATTGCAATTGAGCTCATCCTCAAACATGGCAAAGGTGTCATCCACATATCTGAAATAGATTAAAGGTTTATTGTTGTCAATAAATAATTATTCTTCTTGATATCCGACGAAGATATTCGCTAGGGCTGGACCAAGTGGACTGCCCATAGCAACACCATCAATTTGCTTATATATTTTGTTATTAAAACTGAATTCAACAGAAGTAGTTGCAATGTTCATAAGTTCAATAAAGACGTCTTTATCCATAATTGGAGGAGTCAAATTGCTTTCATATAAGGAGTCCGCACATATTTGGATAGTTTCTTTCAATGGAATGTTGGTGAAAAGGCTGGAGATATCAAATGAACACAGAAAAGTTTGATCCAAGTCTGTAGTAAGATCTTGAATTAGTTTAGCGAAAGTAAACGTTTCGTTTACTTTCGCTAAAACAATTCAAGATCTTACTACAGACTCGGATCAAACTTTTCAGTTTCATGAGCTCAATTGCAATCTTTTCTTAAAGCAACTCAATTCACTGCATCAGTCCCTCAATTTCACGCATGAGAAAGAATGCAATGGCAAATTACCTTTTTTGGATGTGCTTGTGGAAAATAGTAACACAAAATTTTTAACTTCCGTTTACCGAAAACCCTCATTTTCCGGCCAGTACAATCGCTGGGATTCGTTTGGACCCAAAAGCAGAAAAAACAATCTTATTGGAACTCTTGTACACCGAGCTTTGGAAATTTGTTCGCCTTCAAAATTGCCCCAGGAAATAGATTTCATTTGATCGATTCTCTGCTCCAATGGTTATCCAGAAAATGTAATTAATTCGAGAATAAAAAGGAAGATTGAACAGTTTAAATTACCGCCAAAAGAAGGACCGGAACAATGTCCAGTTTACCTTAAACTACCATGGATTGGCAATATCTCCACAAAACTTGAAAATCAATGCAAAACTGCTGTCAGCTCATGTTTTGGTGCAGTAAAACTTCGTGTAGCGTTTTCCACAAGAAAGATGCTTCCAACGGTCCGCAAAGATGTCGTGCCTACCAAGCAACAAAGTATGGTCGTTTACCAATACGTGTGCCGCTGTGATTGTCGGTACGTAGGCCGCACATCTCAAAGACTGCAGGATAGAATAAAACAGCATATACCGAAAGCAATAAGAAATCAAGCTCAAACAAATTGTGACTTATCTCAATCCAACCATACCTGTACTTCGGCAATTGGACAACACCTCCTCAACAATAAAAAATGCGCCGCTTACTATGATGACAACCAATTTTCTATTTTGGCTAAAGGAAGAACACTTTTTCATTTATCTACCTTGGAAGCGACTTTCATCAAAATGCTTAAACCGGAGCTTTGCCGCCAAAAAGAATTCGTCTACACACTAAAATTACGTCATTGATTCGGACTCGACGAAACGTCTGGTTGTCTACCAATCAGAACGTTCCGCCATTCTCACCAGCTTCGTTCGCTATAAATACCTCGCCATCAACACCAGGCTTCATTCTAGCGATAACTCCTGATGAGAGCTAGACGAAAACGTTAGAGTTTTCACTTATTCTTTGCAAAAGAGTAATATGAAATGGTCGATAACTAAAGCTTTATTCAAATTTTGTACCACTTCTCATCTTTTTAAACGAATATTAACAGTTAGGCCAATTGCTAACAGTTGAAAAGTATCCGGCACGATGGTGTAGTGGTTAAAGCGTCTGCTTCGCAGTCGGTAGTCTAGGGGTTCATTCCCCTTGTCGAGTCATACCAAAACACTTTAAAAAATGGTACCCACAGCTTCCCTGCTTGGCGCTGGGCAATTATGGGAGATTGTGGAGAACAAGCTGGCAAGTTCGCTTGGTGTGTCCTTGGGCAAGGCACTTAACGGGACGCCCCCGCCTTTATGTGGAAGACAGGTGCCCCAGATATCTCGGAAATGGCAACTCCCAAACGAGTGCGGACTTCCCGTCCAAAATATAGCGATACAATTCGCTTTCTCGTGAATGGAGGACAAACATGCACAATACAATACAATACAAATTATTCACGATGTGTTATTTTGAAGCTCAATCCTTCCATAACTTTTTCATTTTCTAAAAAGCAGCAATCTCGCATCTGCCTTGGTATTGCTACTGCATCTACTTTTTTCTTATCCGCTCCTTCCATTGATCTCGTACGCAAAAAGCTGCTGATCTTCGGTAAAAAAGTAGCAGTTTTGTTTCTACATTTAACTGTTCTTTTCTTATCTATTTCTGCTGGCACGTCCGTTACAATGGCCTGTTAGTCTCTTACCTGTTAGTACTACTTGAAACAGTACGACTTTTATAGTATTAAGGTGGTAATAGGGTTCAAATTACTTTTTCTGCGTTTCTTTACCTACAGGATTGAGTCTGTTATGGTATGAAAGCCTAAAGATGGTTTAAAAAAGTTTTACTTTTTTCTTTTTTTGCCGCCATTTTGGCCTCGATTTCGGACGCCATCTTGGAATTTTACCCTATTTTCAAAATTGAATTTCCGGCAAAGTGCTACACTTAGAGCCGTAATTCTTTTCATTCTTAAGTCAGAATCACCTCTGCTAGGGATTAAATGGAACAGATATTTGGCATAGGGCTTGTGAATTTTAGTGGACATTCCTGATCAAAAATATTGAAAAATGTACCAAAATTCCCCCAAAATGTCGCTTTTACCCAAAAACCATCAGGTTTATGAAAAAAGTGAACAATTCATTCCCTCCGGCGTCATGAATTACATATATAGCCGAAATATCATTGTCTAAACCCTACAACTAACGACCGTAAGAGCATTTCAAAGTTCAAAAATCGTCATTTCGAGAAAATCGAGATTGAAAATATTTTCCACTAGGGTAATCAAACACCGACCCTATAATCTAGAGCTCATTTTTGACAACTCAGAGCAATTTTTGACAAAAACAGCCACACATTATGGAAGAACGTAGACTGAAGTTGCTTTTTCTGCAAAAAACTCAATTTCGATGAAAACACCGACAACCCCGGTTTCTGAACCCTATTGCCACCTAAACTGCTCCTTTCTTGTCTGCTTAACAGGTGAGAAAAGTGCAGTTTCCTTTCTGCAATAAATTGCTTTTTTCTTATCTGCTTCTGTTTTTGATATGATAGTTACGTCACAATGGCTTAAGGAATCTAAAGTAACAGTCAAAAATAACAGATAGAATTTTCAAATTTAATTAGTAGCTGTTGTTCTAAAGTAACAGTTAACCACATCTCTACAGTGTATGATTCAATCAATCTCACAAATTAAGTCAGCAACGTGTTTCGTATTTTGCCTTGGTTATGTGTATCGCTTGCTTCGCGTTTTAAAAAATTGTATGCAAGTGCACGGCTAGCTGCGTCTGGCAGGAAACACGTTTTTGAATTTCAATTGCTACGTGCGAGTTACTGAAGCAGTTTTGGAAGTAAGCTGGTGTGGGATTGAGCTGCTAAGAATAGAAGACATAAACAGCGTATAGAAAATTTACCTGTTATTGCGGTTAGTGTTGAAAGCATGAATTTTTTTCTCACCACCCGAATTTTAAAGTCAACCTTTTTGTAGATGTAAGTAAAGGCACAACCGCAGAAATATTAGCTAAAGCATTGCTAAGTCTTGTCAAAAACCGCAAATGAGTTCATCGTTAGCTGCGTGTCTTCATCTTGAAGAGCAATATCAGCAGTTTGGTATTCTCTTTTGTCTAAACCCAGCATGTCTCTGACGCTTCAGAAGATGAAACTACAAGCAATAGAAAAATAGCCAGACTTCAAGGATTACTTTCAACATTTTGAGTATACCGTTCCAAATTTTTGTAAAAAGTTTATTCTAATGACGTAGACCTATGTTTTGAGTGAGTTGAACAATATGTCAGCAAGTAATGCCGATTGTAAGCGAGGGATCATCGGTATAAACAATATCTAGTACCGTTGACAGGGGGTCCATAGGGTGCCTACGTACCTGGTCAGGAAATTTTTAAGGGACCCTGGGGTTGGCTGAAGTGCGTCTCATAATCAAGCAATGCAAAATCGATTCCATAAATTTAATTTCAAAAAAATAACAAACATCTTTTAGTCCGAAAGTGTAAAAGCTCCGGTTTCAACCACGGCTGTTGAGAGGGGGGGCAAGGGGGTACAGAGTACCCAGGCCCGGAAGGGTCAGGCGCTGTTGTCAAACGCAACGCGAATTGGCTTTGGTTTTCACGTGTTTTGCATTGGTTTTGGTATTTAGACCTGCTAAGGAAATTTCCCATCAATCATGTAGATCGGAATCAGGAAGCGGTTGATTTTGATCTCCAAAAAAAGATCACCGCCTCTTGATCGCTGCCTTAATGGATGTTTTGCCTTACGGTGCAGGCAATTTCAGCCACGATCCATCTCTGAGAAAACTTCAGAGTTGTTTTAGGACTTTCAGACTACCCGATCCTTGTTCAAAGGGCCTGAAATTAATGTTGGTATCGGACCCGGATTGTTCTCTCAACGGCCCTGATTTCAACAGATTTGCAAAAATATTAAGAAAACTGACCATAACAGACAAACCAATCGCTTCCGAACAGTAATCTGTGAAAGAAGGACCTTCAGCATGAGCGATAGCAACCGGAGGTGTCAATCCACACCGGTTCTCGGATCGGGTTTCTGATTGGCTGGTAGGACCAGTCAAATCACCGGTCCAAAACTTACTTCAAAGCCTTTTTAATTTTTTTGGCCAGAGAGCACGCGCTATAAAGATAATAATTAATCGTTGGTTGCGAAAATACTTTTTCTCGGACTAAATATTGTTAGGCCTTCAGCATTCTGTCAAAATTTTCAGTTCAGTGTACAGAAATTATTAACTAAAAAATTTAATGGTAAAAATACTTCAAAAATTTGGTATACTTTCTTCAGCAAATTAATTTGTACGATACCGGTACGCAGTTGTTGAGTCTTGAAGTATTCTGTTGAATTAACAGATGGTGATTACAGCGGTTGCCGTTATAGTGCAGCAGAGCCAACACAACAGAACCAAAAGTAGTCGTAATATCAGATGAAACATTAGAACAATCAAGTTGCAAAAAGAAACGACAGTTACCAAAATTTTTATTGCCACCGGCAAGTACGTAGTTGCAAAATGAATTCAGCAAACGAGCGCTACTTTCACGAGTTGCCTGCGCTTTTGTTGAATAGGTTTAGAGCGTGATCTGGGCAGATATGCTATGCTCGTCGTACGAACAAAATGTTTCGTGGAATGGACAAAGAAACAATCTACCCAACGCTCCATATGCTGTGCTTTTTTTTACTCGCATAAAATTTGAGAACGTTTTTGGGAATGATAGGGTCAATCAAATATGTTCGTCGATTTTCTCGAGTATTTTAATATGCCTAAATCTTGCTAAGTGGTAGCGGTATCACAATAAATTACATCAAAAAGCTTAGAGGAAAGTCAAAAATTTTGATAAGGTTACAGAAAGAACAATTACTGTAATTAAGCGTAGATTCAACATGCTACATCGCAAAGCTCGACGAGCCTTGGGGGGTTCTGAAAATAGTGGGCAATTTTTGGATCACACTGGGGGCTGTCTCTATTATTCTCCAGCTAAAGTGGCCAAGAAAATGGATCTTTTGTAGCAAGCCCCCGCCATCGCTCTTATCCAGTTAGAATTTTTATTCATTGATGGAATTCAGCACTGAATTCAGCGATGTCAGCGAATATTTTGTTCTAACCGTAAAATCTGCCGTACTTAAAGCGTGACGGGGGTGTTTTTCTCAAACCTCACATTTTTGCATTAGTGGCGGGGACTTTCTATAAAAGATCCAAGATAATTATATCTTGCTATATGCTTTACAGCTAATGTCGACAAAATGGTACTTCTGTCGTAGATCCACCCAAACCAAAACCTTTGCCAGGAGTACATGATCGTCAAAGTCACAGGACACCGTAACTTCAAGAAAAAAATTGCCCAAATGCTTCATTGGAGACGCAATTGTAATGGTGCGTAATTTTAAGGCCAAAAATATATTTTGCTGTCGCCTTTCTTTCCCAAGTAAAACTTAGTGCTTTGTTAGAGGTTTGCTGCGATGGTAGGCGCAGCAAAGTTTACGCGCTTGTGGTAAAGTTTACGTTCAAGATTAATCTAGAATACACTCAGTGTTGCCAGGTCCGCGGTAAAACAGCGGAATTGAGCTAGTTTTGATAAGGGGTTGCGGGAAAAATTTAGCGGTCGCGTGTTGCGGTTTTTTAAGCTATTTTCAGCCATCGCGTTCCGCTATTTTGGGCTAGTTTTTGGAGTGACAACAAGTGTAAAAGTGTCAGACAACGCTGTGTTATATGGAGGTTGATACCGTCGCTGGCGTATTTTCGTAATTGCAACAGCCTGAAAACGGGTTCAACCGACGTTATCACCGAAAATTTCTCCTCGGTTGGGTGAAAATGGAAAGTGGGAAGTGATGACCTTTTTTTTTGAAATCACCGTCTCACCAAAGAAAAAATTGCCAAAACGATCACGGCCACAGCAGCGTTGGCCCGTCTTCTTGAAAATCATGCGGAAGCACAGGCTAACTTGTCTATTGTCATCGACTGGAGACCAAATACTGTGCTGATGCCGGGCCTGGACTATTCTCCCAACGGCCCGGTATGGACTAACTTTGCAAATTTTTGCAATATCTTCGGCAAAATTTGCAACAGGCAAGCATTGGGCTATTTTGGGCTAGTTTTTAGGTATCATTTCCGCGGGAAACTTGAAGAAAATCTGGCAACACTGAAGACACTTTTCATTCTCGAAAGTTTTCAATTACCGATATGACGTTATTTATAGGTAGATGCTTTTTTAGTCATGTGATTTGTTCTCGATTATTCTAGATTGCGTCCCCTTCACATATTAGGCAACGAGATTTTTACACACGTAAAGAGAGAGTGCCGAATGTAAGAAAGTAAAGATAGAGCGGGAGAATGTGGAGAGACGGATGGCGTGTTATCCTGTGGTAAAATTTGTCGTGAATATTGTTATGGAATATTTGCGTGGCCGATCGACAAGTGAAGTCTCGAGTTATTCTGTGAATATATTTGTTCTGTTCTTCATCGAGAAGAGCTCAGCTTAAGGTATTGTGGTTAAGTATTAAATAGAAATCAAACTTCACCTAGCTGTTAAGTTGCAGTCAGGATTGATTATCTGAGCGATTCTAAAGTCGCCTCAATTTAAAAAAAAGAAATTTAAAGTTGAGAAAAAGCCAAAATTTTATGGGTTGGCCTCGAACACGAATGTTTTTTGTACGAAAGGCATAGCATATTCCCACTGGATTACTGTTCGTATCATACCTCCATCCTTAAAAAGGGAGGTTAAACCCATTTATCCACTCAAAAAAATTTTTAAAGTTTTAGAGCGAAACATCATTGTAAAACCAGCGGCAAAAAAAGATAGATAATGCTAGATTTTCCAGAAAGAGGCTAAATTGCAAAAGAATGCTAAACAACTCGAAAAAAGTGTTAAATCCAACCTGAAAAAGGAAGGCTGTATTGGCAACAGCGCCAATTTCATTTGTGTACTTTGATTGTAACAAATTGGAGATGCAACTAGGATTTAAAAAATTCTCTTAGTGAAAGGGCGTTTCTCATCCGCTTCTCTGATTGGTTAATATTTTACCAGCAAACGCTTTTTTGAGAATGACAAACAAGCTTCAGCCAATCTCTGGAGTTCAAATACCTGCAAATCAGGCGAAAGGTTAAAGCAATGACACACAATTAGTAAAATAAGTTTGTGACTAAACCGTCAATACGCTTATCCTCAATCCAGCTTTGCTGAAGCTTTATAGCCAAAGTGAAAATTGACGGATACTTTGTAAGCAACCAGTAAAGGAATAATTGCCTACTTGTTACTTTGAATTATACACATCACTGGGCAAGAACTTTTTTGGAGTTCTGGAAAAAAAATTGATAAAATCCGATCAAAAACTAGGCAACAACTGTTCTGAGTGTGGGGCCAGCAAGACATTTTATCTGCTGACGTTGCCGGTGGAAGAAAACAACATAGCTTTTTGTTTTTCCGCAATATTGTAATTTAGCAATTGCGAAGACAGCTGAATTGCTAGGACTAGGTTTGTGACCCAAATGCTGATCTGTCGCTAAACATTCATGCACTCTAAATGTGAGAAGTGTTAAGCTGCGAAAACTTCCTGTGCTTTGTTTCTACAAAGGCTGGTGCTGGTTTGCCAGAAATTCTGCTCTGTATGCAAGAGAGCGGCTGAAGGTCAGGACCTTTTGTAGAAAGCCCCCGCGGCTAATGCAAAAATGTGAGATTTGAGAAAAACACCCCCGCCACGCCTTAAGTGCTGCCGATTTTTGGGTTTGGGTTAGGACAAAATATTCGCTGACATCGCTGAATTCCATCAATGAATAAAAATTCTAACTGGATAAGAGCAGTGGCGGGGGTGTTTTTTTTGGTGAGGGCTTGCTACAAAAGATCCAAAGGTCATACCAACAACGCTTACTCGACCTGCTCTCCGGTCACGATCTGTACTGTTCGTTACTAATATTTTTGTTTCTTTCTTTCTCTTGATGTGAACTCGCTATATCGCTGCGAGCTGTTTAAACAACAAACGCTATTATTATTTTCACAAAAACTAGTTACGCATGAAAGACTCTCTGTAAAGTGGGCGTAAGCCTGAGCCCACATAATGGAATCATACCGACACCAAGACAACGAAAAGCTGAGCGCTGGTAATTCTAACTCAAGGTGTAGTTAGCTTTCTAAAAGAGCATATTATCAAGGAATGGTGACAAAGAAGGGTAAAATGTAACAGGCGAATTATCTAAGGCAGTGGTACAATCCTCGGCCCGCGAAAGGATTTTCTGGTGCCAAGTGGATGCTAAATTTGTCAGTTCAATCTTCGAAACGTTGATCTCCAAAAAGAAAAGAGAAAGGCCGTAATGTTAAATTTGGATGAGTAGCACGTGAAACCTCGCTTTGAAATCATTGATCTTCAAAAAAGAAAAAAGGTCTTCATTTGTTGTGGGTGAAAGCGCAACTAACCAGTTCTGCGAAGCTTATTTCTGCGTGCAAACAGTGTGAGCTATAAACTGTGACTGGCCCGCAACATTTTCAACCAGTTTAAAATTGGCCCGTTTACAAAGGGTTCGCACCACCATGACCTAAGGCAATGATTTCCCAATTGGGGTGCGTGGACCCCTAGAGGTCCGTGAGGAAGTTCAAGGAGTTCGCAAAGCATTTTTAGCTTTGAGTTACTGACTAAGTTTGTTCTCGTTTATAAAGAACTCATCGATTGATAAATTGATTTCTTAATATCAGCCGATTTGCTTTTCAAACGGTTCGCCTTTTTTTGTTTTACTAGTTTACGTTATTTTGCTTGATTTCTCAGGCAGCAAGCTGCCGCAATTGAAGTTGAATGGATACGCGAAAGCTGTTTTTTGTCGGTAAAATAAAACAATAAGTGTTAATGTAAAGTTTTTAATAACTTCCTACCGACAGGTTACGTCTAAGCCCTGAAAATGCAATAAGGATTATTGATGTCAGGTTAGGTTTCACTTCCGACAGACCAGACGCGATGGCGTAGTGGTTAGAGCGTCCGCTTCGCAGTCGGTAGACCTGGGGTTCATTCCCCTAGTCAAGTCATACCAAAAGACTTTAAAAAATGGTACCCACAGCTTCCCTGCTTGGCGCTCGGCATTTAGGGGAGGTTGTGGAGAACAAGCCGGCAAGTTCGCTTGTTGTGTCCTTGGGCAAGGCACTTAACGGGACGCCCCACCTTTATGTGGAAGACAGGTGGCCCAGAAACCTCGAAAAAGGTAACTCCCAAGCGAGTGCGGACTTCCCGTCCAAAGTATAGCGATACAATTCGCTTTCTCGTGAATGGAGGATAAATATGGCAAATAAATAAAATAAATAAATAAAATTCAACTGGCATGATGTGCCTAAACTTCAATGTCATGCTGTTTCATGCGTGAAAGAAATGAAACTCAGCAAACTCAAGCGCCATCTGTATTCAAAACATCCACAGCATGCAGGAAATGATCTAAGTTTTTTCCAACGCAATAGGGTCGGTTCAAAACGACCGAATTTGATTCCCAAGACTATTTTGAACAAGTAGCAGAGGCATTCTATGAAAGTGCATTTGAAATTTTTAAACTGACTTGTTTTAACTTTACTGTTTTTAAAATTGATGTGGTTCCACCTTTATTTCAAGGAGGCAAAAGAGGTTTGATAACCACAAATTTAAGGAAACTGTTTCAAATATGTAACATTTTCGAAAATGAGAGTATGTCCGCTGCTATATTATGTAGGAGAGGTGAAGCGGTCGCTAGCATCACGTCAACTCTGATGCAGATGGTTTGCTTGGCACTCAGCAGCATAAGTAAAGGGGGAAATAAGATGTGAAACTTTATACTTTAGATCAGCGGTTCTTAAACTATGGTTTGCGACCCACTGGTGGGTCGTGGGCGTAATTTCAGTGGGTCGCGAAAGTCATTCAAAATTTAAATTACTGCATGCTTTGTCTCAAGTAATTTAAAAGTCAATTAACCTCTTGAATAGATGTTTGTTTTCACTGCACTTTTTTCCAAGTACTTCGAAGTACGTGCATAATTATGTGGGATCCAAAAATTTATGTTTTAAAAAGTGGGTCGTAACTTAAAAAGTTTGGGAACCACTGCTTTAGATGTATAGTTCAGCCGTAGCCGACACGATGTTCTGGCGTTGTTAAATAACAGCTATGAATAGCAGCTTAGTTTTGTAAGGCTTGGTTACCACTGTCAGTTTTTTTTCGGCGTGAGACGTGGGCTGCTGCTGTAGGGCGATGTCAAATTGTGAAAGGAAGTGATAATCCATATTGAACAACAGGAATATAAAAAGTCGTGTTCTAGTTCTTGAAGATTTAACGGGAAAAAATGCCTATCAATGTGCAATAATTACTGGGTGGGTGTAGACTAGGGGTGCACAATCTTTTCACTAATGCCAGCCGCAAAACATTCTATAAATGCACTTACGGCCGCCACTAGTTAAAGTAATTTTTTACGAATTTTCGTTTTAAGCCTTACAATTTAACTGCCGTAAATGCTCTCTTCACTACTCATGTTAAACATTAGATAAAGTCAAATTTTCAAGTTTAGAGAATTTATTCAATCATAAATCACAAAATTGTTCTTAATGACTTCCTTGATCTTGCACCTCCTCAGATAAACTTGCGAAGTTGAGTGGTTCGCTGGATATCATGAGTCGTAGTCCACATTCCAGATTGCTGTCGGACAATCGGGTTCGGTACTTGTTCTTCAAATATTTCATTCTTGAAAATCCTGCTTCGCACACGTAAATGCTTCCAAAAAAAACAAGGGTTTTTCTGGCCAATTCTCGTGGATTCGGATATTCAACAGCTCATCTCCACGTTTCTAGCAGATCTTCTTCGTCTTTAAATTTTTTGACGAACTGTTCGTCGTTCTTCAACTCGACGAGTTCCATTTGAAGATTCAATGGCGCAGTTTCGGTTTCGACAAGATGTGGATAAGCAACTAGCCTTGTTGTATCGGAAATCCTCTCAAAGTCTTGGAAACCATTAGAAAATTCCTGCATAACCCCATGAAAAACACTTGAGAAAAGAATGATTGAAATATCATCCACTTGAATTTCTTTGCTGTCAATCAGAGCCTTCATCTGTGGAAAGTGGAAAAAGTTACGCTGATGCAGATGACTTTTGAGGAGACGACATTTGTCACGAAAATCTTGTACTTTTCTGTACACGAGACAAACTGTTGTTGCCTTTATCTGCAGACTTTGATTCAGGAAGTTAACCTGGGTAAGAAAATCCACCAGAAAACCAAGCAACATGAGAAAGTCTTTGTCGAGCAAGGGACACTACTTGTTTTTGGTTAAATAGTATTCTACTATTTTCTTTCGCAATTGCAGTACACGGCGGGAAGTTTCTCCTATAAACAACCAACAAACTGCGGAGTGATAAAGTATGTTCTCAGCAGATGTTTTTCTTGAGCATAAAATTTCTCGAAATTGTCGATGATGCAAAGCATTTGCGCGCATAAACAAGATAATGTGATTCACATCCTTCAGAATGGTATTTAAAGCAACGGATTTGGCACATAGTGCTTCCTGGTGAATAATGCATTGAAGGTTGATGAGTTCTTTATTGTTATATTTGTTGAACACGTAATCCAAAAACTTTGTAACAAATCCCTGTTGGTTATCTGTCATGGCAGGCGCACCGTCCGTGCAAATGCCGCGAAGGTATTTCAAATCTAATCCAGAGCGAATGCAGGCATTCTTAACTGCAATAAATATGTCTTCTCCACGGGTGCGAGTAGCCAGTGTTTCCATGGAAAGGAAATCCTCAAACGATTCAAAGCTTGAAGAAAGACAACGAACGAAGATTAACAATTGCGCGGAGTTGTTGATTTATCAACAGCAAGTAAAAATAAACTTTCTTTGTTGTTTATCTTTGCTTGTAGAGAGAGTTTTAACTGCTGAGCGATATCATCTTGCCTGCGTTGCATTGTAACACGCGTGAGAGCAATTGAAGAATAATCAGCTTCCTTCCCAGAGTGAATGCACTTAACAACGTCTATCAAGCATCGCTTCACGAGTTCGCCGTCAGAATAAGGTTTTCCCGCAACGCCAAGATGATATGCTACTCTATATGATGCTTCACAGCGGCTATTAGTGGACTTAGCGAAAGTTGTTATGCAAGCTGTCTGCTTTCGCATACTCTTTTTCAAATTTTCAATGCAGCTCATTCTCGAATCCCCTTTCAATTTTGCGTAAGAGTGCGAATCGTGACAACGAAAGTTCTGCTTTGCGTTATCCCCTTATACAGTCTTCACAACTTGGTTGCATATTAGACACATCATAGAATGCGTTGCTCTCTCAATCATAAAGTAATCCTGCTCCCATTTTGAATTAAATACTCGTTTTTCTTCTGTTATACTTTGATGCTGGAGGCAGATCCCTCTTGATAGGAGATCACCTTGAAAATTGCTGGCTAGCAACTAGCAACTCGTGTATTTTCTTCTGTTAGTGTTCTTTTCCATTTCAATAACATGGAAATACTTGCAAATTTTAATTTAAATATGTAATTTAAGTGTAAATATGTAAATTTAAAATGCTACCAAATTTTAAAACTTAATTCTGAAAAAGATATGCTAGATTAAATAAATATGCTAGAAAGTGCTAGATCTGAAAAAAAAATGCTGAAAAAATACACTAGAAAATGCTACATCCAAAAGAAATATGCTAGATTTTAATTTCGAAAAAATATGCTAAAAAAACTGCTAAATATATTTTAGCATAAATATATTTTTACAATTAGATTTTGCAATTTTTACTTTTTACTTTTTTACAATTTTTACAATTTAAATAAATTAGCATAAATATCTGCTAAAACATATTTTTACAATTTCACGGCGGCAAAAAATCCTTTTACGGTCGCAGGTTGTGCACCCCTGGTGTAGACAATAGTTTACGTGAGGTAAAGACCCATTTCAATAAGTACCAATGAGTTGGTACTTATTGAAATAGGCTGAGCTGCAATTACTCGTTTACTTCAATACTTAAAGAAACATATTCTAATAATTTACGTTTCTACAGTATCTCAATGAGTTTCCGTACTGTCAAGCGACCGCTAACTAGACGTACAAAAAATCGTTTAAAACGTGGCTTCGCTGCAAACAGACAAATTACGACCTAAAAGCTCGTAAAGCTGTTGCGTTTTGTTCAAGGAATTGTGTTGATCACTTGCTGGAAGTTGACATGGCGTCTTGTTGGTGTTTGCAACACTGGTTGGCAAAAGCAATGATTGCAAGCTGCGTGACAATTTTGCGCGATGAAGCACTGCTGTATGACGAACGTGTGGTCAGGTGTCCACGTGATTCGTAGTTCAGAGTTTCCAGCAGAGCTGATATGACTCGAACTCGAACTCCAGTTCAAAGGCCTCGAGTCTACCTGTAAAAATCTTCGAAGGACTCGGTCTAGAATCTATTTTTCATTAGAAAGGACCCTGACTCGGTTGGATTCCTCAAACCTACCAGTGACTCGGATTCGACTCCAGTCCAGTTAAAAAAATTACTCAAATTATTTTTGCGGAATCCCATTCACGCAAATAAAATCCACTCACACACTCACGCTTGGTAAAAGATTCAACCGTTTTAATTTTGTAAAAAATGTAGGAAGTAAAAATGATTCTGAAAACTGTAAGTCACCAGGAGCTCAAACATGGCTGGAGCCTGGAGATATACAATTGGAAAGTTAGAAATTATTGTAGCTACTACACTTCCGTTCTATATCTTCGTTTGAACTTTTTGGTGTAATTCTTGTTTTATACAAGCAGCAGAACATTTTTTTAAGGTTATCACTGATCAAACCATGAGTAAAGTTTTTTGCTTTAATTGTTCGTACTTTTAGACCGAAATGTTTGTAACATGTCAAATCTTTGAGTCGCACTAGATTTAAATGTCAAGCGAATTGCATCAAACTAAACTAATAAAAACCTCTAGCCTACCTTCCAGGGATGACCAACCTTTTTCATTTGGTTTTAGGTTTGCGCAATCCAAAAAGGCCGCTCTTTGTCTACTATAATGTTTTTGCCTTAAATTGCGTTTGACATTTGATCGGTAATGGCCACAGGCAATTGATGAAACGCGCGTCTGGAGCATTTAGTAGTCAGCCATCTCTGTATTATATTTTGTGAATAGCTTGCCATTGTTTTAAAAGAGTCAATTATTTTCGGGAATGTGCAGAGTGATTTACTATTACTGCCAATATTAACTATTTTTGCGTGCTGTAATTTAGTAGACCAAAAGCCATTTTAAAAACGAGGTACAAGGGGCGTTTAGAAAGTAATGTTTTCACGAGATTCAGTTTTAAAGGTACACAAATTGTATGTCAAGAAATACATAGCACGAGCATTTCATAGTTACTTCTTAATGTAATCTCCTGCTTACCGTACAACATTTTAACAAGCGCGCATATAATATGTAAAACTTTGTTACAAATCTATAATTCTGTAAAAGAATAAATTGCTAGTTAAATGAATGCTGCTAGAAATTAAATCAGCTGCATTACTTTCTTAACATCCCTTGTAGATTTAGGCAAAGTTTTTGTAAGTTCGAGCTTTCGTACACTTGGACTTCAAAGGACTCGTGATTTGGTGGACTATAAGGGGAAAGACTTGAGTTTTGGTGAGCTTGGATCGACCTGAATATTCAAGAAATGGACTCGGACTCAACTGGGGTTATGATTGCAAAGGATTTGGACTCGAATCGAATTCTTCATTTGCTGGAATCGTTACAACTCTGTGCAAGACGTCAGGATTTTCCCTGACATGTCAGGAATTTTAGTGTTAAAATAAGCGTCAGGGAGAGATGTTAAGGGCTCAAGAGTAAAGAATTTCATCTCCAAAGTGTGGTTCATTTCCGAAAAGAAAAAAATGATCTGTTTTTGTGCTTGTTTTCAGACCGAAACGGGCAATAACAGAGGTACTCAACGGTTTTTTTTTGCTCCTCCCTTACAAAAAAATCGTAACGTTTTTACAAACGTAACCAATTATCGTTGCAAAATCAAAACTACTGTGTTTTTAATGGGAATCGAGTATAAAAACATCAGTGGTGGCAACGCATAGCTGCTATACCTTTTGCGAAGTTTTTGAAGTTCCTGTGAACGTTTTACTTGCCCTGTTTCCAGCATGTGCTTAGAGAGTGACGCTGCTGATAATTGAAACAGCCAACAATTTCACAAACTTTTATTCGTTTATTTTCACCACTCGGCATGGAAACATCAACGTAAAGTTGTGGGGAAGAGGGCGCCAAAGTGATTGTTGTGTAATTTCTGAGGTAGGTTATTAAAATTTGGTATGGCACTAACGACTTTTCGTGATGTATGCCTATTTGTATGACCTACCACCTCTGGCTATGCGTGTATTGCTAGGTCATGGCATAATCGTAGCTGGGGAAGCGCAAACTAACCCGAAGTCACGCACTTAGACCTATAGTTAAGTTATTACAATAGGTTAGATCACTGGTCAACAAAAGAATTTTAGCACTGAATGTGAGATCGATGTTTGGATATATCGAGGTCACTGAACCCAAATATGCGCTTAGTTTTTTCGAATTGGCTCTAGTTTTTGAGATATGGAGCGTCGAAAATTTTCATGTACAATTTTTGCGTACAGGAAACAAACAGCAGTGCGAATATAATTCGCAGTATGATGAAACAATTGCGGCATTGTTTCGTTTAAATGTCTGTATTGTTGTGAAACAATAAAGTTATTATAGCTGTTTTTATTTAGTCAATAGCCTACTGTACTGTACTACGGTACATTGCAACGTAAACTATGTTGCGCGAAGGTCGGCTCATACGGATGCAGGTTTAATCTATAGCCTACTTGTATGAACATAGTTTAATACGTCAGTGTTGAAAAAATTGTCAAACTAATGTTTTGTAAGACTTTTGTTTTAGCAGTTTGCTGATGTTAACTACTTTTTTCTTAGGAATTGTATTTAAGATCAAATTTAACTTAGAGCTATGACTTCAAAGCGTAGGAGTTGTGTCAATGATCCAGATATATTCTGCTACATTTGTGGAGAGTATATGAAAAAAGTGCATCGTTTCAATGTGCGAGATTTTACGAAAAGAGCGTACGAAGCATACTTTGGCATGACGCTGGGGGATCAAGACAAGCAATGGGCTCCTCACAAAGTGTGTAAAAATTGCACTGATACTCTTCGCCTTTGGACTCAAGGTAAAGTAAAAGCAATGCGATTCGCAGTGCCTATGGTTTGGAGAAGTCCCAAGAACCACCATCACGATTGATATTTTTGCATGGTGAACATGTCAGGATGGAACCGCCACAAAAAGAATTCGTTGTATTATCCTGACCTAGAGTCTGCAAGGCGGCCGGTGCCGCATTGCGAGGAAGTACCCATTTCAGTTTTTTCTTCTTTGCCAAAGTTTGTTTCGAATGATGACTTGTTTGCAGAAACAGAAGAGGTAAACAGCGATGGCAGTAGTTACAGCGATGCAATTATGTCTGATACAACCGCAGAATGGCAAAGTAAGGTAAAGCCTTTTAGCCAGAGCCAGCTGAATGACCTAGTCAGAGACTTAGCTTTATCAAAAGAGGCTTGTGAGGTTTTGGCTTCTCGTCTCAGTGAACATGGCATTCTTGATTCCAAGACCAAAACAACGTACTACCGTCACAGGGATGAAGCGCTTAGTGATTATTTTACTAAAGAAGATAACTTTGTGTTTTGTGAAAACGTCAAAGGCCTTCTTCCAGCAATGGATGTTCCCCAATACAAACCGGGTGAGTGGCGTCTGTTTATAGACAGCTCTAAACAAAGCTTGAAGTGTGTTCTGCTACTCAATGCAAGTACCTATGCTGGTGTCCCTATTGGTCATTCGGTAACTTTAAAAGAGAGCTGCTCGACTGTACAGATGGTCTTGCAAAAGCTGTGCTACAATGAGCATAAGTGGGCAATATGTGTGGACTTAAAAATGGTCAACATTTTATTGAGACAGCAAGCCGGCTATGTAAAGTACCCGTGCTTTCTTTGTCTCTGGGACAGTAGAGCTGATGATCAACACTGACAGAGAAAGGATTGGCCCGTACGTGAAGAATTCGTGGTGGGGGAGAACAACGTGATAAACGAGCCATTGGTGGACCGTGATAGCATCCTTCTTCCATCCTTGCATATTAAGTTGGGCTTAATGAAACAATTTGTCAAGGCATTAGACAAGAATGGCGATTGCTTCAGGTACATCCGCAGCAGATTTCCTGGTACGAGTTATGAGAAAGTTAGAGCTGGAATTTTTGACGGACCACAAATCCGAACACTAATAAGAGATCCAGCCTTTGTTTCGCACAGGACAATAGTTGAATTTGCAGCCTGGTCTTCTTCTTCTTCTTATGGAAGGGTTCCACATTTTCAGATGCTGGCAGTGATGGTACTCAGCCAGCATTGTGTGTCGACATCCAAAACCGTCAGTCCACGTATTCCTGTAGGTGCCCGATGTACGGGGCATGTCAGAATGATGTGTTCTGCGGTTTGTTCTGCAGCGCCACACTCGCAATTCGATGTAGGAGCAAGGCCCCATTTGTGCATGAACGACTGAAAACACCCAACACCAGCCCGCAAGCGGTTGAGCCTGACCCATGATAATCTGGGCAGGCCCATCCCCATTGGCCTAGTGCTTGTCCTAGGAATGAAAGCACGGAGATCAGATGAACACTCCAAGTATTCCGTGCTCCATTTAAAGTCAGTTCATTGAGCTGCACGAATATCCAATTCAGTTAGATCTTGCAGTAACTTATGTGCAGCGGGCCCAAAGGGGCGTCTAAATTTTAGTCTCTCTCTGTAGCCGTGTGTGGACCCAGCCAATAATTCATAGAGAATATGGCCAGGGTCCATGCAGCCTGGTACTCATATGTTTCCGTGGTAAAAGAGTTCTTGGGAAAAACGAAGGCAGACTGTTACCAGGACATAGTGAAACAGATGCTGGCAAACTTTCAAGCTCTTAGGGCCAGGACGAGCATAAAAATTTATTACTTATTCAGCCACCTTGGCCGATTCCCAGAAAACCTTGGTGAAGTAAGCGAAGAACAGGGTGAAAGGTTTCATCAGGCCATTAAGAATATGGAAATGAGGTACCAAGGTCGATGGGACTCTCGTATGATGTCAGACTATTGCTGGAGCCTTATGCAGGATAGTACCCAGCAAAATTACAAGCGGAAATCATATAAACGTGCCTTTCAACAAATGGATTGACCTAACATGGACTGTTAAGGGTAAACCTTGTTTTGTTTATGCTGACATAAAATTTTAGTGCCATTAGTTATTGAATTTTAATAGACTCTCTCTTCTGTTAAAGTTAACAGGCATCTACTGTGTGTACACATTTCATATGCGTTACCTTGAACAGTTACAGTGCTGTTCATGTCTAATGCATGGCTTGTTTGGAATGTAACTGTAAAGTAAAACCAACTTTATTGTTTATTCTGTCAACAATATCTACTTCAGTAGCTTATGTGCGCTCAAAATTACGATCTGCTGTATCTAATGCAATCTGCAGTAATCTGTAATGCAATACGCAGTTTATCAGTAAGCGCTAATGCGAAAAAAATAATTTCGCTATATCTCAAAAACTAGAGCCAATTCGAAAAAACTAAGAGCATATTTGGGTTCAGCGACCTTGATATATCCTAAAATCATTTTCACATTCAGTGACTTTTGAAAAAAAAAATTTTTTGTTGACCAGTGTTATGGTTTAAGAGTATAATTTATGGACTAGGTTTTTGTGGGAAAGATGCGGATAACTGTTGTGATTCCTGTAAGATTAAAGGCGAAAAATCGTCAATTTGTTTTACTTTGCTACATTCATTTATATGTCTTAGAGGTTAGCATCAGTCAAATTTTACGACACAACTGTACATTACATCACTAAAAAACAAGTTTTTCTACTGTGTATCCAATTTTTCTCACATGCTGCATGTAACTTTGTTTGCTTTTGAAATAACAACTTTACGCCTGGCTGATTTTTTTCACGTTAATCGTACCAGACTGATTATGATATTAGGGAGAGAGTTTGGAAACGTTCAAGAAAAAAAAGCTCACTTAAAATGCTCAAAAAAATTGCCTGTTGCATCGTCAGTTCAGCTTGAATTGTTGTGGAGGTTTTTTTATCGAAAGCATCTTGTTAATATCTCGCATGAAAGCTTTTAATCACGTTTGTGCGGCTAGTACTTATGGAGAAAATACAAAGAGCTAATTGTGCAATCAAGCGTTAACTGTGATGTCATCTTAGACCAGAGAGGGAAGAATTTTTGGAAGTCGGTAAGTTGAAAGTTGGCTTTCGTTTGAGCAAAAACCTCTTTTTCTTTGTTAAAAAATGCAATTTTAAAAAAATTATTTTTGATTGACGTTACGAAAAATTAAAGCGTTCGTGCTTAAAAGACAAAACTCTGCTTTGTATATTAGACTAGCCGGCGTCGCCCGCTGGGCCCCCACCATTAACGTGGGGGTTAAAAATTTCAGCCCACGCCGGCTTCACCATCGTGCACTTGTGTGAAGAGAAACGAAAGAATTGTGTGTTTCATGCACATCCATAATTCTTGTACATAAAGATAATGTGATCATTTTGATCTCTTAATCAAGACTAGTAATCCTCACAGACAAAGAATGCTGCCGCAAACTACCATTAATACTTTTAAAAAGTATGAGGGGGAGAGATCAATACAGTCAAAAATGATGCCGACGGCCAAATGGTGGTTGTTTTCACAATGACAAAATTAAACTATTTAGTTGTAAGCCTATTTTTCGACTTTGTGCGGCCCCTCTCCTATTTATATTTGTGGTAGTAAGTTCTTTGGTTGCGCTATTTGCCTTGCTTCCAGCATAGCGACAAAAGCGGCTATGGCTTTCCCAAATTCAATCGCCATATTCTAGTTGAAGCCCATTTGGCCAAATTATTTTCAAAATAATATTCGCTGTAAGTTCAGTTTTACAAATTGTTTGGTTTATGGTTTTATTGTTATGTCACTGTTATATTTGTGATTTTATATTTTGATTTTTTCTTAAACTTGGGATTTTATTACATTGCTTTTATGGTATTGATATAGATAATTAACAAGCAGCATATCAGCAAGTAAAACACCCTTGCTTTATAGCATATGTCGGTGCCGCCCGCAGGGCCCTATTAATAACGCAGGACTTGAGAATATTGGTTCAGCCGGCCAAGCCTGCTTCACCCACGGGCACATGAGTGAATGCACCCAAGAACTTAGTTTTTCTAGAAATTGCAATTTTGTGAAATGCAAGCACTGAAATTATGAGTGTTTTTGACCAGTAAGCTACATTTCATAAACGCTTAAAAACTTCATTTTTTAATGCATGTTTTCGGAAGCATTCACAGATAATGCCAAAGAACTGTGCATGTAAGGAAAAGTATTTAAAATGTACCAAAGAATAAACTTGGCAAACAATTGTAGGTTGGTTAGGTCCAGTGGGATAATTGTTCAACTAAAATTGGAACATAATGTATGGAAATCAATTTTTGATCAGCCACTGCAAAGTAATTCTTAGTCCTAGATAATTAGAGTCACATATTGCTGGAAAGCAAATTTACTAAGCTTTTAAAAGACACTAATTGTTAGTGCCTTATCAAAACTTTTATGTTATAAACTTACCTGGTATTACTGAGCTTACCACTTTTTGGGAGGGGTAAAAAGTTACACTCTAGGTCTTAAAGTTAATTTTTTTATTTTTAAATATAAACTAAAGATACATATCAAATACTATCAAAATTGCCTTAAATAACCTTTAATTTGGTGAATAAAGTTTGAAAATCGGTTGAGAAATGAGGTCGCAAGTAAGTTTTTTAGTAAACTGAGTTTGTAAAAACGTTACGATTTTTTAAAAATATCATCATACAGTATTATGATCTCTGTTAGTGAAAGACTGTGTTAATCGTACCAGACGATATTAGGACATCATAGAGGGAGTTTTAAGCGTGCGAGAGAAAGAGCAAAGAAGCATGCTAAGAAAACTTAAATTGTTTGAATAAAAAATTGCTTGTTGTATTGTCAAATGAGCTTACATTGTTGTAGAGTTGATTTTATCAAAATCATCTTGTTAATATCACCTGAAAATGCGTTTAATCGCGTTTCTACGAAGAGGTTTTTGAGCAAATACAGATCACAAATCGTGCAATCAAGCATTGATTATGACGTTATCTTAGACCCCAAACGGACGAAATATTTTCTAAGGTGAGATAGGTTGGATGGTAGCTTTTGTTTGAGCACAAAATAGTTTTGCTCTCTTAAAAAATGTAAATTAAAAAAAAATATTATTGATTAAATGTCATGATGACGTCACGAACACCCTTCTGACACTCAGTCCTGGGTAGTGATCAATCGTGCCAAGCTAGATGTTTATACGTTCAATAGTATCGGAGGAGTTACAGCATACGTACGTACGTGCACACATAAAGACAAAATCGCGCTTTACATAAGTTATATATAGATGAATAACATCACTAGCTGATTTTTTCAGAAAATACTGTTTGATTAACAATTGAGTGATTAGTATATATTTATGATTAGTAATTTATGTAAAATGAAGTTGTTCCATGCTTGTTTGAAAAATGCTCTAGCATTACGTCAATATCTTTATTCAACACCAGTCAGGTCAGAAATGTTCCATTTCGCCAAGTTTTGCTGCAGCAAATACAGTGGCGTAGATTCACCAAAAAGGAGATTGCACCGTGTCTACAAAATGACCAGTTAGAGATCAACAAAAGCTTTTTAGACATCAGTTTAAGACGTTTTGTATAAGGATCACAAGTTCAAATTTTCGAACCCAAGCTACTTTGTTCAAAACGCAATTTTTTATTTTTTGCCAATGGGATCTTTAATCTCGATTCTTTTTAATTGTTCTAGGTATGATGACTGCATTACAGCAACAAGTGGTACAATGTTTAGATTATTCGTCCGTTTCTCTTCGTTGGGGAGCTCTGACAAACACGTGACCACCAAAGCGGTTCCATACGATACTTCGTTACATAAAACGAAGAACGAAGGCACTGAATTTGAGCTACCATCGGAAGCGGATGTTGTCGTGATTGGAGGTGGAAGTGTTGGATGCAGTACAGCGTATCATCTTGCCAAGATGGGAGTTAGTAAAGTGGTGCTGCTGGAAAAGCATAAATTAACGAGTGGAACGACGTGGCATACCGCAGGTTTGCAGTTCTTAATACTCTGTTCTGAACTTGCTATGTAGCCTATGCCATTAATTATTGTGGGGTCTTTCATTTAGTGTTAATAGTATTTGTTATGGGTTTTGCGAATATTTTCCATCTGATTATGGTTCTAAAGCTTATGTATGGGTTTTTAACACTTCGAAAGCTTAGCTTCCTGTACAATGTACAAACATAGTTTTCTTTTCAGTAGTGTGTTAGTCTACTGCTTGAACTTGAGAATAAACCTCACATGAAGGGCCTATAAACTAAAAACCGTCAATTTGATTGAAACTGTTCAGATGTTTTCTTGGGCTATGACCAGAGCTCGATTGTTAGTTATTACTAACAATGTCAGAAAGGAACAGCGCTGCTGTATCAGCTGGTAGTGGCTGGTGAAAGACCCATTTTTTAAAAATGGGGCCAATCAATTAAACGTGAATGACATGATAAAGAAATTGAAGGGTAAGTAAAATGTTTATTTTTCCTGAGACGGCAACCTTGATACAAATCTCATTTTTACTTCAAATCTACTTAATGTGTTATCAGCAGTTTTGTCATCGAACTGAGTAGTGCTTACACACCGTCAGTTATATATGAAAGGACTCAAAAAAAAACAAATCACTATTTTCAACATCAAAGATCTGTTTGCGTTGGGACTGCGAACTCACAAGTGGTAGCTATCTCCCTTCTATTTTCGTCTTTCTGATCCTGGTTCGATTGCTTATCGGTTAAGATACCGATTGCGATTTGAAATTGTTTTCACTTAAAGTTGGAAGTGAAGCACGAGAGTAAAATTATTTTAAATAAATACTGGTCGCAAAATCAGTTTTTCGTAAAGGAAGAGTCAGTTCCACTTAATATCGCCTTTACCCCTTTCAGCTTGCTTTCTAAATGACCTTTGGACCCCTTTCCAGCTTTCCAATCGAATAAGTCGATGTTTTTGTCTATTAAAGACAGACTTGGTTTTGCTGAAAATAAAACAAATTTTATTTTCAGGGGATTCATTATTTCTTTATTTGCTATTTCATCATTAATAGGCCTGTATAAACGTATAGCAACATCAATCTGTATATGATCCTACAATACAACCACATGTATTTTGCCCATTGAGTAAGATATAAAACAACTCCAGTTGTATTAATTTGCGCATTTTTGTTTGTATACTAATCCAACGTTCGCTGCTACAGCCGTCTCTAAACGCACGATTTAGTAATTATGAGGCGAATAAAAAGATAATGCTGTCACAATCTATGGGAAGGCAATCAAACACGTTTTCGAAAACGCTGTAATATGATTGTAAAGAACTTCATGCATTGATTTTGCTTTCATATGTTATTTCCAATTTTTGTTGGACTGCTTGCAATGGTGATTGATAGTGCACTTGATTGTGGCAAACATCGTTCTCGCTTACAAACAGTTCCAGGTCCTATATTAACCGCCTGCTCATTTTATTTTTTCTGTTTAAGGCACGTGAATAGGCTTCCGCTGACATTTTTCGTTTGCTTTCAAGGTCTTTTATGGAGGCTTGTGCCGCACGACTTCGAGATGGAGATAACTGAGCACACGAGGAGGCTGATGACCGGAGTGCTGAAGGAGGAAAGTGGATTTGAAACGGGATGGGTGCAGACCGGAGGTCTTTTTACAGCGTATACAAAGCAGAGGATGGATGCCTACAGAGCAATGACCACTGTTTGTCCCTAAAAATAGAATCATGCTGTGACGTTCTTACTAGAGTTTCAAGCGTTTTCTTAATTTTATCTTCATATTGCTTTTCATTCTGCATGACAGCTTAAATGTCCTTTTCATTTTTTATTTTTTTTTTGCACTTTCAACTTTATACTAGTTGCTGTTTTTCACATTCATTTTTTCTCTGCTATTTCTTTCATAGCTTTTTTCTTCAATTGCTTATCTACATATTTTTTTGATCCGGAATCTACTTTCTCGCTTACTAACCATGCCCAAAAAGCACGCACAATTTCTTCAGGTTAGTTTTATGGATTTTCTTTTTAAATCTTCCATCAGGTATTGCCTTTACCTCGCAAAAGCACCACTGGTATACATAATGCATTTTCGGGGAGAATCTAAGATTTACTCCGTATCTGTTGCTTGTATAATAATAGGTTTTGTAAACCTTTTTTTAGAAACTCTTGGAACTTGATATTCCACAATGATCTTTTCTATTAAGGAGAAGAAAATGAAAAAAAAATCAACGTAACAATACCGAAATACTTTTGGAGTTTCCAGCGTTGACTTAGGCCCCTCATGCTACTGCCTCTGATGAGCTGCTAAATAGCATTAAAAGGAAATGTTCACCTGATATAATGTGATGTAGAGTCATGTCAGTTTACTTCGCATTTTAACACGGTGTTTAGCGATGAATTTGTTGGAAGCTGTTATTGCTATTGTTTCTACAGACAAACTTAAAACACAAAATTGCGGCTAGCAGCATACAAAATATTGCAGCAACTTTTTTCCTAAAAAAGTAAATTAACGGCTTTGATTTAGCATCGGCACACGTTTTCTAGCTGGAATTTCTAGACATTTTTTTTCATGGTGATATTGATTGAAATTCTTCTTCCAAAAATTTTCATGGAAGTGTTTGTTGAAGAAAGCAAATTTTACCATCGAAACCAGAAAGTCTGTAAAATGATTTTTACATTTGTTTAGCTCAGCGATCTCCAAAGTACGTCCCGCCGAGCTCTCTTCATAGTTATAAAACAAACGCATTACCTTTTAGCAATAAGCGCGCGCTCGATCGAGTAGCGTGAGAATATTGCTCACGATGTCGAAGAGTGAATTAACCAGTCTTTATTCCAAATCGAGCTGGTAATCTTTTTTTTGGAAATTACTACAATTTCCAAAAGCTGAAATAACCTATCTACTCCAAATTAGAATAAACAACTTAGAATCTTGGCCTCGAAGCTTTAAAAATTCAGTAGAGTTCCCTTCCGTTAGAAAACCTCTGATTTCGCTAAACATGTTTTGCCATGGAAATGTCCTTCAATTAAATACTAGCTTTTAAAAAACATACGCAAAACTAGTCGATTACATCTTAATCGTGCAGTTCTTGAAGCACAAAAATCCGCTATTCCTCTAAAGAGGGTCAAAAGAGCGGCAGGCCTAGAAGTGTTCTCTACTCTTCCTAATCTTTAACTGCATCTGCTAACATGCCAAGCTTTGTATTTCAAACTTATGATTATGCACGACCTCATCTTATGTTGATGTCTGTGTGCAGCTTGGAAAGTTTTTCGGCATCGAGTCTCATGTTCTGACTCCAGCTGAGATCACAGACGTGCACCCTCTGCTGGACGTTTCGAAGCTCGTAGGAGCATGCTATAGTCCGCTAGATGGTACTATGGATCCTGCAGGGACGTGTCTGACGTATACAAGAGCGGCGTCAAAATATGGTGCAAAAGTAATCCAGTAGTTAGTTCTTCGTTGTTTTAAGCTTTTATTTTATAAAACAGTTTAATAAATAATGGTGAATTGATGGAAATTACACAAATGTTTCTATTTTTTTCATTTGTCGAACAGAAAATAAATTAACTTTTGTCATTGCAAGAAAATTCCAAGATTTTTACTCTTCTGAGGCCGATGTTGTCGCATTGGGCTTTTACAAGTTAGATTCTTAGTACAATGACGTCAAGCGCACAAAAATCGATCAGGTTTGCTCGAAAGCGTTTATGTTTTACTTGAAGCTTAAAATTGCTTTCAATATATTTACCTCACGTCACTAATGGCTTCAGAGGATTTGCACGGCACTTTACAAGAATGATCCTGAAAAATTAGACCGCACGATTTCGTATTATGGTTGCTATGAAATCAGGGCAGCCACTTGATATGTTGTCTGTGTGTAACTGGCACCTCAATGACGATTTCGAAACCCTTTTTCGTTTATGTATTTACCGTGAACGAGTTTTAACGGGTAACTTCAATCATTGTAGCTGGTATGTCTAGCTGTCATTATAATGTAAAAGACCATATATTGCATTGCATTATAAGCAGATTCACGCAACACCGAAATAAGATTTATATTCATCTGATGATCTTCAGCCGAAACATCTACAGCATGAATAAGGCCACAGTGCTATGTAATGTGTGATCTCACATTGTTCGTATATAGCTTTGAAAAGTTAGGCACCACTAACAAATTGTAGTACTAATTATTGAATATTGTCTCAATCTACAAATGTTTCGAGTTTTTGATTTTTTGTTCTTAGTTTTCCACTTCATTTACAAAAGGTTTTAATGGGCTACTGATATTTTACTTTGACCTCTTTTTTTATTTCGACGTGTTTGTGATATTTTAGATCTTGGAGGACCATGATGTCCTTGGAATTACCACTAAGGAGGACTCGATGGGGGTAAGAAGGATTGAATCAGTAGAAACAAATCGAGGATCGATACTCACGAAAAACGTGGTGAATTGTTCCGGGGTATGGGCTCCCTACGTAGGAAAGGTGAGTATGTGATCTGCTGGGAATTGGTGCTAAACTTGAAGGCTTGTTTTCAGTAGAATTTATTGTAAAATAGGGCAGAATTTTTCAAATAATTTTCACTGATGTTGGAGGGTGGCACATATTGCAGGCAGCGAAATCCAATCGGTGGGCAGCTATCTTTGTACCGCAAGTACTTCAACGCGATGTCAAATATTTCTTCATGTACTACAATCCATGAGAGTTTCTTTCGACAACACAATCACTTTATCGCAGTCTTGAGGGTGTTTAATCTATTTTAAGATTTCATTTTATTTAAAAAACCGATTTTCTTCGCATATTTACAATTCTCTCTCTAGCCTAATCAATCCAGGTGTGCTTGCTTAATTGCGATCAGCGATGGTATTTATACGGTTCGAATGAAGCAAGTACACAGAGTTCCGCCTCAAACATTATATGAAAACAAAATAATCCCCTAACTCACTATTCGTACTCACTTATCAGCAACTTTTGCAAAAATATCTAGCGGCTGAAATAGCTACTGAAATTTCAAATCAATAGACATTTGTTGGCTACCTGAACTTTTCTATTTGACTTTGTTAAGTCACATTTTTAAGTTAAAACTTTTTTATCGCAACATCTACATATTTCTGTTATTTACTAGTTAAAGCAACTACTACGAGGGTTGGCCTAGTCAAACCTTTTCTCACTATGCTTTTTGCAGCAACTACATAATTTTCTGTTTTGGATTACAAATTGTTCGCATCTTTTTTCCAATCGCGATCACATTACAACGTTCGGCCCATATAGTCGAAAGTTGTGGCATCACACATGTAGTAAATTTAACATGCTGAGTTTCAAGATAGAGCTCAGAAAGTTGCTCAATCTCCCCTCCATTGGAAAGACCACCACTGATTAGGATGATGGAGTGGTGTTGAACATCTTAATTCACATTGCACACTCACCTGAACAAAAAAGAAAATTATCTCTGGTTTCACGCCATTATAGCAGCTTGCGTTTGTGTCCCTATTTGGTCGATTTCAATACTAATTCTGTTCAAAAGCTGAAAGAAAAACAGAGCATAAGCTTTTTTACCTTCAAAATTAAAAAAAATATCGTGTATAAGTTTTTGAAGAGTACTATGTAGTCTAGAAAAAGATCTGGAAGCTTAGAATATTGTAAAAAAACTCATTAAAGCCAAGTGATTGCTAACTTTTATAAACCGATTCTAATCAATTTTTTTTACCTTGAATTAAAGTAAATCCTAAAACCCAATCGGTGTTAAAGTGACATCAATCATTTTTTCACTACTATTTCCCATTTTTGAATTGTTTCCAAATATAGATCGATTAATCACCAACGCAATGATTGTTGATTGGTTGAGTGAGTTATTTTATTAGTATTGCTTGAATTTACTTATGTCATTTTTTTTTAGATGGTTGGATTGATAGTTCCGCAACTCACTTACCGACATGCTTATGTTGTAACGGAGCCGATTCCCGGAATAAAAAAGACTCCTAACGTAAGGGATCATGACGGATCAGTCTACCTCAAGCGGCAAGGAGACTCCCTTCAAATCGGCGGATATGAACCGAATCCTATTTTGTGTGAAAAGGTGAAGAATTTTGAAGAGCATTCTACTCATTTTGTGTGCGAATGTTCTGCGGCTCTCAGGCCAGCATACTTTGAAGGCCAGCATACTTTGAAGGCCTTCATGCGCTCCATGGCAACCACTTGTGCATGGAAAGAACGAGACTGTTAATGTAGGATAGCACACATTATTTAAATTATTACCCAATTTATTTTGCCGTCTTTAAGAAAAGGCTTGATGCAACAGTTGAATTAACTTTGTCTTAAACACTTAAAAAGTTGTCTTTTGGCGCACTATGCTTCAAGATTTGCGAGGCCTGTATTTGCTCTAGCTAAGCTGAAGGAAAATGTCATTAAGTTAAAATCTATAGCTTTGACTTTGATGTAATAACGGTTATACTTTTGCGAGATGATACAGGAGATAAGAGTGTGTTGTAGAGTCACCAGCAAATTCTTCAATGTTATTCTGCAAAACTTTGTTTATTGTAAGATAATATATGTAAGAAAATATTCCATTTTGCTAATTGCATTTCTATAAGTAACTTAAACTGTAGGGCCTACAAAAGGATGCAACATCAATGATTATTAGTCGTACTGTATTTGCGAGTTAGGTTGAAAAAGATTTTTCGTTTGGCTTGTACGACTTGGATTGGGACGTATTTGGTCGCCATATTGAAATCGCATGCGACGTTGTTCCTGCTATTGGAGAAACTGGAATAAGGTCGACAGTGTGTGGACCGGGTAAGATGGTTCTTTCCCTTGTACGGAAAAAGGTCACATTAGTAGTGTATTTAAGAAGAGAGATAATATCACCTCTATTAGAATCTTGAAGTTTAGCTCTTATTGTAAACCTTTCAATTGAAAAAAGTAAAAAATAATTGGTGGCTGAATCGAATTATCATGTTTCATCGCGCTTAGTCGTTGTGAAGTTTTCGTAAGCTTCTCCATACCGTAAGCTTGGTTCCAAATATAACCAGCTTGATTTTATTTTTTATTGAAGTTTATTAGACATCTTGCTAATATTGCTTTCCAAAATCAATTGCTTGTAGAAATTTTTTCTAATAAAATTTTTTAGAATCTTTCACCCCTGATCGTGCCCCTATATTGGGAGAATCCCCCCAGCTACGTGGATTTTTCTTCGGAAGCGGATTTAACAGCGGAGGCATGATGTTGGGGGGAGGAGCTGGTCGAGAGATCGCGAACTGGGTGGTGAAGGGTAAATCAGACTTGGACTTGTTCGCTTGGGACGTGAGGTATGCGATGCCACTTAGGTTGGCAAGCAACATTTAAATCACTGGCTGAACACAATAACCACCTTAAATCAGAAGACGTGAGCTTGATCCTCTCGTTGGTGCTTCATGCTCATGCTCTTGAAAAAGCGCTTGACAGCAATTTCCCTGCTTGGTTGCAGAGTTTGCGTCTGCTTGCAGTGTTCGTAACTCCGAAGCAGGTTGTTTTACGAATGATTGTGAAAGCGTTTCAGTGAAAGATTGATAAAGGATGGATCAACCTGGCTTTCAGGTAAATTGACAGAACCCAGAAAAGATCCCTGAATTTCAAACTGCTATTCGGTAAACACAATGCGATTTAGCAGAATAGGTCAAAGCAGGAAAATAGAATAAGCCAACCTTTGTTGCAGGCGTTTTCCTTCATCGATGGTAAAAAACAAGACCTGGCTGAACGAGAAATCACACGAAGCGTACGCGAAGCACTACAGCATTGCTTTCCACCATGATCAACCCCTGGCTGCTCGGAACTCTAGGAAAGATGCTCTGCATCAGGTTAATGCTCGTATACTGTATATATTGTCTTTTTTCAGTTACACTTTATAGTTAGCCAACATTGTAAACCTACTTTTGACGCATTTTTTATCGTCGGGATATCGAAAAATCTTTTGTCCGCACACTGAACAACTTTTGTTTAGATTTGCTTCAGAGTTTCCTACACTGCCGCAATTGTTTATAGGTTGTCTTCAAAAATAAAATGAATTTGCATGCTTGCTTGCTTTTGCTGCGGTTCCTGTGATTATTTTTGAGTGTAGCGTTTACTCGTGTTTGGTGAGAGGAATCTGATTTAATTCCAAATTGCCCATCATGGCCGGTTTCAATCCATTCTAGATTTTCCACACTTTTGTAATACATTTCTTTTTATTTTGAAACAATCACTGAAATGCTCGTTTTGCTTGATTTTCAAATAGGAAAACAAAATCACTTAAATTGGGTGTATTGTATTCTTGCAAACAAAACTGGGAAAGTTCTCAGGAATTTTTATCTAACTTCAAGTTTTTCGAAAGAAAGTTCATGTTCATAGAAATGCATAACCTGTAGCTCTTCACCTCACCTTCCGTCAAAGTATTTCTTCAATGTCACTGCTTTCTAGGTTTTTGTGAATGATATTTTTACGCCTTAACGTCATTATTCAGCGACTTCTGAATCGGGGATGTTACTTTGAAGAAAAACATGGTTGGGAGAGGCCTGGATACTTTATTCATGAATCCAGTTCCATCGAAGCGAGAGAATACGATTATTACGGTTACTATGGCAACGAGAAGCACGTAAACTACCCGTACAGAGACAGACTCGAAGTTGATTACTCGTTTGATTATCCGGGAGACACGCATAAACTGGTAATGACAGTAGATTTACTAAAGACTCGCAAACAAATTGAAACTACTGTATAAGTTTTTAGGCATTTTTTAAGGTTCTCAAACATTTTTAGATCAGTAACTTGCCCCCTTCCCTGCAAACAACTATTTTCTTTGCCGCAATTCGTGATGCCATGGTAGTGGAATTTTCTTTTTCTGTAAAAGAGGCTGTGTTACAGCATTTCAATCATGTTCACGTCGCATACTAAACCAAGCAAAAAAACAGAGTAATAAATGCACTAACCTCAAATTTAGTTATTTATTGCAAAATTCCTCTGCGTCTTGACTTCAACTTTGAGCTAGAATTTGTTGACTATCTTCTCAGCTTTTTGTTTCGTAGTGTGTGAGCGTTTAATAATCTTTAGTTCAGGGGCTAAACTGTATGCTTTGTGCATTCGTTCCAAAACTACTGCCACCAAGCTGGAAACTAGTAGGTATGTGTCATTTCTAAGAACACAAAAACCCAGATTGTTTATGCGTAATGCCGGCCTCTGTGCAGCGAGTTCAGTGTCTCACTGCACTTGCCTGTTCTAGTGGACACAATTGCTTCTTACCCCTGCATAAATAATCAAGCTAACATAACGTACATATGCATTTCAGATCGGCAAGGAATCCCTCACTTGCCGTCTTTCTGCTTGCTTGTTCAATTCCAGCTACATGGGCAAGTTGTTTCTCACTGGCCCAGATGCTACGTCGGCAGCACGTCATTTGTTTTCGCGTGACGTCACCAGCAATAAGAAGGTGCGACCATGCACTTACACGCTGATGTTGAATGAGAGGGGTGGAATCGAGTCGGATTTGATTGTGGCGAAATTGAACGATAAAAGTGGCAGTGAGTGAATCCCGGAAACTAGAAACTTTGTTTTTTAAAATTAAGTTTGTGTGCTCGGCACAAAACTAGTGGCTCCTTACAGCAAATTGCATTCCCCACTGACAAGACGGTGTCTTTAAGAAAGATATTTTTGGGCAATTTCAAACAAGTTTGATTTCAGAACTTAGTGCCATATGCCTTTATATTTCGGCGGCAACGTTAATAAAATCAGCCTTCGGAGTGGCTTGATCCAACCGAAGAAAAGCTTTGAAATGCCTGATAGAAAAACGGTTGCTCCTTTAACACCAAGGCTATTAACTTGTGCATCGTTTACAATTCTTCCAGACACTGAATATTACATGACAGTTGGCGGCGTTACTACTGAATATTGCAAAGGCCATCTCAGTGACCATTTAAGTGCACTTGACTTCAAGTGCAATGTGGAGGATCGCACAGAAGATATGGCCATATTGAGTTTGCAAGGGCCGAAAAGGTGAAACAACTTGAGTCTTGTGTTTTGTTGGCTTGCTCAGTGAAAAACTTGCACGTACATGTAAATTCATGCATGTTGCTAAGGGGTCACACAGAAATTTTTTTTCAATCAATTTAATGATCGAACTTGTGTGACCTGGATATTGCGTAAGGCCTCTGACTTGCATCGACTACTCTGGCATTTCACAACACGCGACCAGTACATACTAGTTGTGTGTCGCTATATCGAGTATTGGTAGCTAGGTATATATTGTAACATTAGATTTTAATTGGATTCAGATTCTTAAAGTTTTATCCATTATCTTTGCATTTTTATAGAATATACCAAATATAAAATAGATCATATTTTATCAAAATAACGCAATCATTTTTGTTTGCCATAGCAGTGTTCAACACTAGTGTATAGAATAAAATATTGTATCACCGGATCACAGAAAACTTACTATCATGAATAAGACAGGCTATGTTCTTATATGTTTCGGTGTTGCTTGTACTGCTTAAACAGCGTTTTTCTGCCACAAGCATGTAACCAAAGAAGAAAATTTTCTTAAGTACTTTCCCATTGTCGCAACAAAGTGGTAATTTTTATGAAATTATAATCATGCCACACAAGCCAAAGTCAACCACACTAGCTACGCTGCCAAAATCACTAATAATTGGTTTAACTTGGAGAATAATTTTTTATTTTACAGCCGCGAGATATTGAACAACGTGTTGCCAAATTGTGATATTATGAAACTCAAGTTTGGCCGCTGGATGTCAGTAAAGATCGCAGGATTGCGGGCCATAATCATGAGGTTATTTACCAATGCAAATTGTATTGCCATTTTTACTTTTTCCCTACATCCTTCTTCTGCGTTGCTACAGTTTTGGCAGGTCTAGGAAATAGCTTTTAAGGACCAGAAATCGGATAGGTATATTTGGTTCATGGGATTTTTTATTGAGGTTCATTTACACATGCAGACTCTGCTCCGTTTGCATGTCTTTAGTCAGATTGAGTCAACGCGACTTACACACTGCTCGATCCCACTACCTATCCTCCTCATAAAAACGGAAAAATCCTGTTAAGTGTTTTTCTCAACGACACAACAAGCAAAATCACCGGCATATTCTCTTTACTATCCCGTTGGGTTTTAACTATCTCTCCTACTCCTTGGAATAGACTTGCGGAATGAAACGGTTGTATACCGATCCACTTTGCAAATCTGCTCCTGGTTGGGCTGGGAGAAAGCAGCAGTCTATTTCCAACGCAGTCATTGAACGCAATGATAACTTGGTAGCTCACTATCAACAAGGCCGACTACCGTTGGTGGGCGCCAAACATAGCTTTTTATGACGAGCTGGGTGAGTAGTATTTCTATTTTAACCCGATGAAGAGCAGGAGGCGCTATCCACTTCCTGCTGAGCCTCCAGCAGGGAGGCTGTGAATACTATTGTTAAAATTTTCTGTATGAATTAAGAAGGGAATTGAACCAAGATCTAGTGGTGTGTACTGCAAAACGGACGCTCTAACCACTACACCACAGCGCTGGATACTATGGAGGTGGTCTGAACTGAAAAGCGGAAGCTGCACTTATAATTCAGCTTTAAAACAAATTTTTGTTGCGCCAAAACTTTAGTTTGGTGACGCTCCCATCAGGGGCTGTTTGCGTTAATAGCTTTTTTCTAAGCTTTGTTGAAGTTCTGTGCCACCGACCAGTCACGTGAAACCTCTTTTACTATAATTTCAAGCAAAAAAGTTAAATTGGAAGGAATTATTATTTTTTCTTCTGATCAGAAGATTGATGTACTTGTAAACACCAAATAATGATTTGTGTGTACGTGGCAGTTTATTAGAAAACGACCACTTCCACAGGCTGGTCATTTTCATGCACGACCATTCTGAGGAAGGAATTGTGCAACAAAAGCAAGATGATCACAGGGTGAGCTGCGCCTTTTCCAGCTGCTTTTTAGTTGACTAATTGTCGCAGCATCGTGGCCGATTGGGTTGGCAAGCAATGGTTTTTGCGTTCAAACCTCACGATGGCTTCGATACTGTGCACGTGGCAAAAGCGCTGGGCGGCAGTTTCCTCTGCTTAGTTGCCGGTTTGTAGAAATGTGCAGTGTCTAGTACTGTTAATTCCAAAGAGGGTCCGAGCACAACGTTAATGTAGCTGCAACGGACAAGAAGTTTTTCGTGACCCGAGGATGAAAATTGGTGTCGCAGGTTAAAACTCTACATAGTGTGGCGTGAAACCGATAAATGTGGGATCACAGAATTTTTGCTAAATATTTGTCATTTTAGGATTTCATTTGTTGGCGAAATCGGATACGAACTTCACGTGGCAAGTAATGATGCTGTTCGCATCTATGACGTCATAACGGAGGAAGCGGAAAAGTTCGGAGCCTGCGATGCTGGGTACCGGAGCTTGGCATGTCTCAGCACGGAGATAGGTAAGAAATCATTCGCAAGATTCCAGAAGAGAGCGTGAGCAATGGTTTGTTGCGATAAGATTAAAATCGTGGAGCTGCGACAGCATTGCAACAAAAAGCTGTGTTTACGTAAAGTAAGTTCTCCTATTTATCGTTCACTTTTGCAGCACAGTGACGCTATGTGATGATGTGGATCATTGCTCCTTCTTTTCTCTTGAATGAAGACGCGATGTTAAACAAAACATCCTTACCTCGCACTGAAAACTCAAACTTCTTCTTGCGTATGAGTTCCTGTCATGAGCATAAAAATGAGACTTATTCACAATTCTTAGTAAAAAAATGAAGCCAAAATGCTGGTAAACATTTTATTGAAACGTTTCGTTTTTACACAAAAAGTGTCATCAGTTAAACAAAAGTTACCTAATTCTAGGTTAAGACGGTCTGTCTTTAGTGTAAAAGTGAAATGCTTAATAAAATGTTTACCAGCATTTTGGCTTTATTCATTTTACTAAGCTCCTGTTACGTTTGCGGTCTTTCGTCAAACTGGTCAACTTGGCTGAAGTTGATGAATGGTGGTCTAAAAAGTGATCTTGTTTATAACACGTTGTAGGATTTCATCACTGGGGACACAGCATTCGTCCGGATGATACTCCTTCGGAAGCTCGTCTTCTGCACATGTGTGACAAGAACAGGGAGTACCTAGGAGCAGATGCTGTAAAGAGGATGAAGCTGCAAGATCCGGTAAAAGTTCTAGTGTGCTTCACAATTGAGGGGTGAGTTGGATATGTCATGATCTATAAAGTATGATATTAGGGTGAACAATACCTTCTGTTCGCCTTCCATTGTTTGGATTTTTAGAAATTAGTTAAATTTGTCCCATTATCCATCCAAGTAATATAAAAAATATTTACTCATCCCCATACTAAAACTTTAGATAACCTTGTTAGAAGTTTACGATCTGTATTTATATTATTGACAGCCCTGTTCAATTATTCGGTCATGAATTAATATGGCGGAATGGTCATGTGGTTGGATATACGAGGAACGCGGTCCATTCATTCGCAATGAACAATGAGATCGCTTTCGGGTGAGGAATTTGGAAGTACTGTATTTGCAAGCACTGATAGCTCGTTGTACTAACTTCAAGGAGAGAATGAGTTGAGTGGTCTTGTGGAACCTAGTTGTTTTGCCTTTTCTAAAGTCCTAATTTTCTGGTGTTTGTGGTAGTTTTGAAAGTGGTTTTAAATCATCTTCAACACTTTTATTTCTTGAGAAATTACTTCAAGTTTTTATTGCACATACTAGATGATATTATGTTCTTTTTTAATGATAGCAAGTCAACACAAGGAATGTTTTTGTAGGAATATTTTTTTTCTTTTTTATCTGAAGCAATTTATCGATCAACGACTCTTCCACTTTATACGTGGGATTTAGATCAGACGGATTGAAATTAGAGTCATCAAAATCCCGGTATGGTTTAGACTCTTATACTGCCAAGCCCCGGCTCAGACACCTAAGCTCAAATTAAAGATGAATGCTCATTCTGTTTCTCTTTTGCTGTGGTGTTGGTATAGACAACTTATTCTTTTTTCAGTTACATTTATTCCGGAACTTCAATACCAAACCTAAGCGATGACGTCATATTAAAAGGGGATTATCAAGTTGAACGGATGGGGGTAAAATATGACGCAAACGTCCATTTGAGCAGCCCCTTCGACCCCACTTTTCATCGAATGATGGGCGAATGTACCAGCGCCGAACAAGAGGAATTGCAATCCAAACTAGATGCGTTGTGATGAAATCATACCTACTCTTTGTTAACAGCAACAAGTTTAATGAAACTGATGAAAGTTGCATTGCCGAAGGAAATTGAAAATTTATTCACCCGAGCCAAACAACAGCATATAGTAGTAGTAGTAGTAATAGCTCGCTCACTTTTTATTCGGTTTTGTTCCAATAACGGAGTTAACAGAATTCGTCCCTTTCCTTCCACAATTGTTTGCATTCAGTTTCGCCACATCGATCGATTCAGGGTATCCTCTGCTTTTGGACGAATTTTTTCTGTCTCTTCTTCCCCTTGCTTTTTCCAGGTGTTCTTTAATCATCCTCACTTTCTCTTTCCACTCACTTCAAGATCTAGGGCAACTCTCAAGACACTCTCACTTCCCAGCACATGTTCTCATCATCTAAAGCTGTTTGCTTTTGCCAACCCATCTACGGTTTGCATGAGTTGATCAATTTAAGGAATACTGTTTTTCCAAATTAGTGTTATAAACATTCGATGTATTTGAATCATTCAATCGGCACTCCTTATCTCTCCCTGCTATATCACTTATAACATCTCATTGTTTTAATATGGGTTGTGCTTGCTGTAGTGTCACAATTATGTGGATGCATTGTTTGCTGTTGGTGTAAGCATTGTAGGAATTCTCACGTGAACTTGATGTTTCGATGATTTCTTACCTAGGAGCACCTCTTAAATATTTCAAAAACTTCAAACCAAAGTCCAGTATTGCAAGATACGCATACCCTGTTCAGACCAACATGTTAATCTCTATTCTTGCTCCTCAGCTCATTTATGTGGTTGCTGATTACTAAAAAACAGCAGAAATTGTTTGCGTTTACTTTTTGTTTTTCAAATAAGGTAGGCCTGTCATCAGTAAGCTTTGCACAGTCTCTCCGAAACAAAATCAGCGAAGCAGCAATAGTTCTGCATTGAATCAGTCGAGTCGGTAGATGCGGCTGGATAGTGTAAAGTAAGCACAGTATTCGACAGCCTATGTTATTTCGGTTTCAAATGGCAGTCCATATTTTGTTTGTTGACTTGTGTTGCTGCAATATTGCGTTTCTAATTGATTACCGGTACTGTTGCCTTTTTTCCTTGAATTGACGCAGATACTTTCAAATGAAATAAAAGTTAATTCGTTGTTATCAAACTGTTTTTAGTCACTGAGATTTAATGACGTCATCAGAATAACAAAAATCAACAAAAAGATCAATAAAGTCAGCACTAGGAAACAGTTAAAGCATTGTACTTTCGAATTACCGTTAGAAGGTAGTTTTTCAACTCAATCAACACTTGCATTATCATCAGTGGCGTAGGGGGGTGGGCTTCTATGCACGAGCCCTCCCTCCTCAGATTCTCATAAAAACGTAAATTATCATATTTAGTTATTGTAAAGGTCTTCACGGCGACTATCACCTGAAATTTGTAAAAAAAGCATTTTCGCGTCCCCCCCTCAACGAATTTCTGCGTACACTCCTGATTATCATTATACCGACAAAAGATCTAAAACAATTTTGAAGAAACTTTAGCGCAGCCATGCTGAGACGGTAGTTACGAAATTACAAGGAACTTCAGCTTCGTTTCCAAAATGTGAGCAATTGATGCCATTTTCGCATTCCTTTAAAAACTATCAACTGACGTTCTCGCTCGGTTTGCAAACATTCTTATGAATCGTTGCTGGTATTGCGCAAATCCGTTGGTACCTATGGCAAGTTTACGGATAGTTTCTTTCGCCCAGTGGTTCAGTGGACAAATGAAACTGTCCTGTCACTTAACAAAATATTCATGCGACTTGATGACACACAAAAAATATTAAATAAAATAGCAAAACTACAATAACGAGGTAAAAAGAGCGAGTTCATATCTTACGGTTTTTGGGGGTTGGTCGGTAGCAGATCAGAGGAAGAATGAGAGTGTGAAGCGAACGACTATTATACGACTTGAAAGTTACATATTGAGAAGAATAACGAAAAAAAAAATTCAAATTGGTTTGAGGAGTTTTTCAAATTCGCCTCAAGATGATGGAGGTCGGCATCGACGCTTGTCTCATCCCACGTTCGTCGTCGCCAATGTAGGCTAGTGTTTGATAACAATCAACTCCATTGCGTTGTTTATCATTATTTTCATGTATCTGCAACAAAATAACAAGTTAGCGTTGACATGTTAGCTTTGAATTCAAGAGGGAGTAAGTTCAGCTCTTTGATGAGCATCATTTTGTTAAGATCATTTAAACAAAGTTGGTAATTTCCTTAAGTTGTCGCATGAAAAACAGCTTGAAATTCAACTTATTCGATAAACAAAGCATTGATTACACATGGCATTAACTCAATCAATAAGTTGCTACGAGAATGGAAGCAAATTTATATTAAAAATAATGTTAAAGAAGTAACTCTCCCTTTCAAATTGGCGGAAACAGTACTTTGTGAGAATATTGCTCTTTCGGATCCCAATTATCTTTTTTTAACAAGTCACTGTTGAATCCCTCTGAAAAAGTTCCTTAATTGAGCTTTAATAAAAGAAACCAATTTCTTGCTCAGCTAAACAAAATTGGCTTTGCTGGTGAGTAGTTCACCCATACGGCCTGCTATCAAACTAATTACATTACTGGGCTATTCGGGCGCAAATAGTGGAAATCCAAACATGCTCCGCATAGCACAATGACCACACGGCTTAAAACGCTAACATTCAACTTTTGTTACCTTTGCAAGAATATTCCATATCGGAGAAAAAAACCATTTCTTGTGAAAATATGAATAATCCCAATCGTCCGCCTGGATAAGTGGAATCATAAATTGCTCCTGAATCTACCAACAGCTCCTTTCCATCATACATGGTCACTCTGGGAAAGAATAAAACCATTTATGATAGATATTCAGATAAAAATTTAAGATCATAAGTGTAAATATAGTTTATATATAACGCAGCTGTTCACATGTGCTAGGGGGAGAATTAGAAGGGAGGAATCATGACTCTCAAAATACTTGCTGAGTTTATGCTTTTGTAAAGCAAAGAAGTCTTTATCGTAAGCGAAATATTATCGAAAAGGTTTTTTGCTATTCTTTAAAGATCAAATGTTGAAAAAATAGAAGTTATAAAATATTTTGCACAACGTGCCAAACTTAAGTCTACCCAAAGAAAACGTAGTTTCCTTTTAAATACCATAAAATTTTGACAACTGTCTATAACAAACAACAATTTATAAACAAATTTACCTTATAAAACCGGTTTTGGGCCTATGCTGTAGTGTCCAACGGTAAGCACGAAAATCTTTCCAACCTTGGAGGTTTGGGTCGTGCCAAAGCGTGCGCGCCTGTGTGAAAATAACAACCCATTAGTTGTTGCTGGTTTGTAACATTTTTTTCTACAAACGAAAAAATTTAAGCATTTGTAGCTGACGCAGAATCATTTGATTACACTCGCTTTGAAATTGTCAGTGCTTACAGCACAATTCATTTCTAAATAAGGAAAGATTGACAGAATCACAAAAAAATTTTTAATTTCGAATAACGCAATGTATTCCCTTTTTAAATTGATGTTTTGCAAGCATCTAACCAAGATCGTATTTGAAGCATGATTAATCTACAAGCTCGTCCATCTTAACATTATTTTTGTGATGGCAGCAGTCTGAGAGAGATTACTTTAAAACGTGTTATAGTCAACTTATCCTGATTTAATTATTTGCCGTATTTTCTTTATAACTAACCATCAATAGTCTATGGTGTGGTTATAAGAACTAGGCTTAGTCAGGTTTATTTCTTGTGGTCAAATTGTAATGTTTGTGATATTTTATCTTCACATTATTTCGGTTTATCTTTTAATAACACAACTTTACACTATCAAACATCCAATCATTGAGATTATCTTCAGATAAAAAGGTGCATAATTACAAAAAACTTTAATATAAAACGTATAAATGTAACGCTAATCATTTCAATAGTTTCGCAACACGCCAATGCAGACAGAAACTCGTTCACAATATTATAGAAAACCGCAATGACTGCCGAACGAGAAGGATGCGATGTTTACTGCTAAGGATGTGACAAAAAGTCTCAGAAGGGATATTGGACATAGAATGACAATTGTCAAAGTTTTGTTCCACTGCAGATTACAAATTGTAGAGAGAGGTAGTGCTCTTCCGTTTCTCTTGCAAAATTCACCAAGTTTCATCACAAAATATTGCGAAGAGGAGAACCCAATCTTAAGCGTGAGCAGGAAATATCTTCTAGCCTCATTTAATAAGGTTTGCGGCCGGAATCTGGAAAGTCGCTTCTTGCTGCACCTCCATCCCAAGGGAGAGGAAGGGTAAACCAACAACAGCAAAAATTAAGCAAATAGCGCTGTAATTTTTTCCACCGACTGATAAAGACAAAGTTCAAAGATATCAGTTCAAAGCGATTATAAGGATTGAAATCTCGCCCTGAGCACTGCTTTTCTACTGAAGCTTGGCGTATTTGCCAAGCGAGACGTGAACTAAAGAGCTTGTTCACGTTGCTTGCTTTATTTACTGTTTTACATCGAAAAAACACTTTTTTTTTCTTACAGTTTCCACAATACCTGCTCCATAACAAATCTTATAAGTTATGCTGTACAGTAGAGTACAATCACTTAAAATAAAAGATCTTCGGAAATAATAAGGTTGTATGATACAAGATTGAACACACGGAATAAGCTGATTTATTAGTGGTTTTGGGTTTCTGAACCAAAATCGACAACTTACTTGTCCGGGCGTATCTCCGGTTTTCCACAGCGCATTACGCAAAGCTTCACCAGGTCCAGTGGTGGAATTGACCACCTAAAATAATGACATGTTAGCCTACAAGTTTTTCTTGAGAAATAAAGTGCTCTTAAAGTAGAATTGGGGCGCTGTCATAAAGCAAAAAATGTGGGAACAAACCAAGGTTTGATTTGGCGGGAACAAAAAAGTAAAAACGACTACAGGAACAAAAAGATATGCAACGAATAACTTTCTATAGCTCCTTCACATTTCAAAGAGGAGGCTACCTTTTAGCTTTAAGTTTTCTTACATCTAAATTTTCCACTAACTTCGATTCAATATCAAGACCTCAAAACTATCATCCTACTTTTATTTGGAGAGCACCATAAGCATGTGCTGGAAAGGGATCTTGCAACCAGTATCCCTGAGATAATTGCTTCCACATCACCACATAAAAGCGGCTGGAGGACTGGTAACCGAACACAAACCCAGCGTAATCGTCATCAATGTGCGTGTTGACGTAGAAAGTGCCACTGAAGTCAACTGCCTCAAACCGGTCCATACCTAAAGTAAAGGTAAAGAATAACCTAACCAACTTAACGATAAGAAATCCTACTAAATTCTTCCATGCACTTAGCAGGGTATATTTATTACAGTAGATGAAATCTTCTTGATAACAAAAGCTGTCGCAAACATTAAAGTTGCATCTGAAGACGCATCTATCATTTATTGAATTGCAGAAAGCCTAAATGGCAAAGTTGTAAAAGGAAATGGTCTTTCTCGAAGAAAGTTACCGTTATTTTACTGCAGAATTTTTCTACCAGCATTTTCAAATCCTTGACACTTTTTAGTGGCATAAAAATAGATCAGATTTTTCTACAAAAAAAACAATGTTTCACATTTTAAGTTCCCAATAAAATGAAGAAACATCATTGTTTCAAAATACAAATTTACCGCCTATACTGTTTTACGACGATGTAAACAAGAAAATGAAAAAATCCAACATTGTACACCCACCAATCGCAAGACCAGGGTCGCAGTTTTTCGTCTGAATAATTTCTTTTCCTTGATGTCTGACAACCCAAATTGGGTCAATTTGGGATGTGCCCATCGGATCAAGAGGTATCATGTCAAACTTTCGGAAATCAGTGGTACTGATGGCCGAGTTGAGGGGACACGCATCTAACGCGTCAGCGACGTCATCGCCGTCAAGGTCTCCCTCACATGCGTCACCACGACCGTTTTCTGCAGGAAAAAGTTTATTTAACAAATCAAGTGAAAACGCAAGCTGTTGTTGAAGTGTTAACTGGTGCGAGGAAAACGAGATGCAACAGCTAGATCTCAGCAGTCTAATTTCGGTTCTATTTGTTTTCCAGTTAGTTATTAATCATGAGATTATCATGTTGGAATAATATACAACAAGATTTGGAGACTCAAATTAGTTGGAAACCGGCATAAAAGGCAAACGCTGAAAAAATTTTTGTGAGCTCGGCATTTTATGGCAACTTCTTATTGGGAAGAAATGGATTTGTGCAATGGGACTGATCTTAATCAATCATTCTGTATATTCAACCAATCAAAAAAGGCTGAATTTTTTTTTGAGGTTCAGTTGTTGACTTCAATGGCTGATTAAGTGACGTTGCACTTGGTCGTCAAAAAATTCTTGAACTCCACGATTGCGTTAAACCTACAAGATTGAAAAGATGGTGACGAAAAGCAGGGATGAGTTGAGCAGAAGGAAATGTGAGAAGTCGGAACTCTTGAAGTTAAGAAAAAGTTTAACAACCAGCTTACTGTTTTTGTCTTGTTGACTCGGATTGATGATGAGTCTGCAATTGTCTTTGTCATCCATTATTCCGTCATTGTCATCATCCCAATCGCAGGCATCACCTTTGATAAACGGAATAAGTTGAAAATCATAATATCTGAATTGAACATATATGAGCTAAATGGGGAGTGTAGCATATTGCAGAATGACCTCATGGTCTTCGAATCAGCAGCCATATACGTCGCCCAGCATCCAGCGTAAGCCGTATTTGAACCAAGAACCTAAGCTTACTTTATTTTGCAACACCCGAAAAAATATATTGCTGAACAAATCACCTTTTCCGTCTCCGTCATGATCCGCCTGGTTGGAGTTTGCAATAAACGGACAATTATCCAAATCATTTTGGATCCCATCCTCATCAAGATCCTGGTTCGTGTCGCAATTATCTCCAACTCCATCCCAATCACGATCTCCCTACAACAGAGTAGGCCAATATTATTTTGAAATGCTACCATACTCAATCTTGCTCAAATTCTTGATTGCCATTTTTTTGTTTAAGTTTATTTTTCAAGAATCTGCTTTTTAAAGCAACTTATTTTAATGGCAATACCTGTAGAAGTAACAACCTTCAGAAAGAAACGAATAATTACCACAATCAGATAGACTATTATGTTGCAGTCAGTGTCGTATTTATGAAATTTTGAGAGCAGAGTAAAATAAAAGCAAAAAGAGGATTTCTTAAAAGTCACAGTCTAAACATTAAGGGTGTGCGTCATATACCCTTTATTCCGTCACCTCCCTTTTAAGGTAGCTTTGACCAGTGAAAAAGCCAGCCTGTTTCAATAAACGTATGACCGCATTCTTTGTACTGTATTTACACCACATACCTGATCAGGGTTGTGAGCCATTGGACAGTTATCACACCCGTCTCCCACTCCATCTATGTCGCTATCCACTTGATCAGGATTATATGCATAGTCGCAGTTGTCATCGTCATTTAGTACGCCTAAATCATAAATTGAATGTAAAAGTGGCACAGACCCGTCTAGCAATGCATGCTGTTGGGATGGCCTTGTTACTGGTAAGCTCAGCCAGTAAGCCAATGTTTCATTTTGAATTATATTTTAATTGGCTATTGGCCAGAACTTGTAAAAAATGTCTGAGCTTCTATCTAGCCCACAGTTCACAATTGCAGTTCTGCTGTCGATGTTGCAAATCCGTTTTCTTCCTTAGATCGAAGTATGATGTAAACCGAGCAGATCAAAGGAAAGAGGCAATCCGTTTCACCAATGTCATAAATCTAGATTGGCAGTGACACAGCACTCAAGGCGAACTACCTTTGGTGGGTGCCTAATGCACATAAGTTTATTATGCCGTGCTAGGTAACCAGCTTCTCTATTTCTAATCTGGTAAACTGCAAGAAAAGTTTTGCTGTTGTGACACAAACTATAACGTAACTTGATATTAAAATTGCCTATCATAGCCTGAATGTTAGCAAAAAAGTTATCGAAAAGTCGTTAGTGATTTTTCAAAAGTCAAGAGAAATATGAAATGAAATGTTAAAACTAGCTTACCGTCCCCGTCAATATCCGTTGCACACGCGTCTCCCTCTCCGTTATGATCCGTATCGCTTTGGTCAGAATTTCGATCAAACTCACAGTTGTCGCATGCGTCCCCGATTCCATCGCCATCATAATCGGATTGGGATGGATTAAAATGGAAGGGGCAGTTGTCCTGCAAGGTTGCCAAAGTAAATATAATGAACTCAATAATTGCAATCAACTTGCCGAATGCACGATGCAAATAAATCTTCAAAACACTTATCCAGCTTTCCTTTCTTTATCAGTTAAATATGCTTCCTGGCACAAGTGGTCAAAGCAGCCTAAAATTTACTTGAGTAAAACTATTGTTACTTACGAAAAAATAATCAAGCCAAATTGGAAAGCAATAATAGGCATAAAAAGTAATCGAGAACCAGAATACTTAAGTATTGAAAATAGATAGTAATTTCTTTTTTCAGCAGTTTTGTCCTGTACCTCTCTAAACTAGTGGTTTGCCATTGCAAGTGGTCACACCACATAAGATGCAAGATGAGTTTATAAAAATCCAAACTTCTCTGCCAATTTTTCGCTTGATGTACATTAGGGACAAGTTAAAGGTTTACGCGGATAGCACAGGCAATAGCGTCACTATGAAAGAGGCTACGGTCCGGAGGACATTATGATAGGGGTGAAATTTGTTTCAGACCGCTGCTGCTTGTTGGTTTGGCCGATGTTTGTTTCGAACCCCCGACTTAAAGTCTTAGCTTGCTCTGTCATACCGCTGCACGTTATCTATCGATTTAATTTTTTTGCTTTCTGCTCAGTCGCATTGCAAGCAATCAACGTTTTGCACCTATGAGAATTGTTTGCGTCAAAATGAGCAATAACAGTATTAGATCTGGAAAACAGGAAGCAATTTATCCAAATTTATGTTGGCTTAAAAATGGACGCATGTTTTCGGCTATCAAGTTAGAAGGTGAATCGGTAATTTTCAGTTTTTTTTGGCCATTTCAGAATTTTGTTCGATTTGTTAATACAATCTTTTATTATATACTCTTCGAAAGCTAAAGGTCCAAGAACTCCTCTTGGATACATTTTAAAAAACCAAGAAGCCAGAACAACATTATCCTTATAAGACTCTGAAAAAGAGTTAATTGAATTCAGGTAATGATGTTTGGTTTTAATGAATTTTTTCTTTCGAAAAACACTTTGTAAATTTAGGTTTAAGATCTTTATTGGGAGAAACTTTTTCATTTTGAGGTGACATTTTTGGAATGCGTTCCGGGTGATAGGAATTGTTATGGAAGAACAGTAAATTTTGTTTTTTTCTTGTAGGAAGTGCGAGATGCCAAACAATAAGTTGAGATCCGCTGATCTAAACCTAAATGGTAAAACATAGTACAGACACGTTGGCTTAATTCTAGTAATCATAGCTTTTTTGTAGGTCTATTGCGATTATATTTTTCGATTGTAGTCTTATGCTTCTGATAGAAAGTTCGTTAAGTTATAGTCGTTAAAACTTGGAGCGGCTCGATGAAATCAATGTTTTTTACTTTGAAGTAAAAAAAAAACTTAGATGTTTATGCTATTTAACTTAATCGACAAAAACCACAACTAAGTGGCGCAGCAAGCTAAAAATTTGTTCGGAAGGAAGGGCAAAGTTTTTAAATATTGGATTACATTTTTGGTGATGACTTTTTCATCATATGTAGAGATCTACAGAATTTTGATTGGAATCAAAAGTGTTAAGAAAATTTTAAAGATACTCTCTGAGGTTAAGCTGACATGATAACCTTTTTAAATGGCACGAAGGAGGTAGTGAATACTCATGTAAATCTTTTGGGGGGTAATTGCTCCCTTTGCTTGCTGCTTGACCGGAACAGTAGCTGGTTCGTAAACAAATTGATGCATGCTTGAAAACATAAAACAAATTGCAAAAAATTAAACACTGGAAAATGTGCTTAATGTAAGAGAGGCGACTAAACAGTTCAGTTAAATTGAAGCCACAACATGCGGCTGCTGTGAAGCAAAAAGCCGAATGTCGTCGATTAAGTTTGTTTGTTGTGGCTGATGTTAAAAATCAATTCCAATGTTTTAGGTCTGTTTATCCAGCCTACAAGCGCTCAGTATAGTATTAAGGAACTATGAGGCAATTCGCCAGCGACTCGCAATCTATTTTTTAGAGTAAAAAGGCAATTAATGACGACTTTTTATGACGCTTAAAAAATCTTTTCCCCTCGACAACAATTAACGCATTTGATGAAAGTGAGTACCATATGTTCGATCAGATTTCGCACCTCGTTCACGCGATTTTATACAAAAAAATTTAATTCACATGAAGGCTTAGTTGATATGTAGACCGTGCTGTAAGAAATCGTTGATAATTGGATGCAAACATAAGCAAAATGATACCAGTACCTGGTTGTCACCAAAGCCATCATCATCATCATCCCAGTCGCAAGCGTCTCCTCTTCCATCTTCCTCCGCATCTTCTTGCCCGCTGTTAGGTACATGTGGACAGTTATCTTTCAAACAGGTTACCTAAACGTACAATACTCATAAAAAACACAATGACGTGAAACGACTAAGAAAGGTAGGACATTTAATTCACTTCTCTCCATCGTCCTTTTACTGCAGATAAACCAAATTTCTGCTCATTTTCCTAAACCAATAACAGAACTTAAGAACACACTCAGCACAAACAATTTTTTTGCAGCTTCGGGCAGATTCCGAACTATTCAATACCTGTACATAAAGAAGTTTTAAGCTGAATGCAACAATAGTACAATGCAACTATTTGCTTTTTTACTGCTGCTTTCTCCCAAAAATTTTGCGGCATTTCGGTAGGAATGCTGTCAATGATTGAACTTGAAAGTTTTTGTTTTTGGAGATCAACAACGCGAAAGCAGTTGTTTTGCTCTCTTTGATCACGTGCTCACCTTTTCCTAATTTCATTACTTAAAGACCTTTTCTACAAGATCTATCACTTAAAACCGATTGTTTTACTCATTGCAACTTTTTTCGGCAGCTATCGTTAAAAATAAATGCAACTTTCATACTTTTTTACCCTAACAAAAATATGCCCCACTTTTCATCAGCATACAGTAACTTACGTTTTTTCCATCCTTGTTGCAAGTGATTGGCTGATCTGACCATCCGTCCAAATCTGTATCGTCCGCACACACCACTCCATCACACTGAGTACAGGAAGCATATCCAGGTTTACACTAAAATACAGTATTGCAGTGAATAATGAGAACTAATTTACTCAAGATAAATAGTAGAAAACTGAACACAAGATGAGCCTAGCATTGGGAAACTGCGAAATGACCCTTTGATCGTTAAGTCAAGTCTCTGCCCATCGAGTCATAGCGGTGAGTGTAAGTTCTATTTTGAAGCCGAAACATCAGTGTCAACATAGCTGGCGGTTCCGTTCGACTATATTGATAGAACATAACGGTCTAAGTGCTAAACGTACAGACTTTTGCATTTTTTCGTCTTTGTGTCACGCTCCCAACAATGAGTTTAGATCAGAGAAACGAAAGAGACATCAAGCACTTTACCGTAATATTTTTTGAAGTAGGCTACAAATGGTTGCTATGATTTATACCAGACACAAGATCGTGTTTAGAGGAGAAATGGCAGTGAAGGTCAAACCTTCCAGCGATATTTCACAAAAAATATGTTTCTTCAAGAATTTGTTTTGTGACTAAATATACTGTAGAATCGAAAAAATGACTTGAATCCTAAACTTTTCTGTTGAATTTCTTATCCTTCGATTGAATATTTGTAAAACCAAACCTCTCCAATCATATGCTTTGTCTAAAGCAAAATCCTAAGTTCCCCAGTTCATATTCCACCCTTACACAGGTATAAAAGTGCTGAAACTAAATGTGGTTTTTCACCGAAACAATGTTGTGAAAACTATTTTGAGAAAAGAGGTTTTGTATCAAGATCATTTGGTCTTGGATTTTCAAATTCATTGTGCTTGCAAAATCTGTGTTGTCGTTTTTGGTGAACAAATTCCTTTTAAGTTATTATAATAGATTTTTCAAGTTGTTTTGAAACGATTAAACTTTTGGAGAGCTTGTTGTAAAAAGAAAATTTCAAGTGCTTTTCAAGTGTTGTGAGAAAAGAAATTAAAAAAATTTCAGCTGAGCAAAGTTTGCTTGAACCAAATAAGTTGGAAACTGATATCTTAACAACCAAGCACCTTGCACTTGATGGGCGGGTCCACCGCCACTCCCAAAAATATGCATTCAGAATTTTCTGGACACGCGTTTAACTTCGCTCTGCAAAGGTTAATGACGTCACAATGCTGTTTGTTGTCTCGTGCGAACTCAGGGCCGACCCCACTCGGGCGATCACCTGAAAATTTAAATAAAAACATCTTGCTTGAAAACACGAAACAGCTCTACGCAAAAAACTAAAGAAATGCACAAAGTGCTACGCAATATATGAAATCGATAAGACCGATGCGATGGTGTAGTGGTTAGAGCATCCGCTTCGCAGTAGGCAGACCTGGGCTTCATTTCCTAAGTCGAGCCATACCAGGAAGACTTTAAAAAATGGTATTCACAGCTTCCCTGCTTGGCGCTCAGCATAAAAAAAGGATAGTGTGGAGAACAAACCGGCAAGCTTGCTTGTTGTGTCCTTGGGCAAGGCACTTAACGGGACGCCCCCACCTTTATGTGATAGACAGGTGGCGCACCCGTACTTCACCGGGTTGCAATTGTGAAGTTGCTAACTCAGCATGTCGTAAAAGGCGACTCTTGGGTACATACCAATGGCAGTCCGCATTGCTGGTGGTGGGACCAACAGTCACTCACGACTGATTCGAAATGAGCTGCCATCTTTCCCCCAGCCAAATTTCAATTAGGTTGACGGGTGAACCTGAATTGCCGTTCGTGCCGTATCTCTATCCCGAGGAAGAGGAGGGGTAATTACAACAACAACAACAACATCTAAGCAACAGATGGAAGGTGTTTACAAAATAACATTGGTACAATGGTTGAGCAATTGTATCACAAAAAACGTGAGGGTAACTGGTGACTCGGTCACGCAACAGTGATTCTGCAGTTTTGTTTTTTCGTGAAAAAAATTACAATTTTTCAACGTTTTCTTTAAATCTTCTCTCTACTTTGAGTAAAGCGCCTTCTGCAGCAAAACTTGTTTAGTAGCAATAAAACTCTCCGCCACCTTCGAAACCCACTGGGCATGGAAGACACGAATAACCAGGATATTGATTTTCGCATCTGTGTATTCCTTGATGATGGAAGCAGGCGTCTGGTACAAGTTGGCACTGCAAAGAAATATTGATGAAAAACGCTTCATATTTATGGGCGAAAACGTCGAAGTTCTAAACGTTAGCATATGAGAGGGCTAGGAGAAACAATTAATGGAGTGGACACAAAATCAGTAAATATATTCTAAACGGAAAAAACATGAAAAACAATGTAAAACATCAGCTTTTTCTTCCTTATCCTGCGGTGTAATCAAAAACTTTACCAAGGTTAACAAGAATAGAAAATATAAGCCAGTAAACCATTTGGTACAACCAATCTCATCGTCGAATAACTACTTTTCTCGTTGTATTTGTATCCAGATCCAAGGAGGCTATCAAAGGTGAGCATATTGATTTAAAAGTGTGATTTAAAAGTGTGAGCAATTTTTATCAATTACATGTAGGTGTTTCTTTGTTAATTAATTATCGATAAAAATTAATGCTTCTGTTTACAAGTGTTGTGTCCAAGCACATGTGGTATCCATAAACGAGTAATGCGTTAAATATTTCGTAAAGCTAAATATGGAGAAAATGAAATAAGTTTTGAAATAATTTTCCCCAAAACATCGGATTACAATCTTGCAGCATAAATTTAATTTTTTTTCAAAATAATTGATTTACACATTTTAGGTGATGTAAATGGTTATCATTAACGATGTTACAACATGGGTTAGAAGTGATTATTTCGAAAAACTGTGAAAATGTTGAGTTAGAACTAAAATGGTTGGTGAATTTTGCTCTTCGATTTACCTTGGCATAAATCATTTTAAATGGCTCTTGACTATTTTCTACACAACAAGATTTTAAGCGAAACTTTCCTTTAGAAACTTATAACTAAAACCTATGAGTTTATCAGCAACAGTCGTACAATAGAAACTATGTTTTAACTTGATCTTAACGCATTTAAAACTCATGAAATCTATGTTTAAATGCGTGTCCGGAAAATTCGCCGTAAACAAGTTTGCCGCAGGAAAACTCGCCTCAGGAATTTTCGCCTAATAGGCGAAAGGCAGTGTACACCAAAGGGGCAGGCCCGGTATGTAAATGTATGGGGCAGTGTACAGTAGAAGGGAGTGTACAGGGTGGGGGGTAGATACTGGGGGTGCAAAATTTGACTGCGGCGAAATTTCCTGAGGCGAGTTTTCCTACGGCAAACTTGTTTACGGCGAATTTTTCTAGAATCGTTTAAATGAGGGCTGGAAAAAAGCTTTGCTGTCATTTTACACTTGCTGGCCTTTGGCGGCAGCCTGCCAGAAAAAAGATTCACTCTACACAGTTCCCATTGAAAAGAAAAATGACTGGTAATTGCGTATGAAACCTCATGATTTGGTTAACGAACTTCAAAAACGGTAACTACAGACTGATCTGAAAGTTTTCACCAAATTCAAATTGTCTTTAAAAATTTGTTTTCAGTAAAGCGAGGGTCGGAGGCTGAATTAAGGCAAGAAGCTTCTGCTCAAAAGCAGAAAATTGCATAACTTCCTTCTTCAACGTACTGCTGATTATATCGCAACTCTATCTCACTTAGTACCTCATCAATGTCCGTGCACGAGATGCCATCCCCTTGTGTTCCGTGTGGGCATGTTCCGCAAACAAAAGAACCATTTTTCCGAGAGCTACATTTGACTCCACTGAAGCAAGGACTAGAAAGGCATCCATCTAAAGACATTTAAAAGTTAAACTGTAATTGATGTTAGTGCCAATTCAGACTGAGTTTCAGTTTTGATTTGCCACACTTAAGGCACTTCAATTTGCTTTTAAATTGTCTCTTTTTAAGACAAAAATGCTTTGTGATTATAAACATTGAGCTAAGCATATTTCAAATACCGCAGCCTTCTGTACGATTGTACTTTCCCAAAACGGACTCAAAAATTTTACAAAAATCCGACCCCCAATCAATTTTAGATAAGTCACAAAGAATACTGTGGTTCACGAATAAGCTATGGTAAAATGTTGTTACTATAAAACACATAATGCAACACTATCAGAAATTCTGCGGCCAAAGTTAAGCTTCATGTTAGTAACAGCACTTTACCCGAAAGTCATTGAAAATTTTTTAACTTTAATTGTTTCTTTTGTGCTTAGACTGCGTCTTTACGTTTGTTATAACTTTTACTGCAGCGTTATACGTAGCAAAATCACATTAATCGCAGTGACGCTTGTTTCTAAACTTTCATGTAGGAATGTAAATTTGTGAAAACCGCGGCATTAACGGTTCAACTCTAACAATGACCGCGCGCAATAAGTTAAGCTGGCTGTATAATCCCAACGTAAACTTCAAAAATAAACGCCATGAAATCGTGTGAACGAGGCGGAAAAATATGTAAACCTGTAACCGGATCGCATTGTAGGAGAATAAGCGGCAGTTCAAGATTATGAATGGTAGTCATCACAATTTGTCTCGTAATATCTTCCAGGATAAGAAATAGGCTAACCCTAATATAGCACAATCTTTATCCGTTTTCTTTTATCAACTTAACTCTATAAGAGTTTGCTTATACCATTTAATTTAATCCAAAATGAAAATATCGTATTTTCAAAGCGCTGAATGCCTGAGGGATGTTTGCTGTTACTCTATCAGCAAAAGCACTTTATCGCAATTTTTCTCGCTTAGTTCTAGTGTTTGCAGCAGACTTAGATAAGCTTTGTGGCCGCGGTACACCCGATTTTATCCCAAAGTTTTTCGGTAAGCTGTGAGTAAAAATATTTATTTCTCAACACACTTGAAGAACAAAATTTCAAAAAGCTTTTTCATTCTGTTTTAAAAAGAAGAGTTGCACAGAGTGGTACCTACCGATCGGACAAGGCTCATCGTTGCATTCTTCCGTTTCCTTCCAATCACCGGGGCAACTTTCCCCTCCGTATCGGGGTTTTGGGTTGTTGCACCTTCTTTTTCGGGTATGAAACCCTGAATGGCACGTCACACTGCATCTGCTCCAAGGAGCCCATGGTCCCCACGATCCATCAACTAAAGCAAACCAAAAGTCGAAAATATCATTATTTCCTGGAGTAAAATTAGTTACCACCGTCTAACTCTTTGGCAACAGATCACTAAATAAATGAGCGGTAATAAGTTTGATACGCGGTTCCTTTGACTACTTTCTATCCGAAAGAAGTACAAGCAGGAATCGCCATGAGTGGCATAGAACTTAAATATAGCTTAAAAATAAGCTGCTCTACCAGAAGCTTTTTATGACATACTCATCAGCGACGGCATTAGGGATCCGCAACTGATGAAGAGACTGTGAAACGTTCTCAGCAAAACAGCTTTTCAAGTTTTAATAAAAAGAAACAAAACATCAAATGAAGACTTACCAGGACACGGTCCTTGCTTGCAGGGTTTCGTTTCTCTGTCTTTGCCTTCGCAATCATCGCCTCCGTTTTGAGGAGGCGGTGAGTTACACGCGCGTTGTCTGGTATGCTTCCCTTTGCCGCAAGTGACCGAGCAGGGGGCCCATGGGGACCAAAATGACCACGACCCATTTCGACGAACTAACAATATTAATTAAACATTGATACCTAAAAAATAATGCCAAAAAAATGGAATTCGACGTTTAGATAAGTATTCATTGAAGAAAACTTTATGACTTTATTTCCTAAAAAAAACTGTTGACTGTTTTGAGATCTGTTTCGAAGAATTTTGAATCAATTTTTGATCTATTCCTACAAGAGGTTAGCAATGCATTTTGAGCCAAAAGCAGACAGTGATACAACTTCGATCTCTCAGGTTGCTTGCTAACCTGAAACTGGGCATGGATCCCGCCTGCAATTTCGTGATTCAATTGAGGGACCATTACATGAAAACGCGAGCCTGTCACACGCTCTGCCTCGGGTTTCACTGCCCAGTCCACACGTGACTGTACACTCCGACCAGCTTGACCAGGGAGAAAAACCTTCGTAGGATTCTGTAAAAAAATATTACGTTACACAGTTTGCCTACCTAGTTTTTCCGGCAATGGAAACGCTTTAGGGTTAAGTGCATTGCGTACAAATAGAAGAATTTACGTTCAAATTCGCTTTGAAGTTAACAGCCTGCTTACACACTACATTTTTACCACAATTAGACCTACTGCAACCAAACAGAAGAAGTTGTTATAGAAAGAAGCTCCTTCGGCGAAACAGCTCGTAACCACTTTGGAAATAAACTAACGGTTTTTTGATTGAATGTCAATTCTTTATCGCTTATCAGTTGAGTGGACAATTCAACAAAGACACCAAATACTAAAGAGAACGTGAGCTACAGTTGATGCACTGCGCCCACAAGCGTTTTTAAAAGGGGGAGTACTACGTCATGCTTTTACCGTTGTGATGGCCTTGAAAGCAAAGAGAAAAACCTTAAATTGCTTTTAGTTAAACAATCATCTTAATTTTCCTTTACGTCTCTTCCATTTTTCAAAAGTGACTGACCGCTGCAACCGGTAACCTTTAATAAACCTTGCAGGAATCATCGGTGAGCACGACCTCTCGGTATGATCAGTGCATTAATTTCAAAAGTGAGTTTACCTTTTCACAAACACGTGCAGATTAAGTCATGTAGAACGCGGCAGCATGAAGGCAGGGGTTACTGTAAATTGAAGCGACCAAACTGTAGGATCGTGATCAATTTGCTTTTGAGATTTTGATAAATAAAAGATTCGTTTTAAAAAAATGACTTAATCGTTGGTTGAAAAAGTGTTACTATGAAAACGTAGGCAAGCCTTGTTTTACACTTGTAGGATTTAACCAATATGGGATATAGGGAAGGAGCAATATTACTTCTAGCTTAAAGGTTTCCTTCTCTCAGGAAACTTTTTAGTTTTCTAAACATCACTGGTAGAAAAACAAAAATACTGGCCCAGATTTGATAACTTTTTTGTCTTGTAAGCTTGGGCACCCGAAGGGGGAAGGAAGGGGACCAACAAATTCTACCCAGGCATATAACATTTGTCAAATGTTACATGTCACCAGGCGATGTATATGCCTATTACTATCATCTTTCTTTAGAACACTACATATCCCCATCAGCAGTTTGATACTTTGAAAAAAGATAAACAGTTCATAAAATCTAAAAAAGAACAGAACAAAGTACATCTTTGAAAAAAGAAAGCGACGTTTTCAAAAAAACTTCTTTCAACTTTGAAACTACATATATCTTATTTTGAGGCTTACAGCACAATGTGAATATTCCTTGTTTATGTGTTGGATCTGTCCCAAGGAAACAGAGAAGTAATTCAACTATTAAGTCCTCAAATAAAAGTATTTACAGTTTTTTCACTGCATAGCGAACAGCGTAAGATTACCGTAGCTAAACACATTAAAGCAAGTATTGGAATAATCAAAAGATCAACACTTGTCTATGTTCTACATTATTGCCTCTTAGGGAAAAACACTTCAAAGTGTCACGGTTCACTAATGTCACACATCTAATTGTTGAGAAAAAGAAAAGGAGGCTAAGTTATAGTATTTATCGTAAGATACCCCTGGTCCGGTTTATGTTCTCCGTAGTTCAAATAAATATAGCATGTAATGTTTTTCTTGGTAACAGTATGGACGTAAAAAAGCTAATCCATTTTTTTATAGGTGGCAATATTTTTTTAGGTGACAATATGGACGAACCTATAAAAATGTTCATCATAAGGCTTACAAGCCTACTTCCTGGCTTTGCTTTTTAGCCGTATGTAACTGCTACTTAATTCTTAATTTTTTTCTAAACAATGCAGCTTGAGAGGAGGGAGTTCAACCCTCTTACCTGGTTGCGCCACTGCTAGCGCCACTGAGTAAGCTCGCCAAACTGAATATGGCCCGTGACTCATTTATTGTAAATCGGACGATGGATTTCACTCAATGTAAATGCGACTGGAAGCAATTAAAAACAACCAAAAATAAACAAAAGGAAACCAGAATCTGGGTGGATCATTGAACGTTCACAGTCTTAATGAAATTCTTACTAATAAATCAAGTTCAAAACCAACAAAATATAGTCAGCAAGCAAAGCATGTCTGCTGGCTTAGAAACAATTGATTGAATCAAACAACACAAGTATACAGAAAACATCATTTCGAAATCATAGAAATAGTAACAATTTTCGTTGCTTCCCGTAGTTTTAGCGTAAATTTTCATTACTTTCACGACCATCAATAACACTGGCTACAGTGTTAAGTTTTGAAATAACATTTTGTGGGAGATAAGGGGCATTTATGTGCTGATAACTGATAACTACGACGCAGATCTGAACGCGAGCTGTTTTATGAGAGGCTGTTAAATTTTTCGCGTGGTTGGGGAAGACAAACATTGTAATTACTCAACCAAATGCAATGCAAGACTTGGGTAGCATTCAATATAAGACCAAACGACAAGGTTCAAGCAGAACTATTTGTCAGAATCAAAAAGTACTTCAGCAGCGAGCATTACTGGTGATCACCTGTCCTTATCTGATAACATGTAGGCTATACATCTGATACGCAATCAATAAGTTGATCTTCAATGAAAATATATTTTGGTCGGTGCAACTTTAGCGTGAGGTCTACCACACTATAGCGTGAGATCTACCTCCGGTTACTACTATAGCGTGAGGTCTACCACTGAATTATTTATCCCTCACCCCTCTATAGCTACACTACAGCTACACACTTACTACTATAGCTATAATAATTCCAAACACCACTCATACATTGCACACACAACGGTAAATTTATTCTGACGATACACACTTCGTACATTTTCTAGGAATGACACAAATAAATCATTGGTTAGGATTAGGGTTAGGGTTAGGGCAGTGGTTCTAACCCTAACCAAACCCTAACCCTAACCCAAACCTCCACTGCATCTCGGTAGGTGACTTACGTCGGTAGACCTCAAGCTATAGTAGCACCTTTTGGTCTTAACCCGTTTTCACTTCATCTTATTTAAACGGAATCGCATAAACTGACCAAAAAGTAAAATTAAAATATATTTTCATTTAAGATTAACTGATTGATGGCTAGTTAGCTTTATACCAATTACAAGATCAAATTGATCAATCAAAAACGACATGCAATTTCTGGTTTAAAAACATCGCATCAAATTTCCTAAACCTAACTTCGGAAGTAATAGGTTACATGGTTCGGTTTCATCAAAGCATTCTCATGATTACATTGATTCATCATTAACCAACCGTATCTGCACTTCTAAATTTACTGAACTAAATCAGCTGTTAATACTTGTATCATGTTCCTATCCAAGAAAAATAATAGCAAACTTGTTGAAATAATTTCTTTTTTTGTGTCCGCTTACTAGTAACTCTTAAACTGGGATCAACATTTTTTAGGGGTCTGTAAACGTCTATATTATTTAGCGCAATTCTCTCTGTTTCTCTGTGTGTGTGTGTGTGTGTGTGTGTGTGTGTGTGTGTGTGTGTGTGTGTGTGTGTGTGTGTGTGTGTGTGTGTGTGTGTGTGTGTAAGTGTGTATTAATTCTTCCGAAACTACTGGGCGAGAAAACATCCAACTTGGCACGATTGATTACCACCCTGGGATGAACGTCGTAAGCGGGTTTTTGTAACGCTACAATGATGTCGCAATCAAAGATAATTTGTTAAATTTGCATTTCTTAACCGAGGAAAGAGGTTTTGAATTAACCCTTTAGGGATCATAAGATTCTAATTCATAAAATTTGAGACAATTCCTTCATTGTTTGGTAACAACAAAATTACAATGAATTTCAGAAAAATGGTTGTTACGTCATAATGATACAACAATTAACAATCATGTAACATATGTGTTGTATTATCCCTCAAAGAGTACGAAAGCCACTACTCGACTAACCAACTTCCACATATTTCACTTCTTTAGGTTCTCAAATGACGTCATATTCATCGATTAAGTGTAAAGTTTTTTTCCTTTTCTCGGAAAATACTGGTCGTAGAAACGCGATTGAAAGCTTTTTTGGGAGATATTAACAAGATGCTTTTGATAAAAACGACTCCACAACAATCAAAGCTCAATTGGCAATTCTTTTTTAAGCGGTTCTTTTTTTAAGCCTTTTAAGCCCTTTAAGCATGCTTCTTCCTTTTTTCCAGCACGCTTAAAAACTCTCTATGATATGATATCATAATGCTGTCTTGTACGATCAACTCTCTTGGTTCCAGCGGTCATCTCTTAATTTTTTCAAAAATTGCAAAAGTTTTACAAAATCAGTTTACTTAAAAATTTATTTGTAACCTCATTTCTCAACCGATTTTCGAGCTTAAAAGGCTTAAAATGCTTAAAAAAAGAATCGCCTAAAAAAGAATTGCCAATTGAGCTTTGATTGTTGTGGAGTCGTTTTTATCACAAGCACCTTGTTGATATCACCCAAAAAAGCTTTATATCGTGTCTATACGACCAGTATTTTCCGAGAAAATGAAAAACTTTACACTTAATCGATGAATATGAGGTCTCTGCGGGAAATTGCACCACTTGGAATCAATTTCTGCTATTTTGCTTCAAAGTACTTTAATAGAAGAAATGTGTTTCCTACTTCCAAACTAAGGGAAACGCAATGTCCCCATGGCTTCGCGTAAGCAATGAACACAACACATAGACCTAAGGCTTAGCCAGGACCTTGAAATCAGTGATTTTACATGAAAAGGAGAGCATCAAGTCGTGAAAATTGTATGCGCAGAAAAACATAAACTTTTCATTACTGCTTAACACAACTGTCCGATATTAATAACCCGGACGAAACTATGGAGAGCCCTGCGGACGATACTGGCGCAGCCTGCCAGCAGCTCATAGAATAAAACTTTCTCTCTTGGAAACCTGTTTTTTTAAACACTAAATGTCTATTTCAATCCCCCAGCCTTGGTCTAACCTCATCAGAATTAATTCATGGATAGGAACCACTAGCGTCACGTGGAAGCAATAAAATGTGATTTCTTTCTGAATTTCAAATTGCACTTTAATTCATCACTCGTTCGTTGTTTGTTAAAAACAATTAAATTTTTATGCTTGGCTCAGGGGTTGATTAGTGCGTCCTTTAGAAACTTTGAGTTTAATTAAATGCTTCTCTCTCTTGTTGTCGTGCTTTTTCGCTTGTTTGGATCAACAAAATATCATCACTCGCAGGTGCCAACTGCCAAGCAAAGTGCCAACATTTTGGTCTTTATGGTGTTGGTTTCTCACCCTCAATGCAATATATTGCACAGCAAAAAAATTTAAATAAACTTCAGGTTGCTGTGTTTGAGTATAAGAGAATTTTGTGAAAAAAATATTACCGTTAATTTCTCAAGCATTATTTCGGTCAATTTTGAGATCTTGTTACATCGTAATTGCATTGATAATTGACTATGTGGTTACAATGAAATACAACACCTGTTGTGGCGCAACAAAATCAACATCGAGGAAGAACATTCCGAAAATTTAGGCAGAAGCATTCCAAGTTCCATAACTCAGTGTTCTTATCTGATAGAAGTTCACTTGTTCAACAGATTAAATAAACAGTATTTGAGCAATGTGGATAACAGCAGCACAATGTTGTTGTATAATCAGTGAAGTAACACGCTTAGCAAACACAAATGTCGTGTGATATCAAAGGAACAATTGCTTGTTGTACATAATATAGCATTGCACTGGTTTCTCACTGCACAGTACAACAGACAAAATTAAAACTTTTGAGGAGAGTTTGCCGACGCACTTGAATGACCTTTTACGAAATATCAAAAAGTGCTTATCTCCGGTAATGAGAATATTCTAGCAAAACTTTGCTAAATCTTCAAATATTTTGGATTATTTCCACCAGCTTAATCGAAGCCGTAACAAAAACCTTGCACATTCTTGGCCTAAATGGAGACTGTTAGGAATGTCAGGGATAAAAGCCGACCGAAATTTTTTCTGCTTCTTTTATGGTAAAAAATAATGGGAGAACAATTTTCTTACAAGTAAAAAAAGACAATGTGTTTGCATTTTAGTTAAAACACTTTCAACAAATTCTAAAGCTTTAATTTGCAAGAAAATTTGTGGTCTTGATGAAGGGGAAGGATGAGCCATTCTACGGAAATGTTTGAAAACTTATCTTTTTAACAAAATTGCTTTTTTCTAATTTTTTGTGACGTTTTTTCCACTTCGAAATGTTTTTCGAATTCGGTTCCCAACATGTAGTATTGTTAGAATGCTCAAAATCATGTGATTTTGAAGACTGAAAGGTTCAGTTTCATGGGCGCGTTTTTAGAAGAAAATCATCTCCAGTCGAAAGAGAATTGTAAAGAAAGGAAATTGCGATGTGAATTTTTGGGCTTGTGTTTTTATTTTAGAAATGAAGCCAAGGTCTCAAATGCAAAGTATCAATTTCTCTCTTCTTTCTCCTCATTTGTATGAACAAAAGCGAGAAAATTCATCCTCGTTTAAGATGATTCACTGTACGCGTCATCTATTTTTAAACTTGGAGCGGAAACTAAGCGATCAAGATATCACAAACAAAACTTGACCAGCCCTCTCAAATTCTGCAAATAAACTGAATTTCATTTCAAAGTTGAATTTACACAAAACAGCAAATAACCCTGAGTTCTTATCTTGCTTGAACATTACCAATAGAAACCATTTCCGGTGTCGAGTGGCGCAAAAACGGTACAAAGCTTGGTGATCTAACAAGTTGTTTATAAATAATCACAGCCTCAATCACCCACCTGGACACGTAGGACAACATTCGCCTTCAACCCAAGTGGGATCAGAACAACTGACTGGGGGACATTGGATGGCGATGCAGCGGACCTTGGCGAACTGAAAGAAATTACATTATTCATAGACATGTGCAAAAAAATACAACGAGGCAACATCCACGTTGTGGTTGAATGATTACTAGTGAACTTATTAACGTGCTGAGTATGTTGGGTTCGCACCAGTTTTGAGTATGTTGGGTTAAAATATCTTTATTCCTGGGTCTCAAAAAACCTTTGCAACTTGCTCCGAAGTCCGCTTTGTAAACTTCAGCACCGCTAGCATGTCGATTTTCGACCACACGTACAGCGCTGCATCCTGGCAACGGCGAAGGCAGTAAAACACATTGTTCTTAAATCATAAAAAAGCAAGTACAGTGTAGGATGTTAAACTCACAACCTAATGCTTACAGTTGTGAGTTTATCCTCCGCGTAAAACAATCTTTTTTAATTGTTGTTGTTGTTGCGATTATCCCTCCTCTTCCTCAGGATGGAGGTACGGCGCGAACAGCAATTCAGGGTCATGCCGTCCACCTAATTGAAATTAGGCTGGGGAAAAAGATGGCAGCCAATTCCGAACCAGTCATGAATGACTGGTAATCCCACCACCAACAAGGTGGACTGCCACAGGTGGATACCCAAGAGTCGCCTTTTATGACATCTGGGTTAGCAACTTCACGATTGCAATCCGGTGAAGTACGGGTGCGCCACCTATATGCCACATAAAGGTGGAGGCGTCCCGTTAAGTGCCTTGCCCAAGGACATCACAAGCAAGCTTGGCGGCTTGTTCTCCACACCATCCCTTTTTTATGCTGAGCGCCAAGCAGGGAAGCTGTGAATACCATTTTTTAAAGTCTTTTGGTAGACTCGACTTAGGGAATGAACCCCATATCTACCAGCTGCAAAGCGGACGCTTTAACCACTACACCATCGCGCCGGTTTATATATATATATATATATATATATATATATATTTTTAATTTTCAATTTTTCAATTCGCAATATCTTTTTTAATTCGCAATACTAATTTAAACACGTTTGAAGAAGAAACTGCGGGCAGCTTTCTCTCCATTGTCTATTACGCCATAATTTTACTATTATTATTTTATAGTTGCATTTGTCAAGTTAAAACAAACAGGTTGATGCAGTAAGTAAATGTTTTGAACTAACTGTCACATTCCTCAACCTACTTATGTTGTTTGTCATGCACTAATGCACGTATTAATAAATCGATCAACCGTGACCGATCACATGTTATTTTGAGATTATTCAATAGCGTGGGAAAGTTTGGGTGCCAAAAAGTTGGTTATCCGTTGCATAGAGTATGCTGGGGTGTTTAATGCCAAACTGTTTTATCGATTAAGGTCACTCTCTCCCAGCTCGATTTACATTCAGATAACATAAAAGAAACAAAAATACGCTCGTGTCCTGGCAGAATTTGCTGGATGACAACCACAAAAGAGCACAATGAGAGGATGAACTAGCCGATTGCAACTTCATCCTACTATTGCTGAAGCCAGAGGTTTAACTCTAAAATAAATTCCAAATCGCTTACTTGCAAAAGCACTTTACAGTTTCTTCTTGACTTGGCAAACTCAACCAAGCAGCGAACTTACCAATGGCAAAGTTTTCCATAAGCCGAGTGCAGAGTGTTTGTATCAACGCCAGTGTTGCTGATGAAGACAAGACGTTACAATAAGTATTACAAGCACCTCAACTAAATCAATGTAGGGTCAAACGCGGAGAATGCCTCAGACTTTAGTAGAAGCATCCAGGATCTGATATTGCATGTAAAAGCCAACTTTCAAACCATTCTTAAAGTCTACGACTTCAATGTACCACTAATGTCTCTTTGGTCGATGCGATCTCGACTGTTGCCAAAAACTTAAAAACCCACCTCGCAAGTACAGTTGGTACAATCATCAGCCTGCCACCGGTCGCCATTGTCATATCTCACAGTACCATCATAACACCAATCACCAAAAATTGAGGCCGGGGCCCCCTGGTGGGCGGCCTGATGCTGGCCGCACGTGAGGCTACACTCTTCTTCCAACACCCGCAAAACGAAAGCGCGACCCACTTGATCATCAGAAATAAGTGGAGAGTTTTTCGCATCACCTGGTGGCGGCAAGACCAATGGAAAATTGGGGATTTGTATTTCATTGGAAAGTTTGTCAACATTGATTCTGTTTGCTGTAAAAATTTAATCATTTCTTTATTTTGTATTTTCAGAAGATTCACTTTGCTCAGCGAAATCTGCGGCGCGGTTGCACCTTCAATATTCTTCATTGTTTTAAACAAACCTCTCTGTTTATGCAGTGACATGAAGCTATGTGAGTGGTAATCTAGAACAAGATGGTGCAGCATAGGCTTATCGGTGGAAGAATTTATCGTCAGATACCCACGGTAAAAGTAAAAAATACTCTATTGTATTACAAATTTAATTTATTATCTTTCTGGGGCTTGATTACGCTTTCTTGCAGCCTTTTCTTTCCTTTGTTTGAACTCCTACCCCTTTCTCGGAAATAAATTGTAAACGGGTTTGGTTGTTTTTGTGGTAGAGCATATTCATTTCTATCCTTGGCTTAGCTCGACTTGCATTTTCAGAAACATCGTCCATCCAAATTTATGCATATTGGCAGCGTATGGACGGCCCCACTTACGGATGAATGGTATTGCTTTAAACAAATTAATTTTACTGGATTTTGACACCAAGCAAAACCGGAAAGACCGCCCACTGCATACATTCCACAATTCAAAGACCCAGTCACATTAAAACCAACCATCTCTGTCGCATTCTTGAGCTTGAAGGAATTCGTCCGCAACAGTTCCAACAAAAAATCTGACACTTTGTAAAGATCCCTAAAAAATACTCTGGTGAATCATCAGAAAATCAACCAAAAAGAATGCTCTCTTTTTGTAACAGATGACACACATAAAAATTGCAAGAAGTACAGCTTGAATAGCCGTATCAACTTACACAGTATAGCAGATAAAAACTCAAAAATGACACTCGAAATCGGCTTGAATATATTCTAATGCAAGTTTTTGTGAGCGAATGCTCACTTCTTCAGGCACAGAAATGGGAGACTAATGAAAGAACTCATTCATTAAATAATAAAAAATAAATAAATTTTAAATAAATAAATAAATAAATTTTTCAGTCTCTCATTTTTTTGTCTGAAGAAGTGAGCATTGAGAAACAACTGATTTTTATGAAACTGATGTTGCCTACTTTTACATAATTATTATTAAATATATAAGTCGACTACGAGTGTTATTTTGAGTTTTTTTATCTGCTACAAAATTTAGATAAGCATTATGTTTGTCATTATCCTTGAAATTGAAAGAGCTAATATAAGAACGCCGATGTGGCGTCAAATATAAAAATAAATAGTGCCTTTGGTAAAAAATTTGGTTGTGATTTCGAATCATACCATAAATTATGATACTCGACATAATGCACTTCGTGTTTGCGGTAGGAATGTTTACTCAAGTTAGACAAACAAAATAATTGAAAGTCTGCTCAATCAGCCAAACCAGTTGTTACTTGACAATTCTAACTGGCAATATCAGCTCAGCAAGATGGTGCGCTGGCACCAACGAGGCCGCCAGTTCAAAACCTGCATTGCTTCTGTGTTGTGCCTTCGGGAACAAATTTACGAAAATTCTGGCCGTTTGAGGTAGTGCTTGTGACAAAAGAATCATATTCTGACAGCAATGGTAATTCTAAAGTGGGTTAGAACATTAATAGTTCTAAGTAGCCTGTAACTGTAATAATTTTCTAATAATTGGATAAGAGGACAAAGGTGCAGTTGGCTACAGAACTTAACAGATCACCTTAATTCCATCAAAGCTATAGCCATCCAGTGACGCGTCCCCAGTTGCCAGAGTCAGTTTGCTGCAGTTCGCATTGAAGAATTTGTAGAACCGAGATTTGAGAATTTTTGTTGCAATTTTCCGACAATCAACGTACAAAGTTATTACGTCATCGTCAACTTCCAGAACAACTTTTTTCCACATCTTGCTGGTGCTGGGCTTTGTTTTGTCCTTCGCCTTGAAAACAACGCTGTGTTTTTCCCCTCCTAATCCATAGTTCAATTCAATTGTCTGTTTCTTGGCGTCACTAACAATTGCCATAGTGCCATACCCGGATAATTGACCCACAGATGCATTAGGAGCTACATTAACAATAATTCCTCTGTTTTTCTTGTGCTGCTTCAAAGAAGCAACAAAAACAAAACCTGTGCTTCTCTTCAAAGCAGCGGAAAGCAAGCGAAATTTGGATTGGGAAGACTGGATATCAATACGATCAAGAGCTTTTCGGAATTTGAAAGCGCTAAAATACGGATCAGGAGGATTCATTTCTTTCCGTACACCCGCTCCTAACTGTTGGGTATCCACCAAGTTGGCTAACTTCGTCATTGCAAAAACGTCATAAGAAGAGGGTTGCCCTAAAAATATCTTAGCTTTAACGCTTTTGTGAATAGATATGCTATCGTGGAATAAAGCAATGGCAATCGGTGAGAGATCAAAACTAGCCAAGTTCACATGCAACATCACCCCGCATGCGACCAAGGTTATATTTTGAGCAAGATATTTTCGGTAAAAGATGTATTGGTATCATTCTGTTTTGAAAAATTATCTTCCAGGACTAACGTGTATAAAGTAAAACAATCGAACAGCAATCAGGAACAAGCAGAAAACGTCGTATCCCGCCTAAAAACACTTCAGCATTAGAGCTAAATGATGAAGAAGTTTGTTTTAGTTAATATTCTTTAGTTTTCACCTGCCTTCAAGACAGTTTCAAACTTTATAAAAATTTGAATGCACAACTAATTGCCTCATAAAATACAGATCAATTTACCAGCTCTTACCATTGCATAGCATGAACAAGCTGCAGGAAAGGACAACCAAGTACCGATTCATGTTACTTCATTTACGAAAAACTTTAAATGCTTTAACAAGTTAATAGCAGCAAAAGATGTACCTGAATATCGATATCAAAATGAACTATCTTGCGATTTCTGCAAAGACAAAAGAAAAGATCCTATAATTAATGATACAAGAATATGGGGGTAAAATGTGTAAAAAATGGCATTTTTGATCGTCCCTGTGACTGATCCCAACGGGCTGGTCCCTGAATTGTTTACATCGCAATTCAGCCCAACCCATAAGCTCCATTCCAACAAAATGTTACAGATCGGGTATGTTGGAACACATCACCTCAAACCTTTACAAAAATCATGAACTTTAGCCTTTCCTAAAATATTACGCAAACCTGCTAAAAGGGAAGTTTGGTTAAAGAGAAAACAATTAATCTTTACTATTTACAACTGATTTTATTGCTTCCTTGCGGTTCAAATGCAGTGCAATCGTCGGGTGAGATTGAGCAAAACCGCTGGCGAAGTCGGAAATGAGATATAATTAAACAATCACTTTCCAGTGAACCACAATTAAGGCTGGTTTCAATTAGGCGTAAATTGCAGGCGTAGCGTGAAAAATTCTTTGTTTTTCTATTTAGCTGTGCGCATAAAACTAAATAGAGAAACAAAGAATTTTTCACGCTACGCCTGCAATTTACGCCTTATGGAAACCAACCTTTATCATTCCCTGTTTGAAAACTATCAGTGGTATGTTTTGATCCTACATCGACAGAAAATATTGAAAGTATTGATAGGACACATTTCTGTTCAACCCGCTTCGCAGTTGTGCGTCTCCAACAACTATTACCGCGACTACGCAGAACAATTGCTGGATTTCCAAAAAAAGATCTCGAATTGATCGCCAAGAAATGGTCAAAAAAATATTTCCTTTAACTTCGATACCCTGAGGACCATTTTAACGAATCATCCTTGTCAACGTTTCACCTCTTGCTTCGATATCAACTTCTTAATTTGGCTCGGTCACATGGCATTTAAACTGTGCATCGCTGCTCATTACCTAGTTAAGTGCGAAATATATTTCCATTTTTAATTTCAAATTCAAAAATAAATATATCACTTGCGTCAAAAATTTCTCCATTTCTAAGTTGAATTATTTTATAACTCATTATTTTCATTCAGCTGATGATAGGATTTTGTTTCCCACAAAAACCTACTTATTTATTAAACGATATATATAGAAAACAAATTGCATTTTCGAATACCACCTTTACGCTGAGCCTAACACCAAAAGTCATCGGTAAATTTCATTACCAGACAAAAATAAATTCTGCACGCAATCCACAATCTCCATTCACCAACTCTGCCAAAGCTGCGTGAAATGTGGCGCAAAGTGAACTGTTTACCTGCAATGGTGTAATTCTACGCAAGGAAGTCGATTGCGGGAATTTTCTAATCACCTTAAGGCTTAAGCTATAGCAGATGTCGAACTCAAATGATCAGGTTCGAGGAATAAAATATCATGTTGTGCTGAGGACGCTTTCTGATTACCGAGAAAGACTGTAGTCATGATAAAGTAAATTTTGCATTGCTTCATTCTTCATTCTTCAAATAACCCCCATTACTGAAAACAAGCAAGATATTTGTGAATACTATTTATAAAGTTTTCGGTATGCGTCGAAAAGAGAATTCAATCGAGGTCTACCTCCTGCAAAGCGAAGGCTCCAAATAACCATTACAACCAAGCACCTGATTTCAAAATTCGACGACAAATTATTTTTGTCCAGCAAAGTTTTGTAATCTAACCTTTTGATAGTTAAGAGTTATTATTTGATACAACTTACTATAAAGAAAAATGTAACAGAGGTAAGCCTTGGTTTAATGCTCTTCTACCAAATACTCAAATAATGGTCTCCAGCTTGGCACTTCGCAAGAGTAGTGATGTGGAGGATGATATGAAACAGGTCTTACCCGGTCGTGATTAAATTATGTCCTGACGCTAAAATTTATTGCAGTTAAAATCGTTTCTTCGATTGGCAGTTGCGAATTCGAAATTTCATCTACCAACAACTCCACTTGTTATTCGATAAGTTACTAATGTGAAAAAAACATAAATCTTAAAAACTTCTAAGCAAGTCTGAACATAAGCTGTTCTTCTAATTGAATATTTACAAAAATGACTAACTACGGCAGTTACTACTTACATAACAGATTTCTCGTGCTGGAACTCGTATATCTTACTCGCGTAACGCGTTTTATACCAGTTTCTCTCACGTCGAACTTAACTTTTCTCCTTTTTACGCGCGTCCGTGTGAATGTAAACGCATGATGTCAAATTATTTTCCTAGCGTAATGGCGTAATTCAGGAATTTTTAATTTTTTTTTTTTTTGCACATAGCCCAATAAATTCAAAAGATATTGGTGATTGCCCAGTACCCTACGAAATGAAAAAATGGCTGTTCCAGTTTCGGTTGATGACTAAACACAAATAAAATCCAATTTTTTGCAAACTAAACTCGCTCACTAATTAATGCAATGAAAACCACCAAGTTACAACAGCTCAAAAAGTAATCATCAGGTTATTTGTACAACCTTATTGAGAAGATTGCTGCTGCATCCTGCCCACAATACTTTAAATCCGGGGCGCAGTCAATGAAAGTGCGCAGCGTGTGTCATCTTCAACATCAAGTAGATTGCGTTGCTACAATTTTATATTCAATAGGGACGAGATGGCCTAGTCACACAACCATGTAGCAGTGAGTGGCAATATTTTTTTAAGACGGTTTCTGCTGATCTGTGGATGAGATGAGGATACTCGTATCCTGAATTAAGAGACTAAAAAGACTTTATATAAGTCACGACAACCAACATGTTTTTCAGGTCAATTAATTTATTTTGCATTTCACTATCCTCTTGCTCAATAAAAACACGAAATGAATTTCTTTTAAGCGACAAATTATCTAGGACAAGTTACGGAAAGCAGGACTTGGATTCGTTGGTAGACTTCTAAGGTAATGCGCCACTTCATTTTTTGCCTCATTATCCAACACAGACAAGCATGTGAGGCTGTAAAACATTGAAAAGTTATTTTTTTCCATTTTACATTTACAACTACCCAGTTTTTCAAGAAATGCAGTGGTGCAGTCCGCAAACTGAATGATGTGAGTCTTTTCCCTTCCCTCGCATTTTCAAATGCAGCTGCTGCAAAGTTTCATAAATATCTACCAAAAAAGCCAGGCGACAAATAAATTAGCCATTTGGAAAATGAAATGCCAATTCAGATTTTGCTGCTTCTAGAAAGATCTTCATCTCCTCACGGAGTTTTAACTGTATTATTACATACGATATCACATATGATAATTAAGTTCTAATACTTGATGTCATAGATATTTTGACAAGGGCTTAATGTTAGCCCAAAACGTTCAGCTTAGAGTTTATCTATATATGTAAATAAATTATTAATAAAAAATGATTTAGTGTTGCTATGCTGTATCGTTTCACGGATTCTAAAATTTACATCCCTTCCGAAAATAAACAGAAATTAGTCACAACATTCGGAGTTTTCTTCTGCACCAGGATCTGAAATCAATTCTTTGATCCAAGCATAGCTCGGTACACCCACCACACACAAACTTTTCCAGTTTATGTTCTCCTAGTCATAACAATACTCCACTTTTGCCATTATGTCTTTTGTCTCGGTGGTGGTCTTTAATTCGCTGCTAGAGTAACTCCTCCTTCACATTGTTCTCCACTGCGTAACGAAAAGAGATTATAAGCTGAGAGGCTGAAAAACTAACTTTGGATTCATCAAGCTGAAAAGCAAGCAGTCTAACCTATGACTTCTCTTTAACTTCGGTGACTACTGGTTCCTTTGTTTCATTCGCCACAAGAGCCATTCTTCTCTGAACCACATTGTCTGACGAGAAAAATGCCTTTATTTTCTTTCTCTTTCTTCACCCAACACAATCTGGACCACAGCTAGAATACTTGGCTTGACAAGAATTTACCTACGTTATGAGCCTTTTTCTGTTTGGCAATCATTAAGCTAACTTCAAAAGACGCTTCCGTCTGTTTCTTGTTAGTGCGTCGAAAAGACGCGATCTTGTCAAGACGTTAACGTTTCAAACCTGTTTCTAGTCTTTCAAAATATTCGATATCATTTAGTCCATGAGGCCAGAATAAATTTTTTGCCAGTTCTTTCATAATTTGGATGATCTTAGCAATTCATAGCTCAAAACACGGTAACAAATGATGCACTGACCCTTTTCCTTTCCTCCATCACTAAATGAGGAAATCCAGTACTTTATATCCTTAACATTATGCTTTCTTTCAGCCATACCCAAATTGAACTAATTCAAAACAAGACAATAATTGTTTGATAAATTAACTTATAATTAAACTAAAAATGAATAGCCAAATAAACAAGCACTTATTTTAATGCAATAGGAAGGGATTGTAATACAAGCAGTGAAAGTCAATCATTTTACAAGCAATAACAAATACACTGGTGGCAGGCAGCCAAAATCCATGATGCAAGATAAAATATACTAAAAACAAAATGTTTTCGAGTAACTATATCCTCCTCAGACAATTAGAAGAATAGCAATGAGCAGCTTACTACTTTTGAAACAGTTACATGAAAGCAACCTTGATTAGCAAAATGCGCATTTGTTGCATACCTACATTTGCGCGTTCGCGCCTTTTGCTGTCGCTCAAGTTTAATTGTTTCAAAAGTTGTAAGCTGGTCATTGCTATCCTTGTAATCGTCTGGCGAGGAATGAAGTTACTCGAAAACGTTCACATTTTGTTTTTATATACTTTATCACGCATTATGGATTTTGGTTGCTGGCTATAAGTGTATTATGAATGAAAAGAATCCTTTCTTTATTATGGTTATACTAGACTCAATAGGAGATTGCCTTGAAAATTGCTAACTAGCAACTAGCAACTCCTGTATTTTATAAAATGATAAGTCTTGACAACGATCCTACACCCCAATCTGAGCTTACCGATGTGACTTGTTGTCCATGTCATGTGTGTGTGTGTGTCCTTGAATGTGACCCCATAATATAGGTATTGCTGTATCATACACTTTTGTATTGCATTTTTGTGCACCCAATGGCAAATTTGTTTTTTCAGCATGCTTGTTATTGAGTGTTTTTTGTACCCGTCTGATGAGACCCAATAAGGTCGAAACCGGTCGCGGATTGTTGACATGATGTAATAGATTGCTATATGGTACCATATGATGTTGGTGATCATTTTTGAGCAAATTTTTCTATTTTATCTAGACTCAATAACAAATAACTAAGTAATTTATTCAAAATTTTCTGATTAATCAAAGCTTTAGCTTCTGACACAAAAGAAAGTAAATTTTTCAAAAAATTTAGCAATTTTTTAAATTGTTGGGTAAACCACCTCAAAATACCCCATGACCCACTGGTTGAAAACCCCTGGATCCAACAATCGTCAACATATACCTTTGTTTCTCAATTTTTATAATGATACAACACCATTACTTGACGGAAGTCCATCTCATTTTCACTATATTCCGGTATCACTTGTAAGAAATTCATTTGCTTTGCAGTACAGCACAACAAGAAAAAGAATGAGCAACTGCAATGGAATTGACACTCATGCAGTGTGTTTTCGTGTGAGTTCAGCTGCAATGAAAAGAACCAATCGTCATCCTTGCCCTGCTAAATTTGGCGTAATAAACAAAAAAGGACAAAGCAATATTTGTCCATTCGTTTGAGAGAGTTGTCTATTTGAAATCAAGGTTTTAAAATTTTACCCAACTGTAACATACAATTTAAATTGCTGATACAAAAATACCTTTAGTCAAAACATTTTCGGACTAAATCTCGGAATTTTTATTGCCTGCCTAATCTGAATAATAATAAATGCCACCCGCTCAACGTGCCACAAGTATCGGCATTTTTCGGCTTCGATTTCAGACAAATTTTTGATACTTTCTCCGAACGTAGCAGACTCAACTGAAAGGTTGGCACGTTCAAATGATTTATCATCAGCGAAGAATTATGATTTACATTTTTGCAACCTTAATGCTAATCCAACACTTCTCGCTAAGAAGATGATGATTTGTTTTGGGTGGCTAATATAATCCAGAAACCATCAAATGCAAAAATCGAAAACTGCAATGCCTTCTTTTGATGGTTGATATATACAAAGTGGCATTCATTATTAGCTTTCAACTCAATCAACTAGGCCTACATCTAAAAATGTGATCCTTAATTGCGCTTTTACTAGAGTCTGCTAAACTCAGATGCTCCCTTAGTCTGGTGATCAAATCTCTGAAAGACATACATTGATATGTCTTTCAGAGATTTTCCCTAGTAGGGAAAAAATACGTTGCAAAATCGTCATGTCCTTTTTGCCCCATCAATTAACAAAATAATCTCGACTCATTTACAAATGCTTACGTCAAAAAAATAATCAAAATTAATGGAACCGGAGCGAAATAGCTATGCGTTTAAATTTATTAGGCTGTATGTATCTAAGGCTGCATTCACACACTGGCTTCGAAACAGGTAGAGGCTTCGTCTCGAAAACTTGCGCGTTCAAGCATAACAAAAATGTGGGTCCATATTAACCAGTTTTTACCTCAGGAACGAAACTTTTGCAAAATAAGTTCTATACTTAAATCGCGATTCGATCACCTGAACCTAAAACATCTCTATTCAGACGGAGGCGCACACCCTTCCTTAGAGTTTTTCTAACTTGAAATAAACTCTGCAGAAAAATTTTTTCCAAGACCAACTGTTGGTGTAGTTAAAGTTTTGCCACTGACCTTGAGCGTTGGTTAACCCGCTCTCTCTCCATTGCTGCGGGCCGGCGCATAAATCAGAATCATTGGTCAGAGTCACTTTTTCGAACTTTACCATGAAAAGATAGTTATATTGATCATATGTTCTTGATTTTCGGTCTCAGGAAACTTTCACAGTTATGCTAGAATAAATCGTGTCCTCACTCGCTTGGCAAAGGTCAGAACCGACACAATCCATTTTCATCGAAATCAATGCGAGCAATTATGGAAAATTTTCATAAAGTCTGTCCCAAAAATGCAATAAAGCGGAGTTCAACGAGCTCCGAATTCCCGATTCCACTCATCGTCTTAAGCTGGTGTTGCTGAATTCAAAACATTCCTTACAAGACTTTTAGATGAAATTAACAAATTGCATAATTAGCGGAGGTAACACCAACATGAGCCATGTGCTCTATTAAAGTGAAATGTGGAGTTGTTATCATTTAATGAATCATTGACAAACTTTGCAGTGGTCAGTAATTTGATAGTGAGCAACTGATTAAAGGAATATTGATTCATCACGTAAACAGTAATTCTCGCTTCTACGCCTACACATAACAAACGAAACAATAATTGCATAGAATTTTTACAAGTTTAGTTCCTTAAAAAAATAATTTGTTGTTTTTGATTCAGAACCGATTTTTAACGTCCTGTCTTTCCGAAATGTAAATAAACAACACTTTCCTAGAAAATTGTTATCGCAGTCATGAATCTTGTGAAAATAGGCCAGCTGAAACAAGTGGTAAGGAGATCTTCATTGTGGTAAGGTTTTTAGGAGTCTCTAAATGAAAGAGCCTCCGACATTTTTTTTGAGACGATCTGCCATAGCAAATGAAAGCAAGGTTGAGCTCCCTTAGTACCCTCTTTTGATTTCACCTTGATTCGTTCCCACACTTTTTAACGAAGCCTTTTGAAAAACTCGATCAGTTAGTAAAGATCAGAGTTGTAACGAGTCCAGCAGTTAAAGAAGTCGAGTCAGTCCGAGTCCCACAACTTTCGAGTTCGAATCCTTTCGAATCGTGACTCAAGTCGTGTTCGAGTCCTTTTTTAAGATGCTTGAGTCGAGTTCGAGTCCATTAAAACTCCCGTCATTTCGAGTTCTTATCCACCAAACCTCTAGTCTTTTCGAGTCCGAGTTCAAGAAAACTCAAACATACAAAAACTTTGCCTACACCAGCTCCGCTACCGCGTCGCCTATACTAGTAATTGATTGCACGCAAAAAATAGTTTTTATTGGCAGTAATTATAAACCGATCAGTACATTTCCGAAAATAATCAACTCTTTTAAAATAGTGGTAAGTTATTCAGAAAACTTGATAAACAGATAGCCGAGTGCTGAATGCCCCAGATGCACATTTCATCAACAATCACCATTACCGACCAAATGTCAAAAACAAGTTAAAATAAAACCACGTAGTGGACAAAGTAAAAAGTGGCTTTTTTAGATTTTGCACACCTGAAATACAAATTTAAAAAATGTTGCTTATCCCTTAAACAACAAGCTGGAAGTTTTTTGATTTCTGTTTGATGCTGTTTTGCTTGACACTTAGATATAGTATAACTGGCTGGCTGCACCGGTTTTACCCAAATAAGATTTCTGAAAGCAGTGATTATAAGTTGGTATGAATGGGGGGAATTGCCCCTATGCCTCCAACCCTATCGGTCTACTTTGAATTAAAAGTGGTCTTACTCACAAACTCTCTTATCATTTCACAAATCCCACTCTTTCCTTGTAATAAGTGCCGGAGTGTAAAGTCAAAGTTAGAGGAGGGCGCTGTAATAGTCTTGGTTTTACCATTACAGAAATAAGCTATTTGATGGTTGGGTTATTTCACGACTTGGTTCAACCCCCTCGTAATGAAATGATGTTTGTGACCTCAAGTTTATTGGCTTCACTTATAAGCCTTGGTCACAGAATAGGTCTTGGGCCATACCTTTCCCCAAATCGGTTGCCTCCGATCACCCGGTTGGTCAAATAACTCAACTCCAAGAAAATAATTTCCTCCATTGGTAGGATTACATGTTTGGGGACCATAATTTTATTTGTTGATTTCGAATTGATTCGAAATTAATTGCATTGAATTCAGTTTATCGTTCGGCCAATCAAAATTCACAACTAGAATAATTAAACACATTAACAAAGTGAAGTGAAATGGGAAAAAGTATAAGTGTGAAAAATAATAAACATTATAAACGTGCTTTGTGATGGCCTAGGTAACATAAAATTAAACAAAAAGATTTTAGTCATTGCTTCCAAAAGGAAAGAAAGCTTGCGATAAAATAGGAAAAGGAAAAAAATGCAATGACATAAAAAACATAAGAAGTAAGATTGCTCCTCAGTCTTAGTATCTCATTAGTGTGCCCATAATACTAATAACTTGAGACTGTATTTACTTACAAACAGCATATAATCTCTTTCTTTTGCGAGGGATCCACATTTTCAGATGCTGGCAGTGATGGTATTCAGCCAGCATCGCGTCTCGACATCCAAAACCGTCAGTCCACGTATTCCTGTAGGTGCCCGATGTACGGGGCATGTCAGAATGATGTGTTCTGCGGTTTGTTCTACAGCGCCACACTCGCAATTCGATGTAGGAGCAAGGCCCCATTTGTGCATGAACGACTGAAAACACCCAACACCAGCCCGCAAGCGGTTGAGCCTGACCCATGATGATCTGGGCAGGCCCATCCCCATTGGCCTAGTGCTTAGTGGATACCCTTCCGGGTGGGCACATTCGGTTTCCACAGAGCATTAGAGAGACTTTCCAATTGCTAGGTGTACTGACGGCCCGCGCTGCGTGAAAGCATGTGCCATGGGGGCCAAAGAAAAAGAGAGCATATAATTTCATAAACTTTTATACGCTTATTTCATTAAGTCCTTAGCAGTGTATATTCAAAGTTGTGGAAGGACGGTGAAGTGGTTGATGTATTTTCAGAAATTAAGTTATAAAGCAATTGGCCAACTGCTTTCAACTTTTCTGATTTAGACCTGATTGTGCAACTTCAAGACTCTGACTGCGCGTTTGTATCTTGCTTCCAGCATAAACGCAGCTGGGGGATAACGCATTGACTTGGGAGCTCAGAGTCCAGGATCTACAGTTGAGTAATCACGTTAAGTAAGGTTATGACTTAAATGAATAACCCCTGACCAGTTTTTGTGCTAAAGTAAAGAATGAGTTTTTCTAAATCCTCCAAGATTTTACCTCAAGATTCAGTACTTTTTTCCACTTTGCTATAAGTGTTAAATATGTCTTAAGGGTGATAAGTGTTCAGGTCCACAAAATGACTGTACAACAAAGGCATTCCAACGCAGAGCCTATCTACAGTTTAGGTAGAATAACTGTTGATTTGCCATTGCATTATTACAAAAACAAATTTAAATCGATATGTGAGTACTGTTGTATATCGATCTACCTAAACAGGCGGCACATCAGAACTAGACTTTACTATTTTCGCTTTCTTTCAAAACAACAGGAGATAAGTAAACACAGTTGCTAACTGCTGATGTTTTCAATGAAGTGATACCAGGCAGCATTTGATGTCACATAACATTATGACAAAACACCACGTGTTTAAAGCTTTCATTCAAAAAATTTAAAAGAGCATGCATAAAAAAATGTTTTGATGCATAGTCACTTGTTGCGTCACTGACAAACCTTACATTGTTAGAGAATTATGTTTATCGGATGCATCTTGTTAATACCTCCCTAAAAGCATTTAATCGCGTTTCTACTGTTGGTACTTTTTGATAAGGAGTGGATGCTACTGTTAGTACGTGAATGAGTGGCGGTTGTCGCAGGTACACTAAGTCTAACAACTGTTAGAACAATAGTGCTGTCACAGCCTAGTGGTCACAAGCTCTTATAGTAATGCAAGAGGCTAGCGATGCACCAGGCAAACTGCAGACAGTGACACTGTTTCGACCTATCAGATCTTTTCAGTGCAGTTGGTGACCGACAAGAAGCTAGACGAGTGATACGGCTTCGCAGAGTACTGACAGACCATCCACCACAGTGGACCAAGTATAGGTCCCACAAGTGTGGCGGTCTAAGCTATGCTTTATTGAAAGCCTCTACAGTAGCTTCTTGTCGGTCACCAACTGCACTGAAGAGATCTGACAGGTCGAAACAGTGTCACTGTCTGCAGTTTGCCTGGTGCATCGCTAGCCTCTTGCATTACTATAAGAGCTTGTGACCACTAGGCTGTGACAGCACTATTGTTCTAACAGTTGTTAGACTTAGTGCACCTGCGACAACCGCCACTCATTCACGAGTGATGCGGCTTCGCAGAGTACTGACAGACCATCCACCACAGTGGACCTAGTATAGGTCCCACAAGTGTAGCGGTCTAAGCTATGCTTTATTGAAAGCCTCTACAGTAGCTTCTTGTCGGCCACCAACTGCACTAAAGAGATCTGATAGGTCGAAACAGTGTCACTGTCTGCAGTTTGCCCGGTGCATTGCTAGCCTCTTGCATTACTATGAGTAAAATCAGTTTCATATTTCATCCTTTAGGTTACTTTTATTGCTGAGCACCAAGCTGGTGCACTGCTAATGCCGTCATTATAGTATTTGGTATGATTCGACAAGGAAATTGAGCCCAGGTCTACCGACAGTTAAAAGTCGCTCCAACCGCTTTACCACCACGGTGATTAAGATTGGTTTTATTTTCTTAATTGGCGAATGATGACTGCCTTGACAAAATCCTTTTTCTCGCAGCTGTATTGTAGCCCTTAATTCAGCTTACCAGTTTTTCATTATTTGTTTTTCTTTACAGTTGAAACAAAGCCTTGAGTTGGCGCGTTTCCTGAAAATCATATATTTTTGATTTATTTGGTTTTCCTTTCACACAATCAAAGCGCACTGCAATCTGCACCGAATCACTGTTGGCCAACAATCAAAAAGCAATTGGACTAGTCAACTTTTGATTCCTTTGTAGATACTTGGTTTGTATAAAGGTGCTGCAGCACATTCATGCTCACTTTTGCTCGCTGCGTTCAAGTGAACTCGTGTATAAATTAATCTATCAATCTCTTTTTTTTCATTAAAGGCTGCCATTACCTACTATAAAAACAGAATTGCTGGTCTGACTTTAGCTTCTTGTTAAATACGGTTGGTTTGTATTCTTATATTACCAGTATTTTTTCTTCTTTCGGCTGTCCCCTTTTGATAGTCACCACAACAAATATCGTTCTCCATTTTTTTCGGCCCATGGCATTCTCCATCAATCCAACCACCTTCATATCATTTTTCAGCGCATTCACAAAACATTTTTAGCTTTCTTTTTTTTTATTTGGTGTGTCAGTTTTCACCTTCCCCAAAAGTATTTGCTTTCTGCCCTCAAAGCGTGCCCAAACCAGCTCAATCTTGCCGCTTTCGCCTAGTTTTTTATTCTGCCCAGATATACAGTTATTTCATGCTATACATTAATTTTTATTTTATCTATTTTAGTAACACTCTCATTGAGCATCTTTAATTCTGCCAGTTCCAGCGCGGCTTCCTTTCTTGTTGTGAATGGCACCGCTTCTAAGCCAAACAGCATTCTTGGTCTGACCACAGCTTTATACACTTTTCCTTTTACTATGACAACTTCCTATCCTTACCCTTCTATCACATGTTGTATCCATATTTTTCTCCATCTGTTTTATTCACCCACTTTCTATCTCTCGACCATGCTCTCCGCCTTTTTGCATAGAGGATCCCAAATGCTTGAATTCTGTTATCTTTTCCAGTTCTACACCTTGTAACTGCACCTCATCACCACCTTCATTTTTATTCAAGCAAAAATGCATTGCTTTGCTCCGACTGACTTACATTCCTCTTCTTTCTAAAGCGTCTTCTAAGATTTTAAGTTTTGTCTCCAAATCATCTTTGCTCTTTCCACACAAGACACGCATCTGCAAACGTCACGGTCAACTTTCACACGCATCTGCAAACGTCATGGTCCATGGAGACTGCCCTCTGATTTCATTCGGCTACCTATCCATCACTACAACAAAGAGAATGAGCTTCATGCAAATCCTTGATGTAGCCCGAGCCACATGCTAAACCATTTCGTTGGCCCTACTGCACATCTCACCGTTGTCATGTTGCCTTCATGTAAGCCTTGTCACAGTCACATATTTATTCATCAGCCCAGGTTTTATCATACACCACCACACCTCTTCTCTTGCTACAGCACGTGATATATTCAATATATCATACGCGATATATTCAAAATACCAGTTAAAAAATACTAATTCTGTTGTTTCTGCTGAAATTGATGATACCAGACAGTATAATAACGTCGTCACTATACACTACGACAAAGCAGAGGTGAAAATACGCTTGACCTTTGTTTTTCCGGAATATAACCATCCTGAAAAAGACAAATGACAACAGAACTACCGTTTTGCTTACCTTCTCAATATGCACCATGTATTTGCACTACTTACTGGACCAAGAACACTTGTTACTATTCGTCCATGGCTGGGTCTGTGGACACAGAATGGCGAAATGGAGATAAGTTGGTGACCATTGTTTGACGTTCGCTGTCCGGACAAGCCGGAATCCGGATGAACGAGGTCAGGATAAACGAAGGTCGAGTGTACAGTAAAAAGTATGCTAAAGTAAAAATATTGCTCAGTGTGACACCAATTGATTAAATTGTTAGATACTGTTTGGGATCACAAGCGGCTTTTTGATATCTCTTATAAAAGTTTGCAATCGTGTTTCTGCGTTCAGTGATTCACTTTCGGTGAAAATATACAAAACAACTTTTACAAAGAAACGTTTATTATGATGACACCTTTCCCCCTAAAGGTCAACTAATCAATTTGCTGTGACGTTTTGCAAATTGATTAGTCAATTGCCAGCTTTTGCTTGAACTAATAGAGTTTTTTCAGTTTCAAGACACGGACTTCAAAATTATCTTGATGAAGACACCACGAATCCCCCTACGATACTCACCACAGAGCGTTAGACCGACATCTTCAAACTTCATGTTTGAAATCCTTACTTTTTTATGAGGAATGAAAACGTAGCTTTCACACGCAGGAATATACGTATCACGCAGAACAGTGACTTATCAATTTAATAACCGCCAACTAAATGACAATTCTACTACATAAATGGTAATCGCTTTTCGTAAACAGTCGGCAAACAATTGCTACTTTTAACAAAAAAAAGAAAAGAATATTATATTTTTGTGGGCTCAACTCCATGTCAAACCAATTTTTACACAACCCCAGAGCAAAATACCAAAACATGCTTGGCTTAGTGGCCTGGAAACGCAAAAGACGCCGTTGCTCTTCTTCAATTTTGTTTGTGGAAATATTACCAATACATACGAGCGTAGTTGATAACATTATCGTGATAAGCATGACAACTGGTTTTTCCCAAGTTCTGGATATGTCGCTGAAGACTGACACGCAATTCCAAGCGACTCTGTGAATTTCTGCAAAGAGTTAGAAGAAAATTGTTGGTGAAACTTTTGAAATAAAACATGACAAGCAATGTTTTTGCGCATGTATTTACGTTTTGCTGTAAACTTACTACATCATAAGGACAGAAAATTAGAAGCCATCTTATATCGCAGTGAATATTAACGCATTTAATCAATTGTTTCCTTGAGCACAAACATGTTTTTGAGAACGTCAAATAAAAATGAACTTTACGACAGATGCTATACAGTTTAAGTTTTTATCTTATTAGTGAAGTATGGGAAGCTAAGATAAACAAAAATGCGAAAGTTTGAAAACCTTGTTTCAAGTAAATTTCAGGCAGTAAATAAACAAGTTACCAACGAAACAGAGCTTAGCCAGGATTTTGTTTTTTATGGTGGAGGGAGAAAAATATTTGATGTAACTTTGCAAGATTAATCTTGAGCAGTGGCGTCAGTGAATTTCGTGATCTCAGAATCCGCATCAAAAACTGTCAGCCGAAAATTAAGAAAACAAGCAAAATTTCTAATTTCAGAGTTTCAATATATAAAATTCTTTACCGATTTTCACTATTTTGAAGGAGATTATTCCCTTTTTTCCTCCAACTAAGCATGTTTTTTTGATACTGTTTTGCTGCTTCTAAATTTTTTTTCTATTGTTTTTCATGTTCAGTTGCTGGCCTCAACCACCAGTGATTCGTTTTCGGCTGCGTATAAAATTAGCTATATGTGACGTAACTATGCCATGAATTGTTTTTAAATGCTTCAATAGAACAACACTTGTGTAGGAGTAAAGAGGGAGAAAAAGATAGAGATTTTTATTTTTAATATGGTATTGTATCCGTTAAGGCAGGGGTCTGGGCTTACTTCTGCTAACAAAAATTAAAGGACTTTGCGCCATGTTTTGCTGCTTTTTTATTTAATCCCATTTTCTTGTTTATTTTTCTTTTCTATTATCACCTTTGATGGTCTTGTTCTTCCTAGCAACCTCTTCAAAAATAGGCGAACTCTTTTCAACACAATATCTCCATCCTTCTCCCCCCATCACAGAACATGCACACACCATTGCATTCCATTTGCTTTTGCCTGTCTATCCGCAGCTTCTTCAATACCCAGCATATCCATCAATTCCTTGAGGATTTTCATTTTATTCATGATAAATGATTCACAAGTTATGCAATCTCTGAACAGCTGTCGTTTCTGCGTTTGTCGCCTCATCTGCAAAACACAAAAACAATGCTATTGGTATGAATGCACAAGCACAAACAAATCAAAATCTTGATGTTGCACATATCAGCACTTTTCCGTTTCAACACTTTATGTTTTCAAATACTGTTTTCAATGCAATCTATATTTTTGTATTTGCATCAAATATTCCGTTGAATTCCTTTGGTGTTAGGCTGCTTCCGACATCTATACTGCTTGTCAAAACTGGCTAACCAGTGAAAATCACGGTTGAGTAACTTTACCAAAAATGATAATAGCATAATATTGCATCTGTGGATATGCGCGTCATGATAAATATTCGTTTGCTTTCTTGTCAGACCTGGGGAACACCGTGTGTTTAAGAAGCATGGAGTGAGAGCGACGCTCTTCTTTTTCGACAGGGATGGCACAAAAACTCAATTGCTTTTGGCGCTGTTTATCATTCACTATGTAAGCGATTACGCTCAGCACTCGACAAAACAAAATGACCTTAGTTGGAGTGCCCATGCAGCTTTTTGAGCAGGTCCCACCTCTGTTATTAAGGGCAATGTGGAGAAATCTGCCCAAAATCTTCTGTCACGATTAAAACTTGTTTTGGCGCTAAAAAGTAGCGCATTCAACACCTCCAGAAACTTTCACGATGTTTTTCGACACAACCAGACAAGTGTGGTAATCAACTTCAACTTTTGCTCAAAGTGAATTTGATATCACCAGCACTGTTGTATATAAGCACAGAAAAACAAAATAAAGCAAATACGCGCAGCGTATTCTTGTGATTATAAGCCTACGTATGAGCAAGCGGCTGCCAGAGCAGCAGTAATTTGTTTTCTATTTGCCTACAGCTGGCTGACAAATCTTTATGTTAGGGCAATCGCATTATATTAATTGAGTTCTGATCCCGCTTTCAGTTTTCAAAAGTTTATAAAATATTATGCCATCAATCACCACAGCGGTTTAGCAATAGACTATAATACCGTATTTGGAAATAGCTGCTGTGGGTGAGAGTAATGAACAAAAAAAGAAGAAATGCTTAACACAAGAATTATTCTAAATTGATGGCTTGCTCTTAAATCTCCCACTCGATGCTTGGCTAGTTTTCTATCTTAAGAATGATGCATTCAACGGCGGTCTTTCACATGCAGTACAATCTGGTCATCATGGTCCGATGTAGACTACCTCTCTGAGATCTTATTAGTAACTACATCCTGGATGAACAGATGCTGTCACATTTTGCAGTCTGTACATGTGGTAATATCAGGCAATTTCTTGCGGTTCTGATTTGTAATTAATTGTTATCTTTACTATTTTTTTATTCAAATGGCTTTCATTTTCTTTCTTTAAAGTTTATTAAGCCTATTTTCTTTGAAATAAGCCTTCTTCATTTCAGAGAGTTACAAATAGTTCCTCCAATTCAGTCCAGTTGTTTTTGTACGTTTATATTTTGCTTCATGGTGTTTTTGACATATTTAATCAACAGCAATAGTGGTATCATTAAGGAAGATGGGGTGATCCCCCGGATGGCATCATTTCAGGAGGTGACAGATTTTTGAAGACTATCTTTGAAATCGGAAAAATTGAAATTGAAGAACTTTTCTCTGCTTTGGAATATATTTTTGATATTGGGAAAAATATTTTCTGGAAGATTACTTACTGCGTTGAGAAAATCAATAATTGGATATTCTAGTAGATTTTGTAACTTGCAGCATGTTAAAAGCAATGAGGGAAGTGGAATGCCAGTGCACATTTTCACCAACCGGTAGAAAAGTAGACACTAGTTCATAGATTTAGATCGCGACTTTACCGCTTGTGGCGTGGGTATACCAGTACACTGAATTATTTTCTAAAAACAAACCCTTACTTTTACGTGAATTTTGAATCCCTTTTTCGAGGCAGCTTCAGGGGTGACAAACTCTAGCGACACCACTGCAAAGTATAAGGGTAAACTGGAGAAAAAATATGAGGCAGCGCAAAAATTGATCATGTAGCCTATATGTTCAAAAATTGTTTTAGTGCTAATACCAGTTGATGTTAAAACGCGCCAAAGACTGCCAAACATTTCATTTTTACTCATTTTGAAGAATTTCTCTCTTTTGATCTTTTATTTGAAAAGTTAACGTTGACGCCACCTTTTTTATTTAACTCAATTCATGCATATATGAGCTGACGTTCTGATTACAGTCTTTTGTCAGATTGGTTAATGGTGACGAATCGACTGCTTGAACTCACCATCTGTCTGCCACATAAAGGTGGAGGTATTCCTTTCAGTGCATTACCCACGAAGACAACAGGCGAACTTTCTGGATTCTTCTTTACACCGTCTCTTTTGTGCTTAGGGCCCAGCAAGAAAGTTGTAGATACTGATTTTTAAGTCTTTGGTATAACTCGATAAGGGAGTTGAACCCAGTTCTACCGACTCTGAAGCGGATCCTTTAAATGTTTTAATAAGCTTTTACGTTTCAAATGCTTTATTTCTTACCCTGGGGTTAGTTGAATGTTAAACTAACAAACACAAACATTTTTTTCTTTTCTCCAGTCGAGGATGCTAAAAAGTCTTCGTCGAACAACTTTTTCTTGGGTTCAAGCTTAGAAAAAATTGTCCAAATACGATTCACGATGCACATGTGACCTGCTTGTTCACGTGATCCATTAGTTTGTAAAATAAACACGTGTAAACGCGGCAATGTCGTCTGATTGGTAAAATTCGCATCGCTCGAAAGGCTTTACGCATGAATAGATGAGTGATGATGCCACCGGATTACAGCTGCTCTGATACGTCATTGTGATGACGTCTGTTATTTTCATGCATTTGTTAAGTGTTTACTAAAAGCATTCAACAAATAAACGGAAAAATATTTCAAATTCTCCTTCACGTAATGACTTCCAAATATGGTAACAACTTTCGACGAGGTAGACACGTTTCATCAATAATCCGGTGACGAATCGCAATGTTATGCCATAAATGTAGTTATTCGTCATCAATTACTGCGTTCATTGCGTTCCAGGTATGGAACTTGTACAGATTGATGATTTGAAATTTTATTGGAACGATTTCAAATAGAGATGAGATATGGTGCAGACTAAAACTGAGATTAAAAAGTTTTGTGAATGCAGGTAATAAAAAACAGCGCAAGCTCACCGATAAAAACCTCATTACTATGAAAAATCATAACCGTAAAACTTTAATTTTCTTGATAGGGTGATCAGACTTCTACATAAAGATATTTAAATGTCGATTAGTAGATAGATTTTAAGTCATGCTGCTATGATATAAACTGTAAAACGCTTCCTTGCTAAAAGCAAAGCCGCTGGGCTTAAATCGCTTTTTTCGTTTGTTACGCACAAATGATTGTGAATATTTGCCTCAAAAGGTCATTTATTTTTTAAAACGAATCACCTTAAACTCTATTTTCAAGTCTGTAGTTCAACTAATCCACTGCGAGTGATGGACTGATAGACTGCTCAATCTCGCTGTCTCGCTGTCTCGAAAAACTAAATGAATCCTTTCAAGTGCCTTTTCCAAGAGCGCAAGAAACAAACTTACCGGTATTTTCTCCACTACATTCCTTTTGTGATGAGCAACAAACAGGGAAGTTATGAATGTTGTTTTTAAAGCCTGGGTCAAAACAAGCAAGCAAGTTTACCCCTTGGATCAAAAAAGCCAATGTTAGCAAACATTACCTTACAACGTATATTGATCCAATCGTTGATCCTGTCACCTATTTAAACTTGTTATCTTTACGCAGTGAGCCTGGCCATCTTTAAGGTAAAGCCAAAATTCATAAAACCAGATGTCCCCTTAGACCAGTCATCTCCATGGCTGATACGGCCAAACATAATCTTGCCAAATGGCTTGATCCTTTAAACATTATTTCCCTGATAGCTATTCCTTATCTTCAATTTCTGGTTTTATTGACAAGATTGAAGAACTTAAGCCAACAAATGATGTTAAACTGGTGAGTTTTGATGTGACCAGCCACTTTATCAACGTTACAGTTGACCTTGTAATAGATGATATTGCGAATAAATTATTCTCAAGCGATGTCGCCCCTGAGTTACCATTTCACATTCCAAAAACCAATTACGCAAAACATCTTTAAAAAACTTTTAAAACTTGGTATTTATGGTATGTCGATTCATAACGGTAAACTATTTTCGCAAATCGATGGAATAGCTATGGGAAATCCCTTATGCCTTACGCTAGCTAGTTGGTTTCTTGGAATGATTGAAAAGAAAATTTTTGATCAACATTTTTTCTTTTATCCATCATTTTATGTGCGTTATGTGGACAATAGTTCTTCAATTCACCAGCAGATGCTCAAGTGTTCCTAAATGTGCTAAATAACCAGCACCCCAGCCTTTGTTTTACATTTGAAGAGACCTCAGACGACTCTCTGTCATTTCTTGATGTTGAAATAACGATTTGTGACGGAGAATTCAATGTCAGTGTGTACCGCAAACCAACTTTTACCGGTGGACTGTTACATTTCAGCAACCTAGCACCTTTGTCCTGGAAAAGAGGCCTCATCATTTGTTTATTGCATCGTGCGTGTGTATATTCTTCAAATGACTTGTCACTAAAAACCGAAATTAATTCTATTTTTTTCTTTATTCAAACGGATACTTAATATATTTCACCTTAAATGTGATAGACAAGTTTAAGATTAAATTAAACAACCATAACCAACAATTTCCCGCCGACTTCCCTGGCATTACCCCGAACTTAAATCCTTACTTAACTCTTCCGTGCAATGGTATCCCATCTATTAAATTTGGTAAACGCCTTCTGCATTGTTTCGTGGCAGACTGGGCACTGATATATAAGACTGGCACTACCAGTATACATGTTCTTGTGTCAACTACACGTGCTACATCGGTATGATCAGTGGTGGGCACCAGCGGCGCTAAAGATAGCGGTCGTTATTAGCGCCGCTAGTGTTGCGTTAGCGTTTGCTTTAGCGCTGCTATTGTCGTTGTGAGCTAGCGACAACACTAGCGGGCGTTATTTTTTGTGTACAATAGCGCTAGCGGAAGCTGCACTAATTTTTCAAAATTAGTTGCCGCCAGCGCTAAGCCCGCCCCTTGTCAAAATAAAGATATTGTCTTGAAAGTGCAAAACGTTCATAAATCACACGCTGCCACAGAGCATTTTCCGAAGACGAATTTTTATGAAGAGCGTTTGCGGAGAAGTCGCGAAAAGACAGCAGCAGTGAAAAGCTATTACATAACTTTTTCATGCAGAGACACGAGACTCAAAGCAAAGAAATTGCTGTGTTGTTCTCTAATGCAACGTTAAGCGAGTTATTTTTGAAATAAAACACTGCCATACCTTCCAGTGCAGCAGTGGAACGCCTGCTTTTATCATGGAAAGATGTCCTATAGTAAAAACGATCTGGACTCAGCGGTCGATAGTGGATACACTATGTAGGGTGAGGCAAGTGAAGCAAAAGGGGCCCGGTTGATGGTTTTAGAAATTGTCATAAAACTTTGAGAGTAGGCTAAACAGACGTACCGTTTTAAACAGAACAGTCCCGTTTTTTCCATAGTTTTCGGCCGTCCTGTCGTTCTTAAAAACGATGTCCAATTTTTTTTACAAAAAATTTCATTGTAACAAAAAAACAGCAGGAAATTTTTATTATTAAGTTGTGCTTTTTCTTTAGATTGCTACAAATATATTTCTTTGTTATATTGTGGGATTTATCTTTTGCTTTCGTGGAAGGACACCTGTTGAAAGAACATTTTCTGTTAGGAACACTACGTGGTCAAATGAGAAATCCAGACTACGTGTAGAGACAATGAAAGCAGTGCTGATTGTCAGATAAATTTATGATATGTAATGTTGCAAGTCCTATATTTAAGTCTAGATAAAGCAAAATTTGCTGCACAAGAAATATTATTGATGATTTGATCAGCATTGAAGCAATACATTACAAAGCTCTTTTGTTTCCATTTTTCAAAAAAATACACAGTTACAAGATAAACACATTGGTTGTACCGTTTTTGCCATGCAATGTCCGGTTTTGGTCTCGATAAAATATGATCAGCCTATTTATGAGTCTTTAGAAAAGAATATATCCCAACGTTCTAACTATCTTTTATGTCGTACCAAAACTTCTAAGCTTGAAATTAAAGGGACTAAACATGAGACATAATTTTGAAAACAACATAACCAACGCAAAATCAGTGAAACTGGAAATGTTAATGACGAAGCTGTAGAGCAGTGATTCCCAACCTTTACACCTTGGAGGAACCCCTGTAATAATTTTTCATATTCCAAGGAACCCCTATATATAGTATTCTAATTTATATATTATTTTTACGAAAAGTACTTGAGCAATATAATTCATATAAAATCTAATATTACATCAAATGAGAGTTCACACTAATAAGTCAGTAATGTTATGACTTACCTTCAGTGTGACACTTGGGCTTGTTTCTCTCTGCGTATCTGTGAAATTCTTGGCCGAATTTTTGACAGACACACGCGCAGTTCTTCCTCGACAGACAGAAGACGATTTCTTGATTTGCTTTTAATGATGGTCAGGCATGAGAATGCTTGTTCACAGAGGTAAGAAGTTGAAAACTGGAGTAAAACATTCAGTGCTTTTACTGAGATGACGGGGTACTCTCGCTTTGCTGAAATCCAAAACTTGTCAAGTAGTACTTCATTAAATTTCATTTTCAAGGTTCGATCGCACTGTAATTCACTCAGTTCTTCTTCTTCTTGCAGACTAAGTAGGTTTTCTGTACTTGGTGAGAACTCAGTGAAGGGGTTTCTCACCCAGTCATACATATCTGATGACAAGGAGGGGAAATACTTATGAAGCTTTTCTGACAGTGATCCCAAATGACTTGTAATTAATGGGATGACATATTCATATTTAGTCTGAGTTTGAACTTGAAGTAGGAGTGGAAACATTTCGACGTTTCCTCTTGAAAGGTGCTTTTTCCAAACAGAGAGTTTATTCTTAAATGCAAGAAGTTTGTCTGTGGAAGTCAGAATGTTTTCCTTTGCACCCTGCATGCTGGTGTTCAAGTTATTTAAATGCTGATAAATATCTGCTAAATATGCTAATTTCATTTGCCAGTTTGTAGATTCAAGACACTCACAGAAACTGGCTTTACTATTCTCTTTGAAGAAAAGCAGCAGTTCCTGTCGCAGCTCAAATACCCTTGACAAAACTTTACTTCTCGATAGCCATCGAGCCTCTGTGTGCAGGAGAAGCGTCACGTGGTCTTTTTGCATGTTTTCACACAACCTTGCAAACATGCGAGACTTCAGAGGGCGCTGCTTTATAAAGTTGACCATGTTCACAGTTATATCAAGAACTTGTTTTAAATCATTCCCAATACTTTTTGAAACCAGAACTTCTCGGTGGAGAAAACAGTGAGTTGTTATGACTTCAGAGTTTTTTTCTTTCACGCGTGATACAAAGCCTTGTACTGAACCAATCATTGAGGGAGCACCATCAGTGCAGATTCCAACGCACTGGTTCCATGACAAATTATAAGATTCCAGGTTAGAAGACAAGATGTTGAAAATGTCGTGGCCTTTGGTAGTTTCTGGCAGTTCTTTACAGCATAAAAAATTTTCTATTATTTCACCTTCATTTTCAAATCGTACAAAAGCCAGCAGCTGAGCTTTACCAGTTATATCAGTTGTCTCATCTACTTGGAGAGCAAAGTTGTTATTCTGCAGTATTTCTGACAAAATACCAGAAATATTGTTGGACAGGTCATCCACACGCCTACTAATTGTATTATTAGAAACAGGAACCTTGCTTACTTCACATTCAGCTTCTTCGCCTAGCATTGTTCTCACAATTATTTTACAAGCAGGCATTATGAGACTTTCTGCGATAGTGTGACTTTTCATTTTCTTAGCAACTAGCTCAGCCACTAAATAGCTTACTTCTTGGGCCTTATCACTGATGGTTACCTTCCTTTTAAAAACTTTTCTTTGTTTCTGCTGTGAATCCAAGAGTCTTCGAAAATAATCCACGGTTTTGTTTGACAAGTGGCTGTGATTAGTACTGAAGTGTCGCTTTAACTTGGCTGGGACCATAGCTGTGTTAGCGAGCTTTTTTCCACAAACAATACACAAGGGAAGTGGACACTTTTCTTCTCCAGTCCATGTAAAGCCAATGGCCAGATAACTGTCATTGTAAAGGCGATTTTTTTTAACATCGCTCACTTTTCCTTTACTCGTACTTGGCTGTGGTATTTGTGACTCATCGTCACTGTCCTCCTCTCCACTGCCATGCTTTCCTTTTCAAATATTTCAACATGCCGCAGTCTTCTAAATCAGTATCAAACTAATATTAACTGGTGAGATTAATTAACACAACGTTTCACTCGGTTGCGCTGCTCAAAACTGACTGAAGGAAGAGGTGTGAACGGCTGGGCTGGGGGTCGTGACACGTATGATACTCGTACCGGGTTGCGTCACCCTCCTACCGACCCGTCACCAAACTAGCGGAGTAGGAATGAAGGGCGTATCCCGCACCGGTAATAACACTTTTTTTCCCCTTAATTCTATGCATAGCATTTGCTCTCATTACTAGTATATACATTGTACTGACTGACACGTACGAGTATGTTGGTGTCTGGAGACTGTTTGTGACGTGTTGTTGAGTAGGAGTTACGAATTATGAATTAAGATCACTATCATATTGTAATAGCACATAATTATTTTACAGTTTCTCGCGGAACCCCTGGTGATGGTCGGCGGAACCCCAGGGTTCCGCGGAACCCCGGTTGGGAATCACTGCTGTAGAGTATACTGGGATTTCCCCGACGCCATAAAAGAGTATCTGCAGAAATCACTCAATATTAGCCTATGGAGTTGTTGGCTAGTAACCTTACACACTGAGGAGGCCTATTGTAAAATCTCACCCAAGGGCTCTAAATCCATCACTGACAGCGATTAAGATTTTGAGATGCCGTTTTTTTGAAATAACTGTATTTTGATAAACATTTGTTTTTGTGTTGTTTTTTTTTTGCGACAACTAGTGCATTTGTGATCTGCTGGCATGCTTGTATTTTCACAGCTGGACTGAGAAAAAATTTTCTTTTTACATGGCAACATTTTGAGTGGGATTCAAACTTGCGACCACTGCTTTTAGCGCATTAGGGACTAGGGGCCACTGGTTTTTCGAAAGGACAAGAGTTAGCGTTTATCGTGCTTAGTCAAGAGTGTTTAGCGGATAGCGGTAGCGGCGATAAAGTTTTTGCTGACTAGCAATAGCGTTAGCACCGTTAGTTTGTCACTAGCGGATGCCCAATAATGGCTTTGACGACTAGGCAACTATTTGTCAGAATTGAAAACCATCTTTCCGATCACCAGAGTTCATCTAACTGCGCTTTCAAATCCCATCGTAATCGGTGCAAAGCCTGCAGAGAAACAATGCCAGCAGAGCAAATTTACATTATTAAAAAAGTGCCGTTTTTACACTAAAACCGAGCTGATGGAAGCGCTGCAAATTAAATGCCCTCGGCCATTTTTAAACATAAAACGTGGTTATTGACAGGGAGCGAAGTTACTTCTGCAAGTGTTTCAGTGAGAGGTGCAGTGTTAAAACGATACTACTCTCGTCAATGGCGTACAGTACTGAAACATTAAATTGATCTTTAGATTTACCGGTCTATTTTGCCCCGATGAAAAGGATTGGCGTTTTTTGTGTATATTAGTTTTGTTATAAATATCTCTGCAATTTTATTATTGGGCAGACAATGTGGAGGAATTGACCAGGAAAAAGGGGTTTTTATGATGAGTTGAACCCTGTAGTGAGGGCCGAAGATGGAAAACGCATTCTCGTAAGAGACTTCAGTGGACTTGTAGGAAGGTCGGCTGATGGTTATGCTGGAGTTCTGGGTGGTTATGAATGAAAAGAACGGAATTGAGATGATGAAAGACTTCTTGAATTTTCTGATAGTTTTGATGCGATTATCAGAAATATATTTTTTAAGAAAAGTAGAGAAAAATTAATTTTCTTCAAATCTGGTGAACATTTAACTGTGGTAGACAATGAACCTGTCAAAAAGAATACTTCAAAGAAAAGCAGAAAATAGAAAATAATACCAGGCAAAGAAAGTGTTACACAGCATGGACTAATAGTTGTGGATGTTCAACTGACAAAAGTGATTTTTTAAAAAGTAAGGCCAAAAGGCAATCAAGACGTAAAAGCTAAAGCAGGGCTACTCAACTGGCGGACCTTTGGAATATTGAAACTGGACCTCAAGCTCCAGGATGAGAAACAGTAGGTGCGGCCAGGGGTTGCGAAAAAGCCAATGCCCATTTAACCAAACTTTGTTGACTTGTTCTCAGTACTATGGTGTTTTCAAAGAAAATAGCAAAAATTTTCGCGCCTTTGGCGGAACTGCACATCCTTAGCATTGACTAACACCACCATTAAAAGGACAAACAAACAACACGAGCAGCATGAAAAACTGGAAAAAACTTATTTCCCAGTGCTGAAGGTCTCTTTGTCATGCTTCTCTCGTCCACTAAATGTGCCTCTGCAATTAAACTGATCAAGCGCGGTAAAGTTCAAAGCCCAGACAATATTTCGCCAGATATATTCTGAAGCACCGCGGCCCCAAATGTGTTACATGGCCTCAAAAATTCTACACAGCCTGCGTGACCTACCATACAATCCCCACAGTATGGTGACTGGCCACAGTTATCTCGGTACCAAAACCTGGCAATGCAGCTGATGAGTGAAAGAGCTTCCAGCTCATACCGCTGCTGAGCGTTTTTTACAAGCTTTTCGATCGGTTACTCTTGAGGCGTCTAGAACCTGTTTTTGACCCCCAACTTCCTGACAAACAAGCTGGCTTCAGGCATAGTCAATGCATAACCGATCGAGTGTTTAAACTAACCTGTGACGTTGAACACCGTTTTGAAGAAATCAATACATCAGGCATTGTATTGGCAGATCTTACTGTCGTACACGATAGCCTACTGTATGGTACGAAGACCTAACGCCTTACCACCGCCTTTGATTTGCTGTTACTTCTATGGACCAAGTTTTCAGAACTGGCTAAAAATAAGAAATGCGTTTTTTTCACAAAATGAGCAAAATAAACTACACTAAGTTCATTTTATTTTTGATTTCAATGATTAGTGTAGACTGTAGAGTGTGTAGACTAAGAGAAAATCTAAGTATTTTTTTGCATTTATTGGTAATGAGGGTTTCGTTTTCGTCATTGTAAGTCAAAAATTTTACTGGACCTCTGGAAGTACTAAACTTATCCAACTGGACCCCCTTAAAAATTAGTTGAGTAGCTCTGGGCTAAAGGATCAAAAAGTATGCAAAAGCTGAATGAAGAAGTAGAACAATCAAGCACACAACCAGTGAAAACGCGGGATGAATGAAGTAAAGGCATGATGGAAGTGTGAAAGGAGTAACAAGAGACACGTAATGAGAAAAATATCCTATTTGTGAAACGAACAAGTGGAAGAAGCGATCAAAAAAGAATACCCTTTTCTAAAAGAGATGGCAAAAACAGAAGAACAGAAAATCCAAGCAACACTATTGGATAAAAAAGAGAGAAGTGAAACTTATTGTAGCTGCAGTAAAAGAAGAAGAAATCCACCAAACGAGGGAAAGAGTGCAATCACAAAACGAACTTCCAAGAATCCTCAAAATGGCTTAACAAGCCAGGTTGAGACAAAATAGTTATTGCAGGGGCACGGTATATTTTTGGAAAACATGGACATTTAAAAATTTTTTGGAGGACAAAATCGAGGTGTCGGAAGAGCATGTGAAAACACTACTAGACACAGAAAAAGAATGAAGTGGAGAACTGGAAATGGAAAAAATAATAGAAGGACCTTGTGGGTTGTATTCTAAAAGGATGTGGAAAATGGACAATGTTTTATGAAGGCAGGAAAGGCAGCAGGCCAAATGGGATAACTGTTAATTTACGTAAATCTATTGGACAAGATATTGTTCAAAGACTTACAAATATTGCAGTCGGTCTAATGGAGGGCCTAAGAATGTCGTAGTGTTGAAGAAATAGTAAACTGGTCTCACTTCATAAGGGAAAGGTGACACAAGGTTTTGTGGAAATTACAAAGGTTTCAAATTGATGGAATGAGGAATAAAGGTAGTTGAAATAATACTTGCAAAACAACTTCGAACACGGGTTCATTGGACGAGAATCAAATTGGATTTACCGTAGCGGTAATTTTCTTGAAGGGAGAGGTAATGGAAGAATATAAGATTGCCGGTAAAAAGCTTCACGTGGTCTTTATGGATCAAGAAAAAGCTTTCGATGGTGTCCCAAGAAGAGCAACCTAGTGATCTCTTAGAAGGAAGAATGTTGTAAAAAGGAAGGAGAAAGTAATTGTGGAAACGTACGATGGAGTAAAGCAGCAAAGAGTTTGGAGGATGGAAGATTGGGATGGTTTAATGAAAATATTGGAGTTCACCCTATTTAGTTCTCAGCCCTATTTATTTTTGTTCGCTTTCGTTTTGGACGGAATAACAAATATATTTTGAAACAGTTCTGTATCCTATGATTTGGTACTGCGTGGTGAAAGCTGATCTAGTAGAGAAGAGATAAGCTAAATCGAAGAATGCACTATCAGACAAACGCTTAAAAATAAACGTAAGCAAAACAATGCCACTTTATGGTGGGCAGAAAACAGTGTTTGCATTGCAAATTGACCCTTTTGCTGTGTATGGAAGAAAAGTAGCGTGCAGACATGCTCGAAATTGTGGAAAAGTTTTGCTACTTGGGAAATGTACTGTGCACGGATGGAAGAGTGCATGAGGCAGGTGGTATTTAGAGTAGAATTTGAATGAAACAAATTTAGGAGGTGTCTGCTATTTAGTGTGGAAAGGAGCTATCAATTACAGTGAATGAAAGGCAAAATCTTTAGAACCTGTGCCAGAAATGTAACGTGCTATGGAGTGGAAAGCAGTCCAATGCGAGTTAAGGATATCATTGGATTGGAAACAACTGAAATGAAAATGTTTCTAAAAGTGAAGTGTTTTCAATAGATAACAGTAATCGAAAATATCGCGGAAGCTATGAGAAGCCGACTGAGGTGGTGCGGACATGGGGAAAGAATCGGTGAAGATAAAGCGTTATAGCCACAAAAGTTGTTATTCATAGCAAAAAGATATGTAGACCAAAGAAGAAATGGATAGAACTTATAAAAAATGACATCAGAAAAAAGATACTGGTAGTAGTTCCTCCCCAAACCAGACCCATGGCGAAAAACCACCAAGTTTTCAAATTGAAGAGACAAATGCAAGATGATAATGATGATATATATCCGTATAACGGCAAGGTTTTCAGAAAAGTATATTCCTTCCTGCATGGATCCCTTATCGAGATCTTCCTCAAATTGTAAAACAAGATCCGGACTCAGAGCATGTTTTGTTGCAGCTTCGAATCCAAATAATTTGCCAGAAACAAACGAATGCGTTTCGGTGCCTCAGTTTGAAAGTCGCGTAGAAACAACCTGGATGCAATTTACAGTCAGCAGAATCAACGAATACCCCATCAGTGATAACAAATATCTATCCTTCTGTACAAAAATTGACGCCTATTTCAAAAGCAGGCTTCACAAAGTAAAAAAGAGAGAAAGGAAATGAGGCATAAGTCAAATTGAAACAAACACATCAATTCAAAACGCCAATACAACCATAGTAAAAACATCAATGTAAAAATAATTCTAAAGCTTCTTAAAATTTTTTTGCCCATTGAAGTAAAACATGAAACGAGAAAACTTTTAGCAGTGGGGGGAAATTTAGATGAGGACGCGGAGTTTTTGTCAAAAAAATAACCATTTGAAAATTTTTGATGATGAAATTAAAGCTGAAGAAGATAACGTTATTTCTGGGAAATCGAGATTTATTCTCTGCGTAGCATGATATGGCAGTGATGATGAAACTGATTTTGAGGATATCGTTTTTGGTCGTGTTCTGAGACGTAGCAATAAAAGCAATTTTACTTTTGCAATTAATGGTGATGAAGACTCGTGGGCACAACATGATATGTTGAGAAAGTTACCACCTCCAATAAATATTGGCTCTCAGAAAAGAAGTCTTCATCAATTTTCGGATAAGCTTCTGCATATGTTAAATGTACAAAAGATGTTCGTTTTGCCATATATCATGTAAACGTTTTGCCAAGAATTCACGAATCTTAATTGCTGCCATTGCCGTCGAAACATAGAACAGACAAAACACTTGAAGAAAATGAAGACTGTAAGTTTTTCTTTTTATACAAACTTATTAAATTTTCTACTTACTTTAGGTTTAAAGTAAATCCCATCGATTTCAGGAGAATCTTCTCACAATTGAAAACAAATGACGTTTGCGCTATAAATACAAACTAACTTAAAACTTTGAAGTAAAACTGTAGCTGAAATCAGTCATAAGTAGTGCTCACACTATATTAAAACAAATCGATTTCATTATAAAATAGCACCATCAAAGTTATTGTGCGGATATAATCTTGTAGGGGTTCTTTGCCTTGCTCATACATTTTCACATTACTGTTACATTGCACTTTAAATACCGCAGGTTTTATGTTTTGTTTAGGTCTTTTAACATAAGTGCTAAATACTATTATTACGGCATAATTAAATACAAGAAACCGTCGCTCTAAAGTAGCAGAGAATATCTAATGAAAGAAGAGTGATATTTTTTCATTTTATTTCTGAGAGGTAAGTGATGTTTGTTATGTAGAAATTAGCAAAAAATATTGAAAACTTTTAAAATTAATTTTGTTTGTTTTGAATCAGGTCGTAATTAATGACTAGAATTTGTGCTAGGCAAATTTCATTTATTTGTCTGACTGATCTAAAATTTTTGGCAATTGACATCATGTCATGGGGGGGGGGGCGTTTTCAGGTGGAGCTGATCAGTTGCCATGAGAATTTGAGTAACCATAGTGTTTATTCAATTATGTTGTTGCGATATCACATCGACCCGATCTTCTTATAAACTAAGACTGCCGGCAGCCAAGTTTTGGTAGATATAAGCTATTTTGAAGTTTTACGCTCGAAACTTGTGCTGGCTCATTTTTGATTTTAAAAATGAGGTATATGTAGATCATTTCTTGAAACGTTTACAAAATATTTTCTGTAGTTTTGGCAGAATGTTTCATGTTGAGAAAATTTAATTGTTCTAAAGATTACACTCCTAGTTTGGAGCGGTTTTATTGATTTAGGCAGAGCGCTGGTCAGAGGTGGGAGATGCAAAGCAAGTTCTTGAAAATATTTTCGTGTATTTAGAAAACGACTTCGAAAGGTCTTATGCTGTCACCTATAATCCTCCCAACTTCCTAAAACCTCAAAAAAGCAGGGCTGCCAAGTTAGCACGAGCTGCTTTTACTCCGTTTGACGTTTCATCCCGTTATTCATCAGGTTGAATGCTAACCTAAATATATTTAAAAATTATGAGAACCTTTTCTAATTTTCTAAAATATATTTCTGTGTCGATTCAACTGCGCAGACGATCTGGTACGATCAAAGCAGTGGGAGCCCCCTTCCCCACCGGACCATGTCTAGGGGCTCCGCCTCAAAGAACATTTTTGGAAAATTGGAATTCTAAAACGTTAATCTGCAAAAAAAGTGAGAGAAAGGTTTTGACTTTTGATCTGGATTAAAATCTTGTCGATTTAAAGTTAAAAATATTGATCTCTGAAATAAATCTTCTCATTAAATTTGGATTACAAATACAATTTCCTCTCCTTCAACACAAAACGTTTATTGGATAGAGCCCAGTCTAAAATTTTGTGGGGGCTCTCACTTTGGATTGCCGCGGGCCTGGGTGTGACGAGGTTGTGAGAGCGAACAGCAAGCCAGTTGATAGCTTACGAAATTACAGTCGATATTTTCCAGAAACCCAAAACGAAGAGGCGATCCAAAGAGGAAAAGATCCAGCTAAGACTACGTCGGAACTAATGGAAGGTACAGTAGTGTTTTGTTTGGATCATATCATTAATGACATTGCTAGTTGGAACACAATTTGACCCAAAATGTGTTTTACAATGTTTTGGAAGTAATTCACACAAAGCGTAGCGACTGCCAAAGTTACAGAGGAATGTCACAGATCATCTTTTTCTGGTAATTGCTGCTAGAGCGGTCTTTAAAAAGGCTGCAACATGCAGACCGTGTTTATCCCTGGTTTGTGAGTTCAAGGCTCGCCAATCGGCGATTGACAAAATCTTTTCTCTCCGGCTTCAGGAAAAGTGCAGAGAGCAAACCAAACACCACATGCTACTTGCTGTTTGTCGGCTTAACAAAAGTTCATGATTTGGCACCAAAAGCAACCTTTTTGCCTTCAAAGGATTTGAAGCATATTAAAACTCCTGAACATGATGATTTCCTTCAATACCAACATGAAAGATAATGTTTTTTTGATAGATGCTCTTCGATTCCCTACCTTGTTAACAGCGGAGCCAAGATGGTACGAGTTGGTTTTACCTTTTTTTGAGCTGTTTTCTTTCCCTTCTTTTAATTTCAAAACATCTACTGATAGTCTCTTCATACAAAATCTGATAGAAAGTTGTACAATCTAGCTCTGCTGCGCGCGAAGAGTAAAATCGTGACAGGGCTGTATATCATATTATGTTTGTTGTTGATAATGCGGTGCCCACACAGAGGTAACTTTAAAGTATCTATCTATGCAGTTGCTTTGCTGATATGTTCTGGCATCTCGGTTTCACGATAAGGTTGCTCTCAAAATTCAAAAAATCCTTCCTGCATTGTCATTGATAACGTCATCTTGGAAGTTGTGGACCACTTTACTTACCTAGAGTCCATCATCAGTGTTACTTTTTCCCGATAAACGGAACTATATCAACGATTCGGCAAAGCAACTGTCACCATGGTCAACTGTTCGAAGTGGAATCACAATCGCCTGATAGAAAATTTAAGTATAGGCTACCACGCCTGAATTCCCACTCGATTACTCAATGTTGACAATACCGGGTCAGTCTGTACAAAGTAAGTATTTCTCTACGCAAAGTGCCTCAAACATATCTTGAATGTTGAATAGCAAGACCACATCAACATTGCGATATATCAGTGTGTGCCAAAATAGCCAGGGTGTTTTCTTTGCGCAGTCAACGGTGCTTATTTTGACAGGACGATGTCTGTTGCATAAAACGTTGAAAAACTTTCAAAAATGAACAAATGGTCCACGGGAATCAAATAGCTGGACATCGCCTATAGCGATGCAGGGACACCTGCAAGAGAGACCTGAAATTCTACAACATTCTATAGGAAACGTGTGGGTTATTGCTGGGACCGCGCTAATTGGCATAAATAAGTTCGCAAGAAAACATCAATAGAAGAGCAGAATCTAAGAAAGAAATTGAAAGAAGATCCCAGAAAAAGATTACAATCACCGTGAACTGTCATACTTTCCAGTTGATCTGTTTTTTTTAGCCAATGGGATTGTCCCTTCCTTGTCGGTATTATTTCTCACAACGGAGGAGGTCGATGCAAGAACAAAATCACAAACAGCCCATCTACAATGGATTGAAGTGACTGAAGTTCCGAGAAACTCAGTGGTTCAGAGAAAAGAAGTTAATCTACTCCCTAAAGCTTATTGAATTTTTGATTGTACCTCAATTGCTGACTTCTTTATTTTGTAGCCTATTTTTCATAGCATTGTTTTCCTCGACGCTCCAAATTTCCTGTGACCAAACTCAAAACGAAGACATAGGCTAGGCCAATGATACGAGCTTCATTTCATGTCCTATCATTCCACAACTATACCTTAAACAAAAAGCTAGGCCAGCTGTTTATGCCTTTCTTTGATGCGTGCCCTTTTTACATCAAAACTGTTATCACATGTCATGTTGCAGGTGAAACTAGCAACCTCTCACTGCAGGAAGATCTTGCTCCTCGCTGTGATGCAAAATTACTACGAGAAGAAGAAGAATTTATCCGGTATAGTACTGAGAGTCAAAATTTGGACCGAGAGCTTGCCACAAAAATTTTGAATCACCTGGATCAAATTTATACTGAATACCATGATCTACAAAAAGAATCGACAGACCTAAAGGTAGTCAATATTGTTATGTTGTTCACAAAAAAACGATTTGTTGTGGTAACGAGCTACTCTACATAGCATAACCTCGAAATGGCGGCGTGATGAAAAATAAGTTAGAAAATGAATCGAAAAGAAATGTCAACGTTCAAAACAATGTCCAATTTGAGGCGAGAGCAAGAAGTGGGAACCCACAGTTTTAGCAACTTGTAGGTGCGCCTTAGGTTATTCAGAAAGTTTACCAGTATATTGGAAGATGTTTCCTTTACGAACTTTCTAACTCTGAATTGCCTATTTCCGGATGTTAACACTACAAAAAAATTATTAACATCTACCCTCCAAGTAGGAGCTTGAGACGTAGCCAAAATTTTGATTCGGGGGTGCAACATTTTAAGCATCGTCGTAATTTTTTTCCTAATTTGGAGACGTTTTTTAAAAAAGTTCTTCAAAATTTGTTGCAACTTTTTTCCAATTTTAAAACTTTGAATTAAAAAGATGACATTTTTGGGGAGAGGAGTGGAAACGGTCCCCTTTGGTAAGTCTCTGTCACGAGCACGACAACATGCGATTCAAGCAAAGGAAAAAAAATTGTTTAGACTCCTGTGCTTTTGAAGTCCAAATCAAAAACAGCGAGCTTTAGCGTGGCAATTCTGCCTTTTATCTATTATTGCTGAAAAATAGGTCGAAAATTTGTCGACGACATTTTAAGATACGTTATGAAATAAAAATAATTTGCAATCAAATAATGAGTTTGAGCTTATGATTTGAAGTTTATTGATTTTACAATTTTATGATTTTCCCCCTCAGCGATGGATTGCTTATCATGAAAAGGCGAATAGGTGTTTAAGATGCAAAATGGAAGAAAACACAAAAATATATCAAGCAGTAATCAACAACTTACTCAATGAAATACAGGTTTGCAAACAGACATAGACTAGGCTCTTGCATACACATGTGCGAGAGGACTTTATGCACACATTTGCTCTTCTGAACACTAAATCATTGTTAAGGAACTCAGGGTATATTTGCTCTAACCCCCTTAAAATATTTCAAAAAATGCAAACGTACCAAAACTGCGTTACTCTCCTGTTCCTAAGCTGTCAGTCCAACGCCAACTCGGATTATCCGTTGATGAGTTCTTGAAAATGTGACGCCATGTTCGACGGGAATTCTTTCTCCTTGCACAGTGCTTGGGGTGGGACACGGAGTCCGGGCAATACTGCCGACCTCCGGACCGGGTCTGAGCGCCAGTTGAGAATGAGTGATGTATATTTAAGCTTAGGTGATGGGTAAAACCCTTGCGGGTTCAAACATTGCTGTGGTCAGACCTGCTTCGGGGTTTAACCCAAATGCTGATGCAGTGCTTTTCTACCTCAAGCGCCTACAACCACCCAGGAAAATTTTTGGAAAGTGACTTTCCCACATGTACAACAACATAGCATCGTGAGGTTTAAACTCACAACCCATGTCAACATAAACAAATCTACAACCAACTTGAAAATACTGCTGACAAGTTCGAAACTATATCAACAGAAATAGCCGCTTCCACGCTGCCAGAAGACAGTAACATTTAAAGAAGTAACTCTAATAACGGCATTTTTCTTGGTTCAGGAATTTAAAATTGAATTCAATAAGTTGGTCGAAGCGATTGGCTCGCAAGATGATATTTCTTTTAATGGTCGGCAAAGCGAAGCTAGTCATATCAAACTAAAATTTCAAGTGAGGAAAATATATGAATGAGGAAACGCATGAAAATAGTTGTGCGTATATTAAAATACAATGTAAAATTATTCAACATATACATGTCTTTTTATTTTATACCAAGAACTAAATTGCAAGAATTTTGGCATTGACGTTACCCAATCCAATATCTGCCAAAATCAATTCGTTGGCCGTACTAAAATTTCTGCACCAATTAGCCGCCACAGCGTGATGGTGCGATCCCCGACACCGTTTGGTTTGGGTTGAAATGGCTGTTGACCTTCCCGAGTGTCCAAGTTACCTGAGCACTCTCTTCACACAAACCATTTTTTCACCGTGCTGCTCTCTGAACGACCGCAGGAGGGCAGCATTCAGTCTCTCTAAAATCAATCGACTATTTTTTCCTCTTCTCCTGCCTCTCTGTTGCCCACATTTTCATTCTCCTTCTTCTCCTAATGAGCCGCAACGTTCATGCAATCCTAGCCCCGTCTTTCCCCGTTCAGAGTGCGCTGGAAATGTGAGCTATAGGGGTAGGTCTGTGCAATGTTGCACTTGTCTAAATGGGTCTATTTAAGGTACTCACTGCTCTCTCTCTCAAGATTAAAAGCTCTAGGAAGCTCTCACTCCTGGAGTTGTCCTTCTTGCTGCGTCCCTGCTGCTCCTGGAGGTCCCACACCTACCAACACTGTATCTTTCTCTTTGGGCTCCTCCAGCTTGCATACCTCCACTGTTCAACCTGGTTCATCTAGCCCTAGTCTACAAACTTCCTACCCTTCCCACTCCTCATGTTTCTGGCTGTTCCCTGACCCGTTTAGAGTTTTTCAATGGAAACCTAAAGACCTTCTAGATAGAGGCGTCAAACTACTCCACTTTATGTCGTTTAATCCGGTGGATCTTGTCTATATCCAAGAATCCAACCTCAACTCGTTTTCCTCTTTCCGGATCCCTGGATGCTCCACTCTGCGATCTGATCGCACTCACTCCCGGTCTGGCATTCTTTCTCCCGATGACCTGCTCGATAGCGGTGATGTTATTATTTTCGTCAGGTAGAACTTGTCCTTCTCTGAACTTTCTCCTTTCTCTCTTTCTCTCTCTTCGCTTGGCCCTACTTTGACTATGTTGGGGTCAACATCCCACTAGACAACTTCTCCTCGCTTTCTTTCCTTAATGTTTATGCTCCCCCTATTCGGTCTTCTTCCATAGAGAGCAGAATCGACCCTTCGTCCCTCTCCATTCTTCTCTCCTCCAAAAATCCCTTTACTCTGGGGGACATCAATTTTCATCACAATTGGGAAGTAATCGATTGGGTCATCTCCTCTGACCTCCTTCCTATCAATAACCCGACATCCCAATTCTCCTCTATCGCTTCTCTGGCAGTCCTTCCTCTCTTGTTTCTGGGAGATGCTTTAGCACTTGGGCTCTGATCACCTATTAATTCTACTAACTGCCTCTCCTTCTCCGCTCTTCCGCCCCAATGTACGACCTCTTTCCCAAAGTTTTCAGAAAGCTCGTTTGGATAACTTTGCCTTTTACTTTGACTCTCAATGTTCTTTGCTGAGAAATATTCCTCTCTTTTTTCTTCCTCTGCTGCTCTCTTCACTTCTCTGGCATTGATTGCGGCCAAATTTTTCATTCCTTTTGGCCGCGCCAAACGCCAACCTTAAGCCTGGCGGTCTCCTAAAGTGGAAGAAGCGGTTAGCAAGAGACGTAAGGCTTTTGCTGCCGCTTATAGAAGCGATGAAGATCGTCAGGCTTACATCTCTGCCTCTCGACGTGCCTCGTCTGTCATCGCCAAAGCCAAGGCTGAGACATCGCGGGCGACTTGCTCCTCTCTCACTCCTAAATCTGATCCTAAATTTGTGTACAATCTCCTCCGTTCTGTCGCTGACTCCTATTCCTCATCTTCGTCCTTTCCTAACTTCCCCAACCTCCAGCCCCGCCTCCTTCCATTCAACTCACGCCTCCGTTTCAATCCCACTGCAACTTTTCTTGGGGTCACCTTCGACCGCACTCTTTCCTTTTCTAAACATGTATCTTCGCTGAAGGCCAAATTTTTTCCACGTCCCAAGGCCTTACGCTGTATCTCTGCTTCCTCATGGGGTCCCTCTAAGGAGTCTCTCTCTGTTCTGTACAATGCTTTTCTTCGGCTCCTTCTCACTTATGCTACACCCACATGGTTTCCTTTCTAAGCGTTACCGACATAACTAAAATGGAAAGCCTCCACCAAGCGGCTAGTCGCACATCACAAGCTACCTCTCGTCCTTCCCTATCCCACTTCTCCACATCTTCTACGAGTCATCCTGGCTCATTTTTCCCTGTCATCTTATAAGCGAGCCCTTCGTCTCTCAACCTCCTTTTCCATTTCAGGTTTGGCCAGACTTGTTGTGAAACCAGGACTCTCCAGATCCTCTTGGAGAGCTTTGGTGTCCACCCACCGGCTCATCCTTCCTCCTACTTCTTCTATGAAGGTTATCTTTGCTTACTCTCCCTCTCCTTCTTGAAACCCGTTTTCCCTTTACCGTGGAGCACACCTTTTCCTCCACATGCATCAGCTTTGATTCCCCTTTCACTCACCGAGCTCGGTGAACGCGTTCCAAATTGTAAGTGTAGGTAGCGCTAAGAAAAGGAAACCATTTGAGTAAAGCATAAGTGCGAAAGGGCCAAAGAAGAGCTTTATACAGAAGAGAAAAGGACTCTTTAGACGGATCCATGACGAGAGGAGGGCCTTAGACCAATTGTCGGTCGCCATCCGCCATTTCAACACCTAACAGGGTAGAAAGACTGAGCGTTGTCTGCACCTATGCTCCGAGGTGGAATGCTGACTTCTTGCAGTAAGCTTCCTTCATGCTTGTAAATTGCATCCTTCTACCGCTCTGCTAACTTTTAGAGAATGTTTCGTCACATCAACTCAACACCCCTCACGCTGAAATCTTTGCAGATTTTATTTTGGAAAGTTCCTCTTCCACGTCTCCATTTCCAAATACGATTATGCTGCAGCTGTTAACACTTTTTTGCAAAGCAGTGTTTTTAGACGAAACGTGCGAAAATGAAATTTGATGAAACTCTACGCATAGTTCAAGATGCTGTGCCAGCCTGCACTGTTGCAGATCAAGTTGGTTATGTTTCCATTTCATTGCTTCATAAATCTCTTTATGTCAACGGATCAAATTAAGAATCTGATCGTACTTGTCGAAAGCTATTTAAGTTTTGCCTTCAATTTTCTTGGCTTTTCCTGCTCGACCAGAAAATTTCCAAAACACAATTCGTTCTTTTTCCAAACAAGTTGATTGACTAACTTTGCACAACTTTTGTATGTCTTGATTTCACAAAATGATCTCCCCATGATAGACTTGTGTTTCACGGCTGGTGTCCCGCTAACCATTAGCCAAGAAAAAATAAAGACAAAGCATTATGAATAGCCATAATGAAGTAGTTGTATGTACATGTAGACAATAATTCCTTTTGTAGGATACATATATCAGCTCCTAATCATTACTTGGCAATAACGATGAACAAAACATAATTTACCCCAATTACATAGCGCAGCGTATTCAGCAGCGTAGCTAAATGCGATAAAGGCAGACACATAATCGATTGCGAGTTTAACACCCGCAATGGCCTTTCAATGCTGTGTCCTACGAGGTGGCAACGCACAATGTTTACCTTGCTCGGTAGCAAAGGATTGTGGAAGAAACACGGTGCTAGCTACTGGCAATTCCGAAGCAAATTAAACATAAGATGTTTATACTTGTTTTGATCATCTGTTCAGACGATGATTAGATGCTCTGAACGTATATTCATCGTTTGTTTTTTCATATGTTCACAATATATGGATTGAACTGTGCATAACCGCAAGCAGCTTTTCATGACCTAAAGATAAAATCATAACAAAACAAATTCTGCCGGCAATCTGTGTCAAAAAAAGTGACAACCTAATCAAATTTTCAAAACGCCGAATCATGATGTTTTGGAAAAAAGTGGACGAAGGGCTGCAAGTTTTTGTCGTAATTCGAAACTTACAAAAAGTATCTTTTCCAATCACACAGCTAAATCTCTCTAACAATTAATATCACCAAAAGAAAAGCATAATTGCAAAATCAAAAGTAAGGAGCAAACAGTCAGCACGTGTCGGTGTTAAAGGGCAGCCATCAGGCTCTTTGTCAAGTGAATTTAAACGTCATGGAGCCTACTTTTCCAAAAATAAGCAATTTTTATTTTTTCAGGCCCAATTTAACTCCATATTTGATCCTGAATCCATTGTTTTATTTGATCCAAAAGAAGAGCTGGTGCAGGAGGGTGACAGAACTTTACAAGTTGTTGATTCTAGTACCTGCAAATTAAATTTTGAAATGATGTCGGCACTCAGGGAAATGATGTTACGTATAGCGGAAAAGTGCTCAGTTCAAAAGTCACTCGAATCTGTCTTGAGCGAAAGAAGTGCTTTGACAGATGAACTTCAAAAAACTGGAAAAGGGTGTCAAGAATTAAAAAACGAAAGAAATTTGCTCACTGAAAACACTGAAACAAAGAAGAAACTCGACCAACAACAAGAGACTTGGAAAGAAAATGCGGCGAAAGAAAACAAAGACGGTTTGAATAAAGTTGAAATTTTAATAGTTTTTGATAACTGAAATTAACTGGCTAGAATAAGCGAAAATCAAAATATATTGTTGCAACAAGAAATTGAAGTGTTATTTCGTTTAAATTCGACTTCACTTTTCACACTTCAGAAAAGTCGAGGTCTACATGGCTGGCTATAGCTACACATAATTGTGAGATGATCGCAATATTTGTGATGAAGTTGTTGGTATGTCATTGGAAGAAGTGGTCCAAGTAGCCTAACATTGTACTTGAGTAAAAGTGTTATCACTTACTCAATAAAATGCTCAAGTAAAAGTGGAACGAATTGATAGGTAGTTTTAATTATAATTACTAGGATAGAAAGTAACTATAACTAAAGCATTGATCGCTACTAAAGAAAGTAGCTAATTACTTTTTTTTGGTAATTGTAACTGTAACTTAGTTACTTTTTAAAAAGGTAGCAAAGTTGGAAACTACTTACTGTTTACGGGCTGCTAAAAGTTATTAGTTACAGTTACTTATATTTTGTTTGTTTAGTGTCTTTTTCAGCATAAATCAAGCGTTTAAAGCACACTTAATTGATGTTGAAGCGATGTAATAAAATTGTCAAAATTTCACTGCACTGAGTCATTTCTGTTGAGGTCTCTCGTTGATCAATCTTACTAGTAGTCATAGTCTGTTTGCTTGCGATATCTTTTTACTGTATATAGCGTTTTCTCATATCAGCTTTATCAGTTGAAACTTACGCTTTTAATAGTGTGTACAGGTAGTTTTTAGTATACGCTATTATTTCTTGTGAAATAAAGCCCTTTAGTAGTCTTGTAAGAGTGATGTTGCAATAAGCGGATAATCGTTTGTTCCGCTTTTTCATTACATGTAATTCATTTTCTGGAAGATTCTATATAAACCAGTGATCCTTAATTAAGGGTGCTCACACCATGCTGGGTGCTAAAATGGATTTTAGAATATGCAAACGGCTGTGCCAACTTGTACAATAACTTTATTTACATTATCAACCAAGTAAATATTCACGTGTATGGTGCAGGCAATAGCGTCACTATAAAAGAAGGTTCGCCAGGAAGACATTATGTTAGGAGCTGACACTGTCTTCAGAAGACTCTCGAAATGGGTTACCTTAATTTAGGTTAATGACTTTTTCTTTTGAAGAAAACTTTCTAAATTTAGACTGAAAATCTTGTTGGAGAAAACTTTTTCCATTTTGTGGTGACACATGTGGATTGCATCCCGGGTGACAAAAGTTGTAATAGGAAGGAGAGAGAAATTCAAATTTTTGTGATTTCATAAAGTGTGCGATGCCAAATAAATTGAGATCAGAATATATAAACATAAATGGTGCAACATAGTACAGACAAGTTGACAAAATTATTCTGATAATTAATACTAGTAGATCTGTTTTATTATTGTCTTATGCCTCTGATTGATAGAACTGCGCTGACGGTTAAAAGTCGCTAAAACGTAAAGGGGCGTTCTTCAACTTCTAAATATAATATTAGGTCGCAATTTTATCTAAATTTTTGGGCAAAAAAATTAGAGCTAAATGGCGTAGTCGGCGAAAAATTTCTGAGAAAAGAGAGACAAAATGTTTACATCTTGGATCACATTTTTTATGATTACCTTTTTCATTATTTTTGGTAAGAATCAGTGGTGTGAGCAAATTTTAAAGATTAGTCCAGGTCAGCTTGCATGATAAACTTTCTTAGATGGCTCTTCAGAACAGTGGCGACTCCAGCACTCGGGCTACTCGGGCTGAGCCTGAGTTACGAAATGAGGGAAGACTTTGTTAAATTTAAATTCTGCGAAACAAGTTTAAAACTTTTTAACTTAATTTATATTAAGTCCAAAAAAGAAGCCGGGCATCGTATAAACCACCGGTGTTTGTAGCGACAGTTGCTTTTTGTGCTCAACGTTTTATCTAGCTCGGACTCGAGGAAAATAACCAGACACGCTGTGCAGAGAAATAAAGGGAGAAACAATTTTCAAGCATTTTTTCAAATTAAAATCTAACTCGGGCGTGATTGCAGTTTTCTGAGCTCTAACAATGCGAGCGTTTATTGCCTAGTTTCAAACACCTTTTTGCTTAATTTTTTTGTTTAACTCGGGCTCGCGAGAAATAGCCAGAGCTGCAATCGGAGAAAGATAGATAAGGAGTAATTTACAAGCACGTGTATAATACACAATTGATAAAAGCAGGCGTTTTGTTACAAATGTATGAATAAAGGCGTTTTACAATAGTTAAACGGCTGGATAAATTCTTTCTATTTTGTGTCTCCTTGCTAGTTTTAATGCTATTTTTACTGTTTTTGCAATATTTTGCAAAGAGTGACAAGTGATAACACTGTCAGTGATGAGCGCGAGTAGCCATAAAAAGCTGGAGTCGCCACTGCTTCATAACCATTGTCTTGACTCCTCCCTCGAAATACTTTCTTGACAAGAGCAGTAACTGTTTGTAAACAAATTAATGTATGCTTGGAAATATAAAACAAACTGCAAAAAGTAAACACTGGAGAATATTTTAATTTACTTACACTTCTAAAAACGTTTCAAATCAAAAGGTACAACAAGTGGGCCACTAACAACTCACCTTGCCTAGTTAGCGGTAAACAGTAAAAAGCCTATTAGTTGGTTTTTCAAAAGTCAAACAGAAAATGGCCTACTTCAATAAAGAATTTACGAAAAACAAAATCTTGAATTCAAAGTTGTTTTTTTACGTCAGCATACCCAGTCCCGTAGCACTCCAACTTCGGGCCCCCCCCAAAGTAAGCGCAAGAGCCCCTGCCCACAGGTCATATCACTTTAGAGGTGTAAAATTGAAAAGCTGCATTAAGAAAATACACCACAATTTGTGCATAAGTAAACAGGCTAATGTCAGAATAAAGCATGCCGATACCGAAGGTGCAAGTCATAAAAAATTCGGCACCGATGCCAGAGTTCAGTAGGACATTTATGCAGACACTGCGAAACGAAAGCAATGACACTGAAAAACATGAAAAAGTTATAAAAACACAGTATCATTTAAATAGTCTAGAGCGAACCTTTTTGTTCGCAAATGCTGTTATGACATTGTCATAATCAAGAGATCGGGCGCAGTCATTTTCGATTGACAACATGGCTAATGAAGATAGTCTACTGTCTGTCATAGACGTTCTATTAAAAGCTTTGATCAGTTTCAATTTGCTGAAGCTTCTTTCAGCGCTGGCAACAGTCACGGGGCAAGTTAGTAAGATTCGAAGTGCGATGTACACATTCGGATACAATTCAAATAAATGAGTCTTTAGAAGATAGTTGAGAAAGTCTTGAGCCGTATTGAGATTGCGTTTTTTTTGTAAAATTAAAACAAACCGCTGTAGCTCAGCGCTCATTTCATCAGAATCAATGTCACCGAACTTTTTTTGGAACTCTTTACAGCAAGTAAGAAGAGCATTTTCTTGTTGCACAGGCAAAAGTTTGTCTCGTGTGTACAAAAACGAAAAGGCGGAAGAAACCTCACGTAACAAATTAAAGCGCTCCTTTATTGACATAATAGCCTGGTCTACTAATGGATAGAAAAAGTTGCTTTTAAATTTCAGTTCAGGAGTAGCTCGTTGTTCCTCTTCACCTTGGTAATCAAACAATCTTCTTTTTTTTCCACTTCTTGACGGAGGAAAAGAAGGATCAATATCCAATTCCTGTGCTATTTCAACAGCAGATGTTGCGGCACTGTCATAACCCGTTGTGCGATAGTTTTGCAAAAACTTTTCAGTTGCCTGGATTTCCGTTTCCATTGTATGAAGGGAGACTCCATACGATTGAAGAATCTTGCTTGCTTTATTGACTTGGAATAGGATATCATACCAAATAAACACCGACAAAAGAAAACTCCATTTTGATAAATGAGCTATCAACGATTTTGTTTCTGAGGCAGCTCTTCCATCTTTTCTTTCTATGGAAATGGCTTCCAAGTCTTTCAGTGCCAGCAACACCTCTTTTAAATTGTATCGAAGAGGTTTGATGCATTTAATTCTGCTTTCCCAACGAGTATCAGATTGTGACTTTATGGACAGCTCCACATGTTTCTTCAAAATTTCCCAACGCTGAGCAGAGGAAGAAAACAGCACATACAACCTTGTAAGTACTCCAAAAAATGTCAATGTTTCCGTCGATGAATTAGCACTGTCAACAACAACTAAGTTAAGGGTATGATTTGCACAGGGCACGTAAACAGCTTTGGGATTGATGTCTAGCATTCTTGCTTGGACCCCAGAATGTTTTCCTTTCATGTTAGTACCATTATCATATGACTGACCTCGACAATCAGACAATTCGAGTTGCAGTTCGGTCGCTTTTTCTAAGAAAGCGTCCAACAAGCCTTTCCCAGTACTGTCACTTATTCTCAAGTAGCCAAAAAATGTTTCTTTAACAACAGCAGCTTCTTCATTACATAGTACATAACGGAGAATGACAGACATTTGTTCATGATGTGACATATCTGGAGTGCAGTCCAAAATTATAGAAAAATATTTTGCCAATTTCAATTGCTGAAAATTTTCTTTTTCAACTTCTGTCGCTAGCAATTCAATTAGTTCATTTTGTTTGGTAGGACTCAAATAGTGATCTTTAGTGTTTTTATTCTTGATTCTGTCTTGAAGCTCTTTTAGGATCGGATCTCTTCTTGCCAAAAGCTCAAATATACTCAGAAAATTTCCATTGTGAGGAGATCCTAAGACTTCTTCAGATCCTCTAAAAGCAAGATTCCTTTCCGATAGAAACAAGGCAATGTCGATAAGTCTCTCTAAAACATTTCTCCAAAAACGTCTTTCATTGAAAAAAATATTCATCTCGCGTTTGTCGATAGTGGATGAATTTCTTATCCCTTCAGCTAGCAACATCCATTGACTGCAGCATTCTTGGTGGGAAATGCCGTTTTCATGGTCTTTCAGTTTTTTCGAAAAACCCTCCCATGTATTTATACCACTACAAAAGGGGCTTAGTATTTTTCCAAATAGCTTACAACAAAAGCAAAAAACTTGATCTGATTCCCCAGAATAAACTAGCCACGACCGTGAAACACTTTCACCATTAGGTAACACACGTTTATAACGGTTGGAGGAAAAACATCGCCTTGGAGTTGTGTTATTATATGGAAAATTCATTATTAGTTGATGTGGTCCACGCTTTACTATATCACATCGTTGAGCATCAGAAATACTTTCAGGCCATTTACATGGGTCATCAGGGATAGGGGTAAATTGAGATTCAGTTATTTTTGATATTGAAGGTTGCGTATTGGCAGGTAAATCACAAATTACATTTTCTGGAAATTCACAATCAGTTTGATGCTGATCGTCATAGTCTTCTTTTTCTTGTACACTATAGTTTTCTTCATCCCTCTCGGTACTAGTGCCAGGTCTACTCTGCTCAGTAATCTTGAAAAAATCTGTCATCTTGGGCAATTTCGCTACAGCATCTCGAGCAGTGGCTGCTTCTTTTCTCTTTTGAGCACCACTTTTTGAACGTTTCATTCTATACAATGTCAATAAAATACTTTATCTGCACTCTGCAGTGTATATATATTGTCCCGGTATTTCTAGCCAAACAGAATTCCAGACCATTCTATGATTGTTGCGTAACAACGGCATTGTTACGTCAATCGAATATTCAAGATTCTACCAGAAAATCAATCGAAATATTCTAGATTCTGCGAGATAAAATGACGTTGCATTCACTTATGACGTCACAAGCCAATTTCTTCCTACAGTTTAAATCGGTTGTAAACAAGTCTGCTGAACTGAAAATAGTCACGTAGCCAAAAAGCAATTTCAGACTAACTTGGGCCCCCAAAGTTGGCCTGGGCCCCCCCAATTGGGGGGTTTGGGGGGCGGCTGCTACGTCTCTGAGCATACCCCATTCTTGCTTAAAAGACACCAAATCTTTGGCATCTATTAAGTAGTGTTATTTCCTACTTAATCTACTCAAGTAAAAGTAAAGTAGCAAAAAATAAAGCTACTCAAGTCAGTAGCTCGTTGCTGAAAAACCTACTTAAGTAGAACTACTTTGTTGCTGACCACCTCTGGTCAGTGGTTATACTAAAGCAGTGCTTCTCAACCTTTTTGATGTGATGGACCACTTTTCGCCGAGACTTTCTTTTGGGGCCCACTTCATGAAAAATTTGTTTCAGAACAATCTTTTATTCCAGGAAGGAAGTTGCTACAAAACAAAAGAGTGCTAAGTTTATAGTATATTTTTAGCTTTCGTAATTTATAATTTTTTCCAAAAAAATCTTTAATTCATGGCAGAACGTTTCGCGGCCCACCTGAAGGACCTTCGCGGCCCATCGGTTGAGAAGCACTGTACTAAAGCATTAGCACAAAGCCTATGACAATTTCTTAAGATTTTTGCAAATAAACGAAAAAGAGAAATAAATAAAACAATAATGTTATAGATTTGACAAAGTCAATAAACAGTGGGTAGTGTTTTTCTAACATTTTATATGTCTTTGTATTAGTCGGCATCACTCGACAGGGCTTTCGGTCAGTTTGTCCTTGTGGAGGATCAGCAGGTTGCTCTGCCCCCCACGTCGGTAGCATCATTCCATCAGTGCAGGCTTGATTTCAGGTAACAGTAGCGTTTCAAATATGCTACAAACTTTGGTTTTAATTACCAGCACTTAACTGATTTCGGTGGATCCCAAATGACTGCACCGCGGCTTATATAATGCACAGCCGCCAAGAGGTCAACCACTTCGCCTATTCCACTCCTAGCATAGCTACATGGCGCGACCCGATCAGCGACGTATCTAGCGCAGGATACCACTAAACAATCACATGCGGAGATCCCCCCACATAGTTATTCGGCAGGGTTTGCGCGACCACAGTGCTCAAGCTACAAACAGAGCCCCCGCACCACAGGAGCACACCGGAACGGGTGTTTCACCGAACGATGAACTTGTTGACATGAACGGCCCCAATGCTCCGGGCCTGGGTATTAAGCTTGGGGGATGCATACTTAGCGAGCGATATATAACTGCACTAAAATAGCGTTCTTACCAGGATTCCAACCTACAGTTCAGTTATTATGAAAGGGGTCTTCAAAAAAATTCCCATTTACATTGGTAAAAAAAACAGATTTAAGCCGGTATTTAAATATGGTGACATATCGCTATATTTTAACAGCCAGCATACCATTAATAGACAACACTATTAACGAAAAGTGAAACTCTTCCGCTGTTGCTGTGTAATAAATATTTTGTTAAAAAAACCGAAGATCAGTTTATTTGTGATGTAATGTACTTGTAATAGCCTGAATGTGGTTGATCTTATTATATTAAGAAAAAGCATGTTAATAAACAATACAGAAATTTATATAAACCCAAAAATTATCATGGAAGCGTTGATGTGAATGGTTTCAAAGTAATTAAATGTTGTAGAGCTTTGGCTGGATGGAGGATAGAGTTACAGGAAAAAGCAAAAAAGAAAGGCACGTTGCGTGACCTATTCTTTTCGAAACCAGTTTGAAGTTGTTGGTTGTGATAAGCTGGGAATTAGCAGATTAAAATTCCTTTTAAAATATTAAACAAAAATTTGCTGTCTGCAAGGGTTTCCTATCAGTTTGAACGACAGAATCAGAGATGAAATTGAAAAATATTAAGCTCCGATTACAACGATTATTAACAAATTACATCCTTTTCATCGTTACGATTCGTTTAGTTCAATTAAAAGTGCGCTTATAAATCTAGAAGCGTTTTAGAGTGTGAGATTGACTACTTGAAGTATCAAAAAGTTCAATGGCTATCTGATATAACATGAAATATATAAGTGGATTAAAGAAATCGTAACGATGAAAAGAAAATAAAAGAAACAAAGAATACGATTTGTTAATTATCGCTGCATGCAGATCTTTAGCCTCTCGTTACACAAGATGCGTGATTGAAGTCCTGAAGATGTTTTCCGAAACCATTTTGTGATCTCTGCTCACTCAGCTCTCAACACCATCTATGAACAACCTCATATGCGCTTTGCGATATTCTTTCGACTAAATTGTACTTTAATCTTTTGACCTAATTTGATACGCATGTGCAGAAGTGATTCAAAAGAGAGATCATTGTTATCGTCCTAATTGTATTTCTTGTTGATAAGCGTTCAGTCGTTCAATAGGAAAAGCCTTTTGTGCTAATGCTTAAACAACAATACGATATTTTTCTGTGATTACAAATTGCAATATGTGAAAGATATTAACGCGAGAAGGAGAAGCTGTTCAAAATTAAACCAAGTTGCAATTAGTGATCAGCCTGCAAGGACAGAACCACAAGAAAACAGGCAAAAAAGACGCTTCTCTAGGAAAATATTTCCCCTTTTTAATTTACAGGGTGGTCCAAAAAATGTATCTATTTTAGTTTTGCAATGTTTTGAAATTAAAAACTGTAGCAACTAATCTTTTTAACAAAATGTTGCTCGTACCCAACTATTTATTTGATCTAAACTGAAACTCAACCTGACAATTGATTTAGAAGTTTTCTTGTAAAATTCAATGGAAAAGATGTTTAATCCATTCTCCTTGCAGCTGGATTGGAGCTGCTATCCTCCATAATCACATTCATGATCACTCTTTCTATTATGTCAGCAGAGATTTATGTCATTTCGCGGTAAGTGTTTTCCTTAAGTGCGTGCAGAGTTTTGGGGTTGTTAGCATAAATTCGTTCCTTCAAGTAACCCCAAAGAAAAAAGTCTGGTGGGTTGAAGTGTGGTGAATAAGAGGACCATAGAAAATCTGTTCGTCGTGATATCAGCGGTCCTGGGAAATAGTTGCAAAGGCATTCAAGAGTTTTATCAGAACATTCGGGAGGTGCACCATTTTGCTGAAAAATAAGTTTTCATACTCAATCTACGCTTTATACACAAATTTGGGATGAACTTTTTCGGAATAAGATAATCTAACGATTATTGTAAACCGTTGTGGCGTGCCCATTGTCATCACCAAAGAATTATGGACCAATAATTGCTTTTTTGCCCATTGCACACCACAAAGTGACTTTTCTGTACTGGCTTCTGATTCAAGATGCTGATGTGGTTGTTGTATTTCCACAAACGCATATTCTGTTCATTAACATTTCCGCTAATGTGGCAATAAGCCTCTTCGCAAAAAATTTTATTCCAAAATCCAGGATTATTTTCAGTACATTGACTTAGCTTCAGGGAATACTCCAGTCTTTCCTGCTTGCATATTTTGGGTTTTTTCTGCAAAACTTGGATTTTAAATGGGAATATTTTTAAGGCCTAATGAAATATTTGCAGCACCGATGATCTTGAAACTCCTTGTTTCCTGAAATAATTTAGGAATGGATTTTCAAGGAGATTCCTTTTCCTGTTTTAAACCTCATAAATTTTTAGACGCATTTGCTGTGACTTTTCTACCACTTTGACCTCAATGTCTATCTCTATTACTACCAATTTCACCCCACTTTTCGTTTAAACTAATTAAACTAATAACATAAATTTTAATTTGGTTATATTTTGTTGGGCCACCCTCTATATGCTAAAACTCCTTACATGTATTTTTTGGCTGTTCAATTGACCTAGGCCAACATTTTGCTATTTTTATTGAATACTTTCCTCAGAACTTGCCTTATGGGGTAAAAGTAAGCCTATTTGCAGTACCAATACGAGTACAATGTAAAGTTCTGTTATGAAGTAGGGTGAGAATGCAAAAATACGGTAAAAAACAGTCCTAGTCTAACATGTATAGTAATGCAAGAGGCTAGCGATGCACATAGCAAAACTGCAGACAGTGATACTAGTCCTAGTCTACTTTCACCAATGTTTCCATCTATTTTGCGGCAGTTGTAGTGCTGTCCAACTTTTATATTTGGGAGCAAGATTGAAATTATAGCCGAGGAGAACCCTCTAGTCTAAAATATTGTGTTTTTCAATTGTCTAAATAGATCAACTCTTTAAAATGTCCAGTTTTTACTCATGTCAAGGGTGAAACCCCAAATTATCAGAGGGCAATTGCCACATTTTCTCTTAATATGCTGTGAGTACTTGCTTCAAGCAGCTAATGTTGTTGCATTGCTTCGGTGAAAAGCTGGCTTTTAATGACAACAACGCCATCTAGTGTTGGCCTAGCAGCACAATAAGTCCATACATTTTTCTTAAATAAATTTATTTACAAAGTATATAAAACTCAAACGTTTTCGGAGTTTACACTGCGCCCTTATCAGGATAGGATCTACTAAATCATTCAGATATATCGCTTAATTTTTAAATGTCACAATTATCATTTTATTGTTTTTATTTGGTAAAAAGGTAGGCAAACCTAGTGATGTGCCAATGACGCAAAATTGTTTATTTCATTTTATTGCTCTTTTTATTATTTTATTTTAAAGAAGGAATTGCGTAGGCTATAGAAATTCATTATGAAATACAAAATTTCAGAAATTCGTAATAAAATTTAGGCTTACTAAATTTGTTGTGAAAATTTGATAAATTTGTTGCAAAATACGGTGAACATAAATTCCACGTTATGTTCAGTTGTTGTAAAACTACTGAAAAATATGGAATTTAGTAATTACGTTGAGCTTAATCTGTGCATTTTAGCAATTTTTGATAATTCAGTTTGTTCATTTTTGTATTTTTGTGAATCCGTATTTTTATAATTTGGTGTTGCTCATTTTTATTCCCTGCTTGGCGTTTGGCATTTAGTGGAGGTTGTAGAGAATAAGCCGGCAAGTTCGCTTGTTGTGTCCTTGGGCAAGGCACTTAACGTGACGCCCCACCTTTAGGTGGCCCGGTTTTCCCTCTGAAGAGAGGGTTGGTGGCAGGAAGGGCATCCGACCGTAAAACAAATGTCATGTTATAAAAATGCAGATATCTGCTGTGGGGACCCCTAATCGCGAATAAGCCGAAAGAAGAATTGCTCTGACTCAATCATTGAGTTCTCTAGTGTCAAATCGACTAACTACATAGTTAATTATCTAAGTAAGTGATTTTAAAAGTTTGTTTTTAAAGAAAATTAACTCAAATTTTTTGGAGGCTTATTTAAATTAAGACATCCGGTTTTGTGGAATTTAACTTTTAAACAAACCTTCTTACCTTTCATAACACAAACATATCAAATTACATTATTGATGATGTTCTATTGTTCACTTATTGTTGACTATGTTGTCAGCGCGAGTATTTCTTTTCAATGTCCTAGCTGTGACAATTACGAGCTACATATGGAGATGTTGAAAACACAAACTGAAAACTTGTTAAGACGTGAAGTAAGTGCGATGTAAATGAATAACTTTTGTTTAGTATACATTGCAAGTTGAATACATGGCCAGCTCTCTATGTGTGTGGCATCACTGTGTAGTCAATTGGCATAAAAACGACCATAGTTAGGTGGTAAAGGGAAGTCAAAGGTTATTTATATTTAGGACAGAGGCTGAAGAGAAATGTGAGTGGAAGCTGTACATACACCTTCAGAAAAGAATCTCATTCTGTGACAATTTTTGGGCAGGGGTAGCCGGAGCAACCTTTCCTCCATAACCTTCCGTGTAAACCTTCCACATAACGTTGCTGCACACAAATGCACTTTTTAGGTGTAGAAAAAATCTTCCTCTGGATAGCTGCACCGTCCAAGCGCGTGCAAATGTTTTTGAAGAAACTTTTCATTTGTTCGCCTCCGACTGCATTTTTAAACTCGACTTGAATTTTGTCACTGACTTCGGTGTTGATTGAATAGGTTTGACTTTCTATTGTGCAGTTTAAATGATTAGAAAGTGCTTGACTCCTAAAGATTGCAGCAGGCATATTTGCCCACATTGAAACGTGTACTGGAGCGTTAACATTTTTTTCAGTTTTGCCAAAAAGAGCAAGCTGTTGACCAAGTGAGCATGTTTTCAGCAAAATAATCTTCAGGATCTTCAAAAAAACTCGCCAGAATTCAGTAGAGCAGGATGTGCAAATTAAGGCCCGCGATGTAAAATTGTGCGGTCCGCGGAAGAATGTGACTTGTTGCTGTCCGTTTTCACGGAGCGGTTGCTCAAAATAAAAAAGGTCTTTGATTTAAAAATTTCGCCTTTTCCTGATTGATCTTGAAACAAAAGTAGTGGTTGTTTTTACGTGACCGTAAAAAATCAGGCAGCAGGCCATTTTTATGGGATTATAAACAGAACTTTTTCTATTTGGAAACCGTATCAGAGATTGATTTAAGGCGTGCTCATCGCGCAATCGCGCAACCAGACTCAACTCTCCTGAAGTTGAGTGGCCTGGAAAATAACAAGATCCTTCTAAGGATTGAGGTTCAAAACTGCGATGTTGTACCAGTAATGTATATTTACTTACTTCAAAGTTTTTGAGGTTGTAAGCGTCATCAAAGATCTCATTCCTGATGACATTCGCAAAATCTATGGCATACATGTCCAATTTATTTTCACAATGTAAAGCAAATAGTTTGTTTTGACGTTTTTTAACTTTAGTTTATAATAATGCTGCTTCTAGAGTTTTCAAATAAACAGTACTGCTAGAGGAAGAAAGGGGCCATTATTAAAAATGGATTGACTGAAATAAAAAATTCTTTCAAAAATGTGGAAAAAACATCAACTAAATCACGGAAATAAAATTTTGTGAAGGCTCTGCGTCGGGCCCGCGGTATCACCCCGATGAGTTAAGTTGGCCCACCTTCAAAAGCACGGACACCCCTGCGTTAGAGAGCGCGCAAATGCATGAGCTCTCTTTTATTGTTTTGAAGGACTTCTCATCCTGCCAAGCATGACTGACTTAAAAACTATTCCTGAAATGTCCGTGATGAGGACCACTCCATTCGCGAAGCGGAACACACGATCGGTGGTTCGTATCCCTGCCTCTCGTAGCTCTGTTACAATGAGAGAGTTAAGAACAATTCCTAGAAAAGTAAGTACTACAAGTATGACCTAATACCTCGTTGCAAATCACCTACGATGCCGAACTTAGAGGGATTGGAATCATTTCCTGCCAGAAATGTGTATACACCACACAAACGTAGCCGGCGCCAGGCTCTTCGTGTTATTATGACGAAACACGCTGATAGTGCGAGCTTTGACATCACAAAACAAACCAGGACATCACGCTCATACAAACAGCCTACGCGGCAAAAGACTTAACAAAAGCCGGTGCTTGTTTCTTTGCACATGCTTACTTTAAGCAAGTTGTTTTCAAGTTTAACTTTGATTTAAACCGGGGGGCAAACCCCCCCCCCTTGAACAACCACATTATGACAGCCTTAATACAAGTTCATCTTCAAAGTAGCTTAAACAAAGCTGTATTCAAGCGATGTGAATATCAATTAAATGAAAAATGCGATAAGTTTGTTTAGTGTAAACATTGTTTCAATAGAACACGATATGAGTAAATATGCTCGGAAGAATAGAATTATGACAACTGTCATATCTTGTTGGTTCTGTTGAAGAAAATTACAAGCGTGGAGTTAAAAAAAAAAGCGTTTCACTGCAGCTGGCGATCGGGTTTTTAATTGGAAGGATGTAGCTGTTCCGTCGGCAAAGTAGCAAAGAAATAGATTTTCTGCAAGATGACGTCGATATATTCGGAGAAAGTTTCGACAAAAGAAAAGAAAAAATTACCGGCGATTGTTAAAACATATTCAACTTACACAAAAGATGAGGTTGGTTTGCGTCTGATGGTTGAGAGGCAACAGCACCGATTTTAGAAAAATAGTTAAAAAATTGTTTGTGTAATGAAAGAATGTTCTCAAAGTTAGTTTGAGGTAGGAAAATTCACCAATAGGTCTGAGTTGTTTACTCCTTATGGGCTATCAAATTTTTGACGCTTAGTGAAGGCCAAAGTCGTTTAGGCTGCCCTTTTAGCATAAGTTCATGAATACAAGGTTGGTGTTTACTGGTTTAGATAAACGGCAATGCGGTTAAACAACTGAATAGAGTACAAACCCCAAGAAACTGTCACATGTTTCTCAGAGAAGTTTAGCATTTTTTTCCATTTGCAGTGACGTTTTTACTTCAGTAACATTACTCATCTCTTTCATACCTCTTCCTCCTCAACCGGTGCTTGTAGTTTCGGTTCATCAAGTCAACTTTCGTCATATTCGTTTGGATTCTGTAAAAATAAAGCAGAACTAGCCATACTTAACATTCTGATTTATTCCGATTCCATTCTGGCTTATTTTACCTATGTGGTGTGATTCAATCACACAAAGCTACTCTGAATGCAGTCTGAATAGTTTAAAAATGGCCTCTAATAGGTTATAAAATTCTGGTTTACGAACTATTTCTACCAGTTTAGCTCATCCTCCTCAGAGCATTGATAAAGTTGCTTTGGACCAGATTGCCATCCGCAGGCAAAAGTTACTTTAATCTAAAGTGATGGCCAAAGTGATAAAAAGAACAAAGCGCTGAAATTACCAGATACGACCATGGCTGACAAAGAAAAAAAAGGCCTGTAGACAATATACCAAGCTGATAAAGGAGCTTGGAAGAGAAGACATACCGGTACAGTTTTTATTACTATCTCGCTATTGAATCAAACCGACGCACGATTCAACAATCTCCGACGTTCATTTCAATTTTAACAGAACCTAAGAAGTGTCGTTTCAGCTTGTCAACCCTTGAAATCATGCAGTGCCACAGCTATGCGGAGGCCATGCTCACCTTGTTTCGGGCCCTTCCGAATTCCTAGTTTGCTTCGACCACACGTGCGCACGAATGATGTTACACCTGCCCATTCATAAATGCAAACATCGAAAAAATAAGAAAAGAAAAAGTGTACAACAATAAATTGAATGGAACACACATGAATGCACGCTTTGATGACATTGTTGAAAAAAAAGGAAAAAGAAAAAGGTCTTTACCATCTATTTGAGTAGAAAATGTAATCAGCCAGCACTTGCACGAGTAAAAAACAGATCAGCTACGTCTCATGCTACACACAGTCTTACAAAATTAAAAAGCATGCAAGGCTCCTAACTTTGGGTTTGTACCTCCCTAGTGTGTTTGCTCTGCCTCGGAACCGATCTCATGTTGACCTATTATTCCAGTTGTTGACTGGTTTATAGCATTTTTCTAGACTTGCTTTCTACACTGCGTTTATTAGGATTTTTTTAATGTTGATACATTGCTTTTTGTTCAGAACGTAATCTTGGTCGGGTTTTGCAGCCAATCAACCATGTCTTGTTCCAGTTCCTCGGTAAACTCTGCCGTCCACAGTTTCTTCTTGAAAGGCTCATCAAAACAAAGTTCACCATAAACGTCAGAGAAGATCTGTGTCATTGGCTGCTAATTTGCGGTTGCTGGTTTCAATGATGAACTTTACATTCACTTTCAGACAGTAAAGTTTCCAGAGCAGCTTTAACAATATTAGCTCTCTCTTCCATGCCTTCTACGGCTGCAAGGCTGTTGCCATACAAGGCAATACAGAAATGGAAATTTTTGATTTCTGGTTTGGTGCCATCCCCTTGACTAAATACATCTAGAATCTGTAGGATAGCTGTGAGAATATTTCAATTACGATTTGACATCTTTTTACTTTGAATGCTTATCGAAAGTTTAGATCATAAGCAAAACATTCAAACTAGATGAAAGATTTGGCCTAAGCATTCTAAATGCGCACGAAAACAGTCAGAATACTTAAAACCAATTCGAATGTTTAGCAATAAACTACCAATTGCCATTTAACGGCGTTTCATCCCACACGCCTCTAGTGCAACAGGTTATTATTGCAGTTCCTGATTTCCGAGTCAAAGTCCATTTCTTTTTCCACGAGAAAAGCACTTTTAGAACAAGTAACCACTTGTCTGTTGCAGCAAGGTGTTTTATTTAAACCCATTCAGTTACAGCCAACGACAACGGTGCGCGCGAGATTAAGGAAAACCTCAAACGTTTTGTAATTCCTTGAAGTTTGGAATTACGAGTTAAAATCATTTTTGTTTAGGGAAGAAACACTTTGAAAGACATTTTTGAACCCCCGATAAGCGGAAGAGAATGGTGGAGAGTTACATTAAAGGTAAGGAAACGGTTTGATAGTTTGACCATTTATTAACATTAACGAATTCATTAACATTTGATTAACAAGCGTTTTGAAGTAGGTTACAATTATTAGTTTGACACATCATAGGTTTTAATTTGAAGCCACAGTTTTGTTCTCGAAGCAAGCCAAAGTTAACATAATAGCCAGTGATGACGCAGTAAGCAGTCAGTTGTTCAAAAAAATTTTAGTTTCCATAACTTGGTTATGGTGAGGATGTGTTTTTATTTTTCAATAAATCCCACGTAACTAAAGGATGGCTCGGAGGAAACCGGTTTCTTTGAACCACGTTTTTTTTAAATGAAATAAAACCGAGGATGCGCAATCTAGAATCTCGATAAAGCAGTTTGCCTCTACATTCAAATTATACATGGTGGGCCTTAAGTCGTGCATCAAAGCATTTAATATAATTCTGATAATAACAAACGTTATTTTATTAAAACCAAGCTTAAGGGGGCACTACTATTTAAAAAAAAATTTGTGCAGTGGTTCGCATTAGTGCTTATAACTTTTAAGACATATAAGCAAAGCCCTATAAACCGTATATTGCCAGAAAGGGCAAGAAATTTTCTTTATGAATATGATATCCACTTTGGGCTAGAGGCATTCACACTAAGGGGACACAACCTTGAAAAGCTATGAAAAAATTTGTGATGCGTTCACAAAAATCCTAAAAACTCAGATACCTCTGAAGCTATTCATGCCAAAATTAATTGAGTAATAGTGTGGACCTACATCAACAAAATAATGGAGGGATTTTCAAAAAAAGTCTTCCCAATAGGAAATACAATCTTTTTCAGAAGCGGACTTACACTTTTCAAGTTTTGTACATACATCAAGCTCTAAAACTCTTTACAGATAAAATTTTGAAAAAGTGCTCCATTAATTTGTTGCACATACCCCAAATATCATTTGTGCAAAATTTCAACAAAATTGGATAAGCAGTTGCAGAGCAGTTACAAATTTAACACCAAAAAACTTGATTTCGAGAAAAACAGCAAAAATGCCACCCCACATGCAAATACAATACAAAAACACACAAAAAACAAAGACAATAACTTGGACATAAGATCAATGGGCACAGTCATTGAGTGGTATCATATGGTGAAGCGCTATTGCAAACCCTATTGCAGTCAGGTAGATAGCGCTATTTCCACCCGAAAAACTGCATATGTAAAGGGACACAGCTGTCTGCTAGATTAGGAAAATCCTGCAAAAAAACTTGCTCAGAACTGGACAGGGGGCATGAAAAATGGCCGATTTAAGAGGCAATGAGTTGGAATTTCAAAAAAATAATCACGTATTTGGAATCAGCATTAAATTGTTGATCTAGATCGATCAAAAAACAAAAAACCCAAAAAAATCGATTTTTAAATAGTAGTGCCCCCTTAACTAATGAACTGAGAAACACGTTGTACACGCTGGTACAATCACAAATCCCAAGAAAAAGAAAAGATGTACTACCCCGCTGATTTTATATTGTTTCATATCACACTTCACGCAATTCTTTGGTGCGCGACTTATGGCCCACCCTGTATTTCTTTATTATTGTTGCTGAGAAAGACGTCGACTCTTCACATTTGATTCGTCGATAATTCACGTTTGTTCACTCGGCCTGCACGCGTTGCTCACCTCCCTCTTAGGTAGCGTTTTGTTTTCGCCTAAACATATTATTTAACAATTTTCAGGAAACTCCTGTTCCAGGAACTTATGATCTCCGGGATTTTCTCCAAGACAAGGAACTAAATCGAATAAAATCTACCTACAATTTTAAAGGAGAAGGAAGAAAAAAGAAAGCGGGGGTCACTCCCGACGGGGAGACTTTGCTTCCGGGGGCGTACGGCCACCAAGACTTCTTAGACATACTCGAAAAACAACAACTCACTTACCAATTTAAAAGCAGCGGCCGCAAGCGAGCTCTCCCAGGAATTAAAGACCGAGATTGCAACGTGGCTCCTTCGGCATACGAAACTGCCCGAGCTCCTATTCCAAAAGTTCCTGTTTAGTGAGTAGGATCTGCTTCTATTTGAATGTAGCAGTATTTTTCTCAACCCACTGAGTATATTTTGAGAACTTTCACTTATTTTTCCAAATAAATACAACCTAGTGAGTGCACTATTTTACTTATACATCTTAATAGTCGTCGCAAATTGTGTTGCCATTTATATTTTGACTTTCTCAAATTATTTTAGTCACGGATCTTTCAAATCACAATCACCAAGATTTCCAGCAAAATACTTCAAACCTGTAAGTAAATAAATTTTGTTTTGTCTGATGTTTAAAATCCATTGTTTATGTTGTCTTAAAGAACTAAGTAAACTGCGGGTAGCCCTGCAATGGTTTTTAATTTTGTCATCCATCTCCAAAAAACCTTAAAAATTTTCTTTTTTATAGAATTTTAGCCTGCGTTGATAAAAATGGCACTTTTTTCATTCCTCTCTGCCTGTAATCTATTTGTATCATAAATGCGGATACGGCGATTATGTAAAATTTAATTTCTTTATTACTGCTTATTGATAGAATGGGGGAAATGCGGGAGTAAGTGCAAAGATGATAACAATCTCAAAATATAGAGCCGATTTATAAACCACAAGTTTCAACACGATTGACTATAGCCTGTGATGCTTTGTATATAGAACGAATGGACTGACAAGTGGCCACTCTAGCTCGTGATCCTCTTAAAATTGCTTCGAAGCATTCACTTTTGTTGAAAGGGATACGTGGTAAAAATACCTTCTTTGATATTATTGTCCTCCATGGCATGCGCTGAAGCCCCTTAGCTCTTCCTCAACCACCCCTTGGTTTTTTAACTATCCTTTGATTTAACAACAACTATTTTACAGAAAGAAGGCCCTCCCCCAGGAGCTTATAATCCACGAAGTTTAAACGATTCTCCTGAGATTTCCTCGAGCTTTAAATCAAGAATTCCAAGATTTATCTCCTCGCAGACGGTTAGTAAACCACTGAAGCAAAATTATTTTTTTGCGTCGTTGATCAAATTTTAGGTTTTAAACAATTCTTTTCATCTATTCAAAGTAGCATTCGGTTGGTGTAGCATCAACAAAAGCGTAAACATGGAGTAAATCTTAAGTCTTTAAAATTTCCAAAACGTTTCATGCCCCCCACCTCATACTTTAGTTCATCCATTTTGTATTTTCCTTAGTCGCAAGTCAGTGGCAGTGTTGCTAGATGCAAAAGATACAATAAACGGTGAGAACTTATTTCACTCATCAAACGCAAGCTGAACGGATAATTTGAAAGAAATTGCAGTGACTTTGCGGTCTTCAAATTAGTAGTCAACCCTGGTGTCGCTGCAGTTAGTGCAAGTTGTGGTTTCAACCCAGAACGTGAGTTTTAATGCAAACGCCGATTCCACGGTGCCATGCCACAACCAACGTAATGCTTCGAGCACTCAACTCTCATTCATTCTATCTTTTAATGTAAAGCGATTGTCAGACTTGCTTGGAGTTTCCAAGTTTAAAAAACTTTCCGCTTGAAGATGTTAACATCACTTCTGATATGTCTACCGTTACGCAGGAAAATACACGTAATTGTAAAAAGTCTTTTTGAAGAAACCAGCAAGTCATTGTGAGCTATGAACGAACAACTACTCGATCGTCGTTGTCACTAAACGGCGCTGCAACTCCCTCAAGCACGTTGCCATGGTTTTTTGTATAAGTCCCAATTAATTCATTGCTCCACCTTGATAGATTGCTTCAGGTTTCAGCCGTGCAGCGCAACGAATCAAGTTGGCGTTGTACCAGGTGCTCGGTTGACTTGCTTTAGCAACAATTTTGTTTTTCAGAAAGTCCCTGGACCCGCTCATTACGCTCCGTCAGTTCAATCACCCCAGCCCCAAACTTTGATGAAAATGGGTCGTATGCACGGCTTGTTTTTTCGAAATTCTTTTGAAGTGTAACTTGTCTATTTAGTTTTGTGCACGCAGTGTTATTGGCAGACACACCGGTAATGCTTTTTTGAATTAGATCAGGGGTGTAAGACCTTTTTTTACAGGCGGGCTAATTTTAGACTTCTTGAGAATGTTTAGCGAGCTGATCAAAATTTGTAAGTCATATTGTTTCTACCCGCAATTAAACTTCGAAGCAGTAGGTAGTGACACTCTTCATCCTAAGTGGCGGTAAAGGCCTTTTTTGGAGATCGATAGTTTCAAAGTGACATTTAAATTAAATTTCTTTAATTTTAGTAGTGTAGAAAACTTTATGAAGATCGGTTTTTCCGGGTCGTAAAGAATAGGTTACTTTCCAGGGCCGCAAAACTTCAGGTCGCCGGCCGCATTTGCAATTCTTTCCGCCGGCCACCAAATTTTACATCGCGGGTCGCACAGCCCTTAATTAGAACTTGTTGTAGCAAATTTATTTTGATGGTTATGCAATTGTCGTGGAGTGTTATTCCACTGCGATATATTTTGTCGCTTATATATTTTCAACGAAATTTTGATTGATCCGGTTTTGTTTATTTTTCATAAAACTTGTGACAAAGCTTTATGATCTTAGTTCAACCATGATTCAAAGGTCCCTTTGCATCTTTCGCTGAAATCATATACCGCAGGCAACTTGTTCCGCTACTGAAGTTTAGTCTTTTTTTGCAACCTTTTTGCATTCAAGTCTGGCTCCCATGATTTGCAATTATCAAAAAGGGAAAGACGACAACACAATATTCTTCATGTCGCACTACTGGTTTGCAACATCTTAATGTCGAAAGCTTTCGCTTTTTGTGGATCTTTTTTGGAAGTAATAGGCCTACCAAAGGTAATGCAGTTTGGTTGAGCGATTCCCTCATTTTCCTTTTATAGGCCTTACGATTCCGACTGTTAAAAACACCATTCTTCACGCAAACATTTATTAATCAAATTAATTAGGTTTATGTTTCTTAAATTTTTTCTTCTTTGTATTGCCATGTTTTCTTTTAAATTTTGATTTATGTTCGTTGTTCGTTTCTTTGGTAGTCGATTTATTACTGAAAAAAAAATATATAATTTGTAACACTGACATAAAAAAGGACATCCTATAATCCATCTACGCTAGGCCATATCGTTTCTTTTAGGCTTTGAAATTTTAAATGAATTAGGCATGTTTAAGATTCAAGACCCGAAAGGTATCCGGAATTAGACGCTCGCTTGCTAAGTGGTTGGTGGTGTACACTACATCAACGAGCACTATACCTACTTAAGACAAACAACTGGAAATAAAATAAGACATCACATTGCCAATGGTGTGCAAATTGATTGCGCGCAGACGCTCTGCTGCCGAGACATCAGACGCAACCGTCTGCTTCTTCGGCAAACCAATACTACGGTTATGTGAGCTTAAACATTACACAAAGAGGAATTAGGGAAAGTCAAATTTAGAAAAAAAGACTAAATTATATGTCTTGCGATGATCGACGTTTAATTTCACTACAAAATACTCAAGCTTCTTTAAACTCTTACCTTTTAATGCTGACAATATTCTGTATTTTTCCGCTGGACAAGGCGCTCTCCCATGCTTCATCATCACCAGCAATTGCAAATCTATTTGCCAAACAGTAAAATAGTTATTTCCTAGTGTTAATAGAACACCAAATCAAAAGAACGAAAAGTTTAAGAGAAACATATTCAATTTTTTAAACCCCGTTTAGCCTCCGTTAACGAAGGAGGTCGGATTCACGTCGTGAATCTTTTAACTAAAAACTTTTAAATGATCTCGTGCTCTTTGTAGCAGCTATCGCCCATCGATGTTGTTGCAAATGACGCATGCTGAAGCATGAACCAAAAATGTATGCGTGAAAGCAAACGATGACGACGCGCACCCACGACAGATGTATCAGAGAAATAGCAGTTGAATCACCTCAACCTAATAACCCGTCACCCGTTGAAAACATATCGCTCGCCGGCCTCTTCTGAAAATATCTATGGTTCCGAAAATAGGCAGTGCAAAAATAAGTCAATGCCGCAGGAATAGGATCATCCTTATTGCAGGTCCACAATAACTGCGAAAAGATTAAGGGATGGTGGATCTCCGAAAAAAAGAAAAATCATCGTCTTCGATTTCGATTAGTGCGCAAATTTTGACTGCGTAAAGCCTAACTAGGATAGAAATGTTTTTAAGGCGCAATAATTCTTTAAGACGATGAGTCCATAGTGGATCTCCAAAAAATATCTTCATTTTCAACTCGATTTGGAATCACTAGCAACATCAATCTGGTCGCCCTTCGGCTACACCTTAACCAGGAATTAGCTCACGTTTCCAAAAGGTTGGCAACCGCTGGTGTGGAGCAAGCCTTAACCGGAGTCAGGCCTAGACCGATTCGGCCATCCCCGCTCAGCGCTAATCTAACTCTATTTTGAACATCTGAGAGATAAAAGATCTAGAAGTAGATCAATTTTTTGTTTTGACACATTAATGTGATACGTATTAATTGTGATCACTTCTAAAACATCGAGCATATCGCTAAATACGCTCATTCAGTAATAGCTCGTAAGTTTGACTACAGCAAATTAAACTGCTAATTGATTTAGAATGCTAAAATCACTGTCATGATAGCGTAAAACCTCATAACGGCTACGTGCCAATCAAGGTGATGACGTCTTATTAATCCAAATACTAGAATTAGTTACACTAACCGCCGAGCTGAGATGGCAGAGTCCGCTACGGCGCTGACTTTGGTTAAGGGATGCTCTACAGACTGATTTAGTAATTGCTTGTAGTGTAGGCTACAACACATCATTACGGTTGGCGCATACTATTCAATACTCTGAGTACTGAACAAACAGATCTTCAGCAAAGTTGGCACTCCGTTTATTACGCCATGTTGCCAGCTTATCACTGCCACTTCATATCATTTCTACATTACAATGAACGATAAAATACTTTAAAAATGACAGTGAGGACCACCATTGACTATGCAACAGATGGTGGATGAAATTACGTGCCAGAGGGTTAACAGCCCAGCGACTTCTGGCGACTTCTCGTCCAGAGAATTCGCTGCCGCTCTCCAACATGTTAAGCCAGGGAAAGCTCCAGGCCCTGACTCTATTTGTCCGGAGCTTATAATCCATGCTGGAACTGCTTTGAAGTCCTGGTTACGTGGCTTCCTCTCTTCCTGCTTGCGCCAACTCAAAATTCCCAAATCTGGAGAAGAGCACTTGTAGTTACGATCCGAAAGCCAAAGAAACCTGTAGAGGACTCAAAGAGCTATCGTCCCATCTCCTTGCTCTGTATCCCCTACAAGATCCTCGAACGACTGATCTACGCTCGTATTGAACCTATTGTCGACCCCCTGCTACCAGGCGAGCAGGCTGGGTTTCGACAGTGGATCAAGTTGTTTTACTAACACAAAACATAGAGGATTCTTTCGAGGCAAAAAAGAAGGTCGGTGCTGTGTTTGTAGATCTAACAGCTGCATATGACACTGTCTGGCATCGTGGCCTCACCTGCGAGCTGCTGAGACTTTTCCCGGATAAGCACATGGTTCGTATGATCATGGAACTTGTCAGGAATAGAAGTTTCACCCCTACTACCGGTGACAGCAAGCGAAGCAGGTTGCGACGTCTGAAAAACGGCGTCCCACAGGGATCGGTCTTGGCACCCCTTCTTTTCAATATCTATGTGTACGATCTTCCTTCAACGGTCTCCAGAAGGTATGCTTATGCCGATGATCTGGCACTGTTATACTCTTCTGATGACTGGAAGGACCTGGAGGGAGTCTTAAGCCAAGACATGACTACAATCTCAACATATCTCCAGACTTGGAGGCTACAGCTCAGCCACACTAAAACGGTGACGACGGCCTTTCACCTGAACAACAGAGAGGCCAAACGTGAGCTTAATGTCTACAACAATGGCAAACGCCTGCCATTCTGTCCAGTCCCTACCTATCTTGGAGTTAAACTGGACAGATCACTCAAGTTTCGTCACCACCTTGAGGCATTGCGCAAAAAACTAACAACGCGCGTTGCACTGATGAGACGACTTGCAGGCTCAGGTTGGGGCGCTGGAGGTAAAACACTGCGTACAGCCGCCCTATCTCTGGTCTACTCTACTGCGGAGTACTGTGCACCAGTTTGGTGTCGCAGTGCACACACTCGCCTCATCGATAGTGTTCTCAACGACGCATTGCGCATTGTCACTGGATGCCTGCGTCCAACTCCAACAGACTATCTACCCGTCCTCGCAGGTATCCAGCCGGCTGAGCTTCGCTGATTAGGAGCAACGCTCTCCCTGGCATATCGTGGCTGTCTGGAGCCTGGCCATATTCTTCATGAATTATTGGCTGGGTCCCCAGACGGCTACAGAGAGAGACTAAAATCTAGACGCCCCTTTGCGCCCGCTGCACATAAGTTACTGCAAGATCTAACTGAATTGGATATTTGTGCAGCTCAATGGACTGACTTTAAATGGAACACGGAATACTCGGAGTGTTCATCTGATCTCCGAGCTTTCATTCCTAGGACAAGCACTAGGCCAATGAGGATGGGCCTGCCCAGATCATCATGGGTCAGGCTCAACCGCTTGCGGGCTGGTGTTGGGTGTTTTCAGTCGTTCATGCACAAATGGGGCCGTGCTCCTACATCGAATTGCAAGTGTGGCGCTGTAGAACAAACCGCAGAACACATCATTCTGACATACCCCGTACATCGGGCACCTACAGGAATACGTGGACTGACGGTTTTGGATGTCGACACACTGAAGCTGAGTACCATCACTGCCAGCATCTGAAAATGTGGATCCCTCCCAAAAGAAGAACAACAGCCCAGAGCAATTTTCAAACACACTTTCGCACAACATACTGTTTCAGTTTATCTTCCGTTAATGTTTGTTGTATTTCTTTCTTTTGGCTTTCAAGAACTTTTTCGGCTGCTTCGTCCTACAAAAATAAAATTTTCGTTCTTCTCGCTTCCACGCAGCAACGCATTTTCTAAGGCGAAAACTTTCTAAATACTGCAAGAACACCATTTTCGCAATTTTGCCACTATATATCTCAGAGAAAAGTACTTGCACGGCCAATATTCTCCACCAATAAGAACTCTCCTGACTTTAGATATCGTCAGCAGCCCTACGTGTGAGCAAACTGCAGAAATGAAATCTACTAAAATCTAATCTTTTAACTTTTAGAAAAATCATCTCTATGATTCGCATAAACACGTTTTGGATTTAATAAACAGTAGGCAATGCTACCTTCACTAAGAATATCGCTAGATGCGCTGATTCAGTCACTATTTTATGATCCCCTTTTCACAGCGTCTCTTCAAAACACAAACGTTACGGTGGACCGTTTATCCCTTTTTTTCGAAGTTCATATGGCTAGTGATGAAAAGTGGCTCATGAATGAGAAAATGAGGTGTGCAAAATTTTGAGCGAATTCGGGGATGTTTTTCTGCTTTCGCCGGGCGAAAAGGGAGGAAGAGGGAAATTTAAAGTTTTGGAAAAGTATAATTTTGGAAATATCTGAAAGTCGACTAAACCTAAAAATTTTATTGGGGCTAATGATAGTATCAGTGCTGGAACCAAGGACATGTTGATGTAGTTATTTTTGTTATGACTTAAGGCTTTGTGCTCCTGCTTTTGCTACATCTAGGTTAAAATTGTCCAAGTTTCAGCGGTGAAATTTTTCAGTTAGAAAAATTTGCGTTTTTTTTTTGACTTGCAAGTCAATGGATTTGATTTCCTGTAGTTTTAGCTGACAACAAGATACCATAGCAGTGGCAAAGTGGTATTGATGTATCACAGGAGACAAGTTCATTTAATTAGTGGGTGTTACGTGCACCAATGAAAACTTAAGGTTGTGGCCAAAAAAAGCTATTCTATGTAACATATGGGTCGCCGTTTGGAAAAAAATTGCTTATGTTGTGCGAAGGTTTTTAGCGTATTTATCGTAAACCAGTCAAACAAAATCAGCTGCAAAGCATATTGGAAATTTCCGACATATGTAGGGCAAAACCCACCTTAAATAGGACAAAAAACAGCAGCGAAATATACCAGAAATTTCCGATATACATCATATGGGAAGCCTAGAAGTTATTTCACGTGATTTCGAGAATTATTAACTATTGATTCAACGCAGTTTGCTTTTATGCCTGGAAGAGGAACAACAGACGCGTTGTTTGTAGTGGGAAGAATGCAAGGGAAATATAAGGATAAAAAAAAGTTGTACATGTGTTTTGTGGATATTGAGAAGGCATTTGATAGTTCCAAGAAAGGTGATGAGTCTCTATCACGGGGCAAAAACGAAAGTTCGAGTGGGATCTGAGTTATCTCAGGAATTCTTGGTACAAGTTGGTGAACATCAAGGGTCTGTGTTGTCGCCACTGCTTTTAGCAATTGCAGTGGATGTAATCTTCGGAGAATGCAAGAGAAGGATTGATGAATGAAATTTCGTGTGCGAATGACTTGGTTTTAATGAGTGAAAGCATGGTGAATTTGAGAGACGTTTGCGGTGATTGTATGCATATTTGGTTTAAATTTAATTTGTATTTGGCTTCATTTTCAATATCGCTATCAGTATTTCCTACAACGGGTGTCAAATACCAATGTTGACATTTGATAAAGGAAATTGCCTTACCGTGGCTTACCAAAACTCTGTTGCTTTATCGTGTCACGTGATTCGTGTTCGCATTTACATATGCTCGCATTGCTTATGATGATTATTGCTGGTCAATCATCCGCTTCGCTCATGCATTGAGCTTTCAAATTGCTGCCGCTTTGCCTGTTTTGCCCATTCCTTTAATATATTTATTGACTGTAATACCGAGTGAGAAATTGATTGAAAAATATTACCGAGTAGTAATAACAACTCACGACAAGTTTTTAAAGTGGAGAGAAGCGTTTGAAAGCAAGGGGCTGAACGTGAACCTCAAGAAAACCAAAGTAATGGTGAGTGGTTCGAAAGGTGAGGTACTCAAGAGTAAAGTTGATCCATGTGCCAAGTGCGGCATCGCAAAAGGATGATGGCAAATTCGGTGATGTCTACAAAGTGTGGTAAATTGGTACATGGTAGATGCGCGAAAATGAACAAGGTGACTTCAACTCTGGCAAAAGGTTTTGTTTGTGAACTATGTGTTTATAAAAAGGAAGCAATTGTGGAACCAGGTGAAGAAATATCATTTTTTGACCAGATTGACTTTGTGAAGAGCTTTTGTTATTTGGGAGACAGGTTGAACGTCAGTGATGGATGTGAAGCAGTGGTAACAGCAAGAACGAGAATTGGATGGATAAAATTTAGAGAATGTGGGGAATTACTTTTTGGGAGAAAGTTTTCGTTAAAAATGAAAGAATTTATCAGAGTTGCGAAAGATCAGCAATGCTGTGTGGTAAGCGAGACGTGGTGTCTAAGGGAGAATGAGATGGAAATTTTAAGAACTGAAAAAGCCATGATAAGAGCAATGCATGGAGTTAAGTTAATTGAGAAAAGAAGCCAAGAACTTTCTCATTTCCCATGTACATAGTTGATATTTCATACGTCGGAGTTTATGTAGTAAAGATGGTTGATACAAGTGACCACACGGTTGAATAAAGAGTTCACGCTGCTTCATGTTACATCGCAAGTGACCAAACTAGACATGCCATGAAGCTTGTTAGAGACAGACTGTGAGCAAAATATGATACTAAACCACCACAACATTGTGTAATCAAGGCTTGGAGTAACAGGCTACTGGAGACTAGTAGCCTGTTTGACAGACGGAGGAGTGGAAGACCAACTGAATGGGGAGATGCGATTGATGAAGTGGAGAAAGGTGTCAACGATGATCCGAAAAGTTCAGGGAGGAGACTACTCAATAAACTTGATATTTCAAAGTAATACATGGAATTTTAAACGGTAGCGACTTTATCACATTCTTTGTTAAATAAATGATGGATAATACATTGATTTTTGAACGGTAACGAACCACAATGCTTTCTACATTAAATGATGTTATAATTGTATCAAGATCGCAAAATTACTTCTAGATTTCCGATATAGCTCATACGATGTATATCAGAAACTTGCAGTCTATTTTCCAGCTGTTTTTATCTTATTTAAGGTGGATGTTATCCGATATATATACCACAAATTCCCGATATATATATATTGCCAGCTCCAAGCGGTTACGATTGATAGAAAGCGTCTTATAAGCGAGAAGCGAAACAACAAAGCGAGTACGGAAGGCGCGAGGCTTCCGAAGGGAGCAATGCCGTTGAGAGATATTTACAAAGCCATCCCTGCAGGCGTTTCGTCCTTTTGGGCTCATCAGCAGGGCTTGCCAAGGGCCAAAAGATCCCCCAATAGCATTAACGTTGACTTTTAAAAACAATCGAATAAAAAGCACAAGACTTATGTGCCATTTACTTTTGAACGAGGTTCGTTTTGACGTAACTGCTAACCGCTCAAACATATATTGGAAATTTCTAATATATTTTGCAACTGGTTTTATGGACTGTTTTGCGATAAATGCGCCAAAAAACACCCGCAAAATAAGTAATTCTTTTCTAAATGGTGTCCCATAGTAACAGGTTATATTGCGCAGTCGCATTGTCAATTTATTAGTGGACAGCCTAGTAAAAATGTCTATTTCGATCCGCCCGAAATTGGAAGCCACAGCACCAACAAGGTGATCACCATTGCTGGGTAAAACAATATCGTTGGTTGCCTGCTAGCACTCGTTGAACAAACCGCTTCTCCATTCTGATTCCATAAATCACAGGTATGTTTGTAGTGTTTGCTTAGCTTACTCTAGGTAGTATGACTCCTGATTGCTGAACAATGTAATACACCCATAGCAGAAAAACAAATTGAAAAGGAATACTCATATCACATTATTATGGGTTCAAGTTATACTTGACTAAAAAAATAGTTTATATGTAAATCAATTAGTTTATCACGTCAATGCTGTCATTAGCTTAAACCAAAACGTCTTTGGTTGCTTCAAAATAGGTTACCTTTTTTTCTTGATTGCAACTTTGCCATAATACAACCATCTCTTACAGAGGAATTTACAATGAAAGCAAAGGCTTTGGAGTTCACAATGCAACTTGCAAGTTGCAAACAACTAGATGTTGTTGGATTCAAAGCAGTGAAGGCACCAAAACCAATTACTGATGAAAGCGATTATAACGGTTATCAAAAATATCTTCTCAAGGTGTTCAACGGGGTAAGAAGTGGGTCACTTTCTAGTCATCTGGCTTTACAAAAACCAGTACCCAGCAACCATTCATGAGGGTTGACAGCAGCAAGCAGAATGCTTCGGCTGTACATCGCCACTTTTCAAGCGACTTTTGTGTTTACAGACTTAGAGGAATACATCATTAATGTCTATATTCCGGTGTGGTTTAGTATTAAGAAGCAAAACAATTTTACAGGCGAGGCAAGCCACTTCTTCAAATTAATAAACTTCCCTCAAAGCAAGACTAAAAGTGCTCCAGACAATGTTAACAAGATTTTGCGGAAGCATGCACACCACAATAATATTTTGATAGCAATGTTTGTGAATGATACACTACGTGTGTGAGTTGGGGTGGAGACCAATCCTGAAGCCTTGCATATCAAATCTCATAGAGGCACGCAATTATTGGGACAAAGTAGAAAAGTCCCCAAATTAGTACTTTACAAAAGCACTATAAAGCGATTGACTGGCAATGTACTACAGTTAGTAATGCATTTTAAATGCTGTGGTAGAAAATCACATCAAATCAAAAAAAGTCGCCACTAGAGCTTTTCCCCATGTTTCCTTGCCACACACAAGCTGTGGAAAGAGCTGAAAAGCCTGTGAGCAAAGCCCTTGCTTTCATTGTGAACTCCTCGGTATAGCAAAGTTGCAATCAAGAAAAAAGATAACCTATTTGGAAGCAGCCAAAGACGTTATGGTTTAAGTTAATAACAGCATTGACGTGATAAACTAATTAATTTACATATAAATATTTCCAAAATTATTTCAGATGTTTCCAAAATTATACTTTTCCAAACCTTTGAATTTTTTACCCCCTCGATTTCCGCCCCGCGAAAGCAGAAAAACATCCCCGAATTCGCTCAAAATTTTGCACACCTCATTTTTCATTCATGTGCCACTTTCATCACTAGCCATATGAACTTCGAAAAAAAGTGATAAACTGTCCACCCTATTACCGCTGCCTTATTGGCCGGAAATTATGCGTCAAAATATGGCTCATTTCACTCGCACTTACAAGTTCTTTATTAAGGTCATCAAGGGGCACCATTTTTACGTCATCAGCTGCATGCTCGCCACCTAGTGTGGCCGTTAGTTCCTTTTCCACAGCGCTGGTCACCACTGCATTGAGGAAAGCTGTGAGACGTCGCATTGTGCGGTTGAACAGGCCGAGAACCTAAACAAATCCACGGTCACTTTCATTTTAATTACGTTCTCACAGCATACCCAAAGGCCATGAGGTCATTCCGCAGTCTCATAAATTCTCCGTCCATTTGTGCTGGAAGAATTGATAAAGTTCTCATCAGTTTCATTCCAACAGCTGCTTTCGGGTAGGGGAAAGATTAAGAACACAACTAATATTATTGACGTTACATCCAACTAACTTGCGACGACGGGAGATCGATTTGCTTTGCAACAGCATCAGGAGTTTTGTGTTGAAGTCCCATGCCAATCAATATCGCCTGGAAATATGAGGACATAGTTAGAAAATAGCAACGTAAAACGATGTCCAGCTAGAAATCCAGAGCACAAGGTAGTGAGGACACGATAGGCTCGGTTTGTCCACTCAAGCGTCGTCGTTGTTGTTTGTCCCTCCTCTTTCTTGAGATGGAGGGTCGGCATGATGCTGTTACCGACGCTGACACCGCCAACCTAGCCAAGACCAGGTTAGGGATAAGTGGCCGTCAACTTCAAACCAGACATGAAATCATGTCCAGCAATGCCCACGCAAGCCGTTGGGTATTTGTTTGACGCATGCTTGGGAGAGAAAGCACGTTCTGTAGTGAGTGGATTGGTTTGTAAAGGGAACAACTCACTACAAGATTGGTGGGGAAACTACACACGAAACCTCTCAATAGCACTTATCGCCATCAGCCAACGTCATCAATAAATTTAGCGCCGACGCTGGACAGTAGACTGGTGTTGAACCGACATGACGTCATCTTTATGACAAAACACAGCCTACCTTCTGAGCTGTGGATAGCGTCACGTCTGTCCTGTCCAAGAAAAACAGCCTTGCGACCACAGGTAGCAAATCCATGACCAAGTGGTAGTCGGCCATGTTTTTGGAATAGATTTCAAGTCGCTTCATGTCATGAGGAGTGAAATATAAATCTAATTCTGATCTTGATAAAGTTCTCCTCTTCAAGGATGAAGAGTCAATATTAAGGACTCCTTTCTTCTGGTGAAGAACTTGGAGAGCGGTGGAGGGAGTAAAGGAAGAAAATTGATAGGAGAGAAGAGACACAAACCTCCGGCGAAAATCTGGAAAAAAACATCGGTTAGACGCTGATTTTTTTGATAATAGGCCTCATGGCTAAGTGGAAGTGTTCGGAACTTCATCGTACTTAGTTTGGTGCTCAAAACCCACGTAAACGGTAGCAGGTAGATGAGGTAAACACTAGGGTTACAACTTTTTAACTTTTTTTTTCAAAACTGATTTCCTGTGGTGGGAATGAATGAACTTTTGCTTATAACTGCTGAAAATGATGTTTATTTTGTTGAGCCAACAAAAAAGGTCACGCATAAACCACTTTGAAAAATTCGCGATTAGACCTTACCGTTATGTATAAGAAATGACTGTATAATACCATGAAAAGATAATTCCGCCTTCTTTAAATGAAGAAAAATGTAATAGTGACATCATAAACCACAGTATCATTCACTTCAGACACATTATATTTCAGAATTAAACTTTGTTTTGAAACTAAAAATTTGTTTCTATTCATATTTAAGCATAGAATTAGCAACTTCTAACAGTAATATCTTATCCTAAACTTTGAAATATTCAAATTACCGGTAATACAACATGTACAAGAAAAATTCAATTGCAACAAACAAGAACAAGGAAACCTGGAGAAAGAACTTGGTGCAGTTTCAACAACCATCAAGAAGAGGCAATATGGCAATATACGAAAATCCTCTCAGTGATCGGAACCGATTGCCCCTGAAAAGCCACGTGATGGGGCGTTTTAAATTTTTTCAGTCCACTGTTAAAGAACGGAAGAAGAGGATCAGTCTAATTGCTGCGGAGGTAAAAGCTTTATGGAGCACAAAACTGAACTTCCCCCATGTATCAGATCAGGCCATTTGCTCAAAGCTTGAAAAGCTCTTGCTTGAGTACGACTCTTGCAGAAAGAAGAGTGACTTTGAGTCATTAGATGAACTGTTTGACGTGACTAAGGAGAAAGGCGAATGGCTTTGCAAAGAGGATAAGGAGCTATACAAATTGCAAATCCAGAGTAAAGGCCAGGTTGGTTATTCCACTGGCAAACTTGCTAGTGTTCAAACTATCCACCCATCCAAGCGAAGGAAGACACTCGAAGCAAGTGCACCAAATTTGGCAACTGCAAGCAGTTCAGTAGATTTAGTTTCTTCCGAAAGCAGTTCCGACTCATCTGATACTAGTGAAGAGAGTTCTTGGGAAGACGAAGGTGCACCATCAGCAAGCAAAAGAAAGCATGACTCTACCGGCGTGGCAAAGCGGCTTGTTATAAGCTCAAAGCTATCAACCCATAAAACATCAAAGCTGTGCCATCAGCTTTCTGGTGAAGGCATTGACATACCAACACCAAGTCAACAAGGAATTCATAAGGCTCTCTTGGAAGAAGCAGAACAACTGAAGCAACATTTGATTAGCACACTTCATCGTGAAAAGTGGAGCTTGCACTTTGACGGTAAACGAATACAAGGCATTGAATATCAAGCTGTTGTCTTAAAAAATGCAGCTACGGAAATCAAGTTGGCTGTGCTTCAGTTAAAGGATGGTACAGCTGCAACCATTGCAAAGGGGATCCAAGGTGTCTTGGATAACTTTAACTTGTGGGGATCAATCTTGATGATTGTTGCTGACACGACAAGCGTCAACACTGGAAAGAAAACTGGAGTGGTCGTTCGGTTGCAGCAGATGTTCGAAGAGAATGGTAGTTCCAGGCCAACGTTTATCAGTTGCCAGCATCATGTACTTGATCGCATTCTTCGTCTAGTCATGGACGATGAGCTGCAGGGCTCAACCAAATCCCCAGACATCGATTATTTTTTTGTGAAGGATTTGACAAGCAGATATGATCAACTAAAGGAAGCTTTCAGCAATGGTAAAGCTAAGATCAAGGAAACAGGTGGTTGGAGAGATGACATGAAATTTTTGTACCACCTCACACGTGTCTTTCGTCACATCATGGAGAAAGATGAAGTCCCTTTAGTGAACTTTCAACAGATTCCTAACATGAGCAATGCACGCTGAAATTCTCGTGCCATCCTGGTACTCCTTGCATTCATTCTGATGCCTGAAACTCGAATCAGGCTTCGTAAAATCTGTTCATTCGTTTCTTACCAATGGGCTGACCATTGGTTTAGCAACCACTTGTTCCGCAATGAGGATTTTGATGAATTATCAGATGCTTTGGATGGATACCCAAAAGGTCTCAAATGCTTAAAAAACCACTGGAAACGAGATGATTCACCCATTAATATTGCTAGAAGCAACCAATGCTGCGAGCGTGCGATAAAAGTTATGCAACAGTTGCAGGCATTTTGCAGAAACACGGATAACCTCTCCCTGAGATTTATCTTTTCCAATGACATTAATTTGTCCAAGTGACTTCTTTGTTTGATTTTTGAACCGTAACAATGCAATACATGCTATTCTTTGTTTCTTGTATACAACTTGGCAAAGGCTTTGTATGTCTTTAAGATCCAATCAAAACACCAAAAAATTGCATTATTTAAAACCATTTTGTGCGTGACCTTTTTACATCAAATGTGAATAAAAATTGGATTTTCTTGAATCTTTTATAAAAGTTCATCAAGTTATAATACAGGGATAGGGGGTTCTGAAAAAGTTGTAACCCTAGTAAACACATTGCTGAGTAACGCCTGCAATTAAAGGGAGAAAGATGTAGCATAAATGTTTTACATCATTCTCCCTTTAATTGCGGGTGTTAATCAGCAATGTGTTTCTCTCGTTAATTGTCCAATCGAAAAATCATGCGATTCGACAATTTAATAGTTTCAACAAATAGAACTAATGAGAGCAAGCAATGCGTCTTTATATTACAATACACCAGAAGACCTATAGTTACAATTAGCATATTCAATGGTTAAAACAAATACATAGCTTCAATTTGCTATTAATACCAACCATAAAAATATTCTTCCTGCCAGTTGCCAGCATTTTGTCGTTTCAAAGCTTTTAACATAATGCAAGAATGTTCTCCGGTCAAATCGTTGCTCGTCTGCCGGAGATAAACTGGTGAAAACCCGCACTTGCTCCAAAACCTGCCCGATGTAAAGTAATAACGAAGTTGTATGAAGTGGGTAATTAAGATTCACAAGCGACAACCACTCGATCCTCAATACCACGGCGTGCAGCGACAATTAATCTTTCGCATAATTTTTGGTGCTACAGGAGACGGTACATCGCTGATACGACGTATATCCACCAACAAGTACATCGCTTGCTATTCGCCGGTTTAGAAAAATCATCAGTTACACCGCTCACCAAGCATGTCGTAATATGCAACTCGTGTCCTGAGTACCCACCAACGTTAATTTTATAGTATTTTCGATTTCTTGGTTGTTTCTGAAAACCGTAAAACCGAGAAAAATCTAACGTAATCTTCGGATCCAGGAAAAACCCAGAAATTTTAATAGTACACAGTAAGCAAAACATTTAAAATCTTGTTTGTAAGAGACGCGGCTATTTACGAGTGGTATCGTCAAAATTAAAAAAGTTTGGAAGCTACAGGTCTCGAGCAAAAAAGGTCAACGAGTTGCATCGCTGGAAATCCCGCCTTTCAGCAAGAACTCGATGCACGCAATGTGCACGCGACATTGTGTAGGAAATCTTGCCGGGTAAATTTTTACCCCACTACGACTAAAGGTTGCCGGCCCTGAGTAATGATTATACCGCCAATAACCGCTTACCATCCGGGAAATGCTGGGAATTTTGTCGGTAAAACCGGAAAGCGGGAAATACAAAAAGGCACTGATCCCGGGAATCGCCGAAATCGGGATCAAGTGTCTACCTTGGTGGTGGAGCTACCAGGCTGCATGGTTCAAATGGACTGCCGCTTTCACCTAACCTGATCGTAATTGAGTTTGCGATGTTAACTGAATGTTGATGTTAACGTCACGCATCGATCACAAAAGGAAAGATTAGCTACAACCAACACTAGTTCTTGCAATAAACTTGAAGATGCTTATGATAGATCTGCAATGATGCAGACTAACCTGAGGAGAGGAGCAGTGAGACCGTACGACACCCCAATGTAATCCAATTGTTCCGGCCGTCGCTCACTTAGTTTCCATAGCAACGGAGGCATATTTTTTCTTGGAGTGAGAATTTCGTTTAATTGTTCAACGTCCTAAAAAATGTGACATGATGAAAACTTCAAGATATACGAGCATTTCGGTCATTGTCTCCAAAGTTAAACAAAATGATAACAACTCATCTACCTCCTCGTCTACTCGATTGATTTTCTCCTCCAGAACCTCTGTGTCTTCTTCTAACCCAGCCAGACTCCCTTCATAATACTTTTCCAATAATTCAATTGCTCTCCTACCATAACCCATGCCTTGGTAATCAGAGTGAGTGGCGATTCGAACCTGAGACGACAGGCATGTTACGTACAGGAATGATAAACTGGAACAAGATTTTGTTTCTTTTTTGCCATTGGCGGCATGAATGCTAAGAATAAGATTTCAAAAAAATGTAAATGGACCTCCAGCAAGCCATTGCATTGTAATACACGTCTTGGACAGCCAAACACTACCAGTACAATTGCATCGATCATGCCGTGCGCGCACAATTTAACCAAAACTTGGCATCAAACACACACACATTTGGAATACATACGCGAAAACACATTGAACACAGCACATGCACATAAACGCGCGCAAATACACACATTGAATATAACGTTCACACACCACTCTTGCACCAGAAAGGCATCCAAAATCGTGATCTTGGAATTGCTCCGACACTGTCCACGGGATGAGGTCACCGGATGCCCGCTTTCCTTGAGAGAGGTTGCTCAAGATAGAGTCTTTACTGATCTCTCCTTCCAAGCAGACCTGGATGGAAGTAATAATCACGGTTGGAAGGGTTTGCACAACACATGGTTTCACGATCAAAACTTATCATACTGCCATTAATGTACGTAAGAAATCACCAGAAGTTGCTAATTCAAGTTTATTTATGAGCAAGTGCTTAGTGGTAGATGGAAAAGACGGTAACTTAGGTCAGCAACTTATATCAGTAACTTACTACGCCAACTTATGAGTGCCTCTTCTATTGGGTGATCATCCAATGAATCAAAAATCGGTCTACTCACAAACTTTTCATGACGCACTAGTCAGCAGCAATAACATACTTTGATGTGATATCAATAAAAAACAAAGTTCTTTAGCAGCAACGTCATAGCTTACCTGCAAAACGCAAAGAACATCAGGGAGCCTCTTCTGATCGGGTGTAACAGGAGGAAGAAGGCAAAACACATGATGAGCAGGAGCATCCGAGAGAAGCTGAAGGTCATTAGGGGTGTTCTAAAAAAATATACGGCATTACAAGCGTACTGCACGAGTCGTAGGAGCATTTCTAGATCTAGTTCACGCGCATTCGATAACTCAGCTCGTTTAATTCCAAGCCTTGAACAAGCCAAGTTGAACATACCACTCACCCGTCAAGTTCTTGGGCGACCAAGCGGCCTCGTCCAGTTGTTTCAGAAAAAAAATTTATCGTTGTGCTTACATGGCTAAACCAACTCAACAACCCGCTCTCAATTCGAAGCAGCGGCTCGATGATGAGGGATGTCCCGAAACTGGGCAATCAATTCGATCCAAGGCACTACCGGTCGATCTTCACTCGCTGTCTTGCATAATTTGGCAAAACTAAGAACAGCCTGAACCTACTGTCCAGGGTTTCAACTACTTCAAGCCACTCCAAGCTAAGCCAACAAACAACAGCAGTGCTGATTCTAGCGTCACGCGCGAACTCCGCTTAGTTTTACTGTGGATTAAAAATAAAGTTGACATCAAGGCAGTCCAACACTTTCATTGCTTGCTTAAACCAGATCTAATGAAACCGCCAAATCGGGGCGTATTTTATCAATGAAACAAGACAGCAGCATTGAACGATCACATTCACACCCACCTTATAATGAGAAGAGACGAACAATGACATGATGCGTTGTAGGAAGTTCTCCGATGCTTTGTGATAACAAAATAAAGTATCGCGATTCACGTAATACGTGGAGTCATAGCATTAAGTTAAGAAAACTGATTGATAAAATCTTTAAACGTCATATAGAAAAATATGATCAGAAGCACACTAACCTCCGCTTTATTAAATATCCTTCTAATGTTAACTAGCTGATTTACAATAAAACATGATTCAATGTCATTTATTTTTCGTTTTTTACAAACCTATCCTTCTGAGTTGGTTGGGTGGAAAAATTTAAGCCCAAAAAAATTGGGTCCACGAAAAATAAATAGGGTTCGTGGTCCTAAAAATTTGGGGAACCCTGGTTTGAACAACACCAACTTAGATTGAGAGTTGTCACTTAATTTCATACGAGAAAAACTAAGCCAATATCACCTCTGTAAAAGCCAGTACAAAGGTTGGCTCGATTAGCTAAAGTTTTCATTTTCCAATCACAATACACCTTAGCGGTTACTCGTAGAACTTCTACTCAAACCCGATTTAAACTTCTCCAAACTGACACAATGTATTTCTACCATAAACAGAGAAAATAACTGTACAGCATTCCGCCAAGAAAACAACAACGCAGGAGTCACGTGGTCTAGAAGTGAAATCAACAAGGGAAAATTGACGTTCGCGTTTAAGTTCCTGCCCAAGGCCGCAACTCCGCAGGTATAAGTACGTGCAGCTTACAGTCCCATAGTTCTGAGGTCATTGTTTTATCAAAATATATATGCTTACACAGTCACAATCTCACAAAATGCACTGTGCCACTTTTAAGTTTTTGCTCTTCCAAACAAGGATATAAATCACATGCACTCGGAGGTGGACAGCCCACTGAGATTCTGCTGAGGATTGAAGTCCCACAATCCAAGCACAACAAGCCGTTCAGCCACTTTTCAATAGGGTCCGACGGGGCGTATCTCACCGATTCATCAAGCGTGACCTCGTACAGTTTCCTGCCAAGCGGGGAGGAGTTTTGCTAAAAAATATGTTTGATATCAATCATGAAATATGATGACTTCAAACCTCACTGCGTCAGCGATACTTTGTCTAATAGCACTTGGCGATGATAACCTCCGCTTGGCAATTCCTGACAAGCAGTGAATTTATTGGAAGCAATATTAAACAAATCTCTGAAGGTCTGGGCAATTCGTGTAATGTTTATCAATACAGTTGCTGTCAACTGAGTTGGAAACTACAGGAGAGATCCGACTTTTTAAATCCGGTTTTGTCTCCACTAATGGAGGAAGCTAATTTCACCTTATGTTCCTCGCAATTTCATAAACAAATTAAAAAACCTGAAACATCAGTAGCCAAGCTTTTAATAGCAAGCAGGTAATTTAAGTCAAATCTCGTAAGTATGCTCCACAAACGCATCTTAAACCACTGTAGTTCTCTTACCAGTACACAAAGCGAGCTGCAGCGAACGTAATTTTAACCATAAATTAACATCAACCAGTTTACACTGCGCAAGTTACAACTGCTCCCAATTCCTATTCTTACACTCCATCAATCCCAGCATTTATCCACAAAACTAGATACTTTGCAGATCTTGTACGGGATGATTCTGTATGTGTTTGCCACCATCCACAACTCGCCTTCAAACCGGTCTTTGAGAAACTCAAGTTCGAATCCTACTAAATTCATTATGACGGCATGATCACCTGCTTCGAAGTAGTGTCCAGCGTCATACTCTGATGGCGTAATTGTTTGACTAATTTCAGTGAGAGAGAACGACCCGTGCCTTCATACCTGTAATATATCACTGCTGCAGACAATAGATCGCGTGATTACCTTATCAAAAAAGCGGTAATTTCAACTATTAAAACTTAAATTTGTCCTGTTTATGACAATAGCTTGGCGCTACAAAAAATCAAAAATCTTTTAAGATTATTCCATTTCAAAAACTGTCGACGCACAGCGGAAAGTTCAAGATTAAATAGATAGGAGTTCAAAACCTCCAGTGAGGACAACCATTAACAGGCTAATTCAAAGGCTTGAGTGCTAACAAAAGTCTTAATCTATCAAAAGAATAATAAACTGGATCTACCTTCAGGTCTTACAACTCTCAGCATGTTGCAAATAATGCTGGGAGTAGGATACGCACCCACATCTACTCCAACCATCGAACAATGGTCGTCGCTTACAGATGTCAAGCAGGACTGTATGTGTGGAGTTGAATCCCACTTCTAGAGTTGTCTTTAACGTCCTGAGAGTTTTAAGACCTTGAGGTAGATCTAATTATTTGTTCTCTTGATATATTAATGTGATACGGATTAATGGTGATCATAACTAAAACATCAGGCATATTACTATGCAAACTGATTCAGCAATTGCTTGTAAGTTTGACCAGAGCAAATTGAACCATTATGCGATGTAGAATGTAAGAATCTCTGTCATTACAGCGCAAAATGTCGTAACTAGGGCAAGTTTTTTCGATAAAGTGCATTTTTTGGTGGTAAGCTTGAGCGGCGTGATTTGTTGTAAAAGGTCATTGGTCATTAAAAGTCAATTTTTTACCGTTTGGTCAATATTTTTTAGGGTAATAAAGTCAATTTTTCATAATTAACAACGTCAGTCACAATGTTTCCTTCCTATTGGTGAGAAAAACTGATAAGTGTGATATAAATTACTTAACTTTTTTGTAGACCAGACATTTCACCGGCTGTTTAACAGCTTACTTCAACATTCTCAACTCACAACTACTTTTGTAGAAAAAAGTTTTTCCATGCAGCAAAAATTGTTAGCCAAGGACAAAAAGTTTAAGATGGAAAATGTAAAACAGCACATGATTTTAAATTTCAATTCTTGCAACTGGTGATTTCAGATTTAGCTGCTTATATAAGGCGTGCGCATTGCAAGTTTTGCTGAAGATTTGTCGTTCATTAAGTGCTCGGTTTAATATAAAATATCAAGAAACATGAATCTAATTAGTCAAAATTTTGTTGGGCCAATAAGTCAAATTTTTGAATTTGCAAGTCAATTTGTTTTGGTTTTAAGGTCAATAAAAACTTGCCCCAATCATAACGGCTACGTGCCAATCAAGGAGATGACGCCTCGTTAATTCAAATACTAGAATTAGTTGCACCAACCGCCGAGCTGGGATGGCCAAGTCCGCTACGGCGCTGACTATGGTTAAGGCCATGCTCTTCACCAAAAAGTCACAACCATTGTTCGACGGGTGGTGTAGATGTGCGTTCGAATCCCACTCTAAGCATCGTTTTTAACATGCTAAAAGTTATAAGACCTACGGCAGATCTAATAATTCATTCCTTAGATACATTAACAAAGGGATTCCCAACTTTTATAAATTACCGATGCACTAATCCCATCCATAGAATCAAACGACACAATCCATAAGTTGACCTCAAAAAAAAAAAGCTCTAAAAAAGGTCGTCGAGGTGAAAATGGGGACAGAAAAGCTCTCTGTACCAGCTGGCCTACAAAAACATTGGTCATCAAGTAAATGATGAAGACAAAAAGCTCTCAACTCTGGCTCATTTCCAACAAAAGCCGTCAAGAATGTAAACTTGCGACGCCCCAATCGGAAACTTTTGCATTAACACGTCATACGGATTACTTTTGATCACTTCTTAAACATAAAACATATCGCTAAATAAGCTGATTATTCAAGCTTGTAACCTAGGCTACAGCAAACTGTACCGCTAATCAAAGTCTGAGGCAAAAGGTGGTGGTTAGCAGTAGACACACATCGCTTCAAATATGAAAAATCAGTTTACGAACTTACGGCCAACGTATTTTTTGCGCTAACAAAGTCGGTACCGTAGTGTTAACAATAAGCAGTTACTTACCCGTTAACAGTTGATGATAAAAACACAAGATAGGGTCCCATTAATTTCTGTACGATAGGAAGAGGTATGGCGGCAGCCTCATCAATCACAAGCAATTCTGCCTGGCTCAGTTTAGCGTGGTCAGTGGGATGGATGTACTGAAGAAAAAAATGGAGTAGCAAAAAACGAGCCCTGCAGTAGAAAGATGGCCAATTTGATGACTACATGGCATCCATGGCTTCTGTGTTGTTGTGACCTTGGACGCGCTTTACAACTATTTTAATGTTAAATTTCACTGCTTCCTAAGGACAAGCTGACCGGTGCATATATACTTGGTATAATCGTATTGGTTTCCCTGTGGCCGGAGGGAACAGATATGTAGCTAACTACGAAGTAAAAGTGATTCGACGGTACGGCAGCTACTATCTACGAGGTATCAATTAACACGGCAGTGATAAGTGATGACATTACTGTGAAAATACTGCTCCGTGCGACAGACTTTGATGCTTTGGAGATGTTCTCGATTTTGCAGCACGCAATTTCAAAACCTGCCATGTGCGGTGAAGCACACCTGCATTTGTAGGAAAAGACGTTCGTAATTTTAATATCTCGCTTGCTGATCAATAATATCATTGCTTGAACTGAAATAACTAATTATGATTTGAACCAAAACGATCGCCAAATGTTGTCATTGTTAACAACAGCTTGTATTAATATTATTTTTGCGTTAATTTCACTGCAGTTCACTCATTTAACGTAGGCCGCATCGCTCCGCATGTTTCAGCCAGTGTGAAGACATTGAAAAGTGTGAGATACACCAGGATTATGTCCTCGAATAAAAACAAAAACTTTTGGACTTAGCGCTTTGTCTTTGTTCGACAGGGCAGTAAAAAAACGTCGCTGGTAAACAAATCATGCTTGGCAATTGGAAATTTTTAATTTGAGTCCACTACATCTTTGTTACCATTTTGTTTGCTACTCACACCAACAAGTTGCGGATTTTTTAACATCTTTTATTAGTTCAACCGAAATTGTTTTCAGATTTTTCTCATGAAGCTACCTTACTGTAAAGTGTAAATAAAAAGGCGAACAGCGCTAAATACCATAAGAGCCTATATAAGCTGGTAATTTGCAAATTGAAAAAACGAAATTACATTTTTAGACCCTATGACCAGTATTTCTGGGATAGATATCATAAATATACTGATGGAAGATGGAAAGGAATTTTGAGATGGAATGGAAGATTTCTAATATGAATAGAAATGGAAGAAAGAAAATGCCAGGATAGAAGACGGAGAAAACGTTTTCCAATCCATTCTATGCCCAGCTCAGTTTGAGCGAATTGGCCCGCAAGTTTATAAGTTAGTTGCAAAATGGCGCTCCGACAAAAACTAGCTGAACCACCCAGTTTTAGGCTAAAGTAGCAGAACCAATTGGTATTCAATATTATGAAGCAATGCTTTTACCAATAAGACTTAATTAAAAATTTGTAACTTAGTTTAAGCAACAAATGAGTAGTTGACGAATAGCATGGTTATTTGACCGCAGAGTAGCTCACAGCGATTCTAAAAACAATTTTTAAAATGAATATTCGTTCAAGTCCTAACCTATGTGCCGTTTTAGCCACACCGGTACACTAGTACAGCTGAATAGCCCACTGGCGCAAGTTACTGGTAATTATTAGATTACTGAACTTTACTTCAAATGATCATATCTATCATAGTGCACCGATCCGCAATAATTAATTGTAATAGTAAGAAGTAAATTATTAGGCTTCTGCAAAAAGAGTAGTGTAAAGCAGGAAAGTAATACCGGTAACTCATGCATCTAAAACCACTTTATTTCTTGCAGTATTATGCTATAATAATCTAATATAGCAAAAATAAAAAAGCCTAAGCTTTTTAATACCATTTAAGACATGTGGAAGCAAATGTTAAAAGCCCATTGTTTTTCCAGCCTGACCCTCACAAAAAATCCCACGGCTTTTTCTTGGACATGTGGATCGGCTAATTGTAATAACTGAACTCAAATCGCTGGACTCTGAGTCACTTCGCTCCTTCTTGGCAGCGTTTATGCCGGGAGCAAGGAACGTACGTGCAACCTCAAGCTTCAGGTTTTATAACTAGGACTGCAATTACAAAAAGTTGTAAGTAGCAGACCTATTAATTCATAGTTTGATTCCTCTAAATACATCAATCACGTCGGTGTTCTTGAACAATTTTCAATTTATGCCCTTATTAGGCACGTAGTCAAATGAAAGCATACAATTTTGTGAAATTATTTGCTATTTGAAATAAGCAGTCTTATTTGTGAAAAGTCAATGTTATTGGCATGGTTTATAAAATTCAAACTTTGAGAGGAAATCAACAGAAAAAAAATATATCAGTAGTGTCTACACACCACTGAGATCGTACCTACGGAGGTAAATTCTTTTTTGAAAGTGAGTCATTCGGCCAACCGCGTGGTCGGATGTAACACGTTTGGGGAAAGGTAGGCCCCTCTTGCTCTGTTCCGAAACCAAGGCACACAGGGGCAGCCAAAAAACATGGTGTGACAAATATCATTGCAAAGGGGGTTGCACCAAATCATAAAATAAGCCTACCACCAAATAACTTATTTCTGCTATCGTAAACAAAAACTATTACAGCGCCCACCCCTAACTTTAATGTAGTGCCTCCATGCTTGTTGGAAGTAATGGATAAAATTTGTGAAATGATAGGGAGTTTTGTGAGTAAGAGCAGTCTTAATTCAAGGTACGATGATTGGGATCAGGGACGAGGTCCCTGTGTATAAGAGCTTTTCGTAACTGCTCTCAGAAATGTTATATGGTAAAGCCAGCAGAGCCGGCTGAACTGATATTTCAAATTCGACATAACTGAGTGGCAGCCCTGTCGGGCAACGCCGGCTAGTAACACTAGACTTCTGAGCATTGGACTGCGGCTAAGAACAACATTTCTTGCAACTCACCTGAATAGTTTGGCGATGTTCTCGATATATATTGACGCGAACAACAGCTTTGTTAAAGTCAGGATTAGTGGACTGCACCAACTCGTAATCGAGGTGCTCCTAAAACAATAATCAAATAATCTACAAGCATCTACTAACACATCTACACGCTGTCTTACCCACCACTTCCAGCCTATACCTAAAACAGTTTTTTGACATCCTGTACTTTATTAACCCTGATTGGTGAAGCATCCAACTCAGCATATTGCGAGAGGTGAAAAACGATGATTGGCAGCCACCTTAGTCGGCCGTGGATACAACTGTGCATATATTACCAGTTCAAATTCAACTGCGGTTTTCATCAAACGTAATTAACTTAATTGAATCCGGTAAACCGCCATGATATTGAGGAGGGATGGCAGGAGTTGTTGATCTTTGCATTTATTTTGCCTAGTCCAAGTAGACCAAGAACAAAATGGGCAACCAAACTGAATTATCACGACTATACAGATAGTCGTGCAACCATCAGACAGCAATCAAAGGGAAGTGTTAGAAAGGCGAATACATTACCAAGGCTAAACAATGCATTTCAATAGATATTATATTAGAGAATTGTTACAGCGATCGGGATACAGCTATGACGGCTTGCAGAGATATGGCTGCAAAGTAAATCAATTTCAACAACTTCTAACATATCATTATCAATTACGAGGATACTCAAGAACCGGTCAGCTTTCCACGATCACACCATGTGTATCTCAGATCTGGACCATTGCTTTCCAACTATTGGGCAGCAATGTTCATTCAGGAGGGCTAAGAAGCATTTCAAAATGTTGCAGTTTTCCGGTAGGTAACTAAAACGTCTTGAAAATTAACAAATTTTCTAATATTTTCCAGTGATTAAATCAAGTGTCCAATATTGAATTTAATGTGTTGTAACAGTATTTGAATTCTATTCCAATTTTTTGCCAGTCTTTTGGCAAGAATATCTCATTGTGGTCCCCAAAACATAGTCAGTAAAAATGGGTCTACCACTCCTGAGCTGAAAATGATTGGGAAGCACTGGTCTACACAATTCTTTTTATTAACCTCCAATTCATCAAAATGGTGATCTATCTTCAAAATTATACCTGGTATTCCAAGGCGTCAAAACCTTTGAAAACAAATTCAAACAACGTATGAAGATTTTCTGGACTCGGAGATGTGACAAAAATATTGGAATAACCGAAAGCAACCGCAGTAGATATTGCTAGACCAAGTGCAGCCGATTTACCACGTCCTCTTGCTTCAAAAACACAGTAAAAATATCAATGAAATAAATTAATAAACTGTGCATAAAAACCGAGCTACCATGATGTAGTAGAAGCATTCTGAAATCCAGGCGGTATAGTTTTAATATGAAATTGGAATATCGGTACAATCCTCTTCCTCAGGATGAAAAACACGCATAAAACAGAACATCCAGATCTGACACCAATCACCCTTTGTAGCAATTAGGATCATGCTGATCGGCTTAAGCGAATCTAAGTCTCAAATTTCAACCAAAGTACAAATATTTTTGTTTTACACTTACCTGCTGTCATTACCACAGTCGTGCTCAGGGTTTTCTCTGATATTGCATCGACAAATTTAAGCAAAGCTTTTCCTTGATCCACAGTCTTGCTACAGTTCACGATTGAACCAATCGGTTGAGTGTCCTGTATAAAGAATGTTAATGAGGATCTTTCTTTAAATTATTAAAAAAAAACCAGTGCGGAAAATAAATTTTTGTATGTACAGCCACCACTAAGTATTTCTGCTACAAACATTGCATCAAAGTAGGAGGAGTTAACAAAAAGTACCTTTTCCAAAAACGCAATAATTCTCGGCTTAACTTGAGAAGCAACCAAGTGAACCGACAGAAATATAAGTATTTCATGTTTTATCCATAGTTAGTATTCTCACTTGCAAAGATTCCTTGAGATCTAAAAGTTCTTTCTGAGCAGGAGTCAATTTATCTTCGCTTGATTTCGGTGGAAGAGGTTCAATCTTTGCAAAGTTAGTGGAGACAGGAAGCACTTTCAACTCGTCGTCAATCACCAACGTGTTCTTACATGACATAACGGAGAGAAGAAATCTACACACAAAAAATTTGCGGCTTAAGTGATGGATCGGGACATTTGTGCTGGCCTCCCATCAATAAGTCAGGAGCTCGAAGCTTGCATGGGATTTGTGTTGCTACTTGCTGCGTACACACTTGATACTTTCTTGGTACTAGGATGCAGCAAGGTGCCACTAAACCCTTAAGAGATCCTTCAATGAAGATATTATTCTTGCAAAAGCAGCCATAAATCCACACCCAATCACGTGTCTATGTTCATTATCTTTGTTTACTACCAAGTATTATTACCAGGACATAGATTGCTCATTAGTGATAGATATTCTAAGCGATTCTATGAGCAAAATGTCACTTAAAGCTCTTCCAAAACATTACATGTTGAATTTTGCACTTGAAAGTATAGAAGAAAATGATTCCAACTAAGCACACCTTTCGTTGAAACGTCCAGTTACTTCATTGTGGGATTCTGTACGGTAACGAGCGTGGACATCCTGGAATAATAAAAGCATTACATCAACACCGCTAGCTGTCAAAGAAGTAGAGATCAGATAAAGTTTCTTCGTTTCACTATAAAGCAATCTCTGCCTCAGTAATTGATGCTATCAACATGCGCCGTTAAAGCACAAGGTGATTGTGCACCGAAAGCGCATCGATGTAAACTTGCAACGTTTAAAATTATAACAGCTAAGTTTTGTGTATGACCAAATTACCTAACTACCAAAATATTATTGCAAAAAAGTTTGCACAGCTTTGGATCAATCAGTGCTTACTGGCCTCTTAACACATAAATCATTATGGTTGCATACACGTTCAAATATTTGTAATGAATAGAGCATCCAATACATTTCGCTACTTCAAATTCAATCAATAACTTGCATCAACTGAAATCAACAGTGTTGCAAAATCGGTTGGCAAAATACAAATCTGCATAGCTATCAGGTGATAACAAGTGAACGGAACAAACTACTAAGTGACAAAAAGGCATGACGGGAGGGAAGTTACTTAGAAACAAAAAACTTTGACAAGCAACAAAATTTTTTGCTTACACGATTTGCAGTTTCACCTGTAAGTGTTGCGGTGCGAAAAGCGACTAGCTGTAAACATCGAGTGCACTAGTTCTTTTGAAACCGGGTTCAAGTCACATAGGGAATGCAACAATAGCACAGGTGGCTACGAGATCACATTGCAGCTATCAATTCTGTCTGCTTGATGATTATGATCAATTCAACAGGGTCTCATTTTAGTAGCTATTACAGATAAACGAGCAACTTACCATTGACATCGTGTATAATTGTTTGAGTGACTTCATAGAGCGTAATAAAAAGCAAGCGACTCCTCCTCCTTCCACAGTTTCAATAGTGCGAGCCAACAAGTTAGGTGTGAGAGCTTCAAAGTCCTACAATTAAACAAAATTTCGCCTTAACCGTACGTAATTACCACTGCTTGTACAATTTTACCGACGCGATGGTGTAGTGGTTAGAGCGTCTGCTTTGCAGTCGGTAGACCTGGGATTTCTTCCCCTTGTCGAATCATACCAAAAGACTTTAAAAAAACGGTATTCACAGCTTCCCTTCTTGGCGCTCGCCATTTTGGGAGGTTGTGAAGAACAAGCGGGCAAGTTTGCTTGTTGTGTCATTGGGCAAGGCACTTAACGGGATGCCCCTGCCTTTACGTAAAAGACAGGTGGCCCAGACGCCTCGGAAATGGCCTGCAGAAGACAATGGCAAACCACTGCAGTATCCTGCCAAACAAACTTCATGAACATATGAAGTCACCAGGAGTCGATATCGACTCGATGGATGATGATGATGATGTACAATTTTGATTACAGTTGTAAGTCAAAAGAATATCACACCATTCGCAATTGTATATTCTTTCATTGCATAGAATTAAACTGGTTATTCATTGACTCATAAGTTCTGGTCATAGATACAATTGTTTAACATAAGGTATTATGACTTAGTAATGCAGCTAAAAATAAATTTGATGCCATCATAATAGGTTTTTCATCCAGAACAGCCTTTTACTTGTTTCACTCTAGGCAATGGACATGTATCACTTTGAGCCTTTTTGCTGAGAAAGTAAAATGCAATTGGCAAGCAAATGTTCTAAATAATCATTAGACTATTGAATTTTTTTATAGCTTACGACAGAGATTCCTTAAAGTTTGCCTTAATACCCCCGCAAGGAGTATTGAGTATTTTTATTACAAAATAAGAGATGTATTGAATTACATAGCAATTGGAAAGTAAGGAAATTTTGTGAATCCGGATTGGCGATATTGGGGCTTAAAAACTTTAAGAGCTGCTAGCCTAGGTTGTTACTTCACAGATCATTACACCAACACAAACAACAAGATCATTGTACTACTAGTATGTTGCTTTTCTTGTATATGATTTAGATATTGCTGATACAACAAATGTCTACCACTGATATTCTGTTTTACTTTTATCAGACTTTCAAATGGAGAGAGCTTCTAAAACTTAAATCTTTTTAAAAATAACGTTGACTACTAAAATCTTAATTATTTGAATATCCAGCTTAGAAAGTTGTTGCACAACAGTTTTTTTTCAGATTCTTCATACTGAAACAATAAATGGAGCAAACAGTTATTGGAAAGCTTATTAAACTCTTACTTGTAAAACTAGCATTCCAAAAGTATTTCCTAATATGGTATGTGTTTCATTATAGTAGCAATACCGCACATTAGTGGCTGCTACAAAAAGTTCAAAAGGATCATCTTCTTTGACATCAAGAGTCCCACTTGTTATCCTTTTCTGAAGTAGTCTCATCTTCTTCTTTCGAGAACTATAAAGTGAACGACAACACTAAGCCTAGCAAATAAAAACCAAAATGGAAAAACTATAACATGCAATTATGCAAAACACAACACATATTGCTTTAAGATATAAGATTAGCCAGAGCAACTGGCATATTTAGAGAGGGAGTGAGTATTGTGCCATGCCATGACAACAAAGCAAAAAAAATCAACTCAAACTGTGTTCGTGAGTAAGCTGTTATCACCTAAATCTTACTCTGGAAAACGCCTATTTAGGTAAAATTTGAGTGACTTCCAAAAAAGGTTCTTATGGAATTGTTAGTTTTAAAACTCATCTCTTTCAAAAATCTGCAATGCGCTAGTAATACCAGCATGTCATTCTGATGTCAATGAAATTCAACACTAAAACACAGCAATGAAGATTTACCAAAATATTTTAAAAATGCAAACTAAACAACAGCAATCATGGAAATTGATACCAAAAAATAAAATCTACAAATATAATTGTGTTTGAAGTGATAAACATCAATTTTTGTAATTACAAAGTGATCAAACGTGAATTTTTATTACTTTAAAGCAATCAAGCAGCATTATACATTTTCATTTTTTAAAAGTGATAAAAAGTAGATTTTTGTTTATCACACATAAATTTCTGCAACTTTCGAAGAAACAAAATAAAAGCTTTCGTTATTCTATGGCAGAGCTACTCAATTATTTTAACAAAGGTCCAGTTGGAAAAGTTCAGTATTTCCAGAGGTCCAGTAAAATTTTTGATTTGCAATAATAAAAATGAAACTATCATTACCAGTAAATACAGAAAAATACTTGGATTTTTTCATAGTCTACACTAATCATCAAAATCAAAAATAATATGAGCTTATTGTGCTCTATTCCGCTAATTTTGTGAAAAAAGCACATTTCTTATTTTTTGACAGTTCTTAGAACTTGGGTCCATAGAAGTAACACCAAATCAAAGGCAGTGGTGGGGTGTTTGGTCCTGGTACCATACAGTAGGCAATCTTGTGCGGCAGTAAGATTTGCCAACACAATGCCTGATTTATTTTCTTCAAAGCGGTGCTCAATGTCACAGGTTAGTTTAAACACTTGATCGGTTATGCATTGACCAAAACCTAAAGCCAACTTTGGGGGTCAAAAAAGGTTCTAGACGCCTCAAGAGTAACTAATCAAAAAGCTTGTAAGAAATGCTCAGCAGCAATATGGACTGAAAGCTCTTTCCGTCATCAGCTGCACTGCCAGGTTTTGGTACTGAGGTAACTGTGGCCAGTCACCATATTGTGGGGACTGTTTGGTAGGCTAGGCAGGTTGTGCAGAATTTTTGAAGCCATGTAACACATTTGGAACGGCAGTGCTTCAGAATATATCTTGCGGAATATTCTCTGGGCTTTGAGCGTTACCACCCTTGATCAGTTAAATTGCAGAGGCAAATTTGGTGAACGAGACAGGCATGAATAACAGACCTTCAGCACTGGGAAATAGGTTTACTCCTGTTTTTCATGCTGATCATGTTGTTTGTTCGTCCTTTTAAAGGTACTGTTAGTCAACACAAGGAACGTACAGTTGCGCCAAAGGTGTGAAAGATTTTTGATATTTTGTTTGAAAATAACTTAGTGTAGAAAATAAGTCAACAAAGTTTGGTAAGAGGGGCATAGGCTTTTTCGCAACCCATGGCTGCAGTTACTGTTACTCATCATGGAGCTTGAGATCCAGTTTCAACACTTGGAAGGTCTGGATTCAGACCGCAGTCCACCAATTAAGTAGCCCTGCTCTATGGGCATGAAACTCCAATTTTAAAGAAATCAACTATGTTTGCAATTTTTAAGTGATCAAACATGGGGTTTCACCAATCCGCATTTCCATATCTTGGCGTTGCTTTCAGTAAATGTCTGACAAACTAATTGCAACTTGAAGCTTAATGTAATTGCCCTAAATATGTCTACAAACTGAAAACTAAATTTGAGCAGTGAAAACTAGTCACACTTTTAATTTAGTTCTGGAAGAAGCCTCCTTTACAGTCAACTTGTCGACTGCATTTATTAGTCTAGATTTTTTATACACAAAAAAATTGTTTAAAACAAAAGTTAAGAACACGTTTGCTTAGTGTGTTGGTTACTGATAACAGGAGTCATTCGAATATTACTGTACTGGTCAACACACTAACTTTTTGTACCAAGGCTATGCAGTTTGTCCAGTTTCATAACACGTTTGATTTCAAGTCCACCTAATACAGTTGGTTTGTGGGCTGAGTAAAAGTTCTGTAGCATCAGCAGTATGGGACCTAGCTAGTAGCTTTTATTCCATTTGCTCCAACATTTATTGATCAGCAATTTACCTCACTACACAAATTAATGAGTGGCAATGAATCACAGCATGATGCAAATATATATGATCATCCAAAATGGGCAAGTATGATTATCATAGGAGAACCCACAACCTCAGCAGAAAGGATTTGGTACTATGCATCAGATACAGAAGTGAATTAAATATGTGGAGAAACTAACCATGTTATTAAATGTGTTTTTATGCTTCCAAGTTGCAAAGTGTAAAATGCAATGCACATACTGGAAAGCTGTAATATATGCAATCATGAGAGCAGCAGGTTATAAACATTAATGCAAAACTACATATCACTACATTTGCTGTAATACCACATAGCATACAGAATGGTCGCTAAAAAAGCAGGAATTTATCAAACAGTGATTTATTTTCACAAAGTATAACTTTATTCAGTTTTTCAAAGACAAATACTATAATACACTCACAGATGCTCAAAGTGTTGTCCGTGCACTTCATAACAGTGTCTTAACCTAGAAATCCAAATTGCAAGGCATTTTGAAGAGTAACCTGTGGGATATCATTCCAAGCTCTTGCCAAGCACGTTTTTCAATCATCAAGAGTCTATTTTGCATCAATATTTCTGAGTTTCTTCCAATAACAGGCTCCATACAAAGCACTTAGCAGGACACTTCTGGCTTTATGTGGAAAACAGGTGGCCCAGACACCTCAGAAATGGTAACTCCCAAGCAAGTGAGGATGTCCTGTCCAAAAAATAGTGATACAATTTGCTTTCTTGTGAATGGAGGATAAATAAGGCAAATAAAAAATTGTGGGCACTTCTCTTCACAATAAATTTCTTGGTTTACTATTTTCTTTTTCCTATCTTCAGGACTAGGATAATATCCTTCAAGAAATCAAATCTTGATTTGCCATACCATGAAACAGCAGCATAACAAAGAAAACAATAAAAATAGATAACCATTTGACAAATTTTTTACTTTTTTAGCGACCACGCTGTATAACCACAGAGGCACATGATAAATGTTTAAACAACAAATTAAAGTAAATGATTTAAATAGCACAAGTAGTATAAATGGTTGTGAATAAAGTTTAGAAAAGTATGTTTGCCAGTAACTTTTATAATTCACTTACGTGCTAAATCCCAACTCTTTCTTGTAGCACCACAATACATTTGGCCTTGCTTTTACTTGAGCTTTTGATAACATATGATGCAAAATGACAACTTGATTGCGACATTGATCACCAACAACAAAAAACATCGATCGATGGTTGCTGGCAACTCCATTTTCAATTAGTACACGAATTCTGTTATCAATTTTTTTACGCACCATTCTTAAGTATTCCAATTTCTAACCTAAACTAATTAGCTTACATGGAACCTATAAAATAATAGGAAGTGGCTATTTTGATGTCTACAGCATTTTATTCTTGGAGATTATTTTGCCTTAATCATTCATGTGTGTTTATATTGCCATAATTGCTTCAATTCTGCCAGTGACACAGTGGCACGTGGATAGTGCACCTGCCTTGAAATGTAATGATTACGGGTTGGAATCTTGGCTGGCAGGGCACTAAGAGATTGCCAGTGTACACTAAAGGGGGTGCAAATTTTTTTAGTAAATTATCAAAATTGACCGATCAGAAACTACCAACAGTCACATGTTTAATACATGAATAAGATTGACCAATTACAAATAAATTATGGCAAAATAGCCTCTAAGGGTAAAATGCCATTGACGGCAAAATAGCCACTGCCAAAATAACATAAACATCAAAAAAGACACAAAATTTTCAATGCTCAGGCAGCAGCCAGGTAGTTACTGGTATTACACAGTTACCACACTTCAAAAATAAATGCTCAGCAAAATAAATAATGATAAAAAACAATTGTTGCACAAGCAATTTCAAGAAGGTAGGGTAGTCTGATAGTTTGTTGGCTCAGCCACTGCGTTGTGCGTTAATGTACATCTAAACTTGGATCTAGAGCAGGGGTGGGCAACCTGCAGCCCATATGCGGCCCACCAGGTTAATTTATGTGACCTACCAAAGTATGTTGTTCCTAGTAAACAACACAAAGTGATCTGTCCATTTCTCATTTATTGAACTAAACGTAACACAGTTGTATTGTACAAAACATTGTGCTGTACATTTAACATGACTTAATGTGGTAATTACGCTAAGTATACACACCAGTAGTGCATACATACCAGTAGACGTAATTTAGTCTGTTTTGTTTATGGTACATAAGACTGTTACGATATCCGCTCTAGCACAGAGTGTGTGCTGTGATTTTGTCTGCCCCAGCCAATCAAATTGAGGCTACTAAATACTTTAGCCAGGATTCAAAGAGTTACGCAAATAAATAAAATTGTTTTAGAATATATAATAATTGGTTTTAAATTTTTTTTCAAAAATGCGGCCTGCTGAAAGCCTATAATTATATTTTGTGGCCCAGCATCATTAGAAGGTTGCCCAACCCTGATCTAGAGCCATAAGAAAAGAAACTAAAACACAAAAATCTGCCAAAAGTTGTTGATGAACTTTAATTCCACTGAAACAGGAAATTCCCTACACAGACCAGAGTCTCGAGTTGGGGCTACGGTTAACATTAGATTAGAGTTGGAGCTATTGCTGATTAGAGTTGGCTAGGATTAGGATTAGTTTTGGTGTTAGAGTTAGAGTTGTACAGTTGTATGGTAATTACAATTATGCTGAAGGCTAGTCCTTAAATTCCGCAGAACTTCTGCAATTTTGTAATTATCCTGCAATAAGTATATGTCCAATAAAAGAAACTATGGATAGATAATACAGAAACTTTTCGTCAACTCATTCAACTGGTACTACCAACTAAAATACTATACTGATAATGTTCTGCCAACGAAACTTCAACATGTTGTCCATATTTCCATTGCACATGAGAAACGTTGCCAACATAAACATCACAAACCTAAAGTCAGATTTAGATCCCGTTTACACGACAATATTAATTGATATGCTTGATTTCTTGTATCAGTAGGCGCACACGGGAGCGCATGCAGAAATTTTATGAGGGGTGGTGTAAAAATGATTTTTTAATTTGACGGGCAGTTGAACTTCGTAATCCACGATGTTTCAGGCTCAATCAAGCTTCGAAGCAGTACCTGGTGGCAGTGTTCATGTAAAATGGCAGTAAAGATCTTTTTTTTTGGAGATTAATATTTTCAAAGCTATATTTCGCCAAATTAATTCTATCACTGCAAAGCAGGTGATTTGTTTGTTACCGTTGCAAGCATAATCATTGAAAATAACATTTAATGATTTCCTGAGGAAACTGCAGGAGGGGTTGCGCGTATAGGAGCCCCCTCCGTACGTCACTGCGTGTACGTGGTATGTCGTTCAAATTTCGGCGTTGACCACCACTGTTTGGTTTTTCACGTGAAGTCATGCAATAAAACAAACAAAGTGATTTAACTTTAACTAAATGCCATTGTCTGGTAAACAAACTTTTTTTGGACCTGTAAGAATTATGTAGGCTATTTCTTCTCCATAAGGGCAAACCCATTTACCCTTTTAGATAATCTTTAGTCAGATGGGCCTACATGATAAGTAGACTGCTTGGCTTCGCCACCTGTCTGCCATATAAAGATGGAAGCATCTCGTTAGGTGTCTTGCCCAAGGACACAACATGCAAATCTTGCCGGCTTGTTCTGCACCCAACCGCTTTTGTGCTAAGCGTCAAGTAGGGAAGCTGTGAATACCCTTTTTTGAAATCTTTTGTTGTGACTCGACTTGGGAATTAATCATATATTTACCGACTGCGAAGCGAATGCTCTAACCACTACGCCATCGCGCCAGATTTATAAAATGGAAAATCAGCTGGTTGCTTTTTAATTTACAGAAAAAGAGTGTTTTGGAAAAAATCTGGTGTATTTAATTTTCTTTACAAATCAGACTCAGACGTCAGCCTGAGGAGTACAATTCCACTTCACTTTTATTGGTAAAAAAGGGCTTGCTTGAAATTGTAGGTCGAGACAAGGTCAACCTCCTTCTATTTTGAGTGGCCAACTCGTTAATGGGGGTATCGATTGATTTTGAACCCACATGGATCCAGAAGAAGGACAAGCAATAATGCGTGGTCAATGACAAAATTGTTTTTGTTTCTTTTCTTGTGTTTTTTTTTTTTTTTTTTGAAAAATTGCTTGTAAGCCTGTTTGTTCCAGTTTGCTGCTTTGAGACAAACAGGCATATCTAGAATGTTTTGGTTTCGTTGGTCTAGATATTCCTAAAGATAAATCTGGTACGGTAAACATAATCAGCAAAGAAACAAAAAGCAGATAGAACGGTTAAAAATTACTGTTCTAGAATTACCTACCGACACTACCTAAAATAATTATTCGGGAAAAATTTTAGGAGGGGGCCATTTTTGGCTAAAAGAAGGAAAGTAGTTGCACAGACGGAAGGGATCAGAAGCACCGGCACCACCCAAATTTGATTTGTAATAATTAGCCTTATCATTAACTCAAGGTTACATTACACCATATTACTATGAAACGTATAAAACTCACCTCTTCTCATTTCCTAAACTCAAAAACTTTCTTGGGCTCAGTAAGCATATCAGAAAAACTACTGGTTTGAACGAGGTTGTTTTTAAAACAGTTTAGCGAGATATAGATTGTTATCCTCCGATCGGAAAAAAACTTTTTAGGTCTCAATCCACCAAGTAGGCCTTCGATTAACTTGTGGTTAAAATAGCCACAACTATAACTTTCGGTTGACTGAGATTGGTATGCATAGCCGGTAATCAACAGCAGTGGTGCAGCCAAGATTTCTTCAAGGGGAGACCAAAGTTTTTGAACAACACATTCCAGGTGCAGTGGCAAAACCCTCAGGATCTAGTCACAATAGAAATATCGAGACTTTTTCTCCTCAGGAGATGAGGGGTGTTTGCGGTTTTTTCCCCTCAGGATTTAGTCACAAAAGGGATATCGAGGCTTTTTCTCCTCAGGAGATGAGGGGTGTTTGCGGTTTTTGAACAGAACGTAAAAAAGTTTAACGCGATTGCACACACAAAACAATTTTGCGCACAACGCATTTAATGGTATAAACTGATTGGTGGTGGTGACAGGTACACCAAAAAAATGTAGTGGTGCTGTATATCAAAATTTAACTTAATTGAAATTTAGTCTTCAATTTTTATGGGAAATTCATCAATCACATGTTCAAAATTAATGTTGAGGTCACGGTAAACATACACCAATGCCAATCTATTCAAACGAGCTTCTTTCATTGTGGACCGCAAGTAGGTTTTCAAATATTTCAGAGCACTAAACGAACGCTCATTTGTTGCTGGAGTAACCGAACGAGTTCTCAATATTAAAGAAGAACTTTCTGAGATATATAGGCATTCATTTCTTTAGCAGGTAGCAACGCGCTTAAAGCGTTGTGCGGTAAAGAACCACCTTTGTGGCGCAGCCAATATGAACGCCATCGCATAAATTCAACTTCCACAGCGTCAATGCTGTCATCCCGAAAAGGAAGACAGAAGTTGTTTTTTTTTTTACCATATTTATCCTCCATTCACGAGAAAGCGAATTGTATCGCTATGCTTTGGACGGGACGTTCGCACTGGCTGGGGAGTTGCTATTTCCGAGGTGTCTGGGCCACCTGTCTTTCACATAAAGGTGGGGACGTCCCGTTAAGTGCTTTGCCCAAGGACATAATAAGCGAACTTGCCGACTTGTTCTGCACGTCCTCCCCATAAATGCCGAGCTCCAAGCAGGGAAGCTGTGAATACCATTTTTCGAAGTATTTTGGTATGACTCGAAAAGGGGAATGAACCCCAGGTCCACCGACTGCGAAGCGGATGCTATAAAACCATTGTAACTTTCTCACGAAAAATCATGCAGCAGCAAAAATACGGTGAAGTGCCGTTTGTAAAATAGCGCTACTTGTAAAATAGTGCTATTAGCAAAAAATGTTCGGAAACGTTCGTGATTAATGGAATGCGGGTTTCGGTGTACTGTAAAATGTGGAGTTTTTTTTGTAAGTAGAGTTAGGCTTAGCTCTGCTGTTAACTGAATTTTGTCGCTTCGGAATAACAACAAACACTTCCGAACATGTATAGTAATGCAAGAGGCTAGCGATGCACATAGCAAAACTGCAGACAGTGACACTGTTTCGACCTATCAAGACTTTGTGACCACTAGGCTGTGACAGCACTATTGTTCTAGCAGTTGCTAGACTTAGTGCACCTGCGACAACCGCCACTCATTCACGAGTGATACGGCTTCGCAGAGTACTGACAGACCATCCACCAAGTGGATCTAGTATAGATCCCGCAAGTGTGGCGGTCTAAGCTATGCTTTATTAAAAGCCTCTAGCTTCTTGTCGGTCACCAACTGCACTTCCGAACATGTTTTGCAAGTAGCTCTGTTTAAAAAGGGTACTTCACCGGGTTTTCTTTGCTGTACCATTTGTCTTGGGTGATTACGTTTTCGTTGCAATACGCTTTGTCTTGGGGAAGGAATAAGGCTTTCGTTGCGGTATTACCTGTCTTTGGAAAAAAACATTTTCATTGTAGTCTGTTGAGTCTTTGGAAAGGAAAAATGTTTTCGTTGCAGTATGATATGCCTTTGATGAGTAGGCTAATAGGCTAATTGGTTTTTGTTGTGTGATATGACTTAATCGCTACAAAATATTACTTTACTGCGTACTTCACAACTGATACCTCATCATATGAGTGGTTGCATTGTTGTTGGTATATAATAGGGTTGCAGACGTTAGGATTTTTCCTGACGTGTCATGAATTTTACCGTAAAAATTAGCGTCAGGAGAATTTTTTTCAAGAGAGATTGATCTTGAGAAAGAAAAAAATGTCTTCACTTTAAATTTGGATTGAAAATACGTCAGTTCAGGATTTGAAAACGTTGCTCGTGTAGTTGTGCAGCAATGGCGTAGTGGTTAGAGCGTCTGCTTCGCAATCGGTAGACCAGAGTTCATTCTCCTTGTCGAGTCATATCAAAAGACTTTAAAAAATGGTATCCACAGTTTCCCTGCTTGGCGTTTGGCATTTAGGGAAGATTGTGGAGAACAAGCCGGCAAGTTCGCTTGTTGTGTCCTTGGGCAAGGCACTTCACGGGACGTCCCCATCTTTATGTGGAAGACAGACATACCTTAGAAATGGAAACTCCCAAGCAAGTGCGGACGTCCCGTCCAAAGCATAGCGATATATTAGCTTTCTCGTGAATGGAAGATAAACATGGACAATACAAAAAAATGTTTGTTCGTTTAAATCAATAATTTTTGTAGCCAGTGCAGTTGGTTTGTCTAGGCTATATCTGTAATTCATGGTTCTAAGAAAATTCGCCGTAAACAAGTTTGCTGTAGGAAAACTCGCCTCAGGAAATTTCGCCTAATAGGCGAAAGGCAGTGTACACCGAAGTACACCGTACACCCAGTATCTACCCCCCACCCTGTACACTCCCTTCCACTGTACACCGCCCCGTACATTTACATACCGGGCCTGCCCCTTCGGTGTACACTGCCTTTCGCCTATTAGGCGAAATTTCCAGAGGCGAAAATTCCCGAGGCGAGTTTTCCTACGGCAAACTTGTTTTCGGCGAATTTTCCGGACACGGTAATTCACAATGATAAATTTCTGTAGCCTACATGGGTATCGCTAGGTTGCTTTTTATGCAAACGGTCATCACTTCAGAGATCGATAGTTAGTGGCATAAAATGGTTGATCACATACATTGCAACATAGGGCTATTTCAGGCAAATTCACGATGAGAAGCAAAATCAACTTCAACTGCAAATAAAAAGCCAACAGGAATACAAGCTTTTTGTCAGGTGTAATTGGAGTGTTTCGGTAAACTAACAACTAAACAAACTAACAACTAAACAAAGTGCAACTAAACAAACCACGTTGTTTTTCATGTTGCCTTGAGTTTGGTTATTAGCAATTTTCCGATACGCTAGGACTTCAGATTAGTTTTTCACAATTGTATGGAAGTGCTTTTGAGTTAGGCTACTGCTGGTAGTAACCAGCAGACTATCAATCTTCAAATAAATGGTTATTGACTGAAAAATTACAGGTAAATCAAGCTGTTCAGTACTCTATTTTTAGCAAGCATCTTAAAAATCAATCTAATCATTACTGTAACGCTGCGATAGTTCTAATTAGTAGCCTACATGTCTGCGCTGTCCCGAAATATCCGCTTTACATAAGGTATGTGGAAGGGTGAGGGTAAGGTTTTGGGTTAGAGCAGTGGTTCCCAACCATGGGTCCACGGACCCCCAACGGGTCCGTGAAATGCTTGCTGGGGGTCTGCGAGTGCATTGGAATTGGATAAAATTAATCAACAATATTCAATAAATTTTATGTTAATGTAGGCACTAGGCAGCAACTTGTACGTACGAAAATAATGTAGCACAGTAGGCTAAACTGTTTCCGTATTTGGCTAAATATTGTGTAATCACTAATCAGCATTTTTTTGCTGAATGTGACGTTTATCCAAACTCAGAAATTGAAATTACGCGTTGAACCAGCCTTTATGTTATAAAGGTTTATAAATAGCAGATTAATAGCAGATCAGCATTGGCAGTTCAGACACAGTATAACTTGTAGGAGATCGACACAGCATAACTTTTAGCAAAAGAACAGGTTGCAATGGCGACGAAAAAACGAAAGTATAATGAAGAATACATGTCATATGGATTTACCGTTACGTTGGATCGTGATGGTACAGAAAAACCTCAATGCTTCCTTTGTGGAACAGTTCTAGCCGATAGTAGCATGAAGCCAGTAAAACTAAAGAAACACCTTAAACGCTAATCATCCGGGAAACATTTCCGACAACCGCGATACATTTTTGCGAAAGAAAGCAAGATTTGAAGTAAGTGGAACTTTAGATAAGTATGGTTTTATTCCAACTGAAAAGCCTTTGCTTGTAGCAAGTTACAAAAATGCGTATCGGATTACCAAGGAAAAAAACCGCACAGTATTGTGGAAACACTAATAAAACACTGTGCTCTGGAAATGACTGAAATAGTTTGTGGCTCAGATCAGAGAAGAAAACTTGAAGGTATACCAATGACAAATAACGTTCTTAAATCAAGAATAGATGATATTTCAGAAAATATTCTAGAACAAGTGATGAAAGAATTGGCAGCTTCTCCTTTCCCATTTAGCTTCCAGCTTGATGAAAGCACTGATGTTTCTTACTGCAGTCAGCTGGTGTGTTATGTGCGTTATGTTAATGGCAATGAAATCAAAGAATTTTTGTTTGCGAACCTCTTTTGGAAACTGTAAAAGCTAGCGATGTATTTCAAAAGGTAAACAACTTTTTTGTCAAGCAAAATTTTGACTGGTAAAAGAAAATAGGCTCAATTTGTACGGATGGATCACCAGCGATGCTCGGAAACAAATCCGGGTTTGCCGCTTTAGTCAAAAAAGAAGCTTCTAATGTAACCGTTACTCATTGCATGTTGCATAGGCATGCCTTAGCAGCAAAACGTTTGCCATTAACTCTCAAAGAAATTCTATAAAATTGTGTGAAAATGGTTAATTTTATAGGAAGTCAATCCATTAATCATCGTCTCTTCAAAGCTCTCTGCAGAGAACTTATGTCAGATCACGAGGTGTTTTTGTATCACTCAGAAGTGCGTTGGCTGTCTAGAGGCGAAATTTTGAAACGATTACAGGAGCTAAAACAAGAGGTCTCATTATTTTTGAAAGATAAAAACAGTCCCATTGCTGAAAAAATTGATTTTGAATCATTTTTGTACGCCTATTCTACTTGGCAGATATTTTCGGTCATATTAACAACGTTAATCGTGCTATGCAGGGACCAGGTGTGACAATAATGGATGCAGCTAAAAAACTGAACGCGTTCTTGCTCAAGTTGTCTCTTTGAAAATGTAGATTGGAAGTAGGTAATTATGCTAACTTTTCATTGTTAGAAGATTATATTTTGAAGGATGAAACTCGGAAAGAAAGTGACATTTTTGTTTCTATGAGAAAGGAATTTTGTTCATACTTGGATGCTCAACAAACCTCCTTCGAAGGCTATTTTAATTTGGGTAGCTTGAAGGATGAAGCATGGATTCAAAATCCTTTTCTCATTGACTTAAGCAGTATTGATGACGAAGATCCAAAGAAAGATGACCTTATTGATTTGAGAGCAAGCAAACTTTTACAGATTGAATTTAATGCCACCTCTCTGGAAAATTTTTGGTGCTGTCAACAACATTCCTACCAATCTCTGGCAAAGCAAGGAATTAGCACTCTGATTCCATTTGCTACTACTTACCGCTCCGAGGCTACATTTTCGGCTATTGTTACTATAAAAACGAAACAGAGAAATCGTTTGGACGTTCAACATGATATGCGTGTAGCTTTATCAAAGACCCAACAACCGTTCAGTGTTTTGGTGCAAAAACGACAAAAGGCTTCTCATTAAATTGCACCAGTGCACCTGTATTCGTTTGAAGTTACTTTTCTGATGGTTCTTGAATGTAAGTAAAATGTTATGATTGAGCAATTTGTAATTTAATTCTATGTACAATACTGCATTTAAAGTTCGCTAGGATTTGTAAAAGTAAGCGTAGTTTACCAAACTATTTGTTTAGGGTCGGTTTTAAAAATGTAGTGGTCCGTAAGCTTGATAATTATTTAAAAGGGGTCCGTGACTAAAAAAAGGTTGGGAACCACTGGGTTAGAGTTAAGGTCAGATGACATCGCAAGACATTGTGGACAAGTGCTATTTAGTAGGATCAGTGATACAGTGTTAGGCTAATTTATATACAATTTTAACAACAACCTGTAGCCGAGTAGATAGTGGGTTTTTGGCAGCTTAGTATCCTACAAATTTAGGAATCCAAATAAAAAGCAAGTGATTTTATTGATTATGCCTTGAAACACTAGTTGCTGCGCAGTTTAGCAAACGTCCGTCCGTCCTTCTTGCTTGAAAACTAATGAGTGACTGGTTGTCGTTGAATACCTCATTAACCTAAGTTAGCTAACCTTGATTGGCCTACTGTTAGTGCATACCACCGGTTAGTGTTTTCTAGTCAACTGAACTTAGCGGTTAGCTTAACTGGAGTTAAAGTTAACCAGAGGTTAACATGACGTGGTTTTGTGCATTCAACCCGTAGCCGGCTATGCCGATACTAATACAACGTATAAACAATAGGCCTATGTACAACGCTCGGAGTTGCCCATTAGCCTATTGCTGGCATCGTGCATTGGTTCCGCAAGTAGTCTGAGTCTAGTGCAAACTTTCCCAAGCGCATAACATCGAAGCCATTGTGAGGTGTGAATGCATGACCATAGCTGCCGTAGATGGAAGTCTACCCGACTCGATTGCATCACAGCCATAGCAACAAGTTATAGCAGGGGTGGCAAACCTTTTTTTGCAAACGTGCCAAAATATTAAAAATAATATTTAGCAAGTTTATAACACGCCAGTTACATTCAACAAAACTAGAGCCAAACGTGCAGTATACAAATTATTGACTATACTTACTAGCATAAAGCACAATAAGTCAATGAGATTTTTGTTGTAGTAATTTGGATGCTAAGACTTTTATATCTGTTTCATACTCTGTCACTTTAAACAATACGCATGCAGATGAAGACTCATCAATCATGCTACTTCTCAAATTGTTTTTGATCAAATTCATTTGAGAAAACAACGATTCACAACAATATGTAGATGAAAAAATTGATAAAATAGCAATTGCTAATCTTCTTAAACAAATGAAAGTATTAGGAATGGCATTCCATGTTTTCAGTACTTTTTCTTCTGCACTGCATGTGATTACACCAAGCGCTCGATCATTCTTTATCAATTCCAAGTCACTTCTCAAATCGATAAACTTTGTTTCTATATAGAACTAGACTGAAAGTCAATTAGTTGCATTTCCATATCTTCCAAATCTAGCCGCTTCAAGCTTTCAAAGTTAAGTGTTTTTAGTGATGTTGAGTCTGGATGCAAAATAAACTGCGCTGTTTCTGCGAATTGCCTCAATTGTGTAAATCTACAAACAAATTCGTCGATTAACTCTTGAATAACTTCACAAAGGACTCTTATCAACTGATGTAGTTCTTGTTCATGATGGTCATTAGATTCAAGTTGTGAAAAATATTTCTTTGTGTTTTTGAAATACTTGAAGGTTTTCGAAGCAACTTCTCGATAGAAAGCTTGTAGTTTTGCTTCGAATGCTTTAATTAAATCAAACACGGTAATAATGGTTTGTAGCGACCTTGCAAGCCAAAGTTCAATTCGTTTACATGTAAGCACAACTCAGTAAAAAACATTAATTTTAAAATCCATTGGCTATCTGACAACTCTTTATGCTTTTCAATAATTTTTTCGGTTGTTAAAAAAGTATAATTTTATCCAAGCATTCAACAAATCGTTGCAGAACCTTTCCTCGACCTAGCCATCTCACATTATTGCACATCAGCAAACCACCATGCATTGAATCCATATCGCTGACAGTTGTTGACACTTTCGTTTGCTTAATGCACGACCAGATATTAAGTTAATTAATTTTGTTACTGCATTCATGATCTCCTGCAGTGATTTAAAAGCAGTTTTTGCACAAAACACTTGTTGGTGTGTAATGCAGTGAAAGCTCAAAAGAGAATGCCCAGCATGCTGTGTAAATAAATTGATAAAGCCATTGTCGTTTGCGGTCATACTGCAAGCACCATCTGTTGATACAGATACTATTTTAAAAAGATCAAGTTTTCTTTCAGCCAGTTCCTTCGCAACAACATTGCCTATGTCTGTTCCTCTTGTTGTTGTTTCTAATGACGCTGAGCTGATCACTTCTTCCTTAATGGTATTACCAACCAAATAACGACCAAAAATTGCTAAACGAGCCGAACCTGTTATGTCATTGCTTTCATCAAGACAGATAGATAATAAATCACAAGAAGTTATGCCTGTACTTTGCTGGTGAGAAACATTGTCAGCCATATCCAAAATTCTAACTTTTTCTGTATTTCTAGATAACCGTATTTCTTTTATTCTTTGAATAATTTTTTCTTTTTCTTTAAAATTTTCAAATAGAACTGGTGCACATTTAAGCCATGCTTGTTTAATAAATTGTCCATCACTGAATGGTTTTCCGAGTTTGGCAACTTCGTTTGACACAATATAGCTCGCTGCAGTAACATTTAAAGAGCCACCTATAAATTTCATTAGATTTGAGGATTGTATATTTCTCTCCTTAAGAGCTTTAGAAATGACTTCTTTTTGTTCTTCCTTCGTTTTTAAATAAAGTCTTTGTGGTTTGTTTCGAATTGTTGTTTAACCGAAGACGTTCTACAGACTATTGTATTGAAACACAACACACATACTGCGTTATCGTTACTGCTAATCATGCCATACTCTTTAGTCCACCAGCTTTGGAACCCTCGACTGCTGGAAGATCATAATTTTTGCTTTTTATTTTCACTCGACATATCTCAGCCAATCTAAAATTGATTGATGAAAACAAAGAAAACTCAAAATTAATGATTTAGCAGAGTTGAACAATCAATTTTATTTCTGAAAAACATATATGTCAAGTGTAGAAAAGTAAACTAATTGGTTTTTTCAAACTTTCTGCTAACAAAATCTAACAACTGTTCCAAATTTATGTTCGGAAAGGAAATAACTATGGAAAAAGAGAACAATGATATCGAATTACACACTTGGGGCACGGTGACGTCACAAAGCGAATAAAAGACAAGTAAAAGAGCTTTGATCTATTCTGTGATATCATTATCGTCTAACTTGAGTTAGTAACTCTGCTACAGAGATTAATTAATTAATTGTGTGGTGAACAATTTTAGATTGTATCATCATAAAAGTGTCGTGTCAGCAAAAATCTGCTCGCGTGCCATTGGTTCGCCACCCCTGAGGTAGAATAAACTTTGAATGCAACGGCCGCATGTAGAAAATTTACAATTTTAAGGGATCGTATGAATGTTAGTATAGCAATTGCAAATATGGCGTAGAAAAAAATTGAAAATATTTGCTTGGTTTTGTTTTTCACTACTGCACCAGATAGTATGAAAAAGAAATAGTCAGAAAACGCTGTTTGTTTAGTTGCTGTATCTTCTTCCCTTTGTACAGCAGAATATAAACGCAATGCTTTGGAGACAAAATATATAGACGATCAATTGTATTTACAATTTTTGTAAAAACTTTTAATATTTAAGATTTGCGTCGTGAAAAAGAAAGCAATAATGATTTGCCTTTTCCCTCCATTATGAATATTTATGTTCTTTTTTCTTTTATATTTTTTTGTTCTCCTTCGTTTATATTTCAAGTTAACTCCTAATGTGAATAGTAAATTGACACATAACCCAATTCATTTTCATTTTGTAACTTTTAATTTGCTAGCATAGTCAAAGAGCGAGTAGCATATAGGACGACCTTAACTTTTCAACCTTGTTAAGTGTAACGTATGATCTGTCAGTCATGTTGAACCAACAGTGTTTATTCTTAATTCCTTAAAGGTACAATTCCTGTTAATTTTGCGCATCACGACTTGCAAGCTGCCTTTTTTGTGCACCAGTCTTTCATGCTGCTCGCGAACGTCCCGTTCCAGCATCGTTATGATTACTGAGTTCCAGCATCGATAAAAAGCCGCAGGCAACAACGGCTTGCTGTAAGCCTTAGAAGCTAATAAAGTAAAGTTACAAACTCAAGTTTTAGTCGCAACCTGACTCAGAACCAAACTCCCAAACTACTGAGCATTCCAGGCGATAGGCCATTACTATAGCACCCATACATCAGATTTGTGGTGTGTCATGATCATTCTTTCTCTTCTGACATCTATGCGCATATGCCGGCAACACTTAAGCCAGGATAGCTTACGTGGGGTTTCTTCATTTTCCGTCAGCAGACTCTGTTTATTTATCTCTGCCTTACCTAAGCTAAATGATCCTGCTATTGTTAGGACAGGGATTTATTCTTGAAAAGGCAGTAGATGTCAGTATTGAGCTCATTGGTATAAAAACACTGAAGGATTTTGTGTCGTTCAAAACATCCCTAACCGGCAGTGAACGAATTGCGCCTCAGAAGATTCTTTCTACTGAAAGGCGCCCAATTGATCCTTTTCAAGTTGCAACACTTTTTGAAGTTGCTTTTTCAACACACAAACTTGAACTTATCGTTTAATTCTGTTTACAAGGCGATGTATTAGTAGATCCAGTACGCAGTGGCGTATTTAAAGGGAGGGGTAAAGGGCGATGGCCCCATAAAAAGGAATGGTAGTTGCAAAAAATGAGAAAAGAGGAAGATCTTCATGTCTGTTTCAAGACCAAAATTGGTGAAGAAAAAGATCTATACGTCTGTTTGAAGAACAAATTTGACAAAATTCTCGCTTTCAAAACGCTGATCACCAAAAAAGAAAAAGGCGTCAAATTTACAGAAAGTTTTGCCCTTCTTTAAAAAATTTGTTTCTAAATACGCTACTGCGTACAGGCCAAGCCAAAATTCTTCTTTTCACTCGCAATTTTAATATTCCTTCCAACCTAAAAATAACTTGACCTTTTTGCATAAGATACGTGCAGCGCATCAGTGGCAGATAAAGGGAGGAGGAGGTGGGAAAGGCCCAAAGTCCAGGCGTCCACCGATTTTAGGGACCTCGAAAAATCGGAATCAGTGTTGCGTTACGTATACAGTAATCTATTCCATACCGAACTTTACCGGCATAATTATCTTCATCGCAAGAAGCACTACCACTGAAATTGAGCGGTAAAGCAGCTACATTGGCATTAGTCTTAAACGTTACAGCTTAGATTTTGTGATAAAATGGTTAGTGGTACATTGCTATAGCACATTTTTAAGAGACCAAATTTTAGATCAAGACTTTAGAAATTATGTGTTGACAGTGGCAATGGCACAGACTAAAGCCTGGCAGATATCTGGCAGCCTATTAGAAAAGTTTATGGTTTACGAGTAAATTAGTTAGCTAGGACATACCAGCTCACAATAATAATGTATGTATTAAAATAGGTTTAGGAGTTTAGATCGCATCCTGGACTACGTTGTCTGAATTTTGTGCTTGTTCGACCAAGTTAGCGTTGCAGGTATTGCTTGTTGAATGATAACATCTGTTGATAAAAAGTACATGTATAAGCTACTGTCTAGTTGATTGGCTTTCAATATAAGCTTGAGTTATGCAAGTTTCGCTCCACTAAGATTGGTCTTCGCCAGCCAAAGTGGCGTTTGCCCCTGTAAGTGAGTTCTGTTGCCGAGACTAGCTCGCCTTGTCGCAATCGGAGCAAAACGCAGGTTCGAATCTCTTTTGCAGGCGTTTTTGCGTGACTCTGCCAAAGAGGCTTTGATTTAGCAGTCGTACACGTTAATTGCTTTTCGGATATATTCATGTTTGACGGCTTGGAATTACACCGGAGCAGATTGTTTTCTCGCGTAAAGAAGATGATAAAAAAAAAAAAAACTTAAAATCACCATTAAGTCAAACCAAGTTACGGCGCTTTTCCTTATGTTCATCGAAGGCGGCACTGTGCGTTCGTTAGCCTTTAAAGATTAAGTACTGGACTTTGTCACGAGAAAAGCAAGAAAACAAATCTTTTTCGACGATTTTGCAATGCACATCGAAAATGACTGAGACCAAACGCACATACGTACACGTTACTGCATAGCATCAGTGATGCTATTGCGTTTTGTGTTCTCACGTTTTATGTACTCGGGGAGACTCATTGAGCTAAAATGCCCCCAACAACATCAGCCTATGGCCCCACCTTGTAGTAATCCGTTCCTGCTACACATGCGTATAAGGCTCAGTGAAAAGGTCAATCACGTATTGATGCTTCTGCCAGATCACCCTTTCACCGGAATGCGTCAGAGTTGTTAGGGTAGACAATAGAATAATCTTTTTGGTGTTGAAAATAAACGAAGTGGAACGGGATTTGAGGTAAAAATTAATGGCGTTGCCAATTTTTCTTGCTGTACTCACGTACAGGTGTAACCTTGCCCTACCGTATTTGTTGCAACTTACCAAATACAGGATTCTTTGATTCATGCTTGTCAACACTTTCGTTGTTCAGAGCTGAAGTTCTTAAAAGTTTGCCGCTAGTTAATCTGTGAAAACTCCATTAGCTTGTCTCTCATGGATAACAAACTTGTTTGTGTATTTGTTCAGGTTAAGGTTAGGAGGCCCACTATTTTCACACCTGCTTAAAAAACATTGACGTTTGCCACTAACGGCAACACATAACATCCTTCAACCAGATGCGACCGAGATAAAAAGGTTTTTAACGGTTTTCGCGTTACTCTAATTACTAAGTAAATGCATCTGACTGATAAGCAGTGTAAACAGAGTGAAACGTCATGCTAAGCTTGGCTAAGACCATTATGAACAGAAAACGTAAAAAGCAAACAAAGCTATACGACTGAGATTAAATTCAAAGTTTAAGTAAGGTACATAAAATCTGTATAAAATTAATCACAATGATCGCAGAAGAATCTTCACAAGTACAAGTAAAAACAAATGACAATTCCGCTAAATCTATCAATGAACCCAAAACTTTGAGCAAAGTTAAAGCTAGAATCAATCAATTATGGCACACAATTTCATTAAACTATTTAAATAGATGCTATTTTGGAAAGAACTTTGCTGATGCTATTTTTGTGGTAAAATTGATTTGTCAAATAAAAGTGCAATCATACAATGGATTGATTCCATCTGTAACTACATAACTCTAAAATTTTAAATACAGTGCGTTGAAACCCAGTGTGCACTTTACTGGCTGTTGGAGCGATAAAAAAGTTAATGGTTGGTGGCGTGTTATGATCTCGCACATTGGTTTAAAACAGTGGCTTCCAACTAGGGAGGTCGACCTTCCCAGGGGTGGCGAAATTAAATTTTATGCAAAGTGAACAAAGACTTGAGAAAAACCACTTTTAAAAGGAAAGGTTTTCAAGTTTGTTTTGGGACAAAAATGGAAAATAGGTATTTTTAAAAATCTGATTCCCTCTGGGAAGTAATTTAATTTTTGGCTACTTGTGTTGATTTTGTGGCAAATACAGTGAATGCAGGCAGTGTTGGCATTCAAAAGTTGTATGAACAGGCTCTATCAGAAAAAAAGAGTTTATTGAGGTTTCCACACTACAAGGTGAAGACCTTTCTTTTTGTTGAGATTGAAATTTTTCGCGGAAATATTTTTCGCAACCGGTTTCATGAGCTATGATAATGGTAAGAACCGTAGAGGAGGTGAAGTATAACTTCAGACAGTGTGGTGGAAACAGGATAATAAAAAGGTTGGTAACACATTGGTTTAAGATATCTCAAAAAATAACAATAGTTGATATTCGTTTGTTACAAAATATCAAATTCAAGATAATTGTGCTTGTCATTAGGCATAGCTGGAAAGGGGGGGAAGAACACGAGGTGTCCAAAATGATCTTCAAAACATATTACTCTTCTCAAAGCCAAGCACGACGTAGGTGGTTATTGCGGCGTCACAAGCTCAGCACAAATTTATTTATTTCGTCATAAAAGATCAATTAAGAAACAATTTTAAGAAAACGATGCAAGATAATTATGTAATCTGTTGTTTCATGGTGACAGTAAAACCTGCTGTGAGAATTTTTTTTACATAGCGGCATATCAAAACAATTTAACTGCTGCTGTCAACTCCAAAAAGATCTTTTTAGCATGGTATTTGGCAAGCACCACGCCTGTAAGCCGTCTTAATGTCTTGAGAGGAAAGATCGCTAAATGATCAAGATAAATCAATTTTTGTTCCCAATACAGAGGTATTTCCCATGAGATTTGGTTGAAAAATAGTTATTTCGTTAAAATTTTTTAAGATACTTTTTACTGATTTGACAATACATTTTACTTCCTGTACAAAAATTTATATCTTTGGTATGTTCCGGTTTACTTTCATCGTCGGTACAGGCAGTGGCGTGCAGAGGCCTGGTGATGCCCGAAGCCAACAGCTTGATTGTATGCCCCCTCCCAAACTGTCGAGTATTCAAGAATGTGACGAAGACAGACACTTGAAATGCGTAAAAGATAGTGTTGAGAAAAAAATTTCGAAAAATTAAACCAAAATATTTCAAAGAGTATATTTTGTTTTAATGTGTTAATCAAAGGCTAAAGCATACATCTTTACGAAAAATTCATCTGGTGAAGGGTATGCATTGAGGAACAAGACATTGCGTTTATGCATGTCAATAGTTATCAAATAGGCCCACCAAAATGATCTATTATATACAGTATATACAGCTTCGTGAGGCATAACAGAAGATAGAGTTGTCTATTTTTTTATTACAAATAGTATCTGAAATTGTGCAAGCGCAACCATGTAGTTTGATGCATTGCTGGCTTGCTGCCCTTAATATTTTTGTGAGCTATACAATAAAAATGCTTTAAGGACAGTGGTAGCAGACGAAAAAGTAACTCCTGTTATTAAACTAGAACATGTGATGATGTGAACAATGTGATAATGTGTGATGATGTGTAATGGAGCTGCTTGCTTTGCTCACTCCTCCATACTCCTTTGTTATTTTTGTGCATCAAAACCATATTTTTCAGAAACAACAATAAAAATATAACACATAAAATGTGTCAAATTATAGAGAAAAGCTTTTAGAAGAAAAGGAAAATAGTAACATAGCACCCATAATAGCCTACGTTATCGAAGTAATCAAATGATTGGAGTTTGAGGAATTTTTGGACCAATTCAGCGATATTGGTATCTCTAAGATTATTTTTAAACAAAGTTTTCAATTTATCCTTTGTACAGATAAAATGCTTTTGATTACATCAGGTTTGTACACGACAGTGAAAATTACTATGGTTTCTTAGCCTCGAAGCAGCATGTACTGGCGGTTTACTTTCAGACGACGCATTAAGTAGGCGCCGGTGTAGTTGTACTAACACAACATTTGATTGAATTATGCTTCATTTATTAATTTCTTTAAAGCAATCGTTTGGCGGCAAAGCAAAGATATTGAAAGCCAACAAAATTACTTGACATTGACCTCACGCTCCACAACGTAAACTTTTATTTCAAACTCAAATGCGACGCAAATGATTTGCGTAAATAACCAGAGTCTAAATGACGCCACCAGCCTCCCACGCATCGCGTAACCGCCAGAAATAAGAGAGAAATCATAAATCACGTCAACGAGGAAACACAAAGGTGAAAGACGTCGGCGCTCTTTCGCTGATTGTGAAATACGATCGTCCGTCAGAAGTTCGCTTTGCCAACAACAGGTTGCAGCAGGGAAAGGTCAGCTGTAACATTTAAACGAGAAAGTGTTTCAAAAACCTATCGATTGATTTGTAGAGTTGGAGAGAAAGGGCATTTCATAAGCAGGATTGTAGTTAAAAAGAAAGTAAAATCAGAACCAACTTCCGCTTACTACCTTCTAACTTCACAATAGATCGTTTAAGTGGCTCATCGCCATAAATTGCAGCCGTTCAGTTGTGAATTAATGATTTCAATGCTCGCGTGGTGTTTGCGTTGTGAACTAGGAGCAGACGCTTTACAGTCATGTCCTTGTTTACTTGCACTGCTGTTCATAGGAATGTTTTTTGCCAGCAGTGCAGGTAACTCCGAAGCGAGTTTTACCATGAAACTTGTTCTATGCTTTTCCGAAAAGGTTCTGCTATGACCTGGAATTAAATACAAATTTTAAAATTTAATAAAATTTTAGCCAGTTAAGGCTAGCACTTGAGTTTCCGGCCTCATGCTCTTAACGCATTAAATTCTCACTTTATTTATATTACATCTCTGTTACGACAGGTCTATTATCTCTACCAAAAACAGAGAGGGCTCTTGCTAGAGCCATTTGTAATCTTAAATGTAATTGGGCGCCAACTGGTCTAAACCTGGACCATGTTCTAACCGGTAAGCTACCGATAGATTATAAAAAGATTCGAATTCTCTGACTCATCCAGGGAATTTCAACATCATGATAAAACACCTTTTGTTCCTGTAAAATTATTACAGTTTATGATTAAGTCAGGTTGGTAAATATGATAAAGAACTAGACTCTGTGACGTAAGAATCCACCCTAATATCCGTATCGTGCAGAGGGGTCATTTTAGGAGTGCCACACATTCAGGATGACAGAAACCATCGGAGTTTGTAGTAATAAAAAAAAACCAGTCTTTCACTTCTACACTCTGGGGAGGTCATCTATGAAACGTAGGCTCACAGTTTGATCGGTTAAACGTACTCAATAGTTTAATGCTCCGAATCATTTCTAACGATAAAATTATTTTATGAGGAAAAACAATGTTCGGTTTAATTGTGGATGCAGCAGTGAATTAAAACATTTTTAAGAGCTAAAATAAGTAAGAGAAGCAAAGATTTTGCAAATTTGGAGAGAAGCACTCATTCACACTACTCGTAAAACTTCAAGATGGTGATATGTTTATATTTTAAAAAATCGTAGAAATAATCTCGACAATTTTAAAAGTCTGAAAGAAATTCCACCTTAGCAAACTGCAGACAGTGACACTGTTTCGACCTATCAGGTCTCTTCAGTGCAGTTGGTGACCAATTGTTGCAGAAGAAAAGTTTTACAACATCAAACTGGAAACAAATTTGGCTAAAGTTAGGGTAGAAGAAAGGAACAAAATCGCCTCATGCGCGAAACAATTTTCAAACTATCGGTGTTCAATATTGAACTTATTTTCGAATCAATTGTGCTACTTCTCCGTTTATTTTGCTGTAAATAATCACTAAAAATGTAACCACTTAAGGTAGTAAAATGTTATTATTTAACGCAAGCCCACTGTGATTGAAATATTTAGTGAAATGAATTACGTTCGTAACCGACATAATAGCTTCATTATTTCGTCATATTTTATAAAAAAATGTGTTGCTGGGTTACATGAGTATAGTAACGAGACTATAAACAAATCGTCAGTAATGGAGAAGTGACAGCTGGGCAAAGGATCCGTATATCACATGGAAAAACCAACCGAGGTATGAAAGGGGTTCAATAACACAGCAGTAAAATTTTCAAAAACGTTTTGAACTTTTTTTAATTTGTGTTTTCTCTAGAGCAGGCGCTCCCAACCAGGGGTGCGAGGCAGCATCGAGATGGTCATTCAGATTTTTGTGTTGCATTTTTGTCCTGTCATGCTCAGTTCCTCATGTGCTAATACTTCTGCACAATCAGTGTCTAATTACAGCATGCCTAATGCGCGGCCTTCAATTCAGCCCGAAACGATGCTGATCTCCAAAAAAAAGGTCAACACATGCAATTGCAGTCGTGGCTTCAAAATTGGCCCCCATCTTGACCCGGGACATATTATGAATTCGTCACATGTTAAAATATTTTAGAGGTGCGAGAACATATTACGATATTTTAGGGGTGCGAGAATATATTACGATATTTTAGGGGTGCGAGAACACTTTAAGATAGTTTAGGAATGCGAGAACACATTACGATATTTTAGGGGTGCGAGAACATATTACGATATTTTAGGAGTGCGAGAATATATTAAGGTATTTTAGGGGTGCAAGAACATATTACGATATTTTATGGGTGCAAGAACATATTAAGATATTTTAGGGGTGCGAGAACATATTAAGGTATTTTAGGGGTGCGAGAACATTTTTAAAACTTTAGGGGTGCGGGCCATTACAAAGGTTGGAAACCACTGCTCTAGAGGCATGTACTGTACTTGAAGTCTTTAAACAAATTGAAAAAGGTAATTATTGAGACCGATTGAAGTGCAAACTGAAAACTATAAAATCCACTGTATCTTTTGCACATTCAGTTATTAGAATAGCACTCCGATGATAGTTAATAATTCTTTCCTTGCCATCGTAGAGCAAAATCTAAACCCCGAGACATAATACAGCATTGCAAACAATTTTAGATAGAAAATAGAATTCACGGTTATTTTAACGCTTTGCTTTGATTTTCTACCAAAAAAGGGTATTTCGACTATTAATACCCAATTGTACAATATCAGGCTGCTTATCTGGTAGAATAATTGATTCTAATTTCGAGAAGCTTCCCAAGTATTGCAAATTGTTTTATAATCACTTGCCATTTTCATCCACACAATCAAAAATTCCTGTTGGTATTGAACTTGTGACTTCCGTATTGTGAAGGCAATGTCTTCGCTCTGATCTGTTGTTGTCAGGTGGGCTTGATCCACCGAATACCACAATCAAAGCTGTTTTCTAGCACTTAATAAAATAACCTGTGGGTTAGTTGACCACGCCAGAACACTCTGTGCTCTGCTGATGATGTCACAAAGGCAGAAAGAGCAACTGTTTGAAGATTAAGTAAAAAGGGTTTATAGAATTTAGAAGTTTTGTTTTGGACGAGCAAGTTCCCTTACCTTGATTTTTCAGACGTTGCATGTCTATGCTGTTAGTAGAACCTTGGTTTGCAAAATTCAAGCAAGGGCAACTAATGAGACACAAGTATTTTTTCTTCAAAGAATAAAAAGGAAAGGTCGACGGCCCCTTTACTTCACTCAGAATGTATTACTGCAAGGGAGTCGTACATAAGCTGTTGACATCTTTAAGTGAAAAAGAGGCCATGACGTATCCCGGAATGACGTCATGAAATAATTACGTCCATTATCTGGCGACGACGCTGTGGTTAAAGAATCATTACAAAGTGTTAGAGGATTAGTCTTCCATTGTTAAGAGAAGATCTTTGACCTGCAAACGTTTTGTCATACATATATAAACAGGCTTAAAATTTATTCAAGAATCGGCCATTTTGAAAGTCGAGGAACGCATGGAAATGGTAACCAGAGTACGTCGCATCTTGTTGAAGGACGATGGCGGTACTTCACTCCTTTTTCGAAAATATGTTATCGCTGTAACTCCACTGCTTTTGTTTTTCATCTCTCTTCATGTATTGTGACCTTATTGTTCTAATTCTGCTTCTAAAATTGACTACGATGTATCAAACACCCGTTGTTTTCAGACGCTTTATTGAACAGCGTACCTGAGTATGGACCTGGTTTTACCCAGCATCAGCACTGCACCAGTAGTCAATACATTGCGTTTCTGCTATTCAGAAACGTGCCGAACTCGGAGAAACGCCGAACAGGGAGAGTCTCTCTCTTTCAACCAAGTAGCACAGAAGGGAACACCGCTACATTTTTTGGAGGGTTTCCATTCTCTGATAATTACTTTTTTATTTCGAAGCTGATCTCTGAGCCTTCAAAAGAGTCTTACATTATACCAGCTCGCAACAATTGTTGCCAAAAAATCTCTAAAAATTTACCGGTGACAGAAGTTGAAAAAACCTCCTAATGCTGAAATTAATTTGATTTTTGTCTCTCTCTTAATGGCCTTGGCTCCCCTCAAAAAAGGCTACTCAATTTTATTCAATAATTAAATAAAGTTTTTCCTGATAAGATCCCACAGCAATAACTGCTTTGACAAAAACATTTTTCTTTATCAAATGTTTTAGAAACAGATAAGTTTTCGTACATTTGTCACTAGCACATGTCTGCCATAGGCTACACCCGTCTTATTGTTGGTTGTATAGAAAAAAGTTGTTTTGCCAAAACCTATTTGCTACGCACTTAGCAGCGGCAGTATTATGTCAAATGGGAAAGCATTCTTTTATGCATCTGACGTCATAACGCCAATGATGCAAGCGTCACAATTAATAGGAGAAGCAAGCCTGTGTTTCCGAAGCTGCATAGATGTATACTGTCCACATGGTGGAGCTATAGCATCATTAAATTGTTGATGAAGTGCATTTTACAGAAAATTGACCGAGGTGGTTTTAGTTGGCAGTTTATTGGTTTTGATAAAAGCTGATCAAAGAACTAATTTACGATTATTGGTTTTTCGATCATTTTTGTTCCAAAACATCAAACAGCTCCACTTCTGCGGTATATCACATCGCATAGCGCTCATCGTAACAGACAGTGTGGCGACACTTGCCATTATGACGATATTGAAGAAAAAGTAAGGCGAGTAAAGAGGGCTAGAAAGCAAAGAGAGACCTGGTTAACCAGTCCATGACAAGTTCTGGCTGTGGGTAGGCCTTTGTCTTCTATGAGCAGGCGCGTAATCAGAAAAGAAAATCTGATCAGGAGAGGAGACGTTAACTCTTCGCATTAGCGATCATCTAACAATTACTAATTCAAAGCCTTAGAACCCGGTCTTCTCGATCCCCTTTTTCTTACTTTTATTTACAGACTTTCGTCCTGAGAGATGTTTTCTAAAGGAAGGAATGAGTGACAAATCCAACACCCAACCACGATTAAAATTTAACATCACAAAAATAAGCTTCAAGTAATAACAAAACTTATGTAAATTCTGAGAGATTGAACATCAACATCAATTTTTGTTATTAATGTCATGAGTTTGATGATTAAAAAAGAATAAAACATAAATGTTTGGCATTGTTAAAGAGACATAAAGGAAGGGTTATGAGATCATTTTCACTCCGTTTGGTTTCTATGAATTTAGCTTCTTTTTTTACCGATTTCAGCGCTACCTACATTGATTTGTTGACAAATTAAAATTACTTTTGTTTACCGTTTTAATTGGTGAGAAATATTTTCACAAATCTAAATAAAACAGTAAAACAAACATTTCTTATTTTAGAAGGTGCTTTGCAGATATGTCGAGCATTTGATTAAATCACACTGCGTTTCTTTCTAGCTATAGCATCTGTTAATTATGTCTTTTGCCATCTGTCACTCTCTGATCGATGCACTAAAACTCAAGCTGCAATCAGAGCGCATTGTTGTTTTGAATCTTTTTGTAGACACTACCACTTAACTTACCTGCAGCCACAAAAAATAGAACTTTTAAAGCCATCTGTCCGGAAGCCATAAAGCAACATTGCTTCCTGAATACACTATCTTTGCTAGGGTGGGCCACTATTCTGCATCTGTTTCCGTGACAATTTTTCGATATCAGGGGTTCCACTTTTGGTTTCCTGCATGCATTAGATGTTTGCGAGAAGGTTTTGGGTGCCTGTAGCAAAAGAAAAACTTTCGTATCCTCCAAAACACTCAATCTTTTTTGCTTTGAATTTATTCTATTTTTTCTGTAAGATATCACATCGCGAACAATCTGTACTTCGGGAATCACCCGGCAGGGTCAGTACGCCGAAAAATATTGTCGAAGTAATAGGTGAATGAAAAAAAACTGCAAGTTCTGCTCTATCCTATCAGACCACAAAAACCAAGCTCCTTAGCTGCTGCTTGTTGCCCCAATTGGCTGACTAAGATTTCCCCCCTATAGTTTTTTAGGCCCTATGCATTCAGTTAAAAAATGTAGCATCTTGAGAAAAATTGCTGCAAGCTTTGCATAAAGTAAAGTGTCTTGCTAGTCCACAACACAAGCCAGTGATTTGGTGACATCCGGGTACACATGTATTTGGTGACATCCGGATTTGGTGACATCAGCCTTCACACATGTCGTCTCTAAAATTCACAGAAAGCCAAACATCCCCTGGCCTGTACAATTCCAACAGTGCTTTCAAAAACTTTTCTCCGTGGTAGTGCCTCCCTGAGCGCCTCCTCCCCCAACAGATACCACTGCATCATGCAAAGAGTTTATAAGTCTTATTAGCACGTCTTCTTCGGTCCTCGGTAATTTCTATTGTAAAAAATTACCACAAAGTGCCGGTTGCAAACTTTTAACAAAATGAGCAAAACAATCTCCAGCATTGTGCAGCACAGTGCGCGCGATGGTGGAAATCGGCCAGCCTCATTGTAATGACTGTTCGTATCAACGAGAGATATAGTTGCAGTTATCAGTTCATAGCTGTGATTAATAGACTAGAGAAAGTGACGATTTATTCTGATGCAGCTGGGTCAGTCTGATAAAACCTCTGTTCGTATGCTGTAGGTCTATTTCTTCGATAACTTTTCTGGTATTTTTTGTAGGTCTATAATCTCTCTTTCTTTTGTTAATCTGTACCAGATTTGTTTCGCCGCAATTTGCCTGAGGGCTAATAAAATCTACAATCCTAATTGTAAGCAAAACTTTTAATTATATCATCGCCTAACCACCAGCTGAATCTAAGATAAGCTGCTCACTTGTATATCACTTCGACAAAAGACGGGAAATTACAGAACAATTTCATAAGGATTTTGCATTATACTTTATTATAACAGCAAAAACTTTGACCTTAAAAAACTCTTGTTTTTGATCTACCATCAGTAATTCCGAAACTTTTAGGAAGTCATTCACAGAAACCAGTTTATAAATGTTATTAAAGCTAATTAAACTCAATTTTTCGGCACTTATTTAACCCATACAACAAGATTTCCTTACTTTGAATCAAACGCGTAGCTAGAAAAAAGTTATGGGGGTCAAATATAAAATTTGTTTGCCATGATGACGCCATCAATACTTAAAATCGGGGTGCAACGCCACGTTATGCTCTCTTTGCCGCTATATTTTCTGAATACTCCCTTTAGTTTAGTTGGTGAGATATCATCAGTGTGAGGTTCCCCCATGTTATTTATCAGCCCCACTCTGATGATGGAGGCAGTACAGGCGCCTAACATGAAGCAGATGTGTGACTAAGATCAATTTATCGCTCATTTGTTCTGACTAAAAGCTTGTTCATTGGAACTTCGACAGTAATTTACATTGTTTTTTGACGTCTATGTTACGAAACATGAAAAAGTTCTCTAATGTACGGGTGTGTACGCTTGTTTCAATTATGAGTAAACAGATTAGTCGAGATGCAAGTGCTGAAAACATTTTTTAGATTCTTTAAGTCGCTTTTGAAAACTGTATTTACATTGCGCAGGTCGTTCCTATCCAGACACGTGCTGACAGAAATTACAAGCAAACGCTACCGGTGTTGCCACTTACATTTTTAGAATGCAGTGTCCTAAAAGGCTTTGCATCAACACATATTAAACAATAATCTATTGCAATACACAAATCATGACTCCGTTGAAAGATGGTGACTGCATTTGCAAGCATTTAAAACGCCAATAGCTGCATGAGCTCTCTTTTCCGGCAAGCAACTAGCAACAACCGTTAAATTACTGTTATTGATCGGAGGTCACATTTATCAATCAACGTCTGTGTCCTTTCCGACCTTAATACTGGTCAGCAATTTTGATCCGGCTTAACTTTCTTAGTTTCTCCAACTTTAACGCTCGCACAAAGGTCGCATTTAGGAATTGGCTTAAAAGGGTTACATTGAGTTTTCTCGCAAAAAAAGTTCGCCAGAGATGTTTCGGTGGGAATATTTCTAGGAATGATATAAAGAAATCATAAAGGACCAGAAAGAGACACATTTGGGGAAAGGTTAACTTGCGGACCCACCAACCGTTAATAAGGTTATAGATCATGTCATGAACTGCGTTTTAGTCAAAGAAAATATGTTGCAACAACTATCAGTAACCAACTGTACTGGAGAGACCTGATAGGTCCAAACAGTGTCACTGTCTGCTGTAAGAATCATACAATTGAAAGATTGCATCATGTAGTCCATACTGTGCTGAGTGCCCTGTGATTGCCAGATGAAGAAATTTTAGAAAAGTTGCATGATTTCAAGACATGCATAAAAAAGATTTTCAGAAGGATGTCGCTACGCTTATGAAACGCACAAGTCTTTCTAAAAATATGGTTCTGATCACTTCGAGAGGCGATGATGTTTGTCTCCTTGAATCATGGTTGTTTTTAACTTCAGCATGTGTCGATTCAACTTTGAAGGTTATTTTTCACCTAGAATTTGGTGGTTAATGGTGCAGAAAATGTTTTATTTTCGGAAATGAATTGCTTGTTATCTTACCCATCCAAAAGTGAACTTTCAGTGATGAAAGATTTTTTTATTGCTTGCATAACGCTGGCTTAACTGGATTTTGTTGTTTCCTTTTCTCAGTTGATCTTTGATCAGTTTATTTGAACAGGGCTGAGAAGAAAAGGGTCTTTAGGTTTGAGATTAATTAGCTTTCACTGAAACGTCAATAATCAGCAAGAATCCTTCAGTTCTTCAGTCCAGCCAGCACCAACCTCCTACGAACTAAGCGAAATTGCTAATCAGCGCGGTGACGGACAGCCAAGCGAGTGCGCGTTATTTTGCAAGATCGCCCTTTTTTTCTACTTCTGGAACCTAGCCAAACAGCGGATTTTCACTTGAAAGTTCAGACATCAAGCTTGTTAGTAAGGGTTTGGTGTAGTGTTGTAGAAGTTATTGTGCGATGAGCTATGAGTAGACTCACAACCATCTTTGCTATTAAACTACATGCTATTGTGATGCAACAATGTTTTTGTTTTTAGTTACAGTGAATGAGACCGTATGCTACGATAATTGTAATGATGCAACTTCAATAACAAATCTGCTTATTTCTTCAATTTTTATTTATTTTTATACCTATTTCTGACGATTTTGTTTTCTAATTGGACATAAAACATGAATTTTCTTTTTAATTTATTCTATTTTTTTATTGTGGCATTACATTTTTTGGAATGCAAATGGACCAACGGACATTTGCTTCAAAGTGCGCCTGAAATGATTGAGGTTGAGCCGGCAGAAGAAGGTGATAATTTCCGAAGTATACAAGAAGATCAAACTCCGATTGAAATCGATGAGCGAGTGTTAAAAATGTTTGGATTTAATAAAAGACCAAAGTCAGGAAGAGACATGCATATTCCTAAATTGATGCAGCATCTATATAAAGCTCATATGGGAGATAATTTCGATGGACAAAAAAGTCTCATGGAAGGGTGGGAAAATGGATTTGATTTACCCCAACCCCACGTGACTAGTGTGGTCAACACAGCCAGAAGTTTTCACCATATTGGTAAATATATTTTACACATTTTAACTTATTATTGATGTAAAAGTATGGGGATCAAAGCCCTCCACGTCCTTATTATTGATGTAAAAGTATTGGGGTCAAAACCCTTCAGAGGGCTCTGACCTCCATTAGTCAAAATCAGCAACTCAATTACTTTCAAAAGTTTGATCTTCAAAAAAGTCTTTCTTCCATTAGCCGACCCTTACCCCCCACTCCTCATAAAACACGAATTGTTACGCCTACCAAGGGCACATCGATAAGGCTTATAGTGAAATCACTCAACTGTATTTCAGGTTGTTGTTATTGTTGTCCATGCTTTTGGTGAACAAAATAAACTAAGTCAATCGGCAACTAAAACCTTTTCCAGAATTACAAAACCATAACCGAAGTTTGCGTTTCTGAGTTCGAATCCGCGCAGCGTCCTCAAAACGAAGTTAGGAATGTAAAACATATATTTCCAACCCGACATTGTAAATCTAAAAGATATAAGCTATTCTATCAAATAAATACTGATTGAAAAAACACTGAAGTTTTCAAAATATTTGCTACTTTTCCAAAATCAGCCTTTTTGGATAATTACGCTATGTTTAGACCACATTTTTACATATGATTTTTCCTTGTCACAGAACACATAAAAAATTATAGAAGACTTGAATGTTCTGTGCGGAGCTTTACTGCCGAGCGCCTGTGAAATAATTTTGTTGGAAATAACTTTTTTGTCCATATTTTGATCTGTGAAGATATCATTGAAGGTTATCAGTTTTTTAAATACGTTCTATTGGAAAAAGCAATTCATATGAATTACGTGCAAAGCGTTTGCGACAGCTTCTCAAAAAAGCTATTTGAAGAATACTAAAAACGACGGTTTTGGGAGGAGCCTCGGCATCTTTTTGCATAAACATATCATTCCTTTTCCTTCCCTACTATTATTATTGGTTACAAATATTTCTCCTGTAATGAATATATTGTCTCTGAAATATTAGATCTGATATAAGGCGAAAAACAATGGCAGAAATGTTGGCCTCGATGTCAAAAGACCTGAATTCGATCCTTGGTTGAGTTCAACCAATTATTCTCCATTTTCTTGCTGGATTAATGGAACTCGTTAAAAGTTAACTGTAAAGCTGCCGTTGTTTCACTTTCTCAACTTCTGCAGGTTAAAGCCTTTTCATTGTTCTTCTCATCATTGGGCTAGTTCGACAAGAGATAAAAATCCACTTCGTTAAGTTTTTATAATGATCATTTTGGTTGCCAAGAGGGAAGTTTGAGCTAATTATGTAAGAAAACTTCTTGATACAGGTTATTTGGGTCGGACTGGGACAAGTCTAAAAGAAATGAGTCCTAAATCTTTTTCAGAAGATTGACTAAAGCCCCCTTCCGCCATTTTTTAATATTACTTGACGCGAAATTCAGCATGAGATGAAATATAAGTGTTCGGAAAAAGAAGACGCCACAAAATTTGATAATGAGATCCGTGTGCTGCAACATGCAGTGAACAAAAATAGTTCAGAAATGTTCTTTCTACAAAAAACAACAGGTGGCTCACGATCAAGAGGTGTTGCTTTGAACCATTGAACTGGGCGTGTCTGATTAACTCAGGGGGCTGCACATGTCTGATAAGTTAATACGCATTATTAGCCATAGCAAGGTGCAATTAGTTAATAGTTTGTTAGACTTATTGCTAATTCTGTTCAGTTTGAAGTAATGGCAGACTTATATAAATACAGGTCGCATTGCCAAAAATAACTGCTGCTGGAATCACGTGATATCTAGAGTTTTGTGACTTGGCTAACTTGAAAAAGATGTGGTCCTTAAATGTTACATAAAGACAACAATCACTATTTTCCATTACCGTAACCATTGCCATGACAATGAAACTAGAATATGGGAATTATTGTTATTTAGGGATAACGCAAACATAAAATAGAGATAATTTTTCCAGTGTGCTACTCAGTTTTGAGATAAAACATCTTCATTGGTCCTGTGCCTTTAGATATATCTTATGATGACTGACTTTTAATGAACCTGGCTGTAAATATAACACTAATTTTTACAAAAACAATTGCATCTTGTTTAGATGGCTGCATAGTCAACTTTTTTTGTTTCTAAATGCTTGTATATTGCTACAGAGATCTTTTTGTGACAATTTTTTCCATTGAAACGCGGATGAATATTATTAGTGTGCTATTCGACTATTCCTGGAAGTCCTTTGTTGTTAAATGACGTCATTTTTGCTTTCCGGCACAGCAAAAAGCTTTTTTTCGCTAAATTACGGATCGCTGTTTTCTTTCCATCACCGCCTAGCACTTATGATCACTTTTGATGTTGTGGGCACAAGTGGGGCCTCCGGTTAAGTTGCATCAGTCTGTGTCTTTTGTTGATTTAGTTTATTTGAACCAGGTGTGACGTCTGTTGACCTTTACCTTTTCGAATGCCAACTTTGTTGCTTTTCATTACTGTTTGGTGCGTCATGTTGGCTGCTCAGTCAAGCGTGCATCGGCCTGCAGCTCTTTGTTGATTGTAAACATAGTGTGTTCAACTCTTGCGGCGGTCGTCGCGTTGCGCTTGGGAAAACCACTTCTTGTTAAAGCATTTTACGAGGTGAACTCTAGCAATGATTTTCGTGCTGAGGCACTCCTGCAAGGGCTGTGACGTCACCATGACGTAATAGTCGGCTTGTGTTGCATCCGGTTTACATTGTCCGGACAGATTCATCTACGAGCGTGTGATGGAGGCAACAGTTCTTTGTCACGCGAAGTAAGATTACAAAACTGATGTTTCTGGCTATTAGCTTTTTCTAATGTTGACTTACAGTGATATGAACCTCATATGGAGAGCAATTCGATGTCAAAAAAATTGTAACTTCTACAATATTGACATTAAAATCACGTAGTTATATGTAAATACTAACAGTCTCACGCGACGAGAAAGAAACTGAGAAAAAATAAAAACTTCGACTAAAAATGAAAGCCTTTTGCGGTTTTTTGAAATCTGGGCAAGTTTTACCGTAAACCACGACCGTACGGAGAAAGATCGACCTTTATTTTACTCTCCTTTCCCCCAAAAGCAAAGTTTGCACAAACGTTTTTCAATTTTGTGCACTAAAAAAATAGATTATTTTCGGGAATTTTATGTGCGGTTTCTTTGAACACGATTTTTAAACGTAATCTGAATCTGAACACAGCTTATTTTACTAATGCGTCTCATTAAGAATTTCTGATCATTCGAACTAGCCACTATTCATGATTGAACGGCTGTTTCTATTCGATTGAAATGTTGACTGAAATTTCGAAGACTGATTACTCTGATTAATCAAAATCAACTAGATTTTGTGGCAGACACGTCTCTTCATTTTTCACTGACATAATAAGTGCAGTCTAGTCCGCTACCCCCTCAAACAAAAAACTACAGTAGTTGAGGTCACAGCAACGGTAGGCAATACTGGAAAATAATGTTTAGAAGCAAACATTGCAAAATATATTTGTCAAAGTTTTTCGCTTTTTTCAATCTGGTGTAGAAATGTGGAAACTGGTTTTCAAACCACTGTTTTTAAATTATAAACTCCTAAAAAAATTGTGCTGCTTAAAATTATTGTCGTTTGAGCCCACTGTTCCATGGAAACTCAATCATGCAAAAAACCTAGTCGTCTATTTTATATCACCAAGAATGTTTAAGCAACATTTGGTCGGAGCAAACTGGCAACTTTACGATCGCTACAGAAACATTTTCTTTGCTTCGTCATTAACTTATTCAGACTATTTTGAAATAATTCTTTTTAGAATCGGATGAACATCTGGATGGAACGGAACATCATCAGATCCGGCTACGCTTTGATCTCAGCACCCTACCTGATCATGAAGTTGTTCATGCATCCGAACTACTGCTCCACAGGGAAGGGATTGCTAATCACTTTTTAGAAGAAGGAAAGCACCTTCATCGGATAAACGTTTATGAAATTATAAAAATTCTGAACTCTTCTAAAACTCAGGGCAGTAGTAAGTTGGACAGATTTTTTGGTGCCCGGCCAGTCACTCGATTGTTAGACACTCGCCTGGTCGATGTCCGCAACAGCACATGGGAACGGTTTGATGTGAGTCAGGCCACTACCAAGTGGGCCCGCAACCATCACCATGACAACCATGGTGTTTTGATTGAGGTGGTGCAGGATGGGTCTGGTAGTTTGGACAAAGAATTTTCGAAGCACGTCCGCATCAAACGATCCTTGCATCCGGACCTAAATTCCCGGAGTTGGCGTGATAGAAGACCAACTCTTCTCACTTACACGAGCGATGGTCAGGACACGAATCTTCATCGAAGGACTCGGAGGAGTAGTAATCCTGGTAGCAGGAAAAGGGATACTGCCAACTCCTCCCGTAAAAAACGTAGGAGAAAAAAGAAACACCGACCTTGTGCACGGCATAGCTTGTACGTTGACTTCAGTGACGTTGGTTGGAATGACTGGATTGTAGCTCCTCATGGCTACGACGCTTTTTATTGCCAGGGGCAGTGTCTCTTCCCTCTAGCGGAACATCTCAACGCTACGAACCACGCAATCGTACAGACTCTGGCCAACTCTGTAAACGCAATGCTTGTCCCGAGAACATGTTGCGTTCCTACTCAGCTCTCTTCAATTTCAATGTTATACGTGGACAAGCACGACCTAGTGGTTTTGAAAAGCTATCCGTCCATGGTTGTCGATGCTTGTGGATGTCGATAACAGTTAAATGTGCCACCAGAAAATCTGGTGTGACAACCTGACATTAGAAGAGGAAGAGCTTTAAGTCGAGTCTGAGGAGTCAGAAGAAGAACGAAACATTAAGGAAGAATTGGCAGCACCGGGATGCTTTGTGTCTCCACAAAGAAGCTAATCAATTTAAACTGCGCGCAAAGAGCTAAGCAGCTGCTCATTAAATGCTTCAAACCCATTAACCGCCTATACTTAGTTTAAATGTCATACTTTTTGAATTGTTTTCGTCACGAAGTCTCTTTGAACTCACACTTATTTACATTTTTGGCTACACGGCTGCTAATATTGGATTTTTGCTGGGCGCCCAGTCCTTGACAAGTACAATACCTAATTTATAGCATAGTTTTAAATATATTTGTGACAGCTTTTGCATGGCCCACCTCGAGCATAAAGAGATTTGTTAGCTTAGACAACTTTTCAATTCTGGTTGTTCACGCATAATAAAACCATCGCTCTGCTTTAGCCATCCGTTCCGAAGCATTGCTTCAAAAATTGCTTTGTAGGAAGTCTTGAACTGATTTTTTGAAAACTTTTTTAAGTTGTTGGAACAAGATTTTGTTAAAAGGAAAACTTCGACCATTACGAGAGGTCCCCCTTTCTCCTTCCTAAGCATCCCGTTGTTGAGATTTATGAACAACTTTTATTTGTCAAACATCAAACATGAAGTAATAGTCCCGCAGCAACAAACCAAGAGCATGGCTGACCGTTGAAACTCATCTATGTATTGTCCTTGTAACTTATTTATTTATGTTACGTCACGTGTTTACACGTTATTTTTCGATGACGTCATGCAGTGCATTTGTCAATCTTGTGATAGAAAACAAAAAACATGTAGCCATGTCTTTTTAAATTGGAAGTTTGTAAGCTGAAAACATGTTGTAAATTTCTTAATTTCTCAAGCTTGGAATATGCGGAATGTTTGTAATATGGTGGGTTCATCTGAATTTAAGGTTTAGAAAAGATATGTTTGTGAAATTGGCATTTTTTGATCACCCTATCAGCTTGCCTTAAGTTCCTTTTTTTGTGGCCTAATTTGGTGATGCCCATTTTAATTGTTTTCAAAACTTTTTTATCGTTTGTTGCTGTTTTCTTATTTATGAAATTAAAAGAAAAAAATTTGTGTAATTTTGCAAGTTCTAATTCGAAAAAAACGAAAGGAATTCAAGTAACTTTTCGACATGTTATTTCGATAAAATGTGGGGAATTTCTTTCGGTAGGATATTCTGTAACATTGTTAATGAAAGAAGCTAGCTAAACACAACTAATAACAAAAACACCCTTATAGGGCTACACTAGATCTAAACCCTCTTCTCTCGTTGGTTTAAATTGCACGTACAGTACAGCTTGTTTCATTGAGTTCATTTGTATTGCGCAGCGTTTATGACAAAGAGTGTAGAAAAAAATAAGTTAATAACAATCGAGCATCTTGCAATTATTACAAAATTTCAGCTAAAATTTGATTACTACTTTCAGCATATGTTAAGCTACAATGTAAGCACGATAACTTTTATCAATGTAACGATCTTGAAGTAACTTTCGCACAGCTGCAGTTTTCGATAAACCGGACAATTATACAGAACACAACACTCAATTAGCACCAAACACGCTTCACAAAGCCGCCAATCTTTCTTCACAACGGCTTGACTTCCTCACAAGAAATTCTTCATAAACACACTGCTTAAATCCTGCACAAGTTAAGCTGCACTGAGGTTTAATAAATCCTCCAAACGTTGACGGTTAAAAATACGAAATGTTTCACCTCAATGCGATCAGGTGTCAGCTGGCAATGAAGAAGTTTTGAGTTCAAGTTTTGCATTGTTACTTTTTGAAACGCTTTTTATTAACATTTTCTTGCTTTGTTAAAGTGCTTGTGGCAGAACCTCAAAGCCGGTTGAGCTCAAAAACTGTTCAACGTCAAACTGTAAAACCTATTTATGACAGTCCATTTCTTAACCACAACATAAGCGGTGCTCTTACGAGTTTGGTCACAGCATATCATGTAGGACGTGCGGGATTCTTTTCCCATTTCCTCAAATCTCTCAAACTGTGTGTTAATCAACACAGTAAAAGGTAATAACTTTGCAAATTTTTAGCCCCCTACTCCCATCAAAAAATATTAAAAAGAGAGTTCATAAAAAGCGTCATCAAGTATCAGCTAATTCAAATCTTTGAAACAATAGGGTTTCGCTCGTTTAAGGGGTTGAACTCCTTTCGCTAAAACGCGGTCTGTTCATGAGCTGGATGTGGGCATTAATTTTGTAAGCAATAACCTAATTATGACTATATTAGATGTAAGTCTGTATGTGCTCTGCAGTTTCTGCCCAGCTATAGTATTTTATGAGCCCAAAGTAGAAAACATGTTTACGGACAACATTGGCTTCGTTTTGTGTTGTTATTTTGGTATATTATAAACTGACCGCCAGCTGATTCAAGCTGCGATGAAAATTTACAACCAAAGCTCACCAACCAATATTGTTTAAAGGTTTCGAAGTTGAAAATGATATTTTAGTAAAGATCACTATTTCTGCAGACCCAGTAAATAAGTAGAGCAAGTGACGCGTGCCTAGAAAATATTGTTGAGGGTGTTTTGTAATATGCACCCTCAGAACCAATTCTTCAAGTTGACTTTTGATCACGTTTTTAGGCTTGGTGCAAAAAAACTTCTTCAACCCTGCTTTGGTACCACAAAAAATCACTGTAATGGTATTTTGGGGTCCACACGACTCCGTCACTAAAATGTGCTTTCAATAGCAGAATAAACAATCTATATATATTTTCCATTAGTGTTTTTATCAAATGAACATATAAGATACTCGAAGAATCTGCTCTTGACACTAATTACAGGCCATCGCACTGTGTTCTTTGCAAATGGTGTTGTGACATTCAGCGCTGGTGATTCTGTACTTTTCGTTCTTTGATCTTGAACAAACGTAGCATCTCTTGCGTTCTGATGGACGATGTTGTGCAGTTGGAGAAGATCCTGACAAAATCCTGCAGCTACAAATGATTTGCTTTACATTCTAGGGTCTTTGAGGTGTCATCAATTTGCGCTTAGCTTTGAGCAACGGTTAACGTTACCGTGGGGTCGATGTGATCCCAAACCAATAAAATTTTATTTGAAACCAGCGATAAAAATAAAATTATTTGAGATCACGCGGTTTGTAGGAACGTACAAAAAAAGTTGGAGACAAGAGTGCAATATGTAGCCTTGCAAAAAATGGAATGATGTGGTACCAGCGCAGGATTAAATGAAGGTGGCAGAAGTATCATAAAACATCAGTTCACAAACAATTTATTCTTTGCTGTCTCTTTAGACAGCACTTATTAAAATAACATGGAAGCAAGATTGGTATTATGGGGATGGGACATCATAACCAGACGATTTTTAATTTTGAAAACAAATGATAGATTTCACTTTCTAGAAAAAAATAAAATTTAAAGATGTTCGGTTTCTTGACGGAGCTATGCCAACTCCACATTGCAAAATCTTCAAAATGCTTGCGTGCGCCAAGTGATAAAAAACTCAGCAATGAAAGTACGGAAAATATCAATAATTATTCTGCTCTACTGACCCAGTCGACTCCCTTATAACACTTCTGAAAGAATCAAGCAGTTCAACAGACTGTTTGTGGTGAGTTTGATCCTTGTTCAAGTTTTTTAAATACCAGTAGTTGTTTCTACCATCGTTACATGAACAAGAGAAACTAGCGCGAAGTAATTTTTCCAAGGACGCAGCAATGCAGATTCCACACGGGCATAGAACCTGTAACCTCTTGAACCATACTTTTCCGAAATCTTCAGATGATTGGCACTTTGAACAAAAATCCAAAAAGTACCAGCTTGTGAAAAGTTTCTTTTCTCAGTCATTTTAAGTACCGGTACAGTTGTACAGCTGAACACGAACTGCAAACGTCTTCCCTTTATTATGTGTTGGTGACAAAAAACTTCAACAAAATTCTCCGAAAAGCGGTTTGTCAAAAGCTTTTCATGACGCTCGCATCTGTGGCGGTATCGCGTCAAATGGGGAAAAGCTAAAGTGGATTGGTTTTTGGCAAAGCAGTTTTCTCAGAGCTACTTTTAACCATGCATTGAAGCTGCTTCGAGTTTTGGACATGGGAAATAGTTAATCCGAACTAAACTCTTGCGATCACGCTGCTACTTAATAACGAAGCGGTTGTTGGATCATTCTAATATTTGTTTATAAATAAAGTTAAAAGAAATATGATTTTGTTTATGGTTTAATCCGCTTATAACATATTGCCCTTGTTAAGAGCAATGTGAGACCAACCGCGTGACGCATCAGTTTATACAAATATTTCCTGACGCCCGCAACTGTTTGGTGAATGACAAACTTATCAAACGCAGAGTTACGCAACCACTGTGATTGGTTGATGTCATAAACGAAAGTTCGTGTCTTGAAACCCCGCGATTGCCACGTAGTTGTTTCCCCTACTTGCCAAATCGTGAAAATACAGAGGCAATCAACTGGAAAGGGGACACTTGGGAGTTCTAAAGTTGGTCCGGGGAACTTGTTCAAGCAAAATCTTATCGATGCTCAAAAAAAGAATTCTTTATGTTTTCCTCTCTTTATCCCTTTACCTACTCAGTTTTCTGGATGTACCTACAAAACATATTTCGACGCAGCATCATACGTTGATCTTGGAAAAAGCCTTCAAAATGGGAAATTAAAAAAAGTCGGCAAAACCAAATGGGCAACAATTGGTCTCCTATAGTAGGATCTCCAAAATCAAGTTGAAAAGTTAAAAAAAGGTTTGCGTAGCCATTGAAGTAGAAAAATATTTCCCGACCAAAAAAGAAGTAGAATATATCTATTCACTCTCTTTGGTGAAGAAATTTACCCCAAGTTGAGAAGTGAGGTTTTAAAGCAAGCTTGGAGGCAAAAAAATCATGCAAAGTCATCGGAGGTTTTCTATCAAAGTTAGTAAGAGTTTTCTTACACATCGAAAATACGTTTGTGATGAGATTAGTTATGAGGAGCTAAACTGTCAAGTGAGATCACAAGTCGTTGAAAATTGTAAACTTGTCAAAATTTGCCGCATCATCAAATATCGCGAAAAATTTAAAGAAATTAAGCGACGGCTGAACAGTAAGTTGTCATCCGCACAACCACAGAGTATTGTCTATTGTTTATATTTATAATCCCTGTCACAGGAGCACGTTGAATATTAGAATAACTGGTTTTCGAACCAGTTTCAAAGTAACTGCGTTGCAACCATGCAAGGTAAATTACCGTAATGTGCCTTTCCCAAGGGCACAGCAACGAAGGAACTACGCAGGCACTCAGCGGAGGCGATTGTGAAGCAGCGCCTTATCCCCATGAGTGGTCTCGCGAAAAATGAATCTTAATTTAAAGAAATATTTTAGTTTTTTCAACCCGAGTTTAAAGCAAGTTTTGCTTGCTAAATGACTGAATCTGATCCTAATTAAAACTGTTTGTCAGTGATCTAGCTGGAAAAAAAATGTAAAGTGCCTTTGTTATAGGCACTCTAGTGTGATGTTTACTTGGTATGTATTTTTTCACGGACGCTCTATCCATAACGGATGGTTTTGTTCAGAATAACGCCGAATTGAAAACCCCATCATTGGTAGCTGGTCGCTTTTGCAACATATTAAATAGCAGCAGGTGTTCTGTTCTTTCGTTATCATCCACAAACCAATGCAAATAAATGGAAGAAAGGAAATGTTTGCTCCACAATCGGGCCTTCAACTGCATAAATTAGGGGTGTGCGGCCTGCGACCGACGATGTGGAATTTTGTGGCCCGCGACATGAAATGCGATTACCTAGAAGAAAAGACCTAACACTTCTATTCCGGAAAACCGGTCACCAAAACAAAAAAGGAGCAAAGGCCTTCACCAACATTATCCCTTGACACTACCACCACGTACTGCTTCGAAGCTTGTTTGTGCGTAAAAGCAACACGGATACGCACTGGTAAACCGTGACTGGTCCGAGAAATTTTCAAAAAGTTTGAAATTGATCCGCCTGCAAAAAAAGGCTGCACAGCCCGGATATACATGACAGAATGCGTCCTACTATTTTACAAACATACGACTGTTGGTCAACTTTTCTTTCATGTAATCTATCGGCGGTGAAAATTTCCAAACAGTTTTGAAAACACTGCAGTTTCCTCCTAAAATTTTTTGCATGACACTGCAATACAATGGTTTTGTTTACTCTTGCTTCTTTCCCTTTCAAGCTATAGCACCACTGGTGAGAAGGTTCACCGACACATTTTTCAAAGGGGTTTAAACAATTCCCCACCACATCCCACATGGACGCGCGAAAAAATTTGTTTCAAAAAAAAGATTTTGTTGCCTCAAAACTCGTTCGGGAAATGTTTTCAATACGGTACGACGGTGATGGTAACTGATAATAATGCTTACCGCATATCAAAATCAGACTATAATATCATGAATTCTACATCAAACACTTTTAATCCCTTTCTAAATTTAGAAAAATCCTTTCACCTTCACAAAGAAGTCGCAATATTGTGATTGTGCAGTGATTAATAAGGCAAGTAGCACCAGGTTAGTAGTAGATGTAGCTATCGATTCCGGTGAATACAAAATGAAACGAAGAGTTATATTTGGCCTCTGAAAGGTGATAATTTTGTTAATTTAAAATATCTTAATTATTATTCATAGCTACCGCTATATCAAGCTAATTTCTAGTTTGGCGAGCCTCAAGCAGACATCTGCTGCTGTGGCATGTTGTCATTAGTCTGCCCAGTACAGCAGATGTAGAAAAACCTTCACTTACATGAAACATCATGCAAGTTTTTGGAGTGTTCTAACTGCATAAACACATATTTTCAATTCATAACTGATTTTACAATCGAATAACTTTAGTAAAGCTGCTTTTAACTTTTGCACCATTAATTATCTTCCGTGGTTTTTCTCGCTTTAATCTACTTTTTGCAGTATAACTCTGCCTAAAGCCAAAGAACTTTTTGAGTAAATCAGTTGTAGTTTTGAACCGGGCCGGTCGTTTGCGTTACATTTACCACCTTACTTCGATTGCGATCTCCACCTGTTCACAGCTTTCTTGCTTGGCGCTCAGCCCAAGAGATGATGGGGAAAAGTGGTGGCAAGTTTGCTAGTTGAGTTCTTGGGTAAGGCGCTGAGCGGGATTACTGCAATGTTTATGAGCCAGAAAGGTGACGGAGCCTAGCAATCTAAAGTAACAGAAACCCAGACACAGTAAAGACCGGAAAACCGAGCATGAGCTGATAGGCATGAAATCAATAAACCATCCCTGAACACCATTTTGAAGGTCTTTGGTAAGCCTTGGTAACAGAATTAAACCCAGGTCTAGCGATAATCAAGTTGATGATCGATGATTGGAGTATCTGTTTCCCAGTCGGTAAAAAGAAAAAAAAAAGTCAATTCCTCTCACTTTCCAGCACCTACTTGGCCACGACTAGAAATTAGAGATTGAATCAAGGGTTTAGTCCTTTGATCTAAAACTCTTCTTTTATAGCTATCGTTATATCTTTGTACACCTATGCCAACTTCTGAGTGAAAGTATGAGGAGGGAGGGAAACAAGGGCCTATCATCCCTAAGAATTAAAATTTTGTTTTTCTTTAATACGAAGACAAATGACGTCAATTTAACTTTCGATGATCGTTTCAAAATCTTTCAAATTATTTTCACCTCGTAAGCTGTAAGTTTTTAGTGCGGACATTGATTGGTTTATGACGCTTGAAAAATCTATAGTGGTGATTATTTTAAAAGAGTAAGTTTGCCCAAAATCACCTTTGTGCAGTTGACTAAAATGGCTTTAACCACCTCAAATAGTAATTTCATAGATATAAATTAAGCTAAAGTGGATGGAATCCAAGGCTTGAGATGAAAACGCAAAGAAACGATAATCCAGTGTACACGATTTGCGCGATCTTGCTCTACCATGGTTATATACGAGAACCGGTTAAAAAAATTTTAGTGGTCATGACTTTACCCCCCTCCCCCTCTTTCACATGGCTAGTCTATCCTTCCTTTTTAGTGACAACGTTGGCGAAGTTGAAGGAGATTAATACTTAGCTGCAGCGATTTAATTTTGGATGTACTTTTGATATAAGTTTGAAATCATCAATGTAAACAATATCCCTATCTAAGCTGTGAATACAATTACGAATTTGTTGTAAAAAACTATTTTATCAATGACTACCACAGATGTTTTGTAATGTTTGAGTGAAGGTTTATATGTAAGTCTTTTATTGATAAACTAAATGACTATTCGCTCCAATGACGTCATCGAAACGAGATAAAAAACAGCTTTCCCACGGTATTTTTTACCCAAAAATTTCAATCAATAGATCATAACTAAATGTATTCTTTTTCATTTGGAAATAAAAAGGAACAAAAGATTTACCTCAAGGCTAAAAAGATGTTAGGTGATAAAAAAATGCCGAACAAATTGTTAAAATTTGATGACAAATGATACGATTTTTATTTTCTTTTTCCCACATTTTTCAAAAAGTTTTCAACTCATAATTTTGCAGTTGGGTGTTTTATCAGCATAAAACAAATGGCATTCAATGTTGGTGGCCATATGACCTGTGCACAACCATTAGTCTTGTACAAGATTAGAAATAATATATGTAATGGTAATTGTAAATTATGAATGGTAGTTTAACAGCTCTGGTAAATGATATGAATGATGTTATTTCAAGTTTATTTACTTCTTTTATTTAAGTTTTCCGACGAGTTATTTCCAACTAAGAGGTCAATCGTAGCACCTTCAATTGAAAAATATTAATGTTTGTTTTTGTGACATTTATTTCCAGGTTTTTTATTTGTGCTCCATGGCTATTAGCAAAGTTATTGCTGCGGACGGGGGGGGAGGTAAGTTTCCTGCACTGTGTCAAGGTTTAGTTTCCCACAACCGATGCCCCATTATCGCCAGGCTCAGGAGAATAGCAGACAACATGGTACTTTGTAGTCGTGGAAATACCGCGTTGATAACTATTAGAGCCAATCTTCTTTTATCAGATTTTATCTTCTGGATAAACACCCCGAAACAGTAATACATGAACAAATACTGTCACATGCTTCGAAGTGAGCGGTGTTGTGACCGTTGTAAATTTCAACCACAGGCACTGCGATTAGTGGGGTAATTTGCTCTAAAGTTTTTTCCCTAAACGAACAACAACATAAAACCAGTGAGGACACAATCTCCAGATCTCAAAATCTCCTCGGATAAGTGAAAGCAGCGCCGTTTCTCGGCATGTCGCGTTGCCGAGCATGTTTCAAAAACCGATTTCAAGCCATCGTTGCTTATGACACTCACATTTTTCGGGGAAAAAATTTGTCTGCAGTGATGTGATGGAATGTGAAGTATGTTTCAGTTGAGCAGAAACAGGCTAAGATTATGCAGCCGCGGTTGCTACTTAACCGAGAATTTCTTTTTAAGTTTAAAAGAATCAAAATAGCAGATTGTCAACAGCTGCACTTTACACCAACAAAAATGTCTGTGGTGTTAAAGAGATTTGCTTTAGAACCTTAAATGCCGAAAAGTGCAAAACTTCAGACGTTGTTTGCGCAAGCAGCAATCTCTGGTTTTAATTATTGAACCTTAACGCTATGCTGATCAAATATAAACCAGAACCACACTTCTAAAAAACTAGGGAATATTTTACATTTCTTTTTATGAAGATCAATCAATAGAAATGAAATTTTATAAAAAGTACCGCCTGTGCTATTTTTGGACGAGGTTTTTTCCCCTATACACTCCCAATAGGCGCGTATTGTAATTGGGGTTTAGCGAAATCTAACTTTTCGTGAGTCGTTATGACGTCAGCACCATATGATATTGTTGCAAGCAGGGGGGCGACCATTTCTTTCGCTCCTTCTCTTTCCGGCAAAGCAACGGTTCCTGACAAGAAGTACTAACACCTAGTAAGTCACCGTTCCTGACACGAAGTACTACCACCCAGTATTCCTTAATTTGTAGAATTGCCTAACTAAAAAACGTAACTGCTTGCACAGGAAATCATTTGAAAAGATGAGGTTTTTTGAAGAACACTTTTGAAATTACAAAAAAATCATTTGTTGAGAGCAATTTCCAGGTTTTTCAGGATACTTCGTAGAGGAGAGCTACTTTTCAAATTTGTTACTGACAAACTTTTGCGAAGTTGATGATAATTCAGCATCAACTTAGAGTTGAAATCGCAATTGAGAAGTCAGAGATCAATTAAAAATAAAAACAGAGTTGATTTAAGAAAGGAAACTAAATCCCCTAAAATGCGAAAAATTAGTATTTTAAAGTTAAGCACCTTTTTGTTCATGTTTATCATTGTTTGATAAATTTTTTTTCGTCGAGTCAAATCCTCGAAAACAATAGTTTAATACAGGTTATATAAAAGTCACACTTAAAAAAAATATCTTCGATTGATTTGTATCCGAGCAACGCACAGTAACTACTGTTCGCTCACTGACAATTATTCCAAACCCGACCCCTAATTTTGCTGGTTAAAGAAAAAGCGAAATATTCACAGAAGAAAATTTTTGCTGTTTGTTTTTGAGCAAAGGGATCAAGAGATTAAGGGATGCCTCTTATAGAATCTAAGACAAGATTTGAAACATATACAACGATAAAACTGTACGAAGTGGAAATTTAAGACGTACAAAAATAACAAAAATCAATCAAAACCCGCTCGCCCTTCTGCCCGCTCTCATATTACAGGTCTTGCAGTCGAATCTCCCTCGTTAATTGAAAACTAATCACCGATGAGTAATTCCAAAATGTTATTCCTTCAATTTGCAAACAAATTGTAACCTTCTCTCGTCAAACACTTCAGCTAATTCTTGTCTTCGATTTTCATAAAACACAGTAATTTACACTAAGCACGGGAGCAATCTATGTAGGGAAACAAGCTCACCATTATTCCAAAAGTTTTTTAAATCAGTGCTTCAACCAGAAACAAACACAAAAAGGGCCGCTTTGTGATCTCACGTCTCTGTCTTCACATATTATTTCTTTTTTAGATATTTACCACTTCCCATATAAAAACTTTCAAGTAGACCACTGATTGCCTCATTCTAGTTAAGAGTAAAAAGGTCTTTCAAAAAGAGATTTTACTTTTAAAAGAATAAGCGTTAAAATTCAGATTAGGGGTGTGAGGGGAGCTAAGGTTTTTGTAAAGGGGGGTCGGGAGCATCCAAACCGTACTGGTAATTTTGTGGTTCTTGGATGTCTCTTGAAAGGTCTTCACTTTTTGGAAGCAAAATATCGTGGCAAAGCAAGGAGAGCTGCAGCTCACTTTCCTGTTCGGGTGCTTATTCAGATATTTTTGTGGGGCCAAGCTTGTAAACAAAATTCACAATAATAAGGCAATTATGACGTGTTTATGCAGCTAGCTCTGAACAATATTTGAAAAATAAATCAAAAGTACATCTTTGTAAATCATATTATGTAAGCAACAAAGTTTTTTATACATACACTTACTTACTATAAATTTTTTACAACAACAAAAAATATATTTTGCGTTTTTGTTTCTGATTTTTTTCGTATATTGGAATGCACAATGTTTTTAATACCAAATGAAATCAGAGCTCGATACTTTCAAAAGTGCAACCGTTGTTAGAGTTAAAATTTTTCAAATTTGATGATTTTACTCTTGCCTTCCATGGCGCCAATATCCCTTCAAAACTAAGGTTTACAGTGTATTCAGGGCTGGTTAAACCAGCTGCAACATCTGTGAGCAAGCTTGAAAATTTGCTTTAAAAGAAGTCTTTACCAAATATTTTTCAGCTTCACAGAAATTTCAAGGGGACGCCAATTTACCAACTTGTCAACTACTTTTAAACAAAATTTGCGCCAAAGTTAGATATAAAAATGTAGCGATGACCAGCAGCATACTTTCACGGAGAATCTGTGAAAATTGCATCTCAATGCTGCGGTCTATGAATCAAAATAGGGCCTGTTGCAAATGCATTTATTTAAAGAGGTTCCATTAGCAGAGTATAGGGCTTTCCAAAAAAATGTACTCACTCTTTGACTGAACAGCACTAACGTATTTGGTTTTGATGAAGATGTTTATTGACATAAATACAATTCTAATGAGTGAAAGACAAAAAAAGGGGAAAAAATTAATGTTTTAGGAAAATTAATGTCACAAAAGAAAAGTTGCACCTGAAAGAAAAAAAAAATCCATGTTTACTGTTCAGTCAAAGAGTGAGTACATTTTTTGGTGAATTTTCGGGCATAAGAGCCGCCTTCTCATCTGATTACACCCTCTGGTGATTGCTAAACTTATTGTTTTTAAACAACTCAACACCTCCCCCTACCCCCAAAAATAGATTTTTTAATTCAAAAAATGGATAGGTCAGCAAGATACAAATGCGTCATCTGGCGGTAAAAAATGAATGCAACACGAATGAAAACGTTGCCTGTAGAAAAACTCGTGAGAAAAACAAGTGGGTTTTAGGAGAAAGTAGAATGAGTGCTTGGATCATTTGTTTAACATAACAAACTCTGTCTGCTCCGCAACAACATGAAGGATTGAATAACTTAATATAGAATTGTCATGTGACTCACAACTTTGACCCGATAAAGATCAGAACGTTGTTCAAAGTTTATCTAAATTGAAATTTATTGTAAAAATTAAAATCTATTTTTAGAACTTATTTTAAAAAAACTTTGAAATAAGAGAAGAAGCAATATAGCTGTGAATATCAAGCATAGCAAAGCCTTGAAAGGTAACATTGAAAATCTTCGTGCTTTTAAATAAATTCATAAACAATTCCTTTTCAAAAGCTAGCTTCTTTCTTACAAAGTTTGACTTTTTTGCCAAGTAGTAATTTTATTTTCATGTCTGGGAGAATTTCACTGCTGCAGGTAGAAAAACAAGTCTCCTGACCTGCTTCGGGGTTATCTGTACCGACAACATCAGGGTCGTTGAGAAAAAATGTTGGGCCAGATACCAAAATGTGAGGATAGTTGACAAGTCACTGTGCTAGATTTTATGACAAAGCGATAACTTTTTTTTAAATCACTCAAGCATTCTACCTAAAACCTGGGATTTAATTAAATTAGAGGAGATTTGGGGGTATTTCTTAGATGTTACTGAGAAACCCTGCCAAAAACACAAAATCAATTTAAATGGTTTGAAGTAAATATAATTTGATAATTTTTTATTTGTTTTTGCAAAGCTACCAAATAAAATTGTCCAAAAATCAAAGGTATTGCTCATTGTAAAAGGGCAGAGGTGTAGTGGTGTAGGAATGGTGTCCCCGCACACATTTAACTGACTGAAAAATATATGTTTCTACCCTGCGGGTTCCCACACTAATTGTGTGCTCTCACACTTCTTTTTTACCATTACATCCCTGGAAAGGAACCAAGGATAGTGGCCTCATTCGAATCTAGAACTAGTATTTTCAAAAAACACTTTTTCCAAAAAAATTTCGTAGTTGTGGGTAGGTACCTTCTAGATTTTCTCAAACGCAAGCACCGCGCATTTTTGTACAGCCATTGCATTCAAACAGTGGAATTGTCCTAAGCACTCCTATCAAGAACAAAACAACACAGAAAAAACGCTGGAATTAAATTTGCAACTTATGATTGTGAGTAAATATCATGTCGCCGTTACCCATGCTCCCAAAACCTTTTTTTTCAGACAATTGACCCTATTATGGGGTAAACTTCTCCAGAAATCTCGATAAAGATTTGTCTTTCTCAAAATAATTCATTTTCTTTTGGCTATTCTCGGTGAGTAAGACAGCAAAATCGTTCTAAGCCCAGGAAAAATTACTCTTGTTTATTTTAGCTCAGAATTTAAGTCATAAGCCATATCACAATAGCAGTGCTCTACACGATAATACTTTATAAATAGCGGATTTTAATTCAAGTATTCACAAGCGTACATTGAATAAAACGGTTTGAAATCTTCAAACCTAGTCATAGCAAAAAATTCTGATTTTAATTGAAAAAAAAGTTCGACTAGACTCCCAGCAGATTTAGCTCTGTATGGTTTTCAAACTTTCATATCAGCCTCTTAATACCACCGCTTTCCAGTTATAACAAACAGCGTAAAATCTTTCATAACTGGGCTATTTTGTAGTTTTCGAAAGTGTTAACTATGGGGCGCCGTTTGGAAAAAAATTACTTACTTTGTGCGCGTATTTATCATAAACCAGTCAATAAAATTAGCTGCAAAATATTTCGGAAATTTCTGAATATGTGGGAATTTCTGATATATATAGATATACATTGAACAAAAAACAGTTGCAAAATATATTGGACAAAATCCACCTTAAATATGACAAAATATATCTAAAAAAGTCGGACATTTCCGGTATACATCATATGAGCTGTATTGGAAATCTACTGGTGATTTCGCGTAATTTTGTGATCTCACGTAACAGCGAAAGAACAAGAAAATATTTGAAACTTCAGCTACGCAGGCACTTATTTTTATAAATGAGGCGCAACGTGACATCACCGTGGAAAAACTGACAAACATGAAGTGACGGTGGATCAAAATAAGCAATTAGATTACGAATGAAATACAAAACTACCAAACCACAGCAGGCTTTTGGGGGAACCCCACAAAGTGGACCCTCAAAAAACTCACAAACCTCTCTTCCAATTTAAAGCAAGCAGAAACAACTTCAGCTGAAAATCTAATCATGCAGCATATAACAATTTCTGTGGGCCAATAGCATAAAATTTCAAAAGTCCTGGTCTTGGGCATACGCGGTAGATTTTTAGCATTTGCCGGCTGGTGTTCATAATGCAACCGAAAATGCCTTCTTGATTAAAATAATATCATAATTGCACAAAGGTCACAAAATTAGGCGAAATCATTTGTAGATTTTTGATATAGCTCATATGCTGTATATCAGAAATTTCCGATGTATTTTGGAGCTGTTTTTACTGACTGGATTACGAAAAATGCGCAAAAACACTCGCAAAAAACAAATAATTTTTTCCAAACAGCGCCCCATACTTAACTAAATAAAATACCTCAAAATATGGGTGGAAATTTATCGGCTGGCAAGAAGGGAACCATCAAAGGCGGACTCAGAAAAGCAATCGAGGAACAAATCTCTGCCACAAATTTTTAATTCGGGAAAAATAAAGGTACTGCGTAATAAAAAGCTATTTCTAAATAAAAAGCTAAGGATCTATTGCTTGTCAGCATGGACATTCTATCTTTAAATTCAGATTAGAAAAATGTTGTTTCCTTTATTGGATGGTAAAACTATAATGCACCTCTTACTGTTAGGTTAGGTAAAATTTTTACTTTTTTGGAATGGCTAAATTACTTACTTTGGTGATGTAGGTTGCATTTTATTTTCGCCCATATCAGCATAAATGAAAAACTCGACCAAAAAGTGACAAAATCACATACGTTTGGGCAGGTGGACTTAGAAGTTTAGGTGACGCAGCTGTCTCGAACCCCCTCATGGAGAATAGGGTCCCCTCCCATAGAAGTCCTATAAACTGCTTCAAGGCCCTTCAAAATAGTGGTGAGCTCAAAAAAGGTCTTTATCGTTTGTGCCGAAACCATAATTTTAAACCAACTTATGTAATTCATCCCATCTAAACAGTGATGACCCCCCCAAAAATCTTCACTTATAATTTTAGGGCCGAAACCCTAGCTTACACAAAATTACCTATTCCAGACTATTGAAATAGAAGTAATCTTAAAAAGAAAAAAAAGTGTCTTCAATGATTACTTGGCCAATAGGAACCCTTCATGAAATTTTGCCTCATGCCCCTAAAATCCTAAATCCTCCACTGCGTTTAAGCATGCATATCAAACTGGAAAGAAAAAAATTGTTGGCCATAGTATGATAATTGCATCGACAAGGGCTGCTAGCAAGGAGAGACTGAAATCTAGACGCCCGTTTGCTCCTGCCGCGCGGAAACTATTGCACAGCTTATCTGAGTTGGGCATTCGCGCTGTCCAATGGACGAACTTGATATGGGACACAGAGTATTCCAAGAGTATGTCAGCGCTTGGAGTCTACATTCCTAGGGTCAGCAGATCTATTGGAATGAGTTTGACCAGAACAGCTTGGGTCAAATTCAATCGCCTGCTTATTGGCGTTGGGCGTTTCGGTTTGTGTATGCACAAATGGGGTCTCACTTCTTCAGCGAAATGCAAGTGTGGTGCTAGTGAACAAAAAACTGCAGAAAACATTATTTTAACTTGTCCCATACATCTGGCACCTCGATGAATAATGGGTCTGACAGTCTTGCATGACGAAACAAGGTGCTGGCTCAACTCCATCACTCCCAGCATCTGATCTTGGCAAGACAGCAGGTTGGAATAGCAAAAAGATAAATCCTCGGTCCCTATCCTTTTCTTGTGTCTGACCTGGATCATAGATACCTTGCCATACGACGTCGAAGAGCGTTGGCACAAAACAAAACAAAACAAAGGATGGCATTTTAAAATTGTTTTATTAGGCTAAGTCTATATTAACAAATCTCGCTTAAGCAGTAAAATATTGATAGGCTGCCACTAGCCTTATCAACGTTGTGACTTTAACGAGAGACATTGTTAGGTTCTACACCTTGCCCAAGGGTCACCTGGGTGCGACGACAGTTAAGACATAATTCTTTTATATATCAGGGTAGAACCTTGTTGCCGGTTGCAGTTTGAAGCCGTACGCCCAGAATCTTAAATATGCAGTTGGATCTGCGTAAGAATCAAGGCACTATTTGTATGCAAGAGATTGGCACTGCCCCATCATCATTGCCTAAACCCATTAGTATTTAGGATTCGACGTTGTTTTTTGGCATCCAAAGAATTAAAATCAGTCAACGCCCTAATTTTATTGCGTTTACCTGCACTTCTCGCAAGCACCTGGCAACAACTTGCCACAGAAACACCACGTGATAACATTCTTCTACCAGCTTATTACAAAGCTGTAATATTAGGAATCGAGTGGCGCGTGCAAAAGATTTATCTATAAAGCAAAACACCGGTTTCTTAATCCAAAATATAAGTTTTGCGGTTATTTTCGAATTTCTCAACTCGATGTTTAAATCTACTTCTTATATCAAACAAAATACCTGCCTGGTAGCTTTGCTATTTTCTTAAAACCTATCGATTAGTTTCAAACATGTGCCATTGAACCTTTCTTCCTTCCGCGCCACCAAAGACAAACTGGACAAGGTGCTCGAAATCACGAAAATACGTTTAAATTTAGTAGCCTTGCTTCTTCTAGAATTCCACTTGTCTTATTTACAAGATAAACAGAAAAAACTGCTAAAATGCAGTTACCAACATCATACTGTACAATAAAATGATCAATTTCAACATGCCAATAACCCGTTACCGGTTTCGATTTTTTTGGGTCTCATCAGGTGGGTCTTAATTTACAAGCATATTAACAACCAGCCAGTTCTGCCAGTAGGGTCCCCACTGCCAATGTCGCTGTTAAGAATTTCGGTTCAGCCGGCTAAACCGGCTTCACCTTTTTGTTGGTTGTGAGAACAGTGATTTTCACGAATAAGTAAATTTGCATTAAAAAATAGTTTTTATATATGTATAGTTATTGTAATCTGTTATTTATTTTGCCGTAATTATTTTAATTATAAATCTGAATTGTCTGAAGCCCTAAACTTGCTAAACTGTTTTTGAAAAAAGACCTTTTTTTTTATTCGCATTTATTAATAGATTTGTAACTCACACGCCTTTTCTGACGTCACAGTGGTTGACCATGTGACTAAGTTCCAGTGTATTCTAGTGAATCTTGTTTCTTCTCGAAGATTTATTCTGATGGCCAATTACGTAATTTATTAACGGTGTTTTTTCTGTGTCACGTGATGTTCTAGCATTTTCCAGAAGATCGTCCTTTTGTATATAAGGCGGCGAGATTTTTTACGATTCAGAGAGAGCATAACTCAGTAGAGATAGCAGAGTGTAGTAAAAAGGCATTGTTCTGTGGTGATTGTTGTGACAAGAATCAAGCGATTATTTTGGTGGTTTTAGTTTTGGTAAGTCTGATATTTATATACTAAGGCGCTTTAGTTTCTGTATTTGACAAGCGAAGTAATTCGAAGTTTTAAAGTGGTTTGTGAATATATTTATTCTGTTCTTGATCGAGAAGTGCGTTAAAGTGGTTAAAGTTGGGTTAAAGTATCTTAGTGGAAACCAATCTTTTCCTAGCTATTAAGTTGCAACCAGACTTAATTATTCGAGCGGTATTACAAGTCGCCTGAATTTTGAAAAGTAAATTAAAGACTGAGATAGAACAAAAATTCTATTGAAACGCGACAGTGATAAAAAGTTGTTTTCTGGACAGCCATTTCTCGCTCCTAAAGCAAAAGCATCGTTTTTTTAGAGGGAATCGAGTAGAAAAAATTTATGGTAGTTGCTCATAGCCGCTATATATTCTCCAAAGTTTTTGAAGCTCCTGGAAACTTCTTCTTTCCTGTTTCCAATTTTTAGCATAGGCGTACTTCTAAACTGAACTTGCTTACAATTGAAACTGTGAATAATTTCTCAGTTGTATTAATCAACAACCGCTTTACTGTGCTGTTGAGGTCCCAGAACCTATGGGGTCGGGTCGAAATGGTTGTTGGCCACCCCGAGGATTCCAGATACCCGAGCTCTCCCAGAACCGAACATTTTTAGGTGCTACTTTCTGAACGGCCGCAGAAGGGCGTTACACACTCCTTCTAAAGTCGGTCTCGTGTCTTTTCCTCTTTGGTTCTTCTGTCCAGTGGCGTATGCAGAAATTTCTCAAGGGGCAGCTTGGGTTTTTCATCAAGAATGCAGAAGACACGACTATGCTAGGGGGTTACGGGGCATACCCACCCCGGAAAAATTTTAGAAAATTACTCTGAAAAATAATCATTGTCTCGCTTTCTACAACAAGTTTTAGGCTAATGCTTGCATGAGTTTTTGTTACAATAAAAACTTGTATACCATCAATATTCATGGAGGTAACCCCCAAAGCCCGGTGCGTACGCAACTGCTTGGGTTAATATTCATGGGTCTCTTTCTTGTTTACCTTCTCAATCTTCTTCTACTTCCGATAAGCGACAACGTTCGTCCGAATTCTAGTCATATCTTTCTTGTTCAGTATGCACCGGCAAAGTAACCTTTATGGTAGGCCAGTGCAATGCGGTATCTGCTCCAAATGAGTACATCCAAGATGCACCTTCCTCTCTTCGTCGGAGTTTAACTCCCTTTCCAGCTCTCATTCTTGGAGCTGCCCACCTTGCTGCGTCTCAATCTCTCCTCGCCCTCTCCTGCCAATCAACACTGAGTTATCTTCTCCGAGGCCCTCCAAAATGTAAGCTTCCGCTGCAAACAACAACTAACCCACTACCCCTCCCCCAAAGCAGCTCTTCCTTCTCATCTTCGCTTACAAACCTCCTTACTTCCTTCGGGTCTATCACTAAAACCTTCTTCAGTTTCTTCCCCGAACCCCTCAACTTCCGGCTCTTCTTCCACACCCCCTGCTTCCTCTTTTTTTCCTGAGTTGTACAGGTTCTCTAACGAAAGGCAGGAGGTATTTATGCCAGAAATATTGAACTTCTTTACTTTCTTTCGCTCATCCCTGTCGATCTCTGTCTGTATCCACAAATTCAACCTCAACTCTTCGTCATCTTTTCGAATTCATGGATACTTTGCTCTACGATTGGATTACACTCACTCCCAGTCTGAGTCTCTTTTACCTGATGACTCGCACGATAGCGGCAGTGTAATCATTTTCGTCAGGCAGCACCTATCCTTTTCTGAACTTTCATTGCTCTCCTTTTCTTCGCTTGACCCTTGCTCCAATTACGTGGGGGTCAACATCTCGCTGAAAAACTTCTTTCCTCTCTCTTTCTTAAATATCTACTCTCCTCCTAGTTGCTCTTCTTGCGCGGATAGTAGAATCGTCTCCTCTTCTCCTTTTGTGCTCCTTTCTTCCAGAAATCTCTTTAACCTGCGGTACTTCAACTGCCATCACCGTCTTTATGGGTCAAAAAGTATTTCAGAATTTTCAGAAAAAGAAGTATTTGATTGGGTCATTTCCTCCGACCTTCTTCCTTTCAATGACCCTGGCGCCCCTACCCTTCACCTTTCCTTCGTCATTTGCTTTTCTTCTAACAATCCCTTTGCTCCCCTCTCCCTTGCTCTTTTACTGCTCTTGAGAGTTGCTTTAGGGTTTAGACTCTGATCACCTCCCCATTTTCATTACCGTTCCTCTATCTCTACTCTCCCACCCCAATGAGTGTTCTCCTTCTCTCAATTTCTAGAAAGGTCTTTGGAATGTTTTTGCTAGTTACATCAATTCACACAATCTTTCTGCAGAGAAATATTTCTCTCTTTCTCTTTCTGCGGCTGCACTCTTTACCTCTTTTGATACTGAATGTGGACAAATCTTCCATTTCTTTCAGCCACGTTCGACGCCCACTTCAAGTCTGGTGGTCTTCCAAAGTGGAAAAAGCGGTAAGGAAAAGACGTAAGCTTTTGCTTCCGCTAACAGAAGTACCGGTAATGAAAATCGCCAGCTTAGATCTCAGCCTCTCCGTATGCCTCGTTTGTCATTGCCAAAGCCAAGGCTGAGAAATGGCAGGCCGCATGCTCATTCTCTCTCTCCTAAATCAATTTTTTATCCTCCGCTTTGTTGCTGGATCTGATTCTTCTTTCTCCAACTCCTTTAGCTTTCCCAACTGTTCTTCTCCAAGGGAGACGGTATCGGTTTATACCAACTACCTAAAATCTCTATTTTCTGTCTCTCAACCAATGGCTTTGTGTATCACAGACAAAGAATACTTGTCTGAGGTTCAACGGGCCTCTTACTCCGAGAAATTTTTTTCTTCTTTCTGCTCTCCGCTCACCTCCACTAATTTCTTGCGGTTGCAGCTAACCTCCCATTTTCCTCCGCTACTGGCCTAGATAGAGTTGTCCACCCCATGCTGAGGCACCTCCCTCGCTCTGGCATGGATCTTCTACTTTACATCTTTAATCTCTCCACGTCTTTGCTTTCCTTTCCTTCCATTTGGAAGTCTTCATTTCTAATTCTCATCCATCAGATGGGAAAGCTTCTCGACTCTCCTGCTTCCTTCCGGCTAATCTCTCACCTTCTGCGTCCCTTGCTGTTTGAGTGCATCATTTTATCCAGTCTACTGTTCTTTCTGTAGTCTAACTCCATTCTTTCTTGTAGTCACGACGTTTTCTCCCAGATCGGTCTACTTTTGATGAAATTTTTTATCTTTCTCAATCCACTTCGGATGAGTTTAACACACCCAAGCCTGATTCTCTGACAATTTTTGCTACGATCGACTTTTCTAAGGCATTTGATTCTGTCTGGCACCCCACTCTTTTTCATGAATTTATTTCGGCTGCCTCCCTCTTTGCTTTATGTGATGGGTGCGAACTTTCGTTTTTGGCAAGAGTGCTTGCATGGTTTGTTTAAATCGCACAAGTCGCTTCTTTTGATTCCCTGGAGGTGTTCTGCAAGGATCCGTTTTTGGCCCTGTGCTTTTCTCTCTTTTCATCAACGATCTCCCTACGCTTCTACTTTCTTCTGCCAGCTGCTCTCTTTATGCTGACAACTGTGCCATCTCCTTCTTCTGCTCGGTCCCTGCTGCTGTTGAGGCCACTCAAGGAGTGCTGATTCGACTAAAGCGCTAATTTGAGTACTGGTGTCTTCCTCTCAATCCGAGCAAATGTGAGGCCTTCTTCTCGGTGAATTCCCATCAAGCCAACCTCCGGTCCCACCCCTCTTATTCACCTTAATCCTTCGCTTCAACCTCACTCCAACTTTTCATGGGGTCACCTTCGACCAAACTCTTTTTTTTTTTCTAAACGTGTGTTTTCGGTTAAGGTCAGGTTTTTCCCTGTTCTATAGGTCTTACGTTGTATCTCGTCTTTCTCATGGGGCTGATCCAAGGTCATCTTGCTTTTTCTTACACAGCTTTTTTTCGGTCAGTTCTCACTTATGCTTAACCAGATGGTTTCTATTTTGTGTCCACTCACCCTTCATGCTTTCTCCTATTTCTCCCAGGGAGACTTTCTTTGTTTTCCCTTCCTTTACTCCTTGGAATCCATCCTCCTTCAGCGTGGAGCTCACTCTTCCTACTCAATGCTTTCGCTCTGAACCACTCTTTCTCGCCAAGGTGAGTCTCTGTTGTTTTGGGGTTTTCCTTCCTCTTCCTTAGTACGGTAGCATGGCATAAAACAATTTTTCAGATTTATGTGGCAAACCTAGTTAAAGATTAAGGAAAAGTGGCCACCAATTTCAAATTAGTAATGAATGCAAATTACTGACTGGCATCCCTACCACCAACAAGGCGGACTGCCATTGGTAGATACGCAAAAGTGGTCTCATACGATATGCAGGGTAAGCAATGTTACAGTACTATTCCCATAAAGAACCAGCAGGTGCGGATCTCACTCACCTGGACTCCCTCCCACCTTACGGCCTGGACAGATAGTCCTGTTCCTTTTCCTTTGGGCAAAAAAGGCTCGGGCACTCTTGCCAACTGCTCGCTTTGTGGCGATGAGGCCACCCTTTTCTTTTTGGCAAGCCCAGTTCGTTCAAGTTTCTCCGCTGATGCCTGCACCATTCTGCAAGCTATCCACTGGTCTCAGAAACTTCAACTAGTCTGCCATTTCTTGTTGTTGTTGTTTACCCGACCCCTTCCGAGGGATGGGGGCATGGCGGAAGACCATGGAGCCCCAGAAGCCGAGCAACTCCCCAGGGTCTGGACCAGAGGTCGTAGAGAGATAGTCGCCAAAGAGTGAGCGGCGCAGAGTCCGTAGCTAGCCTGTGCAGAATGAGATGAGAGGTGTCCTGGGACGAGTGTCCGCATCGCTGCAGGAAGGATTCTCAGTTCTGCCAATCCTAGAGAGATAAGAGCCTAACAGAAGGCTGTGTCCGTTGCAGCGAAGACGATAGAGGACACAGAGAGCATGACGAGGGAGCACAAGTTCCTCGGTGGAAATCGAGGGAACCTGTGTGTCAAAGAATTTCGATGAGACAGTACGCCTCCAGTCCGAGATAAGACGAGAGTGGATACGAGAGATTACAAGGGATTGCGGAGGGCGCAAGTAGCGCTCCCCGTCTGGCTAGCTCATCAGCCGCGTCGTTCCCCGGTAGAAATGAGTGCCCGAGGACCCATTGTAGCCTGATAGAACAGGAGAGAGAAGACAGTTCCTGCCAGATCTGCCACAGAGTGGCGTTTCTTCGCTGCCATTTCTCCGCTTTTCCTCTCAGGCTCTCGCTTTGTCCTCTCCTTTTGCCTCTAAACTTTCTGGCAGGAATTGCTCATTCTCTCCTCTTACTATTAGGTTACAATGGGTTTCCAGATATCGACGTCGCTGACCAGGTCGGGTGCGCTACTCTTTCTTTCTGAAGTCACTCTCCTCTTTTCTCGCAATGGAGGCGTACCGTCTCCTCTAAATTTTTTTACACATATGCTCCCAAATTTTTCAGGAACTTGTGCTCCCTCATCACGCTCGCTGTGCCTTCTCTGGTCTTCGTTGCAACGGACACAAGTCTTCTGTTAAATATATCTCTCTCTAGAATAGGCACAATCGAGAATCCCTTACGCAGCGCCTGCAGTCATCCGACCCAGGACATCTCTCATCTCATTCTGCACTGTCCAGCTACGGACTCTGTGTGCCGCTCGCTCTATGGTGACTCTTTCTCTCTACGATCTCTGTTCCTGGCCCTGAAGAGTTGTCTGGCTTCGTGGGCTTCATGGTCTTTTGCCATGCTCCCATTCCTCCGAAGGGGTCGCGTAAACAACAACACGCAGACATGTTATACATTGGCACGAAATCTCGTGATGTTACCAGAGCCAGGGAGCATTTGCGTTCAACAACTAAACTATCGTAATACAACACATTTATTCTTGCTCATCTAGCGGTAGCGGTAACCAAAGCGTATGCTCCTTCCAAATAATTTGACAATGCAATAATTACCCATTAAGCTACTTGAAGCAGGTTGAACTCAGTTTTGTGTGTATATATTCATTGGTTAAGTTTTATTTCAAGAATAAGCAATGTACTTGTATTCTCTGAGAAGTGCCTTGTGATGTGGAGAAAACGTTTAGAATTTTAACAGTGTTGAATATGGTGAGGTTGCCATGTACATTGTGTAACAATTCTGTAGGTTTTTGGGTGGAACATTGAAAATAGGCTAAATGCTGAAACGAAGGACATTTAGGCATTTTTGTGCGTTCTCAAAGGAATTAGCCACCCTGGTGTTGTGATAATTGTTTGCCTTTGGAAGAAAAGGTTCGAAGTTCGAAACTCCAAAAAAGGACCATAAACTGATGAATCTCGGGAAGAGCATCCGGAACCGGCAAAAATTAAGCGAATGTGTAGTAGCAGACATAACACTGAATCAGTACGTCTAAACCAGCAAAAACGCGGAAAAAAAGACAAAAAACTGAGCTGAGTTCGATTCTAGTAGAGAACTGATTTAACTCAAAGCATTTGAAAAAAACAAAACCATTTTAATAAACCTGTCGCATGCTAACAATCGAGCCACAGTTAGATCATAAACGCTACATAACATAAGATACATTTAGTGCAATCTATTTAATTTGTCAGAACACCACACAATGGCGCCACATTCAATTCCATAATTTCGGCGCGAAATTCAAGAGTTGCCTCACCAAAGTAATAAAGGTTAAGGTCGGGATAAGAATTCAAACGTGACATTTACCACTCACCTATGAGTAAGCATTTCAAACTCACACAAAATATGCTAGCTTCTGCAATAATCTACAATGAATGACAAATATACCTTCGGAGAATCCCATTGTTAAGTTTGATTACAAACTAAAACACATCAACATTCAGCACAGATGAGGTAGAGTGAAATTATTTTGATTAGCATATTAGTTTACGAATCGGCTTCCAGGAGTTAACAGAGTAACAAAAGTGAGAGATAACTCTTCCCCAAACACACCAAAAAAAACGACCCAAGTTGCCAACAGCGTTCGCACTTTCAATATTTACTATTATTTTTTCAATAGCCTATGTTGTCATAAGCAATATATTTCAAGTAGATCAACACAAATGGAAAAAAGTTGCTAACGCAGTAAGTGCTCAGTTGAATGTTTAAGACTCGTGGTATGACACTCAAAACCAGGGGTGTCAAACTCATTTAACGCTGTGGGCCACATTTACATACCTGGATTTCATACGGGCCAGACTCTGTTGAAAAAAATTTAAGCAGAATCGGAGATCATCACTTCTCCAGGCAACGATCTCCGGAAATCGTGTGATGTAGTCCGAAAAGGTGATGATCTTCAAAATTCTTTTTATCAGTATATAGCGCTTTAAAAACACTTGCGGCACACCTGCAAATCTTTCACAGCACACAGTTTCAGAAACATTACTGTATAAGTGACGTATTTCTTTTTTGAAGATTAGTGCTTTCAATAGGGATTTTCTCGCATTTTTCACTAAATAGCCACTTGAACTTTTTTTGAAAATAATTCTTCTCATCACGGTAATAATCGCTATTTTCACGCAACTTCAACTTAAAAGATTTTTTTTCTTTTGGAGAACAATTTTTCGAAGACCAAATTCGGAGGCCAGGCAATCGCACTGCGCCAAAAAATCCTTACGCGGGCCACCAGTTTGACATCCCTGCTCAAAACTGAGAAAGACGAAAACGTTCTTAAAAGCAACAGTAATTACCTATACACAGCAGTCTGAAGATCAATATATTGAGAGCAAGCCGGCAGTCACAATACTATGGCATGATTGTAAGCACAGTTTCCAGAATTCTAAAAGCATGATTTGTAGCACGTAATAATAGCTGAACTGAGATGAAGAGATTGTGATGTAGCACAATCGTACCAGTCAGCAAAGCCAGTTGAATTCAGCTTTGCTTATTCATTTTGTCGTGTAAAGCACGTTGACGATAGCCGTGCGGCGTGCGCTCAGTATCAAGAGATAATCGCTAAACACCACGTGCCGTATACTTTCCTTGCGACCATCATTGCCTGACAGTCCTCATCCCACTACCACTCCAGCCAACAAACTACGCTCGCGCGTCACGTGATTGCATGCATGTAGTCATCGCTTACGTCACGACGTAGACGATCCCAAGTGACGTCTTCAGTCGTAATCATATGCGTCGTCAGGATCTTCACCGTAAGCTCCATCAGCCACACCTAAACACACGATTTTAATAATCAGATTATAAAAAATTAATCAACATTTGTGGTGGTAAGATAAGTTCAGAGATTTGAATCTCACAAAGCAGAAACAGTCCAAATAAACCAGCCCAAGAAGCTCTTTATAGCTGCGAGGCCAACACAAACCCTACGTTATCTGATGCTTAATGTTAAATGGTGGAATCACCAGATTCTCTAAGCAGTTGGCTGACACTGAGGCAAGCTTGGTCGTCATCATCTTCCTCCTCCTCCTCCTCCTCTTCTTCTTCATATGGATGAGTGGAAGGAATGATGTCGTGAGTTTCAACAACAACTTCATCTACTGGAGAAGTTTTCTAAAAGCGGACAGAAAGTCATGTAAAAATTAATTTCACATGTATATGACAGTGTAGCTCAGCGCGATAAAGCGCGTACTCGAAATCGCGCGATTACGAGTTCAATGCCCGTTTGGATTTTGGGTTGCTGCTGGAAAAGGCACCTCATAGTGATTTTTCCGACTTGTGGTAGAAACGCAATGTGCCAGTAGTACTGGTAACTCCAAAGCTGGTAGGAACACAAGAACGTCATCACAATGATGTTCCATGCTTTACCGCAACCATGCTCTATGCATCACTGCAATGATGTTCTACGCATCACCGCAATGATGTTCTACGCATCACCGCAATGATGTTCTACGCATCACTGCAATGATGTTCTACGCATCACAGCAATGATGTTCTATGCATCACTGCATTGAATTTCTACACATCACTGCATTGATGTTCTACGCATCACAGCAATGATGTTCTACGCATCACTGCATTGATGTTCTATGTATCACTGCAATGATGTTCTACGCATCACCGCAATGGTGTTCTACGCATCACTGCATTGATGTTCTACGCATCACCGCAATGATGTTCTACGCATCACAGCAATGATGTTCTACGCATCACTGCATTGATGTTCTACGCATCACTGCAATGATGTTCTACGCATCACAGCAATGATGTTCTACGCATCACTGCATTGATGTTCTATGCATCACCGCAATGATGTTCTACGCATCACAGCAATGATGTTCTACGCATCACTGCATTGATGTTCTACGCATCACTGCAATGATGTTCTACGCATCACAGCAATGATGTTCTACGCATCACAGCAATGATGTTCTACGCATCACTGCAATGATGTTCTACGCATCACAGCAATGATGTTCAACACATCAACACAATGATGTTCCACGCATCACCGCAATGATGTTCTACGCATCACAGCAATGATGTTCTACGCATCACTGCATTGATGTTCTACGCATTACTGCAATGATGTTCTACGTATCACTGCAATGATGTTCTACGCATCACTGCAATGATGTTCTACGCATCACTGCAATGATGTTCAACACATCAACACAATGATGTTCTACGCATCACAGCAATGATGTTCTACGCATCACTGCATTGATGTTCTACGCATCACTGCAATGATGTTCTACGCATCACCGCAATGATGTTCTACGCATCACAGCAATGATGTTCTACGCATCACTGCATTGATGTTCTACGCATCATTGCAATGATGTTCTACGTATCACTGCATTGATGTTCTACGCATCACAGCAATGATGTTCTACGCATCGCTGCAATGATGTTCAACACATCAACACAATGATGTTCTACGCATCACTGCATTGATGTTCTACGCATCACAGCAATGATGTTCTACGCATCACTGCATTGATGTTCTACGCATCACAGCAATGATGTTCTACGCATCACTGCATTGATGTTCTACGCATCACTGCAATGATGTTCTACGTATCACTGCAATGATGTTCTGCGCATCACTGCAATGATGTTCTACGCATCACTGCAATGATGTTCTACGCATCACTGCAATGGATGTTCTATGCATCGCCGCAATAATGTTCTACACATCACTGCAATGATGTTCTATTCATCACCGAAATGGCGTTCTATGCATCACTGCAATGATATTCCATGTATCACCGCAATGGTGTTCTACGCATCACTGCAATGATGTTCTACACATTACCACAATGGTGTTCTATGCATCACTGCAATGATGTTCAACACATCAACACAATCATGTTTTATGCACCATCGCAATGATGTTCCACACATCACCACAATGATATTTTACACATCACTGCAATGATGTTCTATGCATCACTGAGATGGTGTTCTATGCATTATCACAATGATGTTCTACGCATCTGCAATGATGTTCTACACATTACAGCAACGACGTTCTATGAATCACCGAAATGATGTTTTAGGCATTACCCCAATGGTGTTCTATGCATCTTCGCAATCACTTTCTATGCATCATCGCACTATGCATCACTACAATCATATTCCATGCATCACCACAACAATGTTCTGTGCACTACCACAATGATGTTCCATGCATCACCGAAACGATGTTCCATGCATCACCGAAACGATGTTCCATGCATCATCGCAATGATGTTCCATGTATCACCGCAATGATGTTCTATGCAGCATCACAATGATGCTCTATGCATCACTGCAATGATGTTCTATGCATTACTGCAATGATGTTCTATGCAATACCGTAATTATGCGCTATGTATCACTGCAATGATGTTCTATGCATCACCGCAATGATGTTCTCTGCATCACCGCAATGATGTTCTATGCATCACCGCAATGATGTTCTATGCATCACCGCAATGATATTCTGTGCATATCCGCTAAGGTTTTCCGTGACTAGATAAAAAAATATATAGCTATCATAAAGATCAATTGTTTAATATCTTACATTCAATCACGCAGGAGCTGTTTCTCTCGAAGGTTCATCAAGCGTGGGTAAAATCTTATTCGGATCAAATGGAATTCTATTTGAATGAGATTTTATACACGCCTAATGAGCCTGCGGGAGAATACGCTGTCGTGAGATTAAATTTTTTTATATCATGCAATAGGTGATCTTTAACTAGGTTAGACGCGTACGTTATGGAGCACTCTAGCTATAACTGCAGAAATCCCACTAAATAATGAATTTACATAAGGTGTTCCACAATTCTTTTGAGGTTTTGATAAATCACTGAAATTTCTACTCGGTGATTGCTCAAGAATTTCTAAATTTCCGAGGTGGTATGTTCTTTATGGATCAGTAATAACAGTAAATCATGCTTAAAATCACTTTTGAGGGCAGGCAGGCCTTGTTTCAAGCAGATGCGATGTAAAAAACTCAGTCTCTGAAAAAAGAGTGACGTGACTGAAGTCCCGTCGTCAAACAATCTATTTTAAGCAGCGCTTTACTCTACAGAAGGTTTTTAGCACCATGTACACATGAATATTTATCTAACGAAAGTGAAATTACAACGTAGTGTGGCCGAGTGTAAATTCGGGCTCGAATGTAGCCCGATGTCACTTTAAACTTAAGCCTGAATCCAGCCCGGGCTTAATTTGAACATGACCCAAAAAGTCTAGTCGAACCTACAACTCTGGTGGATTAGTCAATGACAAATACATTTCTCTTATAAATTGGTACAATGAAACACTTTATGCCAATATGTTTCGATTGGGCTTATCACATGCATCAAGCTTTTGGGATCTTTTATCTGAATATGAACTTCCTTTCTTGCAGATTTTATTTTTAAAGATATTTTCGTTTATTTGGACAATATTAGAATGAAAGTATAACTTATTCAAAGTTTTTAAAACGCGTCATTACCTTGGTCAAAAATACATGTACATTGTTTTATTGTCAGTTTTTGCAGTTAGTTAGTAAGGATACAACTTTGGCAGAGAGGTAAAGCATTTTAAAATCCACACTGTTGATATAGCAAGTAACTTTAATAAATTAAAAATCATTTTAATTCGTATAACATCTTAAATTCGAACGTTTTCGACTTTTATAAAGCCCTTTTCAAGAATTAAATCTGTAAATGTGACGTAATAAATTAAAATAATCAACGATAATTTCAAATAATACACATTATGAAGATATAGTACTTCTAATGGCTGTAAAAACGTAGCCAACTTTAAAATAAATAACAGCTGGGAGAGATTGGATGCAAAAACTTTTAAGCTCATCAAAACCAGGATCAAAGTCTTCCAGAAATGGCAAGATTCCCAAAATTATGCGAAAATCCAATATGGAATGTCATGTTACGATTACGTGCAGTAAGTAAAGTTGTTGTAAAATTCTGCTAATATATGTTTAGCAAAAAAGAAGCTCCACTTGCATAGCATTGTTTATTAAGGCTAGGGCTATGCCGTTTTATAAGCAAAGCTTCATGAATTTTTGCTTCATAATCTGAGTTACATTTTTTCAATATGGTGAAAGAATTAATATTATATTGTAGATTAGAGCAGGTGGGGCATGACAAAGTGTGGTCCTTAATTGCGCTTTTTCTTGAATCTGCTAAATTCAGATGCTCCTTCACTCTGGTGATCAAATGTCGGGAAGACATACCAATGTATGTCAAGTTCGTATCACACGAACAAGTAAATTTATAAACGACATTTGAGCATAGAGGCAAAGGCGTCTCTGATTTCAATTGAAAATACGGTCCTACTTTATTTGTGCGATAGAGAGGAAGCAGCCTTACATCAAAATGTTTTGAACATAATCGAGAGAGAGCTTTCACAAAACGGATTGACGCTTCACCAACATACGGAACAAAAATAGGACATAATTCCACGTTATTTACTACACTTAATTCATCAACAGGTATATCGTTAAGTTTGGCTTTAAATTTGTTGTAAATTTTATCAAAAAACCAAATCGGATAGTTATTGTCATAAAATAAGCGCTTCAACTTTCCAATCTCGACTTCAAATAAATGATGGCTGGAACAAATAGATTTAGCTCGATTAAGTAAGCACAGTACAAGGCTCGACTTCCAAACATTTGGACATATTGCATTAAAGTTCAATAAAATGCCAGTATTAGTCTCTTTTCGCCACACACTTAAATCATTTTCTCGAATTTAACATGAACATCCAGAAACGGGAGTGCCTGCATTGATTTTTCCATGGTAAACTGCATGTTTGAATGCTGTTTATTTAACAGATTCAAAAATTTTTTTATCGATAGATTGTCATCGAAAATTGCAAAAACATCATCCACATATCGTAAATATAATTTAGGGTAAAAGCCATTTGTTTCATTGAGAAGCTTATTTTCTAAATTTGCTAAGAAAAAGTTTGCTAATGTCGGTCCAAGAGGTGACCCCATTGCTACTCCGTCAATCTGTTTAAATAGTTCACCATTGTATAGAAACATTCCCTGAGTTGCCAATTTCATGAGCTTGATGAAAGCATGCTTTTCCATTGGTGGTGTGTTTGGATTGTCTTTGTCAAATAGATAGTTTGCTATAATTTGAGTGGTTTCTTCTAGTGGTACGTTGGTGAAGAGTGAGACTGCATCAAAGCTAACCAGAATTTGATGTGATTGAACTTTTACCTGTTTTAATTTTTCAATAAAGTGATTGGTTGATGACAACATGTATTTATCAGGAATGGAGGGTTTAATAACGGAATCCAAAAATTTTGCAAGTTTGTATTCAGGTGTTCCGATCATGCTTACTACGGGCCGTGCTGGATTATTTATTTTATGGACTTTGATTAATCCATACAATTTTCCCGGTTTACTACCTGTGGGTATGAGGCTTTGCATAATGTCCTTGTCGACGTTCTTTAAGTACTTTCGAATAAAATATTCAATTGATTTTTCTTTTGAAATCACTGGATGAGGCTTATTGGGTTTTATCATCACCTTAGAAAATTTTGTTCTATCTGAAATGATTTGCTCTAGCTTTGAATCATAATCCTCACTGTTTAGAATAACGATTCCGTTTCCTTTGTCATGCTTGCAAACTCTGAGGCTTTTATCCTTTGAAAGGGAGTTCAAACAGCAGTGCAAAGCAATATTGTTTCTAGAGGAACATGTTCGCTTGGCACTGTCAGTAAATTTTGCACATATAAATTTCAAATTATCTTTGAAGTCATCATCAATCACAATAGATTTCTTTCTTTTGATGCTGTTCATACACTTTTCAATACCAACTTTAAATTCATCTATCTTAAATTTTTTCGGCAAAATGTGATGATTCAAACCAAATCGTAAAGCCTCTTTCTGTTTTATATCTAGGTTTTTACTGCTGAGATTAGTGACCGATTCTGGGCATCTTATTCGTTCTTTCTTCCAAAGATTGATCAGTTTTTTGTTATGTATTGCCAAAATTTGCTGTGCAGAAGATTTAAAGAATCTGGTTAATAATGCAATCAAACACTGTTTTTCAATAAAGGTGACTTCGGATAAGATTTGTTGCTTCACACTCCGAAACCTGCTTTCTGCAATTCTAAGTTCTCTATTGGTTTCTTTTAGTTTTTTATGCTCAAATGTCGTTTATAAATTTACTTGTTCGTGTGATACGAACTTGACATACATTGGTATGTCTTCCCGACATTTGATCACCAGAGTGAAGGAGCATCTGAATTTAGCAGATTCAAGAAAAAGCGCAATTAAGGACCACATTTTGTCATGCCCCACCTGCTCTAATCTACAATATAATATTAATTCTTTCACCATATTGAAAAAATGTAACTCAGATTATGAAGCAAAAATTCATGAAGCTTTGCTTATAAAACGGCATAGCCCTAGCCTTAATAAACAATGCTATGCAAGTGGAGCTTCTTTTTTGCTAAACATATATTAGCAGAATTTTACAACAACTTTACTTACTGCACGTAATCGTAACATGACATTCCATATTGGATTTTCGCATAATTTTGGGAATCTTGCCATTTCTGGAAGACTTTGATCCTGGTTTTGATGAGCTTAAAAGTTTTTGCATCCAATCTCTCCCAGCTGTTATTTATTTTAAAGTTGGCTACGTTTTTACAGCCATTAGAAGTACTATATCTTCATAATGTGTATTATTTGAAATTATCGTTGATTATTTTAATTTATTACGTCACATTTACAGATTTAATTCTTGAAAAGGGCTTTATAAAAGTCGAAAACGTTCGAATTTAAGATGTTATACGAATTAAAATGATTTTTAATTTATTAAAGTTACTTGCTATATCAACAGTTAGTAAGGAGTTTAGTTAAAAAGATTTGACCGTTTGTGCTTGATTTCGAAAACAAGGTCTATATCTTGAAAAGAACTGGCGGTCTCGTCCAGTTGAGCAAAATTGAATGAATTTGGCCAGCATGAAAAAGAAGTTGCACACCTCTAGTACAAATGCTACCCATAGACTAGTATACAGAGGCCTTGTTAAAGAGTTTCCACGATATGCAATATGGATAAACTACGGTTTTTCAACCCGTAAAGTGTGCTACAGAGCAAAAACAAAAAATTAACTAACTGTTCAGCACATTAAGCATGCAGCGACCTCAAAATATCACTTATCTTCTTCGCATTAGCTAGTTTTTTTCTTTTTGGTCCTGCCTATAAGCTCATGCTGTTTGCTAGTCTTTAGTTAGACTGGCTATCGTCTAACCTTTTAAATATATCGCCAGAAGCTTATCAATCTATCGTCTTTTTCTAATAGCCGGGTCATTAGTTGTAAATTTAATGTTTTGTTCAGCCACGATATTGACCAACCTTTTTCGCATTTACCCCATGTTTAGCATTATAAATTTTGTCAGTTGAGAAAAATTACTGTGTTATTAGCTTGATTTTTGCTGCTCGCGCTCAGGGTTAGATACCACCCAGAATAGTGTTATTTTTTGATAAAGTTTGGCGTATCTGTCGAGCGAAACGTTAATGAGAGAGCATTGTTATATTGCTTGTTTCAAGTGTTATTTTACATCGGAAGAACAAAGTAACGAAAAAAATCGAAAAAACCAGTAAACCGGTGTTTGCAATTTTTCTGTTTACTGCTACCACTAAGTACTGCCCAACATACTGTCCCGCATAGGACTCGTTAAATCTTGTTTAGGGGAAAACATTAACTAAGCATGTGGACGCGAGTTTTATAAGTACTTTCTAACACAGTAGGGCTGAGTGCATGGGCCTGAAGACTTCTGTGCTGATTTTGAAAAAATGACATCATTTTGCAGAACTTCTTGCCGGCTTGCAGTGCAAAAAAACTAATTTCTGTCTCTGTATTCGTGCTGTTAGTTGATCTTTTGTGGGGGGCCTAACTCAAATAGCGCCAAATGTTTTACAGCAAGAAGGGTTTACCTAGAATTCGGCTCTTCTTGCACCTAAACAGAACCATATTTTAAACATTGCGGTAAATTTTCTTGCTACGATAGCCAATTGAAAAAGGCAATTTTTTCTGCTAATAATTTCCTTTTAGTACGCTCAAATGACTTCAGGCATTTTATGATAAAACATTAGCTGAATAACCGTAAAAAGGTGAGACTATAGGTCCACACTCTGTCTTCTGAATCTCAAAATAGGTTCATATCGGAATGCTCTGAGCTGCTAAAAAAACATACTCTACAACTAAGACCATCTTTAAAGTATTTTGCTATTATATTTGATGCCACTCACTCCTGACTCTTCGCATAACGAGCAAACAACATTTTTGTTGCGATGCGTGCTGCAAAGTAAAGATCAGTTTTTAGTTGCTGAACGATTTTTGAAAGTTACTAATTGTACTAACAAACAGGTGATGTACAAAAAATGTAAAAAAAACTATGGCCACAATGGGCGATCACAATTTTCCACTAGTGGATTGTATGGAACAATCCTATGAAGCATTAAAGGTCCAGTCGCTGAAATTCTTGCACAATATTAAACTGCCATATTTCAGCCTCGTGGGTGTCACACCCTTAATCTATATGGTAATGATGCTGCAGAAAGCGTGACGGAGACATAATCAAGACTATTTATATTCTATTCAAGCTCAAGTCCTGAGAGATGAGTGGTACTGTATTGATAAAACACGTGGACTTACGCCTCGATGGCATGTCAGACACTAGATGGTCAGACAGAGTTCAAAGTATAAAGCCTTTTGTAGCCCATCTTCTTGGCATTATAATGGTCCTAGAAGAGTTACTGGAACTAAATCTAACACCTAAATGTAGCGGTCATGTCAAGGATGTTGTATCTTATGTTACATTGTTCATTTGCAACATAATGTCTGTGGCAAGGCATGAAGTTCTCGTTCCAATTGACTTTTGCTATACGATAATTCAAGCAAGATATGCATGCCACCTTAGATGCCAAGTTGTCTAATGTTTTAAGCCAGCTCAATCTACTTTCGAAGATTCGCAGTGAATGCGAGAACGTGTGGAGTGAAGCAAAATTGCATCTAATCTTAACATCAATGTAAGGTATCTCTTGAACGAGGTGCAGCAAAACGGAAAAGTTTTAGATTTTACGATAAAGGAGGCTTGACCAATGCATGAACTGATTAAAGCAAAGAGGGAGATTAAACACCAGAGGAAGCTTGTTACAGGAGTCGGTGTCTTTTCCCATTGGTGACAGAGAGACAAGCGGTCTCACAGTGCGATTCAAACCTCATAAGACAATTTGTACAAAGTTTAAGTTTTTACGGACATGCCTTTCTACGGTGTGGAAAAAAGAATCAAAATGCCTTCTAGAAGTATATTCTGACATTAACAAACAAATCGTTTATGACATCAACTAATTAAAAGAAACTCACGAAGCCAAGTAGTAGTAGTAGTAGTAGTAGTAGTTATTCAGTTTTTATCCGGTGTTTTCCCTTTAGCAGAGATGGCCGGATTTACCCCATTCCTTCTGCAATTTCTCGCACTCCGTCCCTCCACTTGTCTCGTCTCAGAGCATCCTCCTTCTTCAAACCAATCTTCTCTGTCTCCTCTTCCACTTGCTTCTTCCAGGTCTTCTTCGGTCGTCCTCGCTTTCTCTTGCCAGTCACTTCAAGATTCAGAGCAACCCTCAAAACACTATCGTCATCCCTCCTCAGTACATGTCCATATCATCTAACTCCATTTGCTGTTCCTAACCGGTCTATCGTTTCCTTCAACCCTAACATATCCATCTGTTCTTCAGTCGTCTTTCTGTCTACAATTTTCTGACCGCACATGGCTCTCACCATAGCTCTCTTCGTTCTCCTTAAAATTGCTTTTTCATTTTCTTTTAGACACCATATCTCACTTCCATACAGTATTGCTGATCTTACGCAACAACAATAAACTTTACCTTTCATCTTCAGAGGAAACCTATTTCCAAGCAACAACCATTTCCTGAATCTTACCCAACCGATTCTTACTCTTGCTGTGACTGCCGCTTCACAACCACAACTAGCATTTAGTCTGTCTCCCAAATAACAAAATCCATTTACTGTCTCCACTTCATCGCACAACTTCTCGATTGAGTCCATCGTCCCTTCCATTATTCCTTTACATTTCAAGCAAACAAAATGCATTGCCAACCTAGCGGTAACTCTCTTTATTTTTGCACATTTGCCATGAACCCAGTTTTCACATTTTGTGCACAACACTGAGTTGGCCATGACTCTCCTCCCACAAACTCCACATGGATCTATCTTGCTTTTGTATAGTTCGCCTTCTGACCCGCTTACCATCATTTTTGTTTTTCTGGTGTTAACCTTTAAACCTTTACTTTCCAGTGCATTCTTCCAATTCCAAAACCTTTCCTTCAAGTCTTCCATGTCTTCACTCATGATAACAAGGTCATCTGCATATAGTAATTCGTTAACCACACCCCTTCTTGCATTTTCGGTAACAACGTCCACCACTATTGCAAACAATAGTGGCGACAGCACAGATTCTTGATGTACACCAACATTTACTTCAAATTCTTCTGAATATGCAGATCCCACCCTCACTCTTGTCTTTGCACCATCATACAGGCTCATAACTGCCCGAACTATTACTTCTGATAGACCCTTCTTTCTCATGGCCCATTTCATCACTTTTCTTGGCACTCTATCAAAAGCTTTTTCCAAGTCAACAAAACACATATACAACTTCTTGTCCTTCTTTTGATATTCCTCTTGCATTCTTCTCACAATAAATATCGCATCCACTGTTCCTTTTCCTGGCATAAATCCAAACTGCATTTGATTCAAATTGACTAGTGTTCGTATTCGCCTCTCTAGCACTCTTTCAACAATTTTCATGGCATGTTCTAGCAGTTTCACTCCTCTGTATGATCCGCAGCTCATCACATCACTCTTTCCTTTAAAGATAGGTACAATCACACTTGTTTTCCACTCATCAGGCATTCCTCTACCATCCAATACACGCTGGCACAGTTCCATCATCACTTTAACCCCGATTTCACCACTTGCAACTATCATCTCCACACTTACTTCAGATGGTCCGGTTGCCTTTCCTGATTTCATCCTTTGCATTGCCTCCACAATTTCATTACGAGCCACTTTTTCCACTGGTCCTTCTACTACATCAGTTTCCACCATGTGGTCCCATTCGTTCTCTTCATTCATGATCTTTTCCATATGTTCCTTCCAAATTTTTGCCCGGTCTTCTTCAATAAAACCCAATCGTCCGTCTCCTCCTCTCAAGCACCTTCCTCCTTCCACATCCTTCCCTTCCTTTTTCATTCTTCTAAGGAAGTAGAAAACACTATTGGAATTATGATATAAATTATTCAACTCCTGATTAGCTTCCTTTCTCATAGCTCTAGCAACAATTTTCCTTGTTTGATTTCTTATACGTTTGTATTGATTCTTATTTTCTTCTGATGGAAACCTGCACAGCTCTTTAAATGCCGCCTTCTTTCTTGCAATGGTATCCTTGACCTCTTCATTCCACCACCACATGTCTCCTTGATCTCTCCTAGACTTCTTCTTTCCACACACTTCGTCACAAGCCTTTAGAACACCATCCTTAAAAGTTTTCCACAAATCAGGCGCATCTGCGTTCACTAGTTCTTTTACTCTTTTTTCAAATCTCACTCTTGTTCGGTTTTCATTCAACTTCCAAATCTTTCTTCTTATGATTCGTTCCTTTCTCACACCCTTTTTTAGAACCTTTTTAACTAGATCTACGACCACCAGCCTGTGCTGAAGTTCCCATGGAATCACTTTTACATCCCTTATATACTTTCTATATTTTTCCCCCACAAGCACAAAATCAATTTCTGTTTCACACCCACCGCCACTATAAGTAATTTTCCTTTTGTCTGTCTTTTTAAACCAAGTATTTACCACGCACAGCTCTTTTTTATCACAAAACTCCAGCAATCTTCTTCCTTCTGCATTTCTTTTCCCAACACCATTCCCCCCGTGAACACCTTCAAAACCCTCAGCACATTTCCCCACATGTCCATTGAAATCCCCCAAAGAAACAATGATTTCACTACAATTTCCCAAGTCCCACTCACTCCCCATTTCATCATAAAAAGGAACTTTCTCTGCATCTGGTCTTCCACTTTGTGGCCCATACGCACATATTACGCGCATCACCTCCCTACCTAGAGTTAGCACAATCACGATTACTCTGTCACTTTTTCTTCTAACTTCCACAACGTTTCCAGATATTTCCTCTTTCACCAAAATTCCAACCCCTCCGAATCCTGCATCATTTCCTGACCACCACATTTTATACCTTCGTCCCGAAGCACCCACAAAACGAGCTCCTAGGCCTTTCCATCTTACTTCCTGGATGCAACACACATCAACTTTTCTCTTCCTCAGTTCTTCACACACTTCCGTTTTCCTTCCACAAAGACTTCCCACATTTAATGTTCCAAATCTTATCCCATGACATTCAGATTTAAACCCGGAGATTCTTTGCACCCCCTGCCCATTTAAGAGCTGCCGGGGACTGGGGGTCATTTGTATATTTTTTCTGGTCATGGGGATTTACTGGAGCAAAATTCTTCTACAGGGAGCATGCCCTTGCTTACCCCCAACCTCAGTTTTTTGACATGAGTGGTCCAACCAAGCAATTAAGCTGGCAACCCCACCATTAACAGTCAGACTGCAATTGGCAGGTACCCAACTTTGGGAAAATCAGTAAAAGCAACTTGACTTATTAATGGGCTTCAGCAATATAAACATGAAAATTCCTTCCAATGTGTGTGTCAGTTTAGGTATTTTCCTGACGATTCCTGCTGTAGTAGCTTTAGCTAAAAGATCGTTCAGCAAAATGAAAATTGTCAAGAACTGCCTATGCTCAACGATGTCGCAAGATCGCGTCGTGAACTTGGCAAGACTAAGAATCGAGTCAGATATCACCAGGAAAATCAACTATTGGGTTATGAAGAGCGGTTCTGTAGTTCGAGGGTCTCTATAAGGAAATATTTGTTGTGTAAGAAACGAAATGCCATGGTAGGTAAACAATTAATGAATGATTTACCGATTGCTTGACTTCAAATTGATCATCCACTATTCCACAGCGTTGCCATAGACCTTTGTAGACCATCCCACATAGAGCAAGCGAGCCGTTTAGTAATGCTACAGTTGTGGGTTTACCTATGTAACGACTCGAGCGGTTTATATAGAAGTTGCCATTCGATGTGCACTGGCTCTTTCCTTTGCGCATTAATCTCCAGGAGCGTAAACCCAAGTGAAACTTATAGTGACAATGGGACCACCTTCGTAGGAGCAGCTCGAATTCTACGCAACACATTGCAGGAACCGAACCCGGAGAAAATGAATTGTTTTCCGTTCCATTTGCTTCTGTTAAGTTGGTTTTGCAACCGGCTCGGCGCCAGCCTCAGAAGGGACACTGGGGAGCGAATAATTCACTCCACTGGCCGTATTCTTGGAGCTCTTTTAGAATCTCAAACGTCCACGGAGGAAGCAATCAACACAGTAACGGCAGAAGTAGAATTGAGATGCTAAATTCTAGGCGCCTAATTCTTGTTGTAATCGACCCTCAGAGTACTGAGCCTCTCTCCCAATCACCTTCCTATGCTTCGTGCCAACGCAAACCTACCACTCTCTCGGTTTACAAGACAAAAAAGATTGTTACGCCAAGAATCCATGGGCTCAGATTCAATATCTACCCTGCAGATTTTGATCTAGGTGGTTGAAAGAATTTCTCCTTACCTGGACTCGACGACAAAAATTAGTTTAAATTCGCCCCAATGTTCAAAAGGAAGACCTAGCACTGGGGTGGATAGTAATGCAACACCATTTCAAATGGTTGCTGGGCCGATTACTTGAAACATCTTCAAATTCCAAGGGGGGTGTCCGCACAGCGCAGGTCAAAACAAAACAAAGCACGGTCAAGAGATCCACCATTAAACATTGCATTATAGTAAAGCATTGAGATTCTCTACCTTTGATTCAAAGGCATTATGCGATTTGTAGCAACGTACTCAGTCGATCACATAAAATACGTTGCCTAGGTACACATTTGTGTGGGGGCATGTCAAGTCACAAATCGTTTTCTGTTGCAATTTTCTTTAATTGTGCACGAGTTTCGAGTTTACTACCATTTGTGTTGCCTGATCGTTTCGAAAGTTGCATTTAGTTATGTATTGTATCCCTATTCGTCCTAGTTGCAACCTCTTACAAGATAATGCAATCCTGTTGCGTTGCTCTTCGCGATCTCCTTTTCAAAAATTTAATAAGTTAAATATTCTACCCAAAACTTTTCATCAATTTGATTTGTCCACTGGAGCAGCAGCAGCTAGGTTTGTTAATGCAATGCCATATTTCGCATCAAATCAATTTGTATTTGCACTACATCACTTTTCAACTTATAAAGAGCTTTGTAGTAACAAAGTTTAATTGGATACTATGTTACAAAACAAGCTTGTATGTCGTTTATAACGGTCGTGTGCGCACGTGAACAATTGTATCACATCTGTTATTTTTATTACAGAGTCCAGTTTGCCTTAATTTCTCGGTTTAGTTTTGACAATTTTTCCTGGTTCGGGTTGATCGATTTTATTTTGAATTTTCCGTTAACCAATTAACTCCGTTTCACGCTAGACCTCTTGTTCTTGTCTTGTTTGGCGCAGCGTTAGGCAGACACGCGTGTTGCGACGCCACGATTTCAATATCAGTTCTGTCGTGTCACAAGCTGTCTTCATTCAATTTCTGAACACGTCGTGGAATACATCTGAATGCTACTTCATGACAATACGAACAAGTAGAGAGTCGCTTCAGCAGGAAATCATAGAAGACCGTGGTTAAGCCATACGCTTACAGACGCATTGCAATGCACCTTGCAACCGCGCTCAATGAGCACGACAGTTGAAAAATGATAACTGTTCTACCCATAGTCACTAAAATATGAAATAAACTAATAAATGAAAAACAAGTGTCTTGCTTGAAGCGAATTGAACTAAATAATATACTGCAGGTTTCTTTAAAACAAACATCGAAATTCGATTGCACTTAACAAATTTAATCCAGGTTCGAAAGCTTAGTTCCGATGCGTGTTTTTCACATGATTTTGATGTGGATACAGAAGAAAAAGCTATCACTTTGTCACTGAAACATTTACGCAGTGACGAGGTGATTTCTACCTTCCAAAAGAGAGCAGCCTGACCTACCACATTCAGTGTGGTCAATGAATTCTTTAGCACGACTCTAACTCGGGAGCAACAGTTGAACAAGGCTGACCAGCACATCCAAGCATCGGCAAATTTTAAAACTCTACTATCAAGCAGCAGTAGCGCATTTAATATTAGTTGCTAATGCCTATATATTTTCTCAAACTATTCCAAAACTGTATGAGTTAGCACTCGGTGTTTTTACTGTCCAGCATTTTGTACCTCTTTTGAAGAAACATTTAATAGAGTGGTTCTTAACCGAAGTTCGATCAATCCCCCCGTGGTTCGACAGAGCCGCTTTAAGGGTTGGAAAGATCCTCTGAATAGAACCATAAGTGGAGTTAGAATAACAGCAAGTCAACTACAAAACATCTTGCTATAACATCAAATCATTACACTTCTGTGATGTTACAATACGTCAAAATTTTGTTTGAAACGTATCTTCATTGCAGGTGCAGCACGACGCAGAGAATCCCCCTGTCTATAGAGTTATTCCCCCTCATCAGCTCCTCATGTAATTAATAATTCAACACAAAAAATGGATTATTAAATACAAATCATCGGTTAATTTCATTTCAGTAATTTATTTTTGTTTTCTTTTAAAATTGTGCAGCTTCACTATTTCAGGTTGAAGCACGGAAGCTGATCGTTGTTTTCGAGTTATCTGTTCTTATTGTCGTTACCCGTCCTCTTTCCTGGGATGGAGCCGCCACATGAACTGCCATTCAGGTTCACGCCGTAAACCACCAAAACCAGGCTAAATCCAATTCGTCGAAAAAAATAACTTGGCTGATTATGTTGCTAAGCAGCAGAACTGTAAATACTGGTTTTGTTTGTGTAATGCAAGAGCTGTTAGTTTTATCGCTGTTTCTGCAGAGTACCTTTCGGAGCTGTCTAGCACTATCCGCTTAGCATATATTGAAATATTTGACGTGTTTAGTATTAATACACAGCAGCATGCGACCAAGCCGATGACAAACTAACCACTTTGGAAACGAAAATGACACGATCATTGAGCACTAATTTTAATCTTACCCTAGTCACGATTCTCATCTCGATCATCCTTCCAAGCCAGGGGTCGCCAACCTGCGTGTATCTTGCCATTTTTTGGAGAACACTTCTATTAAGAAGGTATGAACCATTTGAATGGGTCTTGAAATTCGGTTCTTTGTCACAAATTAATGGTGAAGACTTTCTTTAAGGATCCCCCTTGATTTGATGGGCTGTGTGATACAAATTGGCCCGAATACACTATTTGGCGGCTCTCGTTATTTTCTTTTTTTGGAAATTGGCTCCAAATGGCTTTTTGGTCGTAAAGGTTGCCAACCTCTGTTCTACACTAAGTAAAAATTACCGTTTTTGAACAAATTTGAGCAAATTGTCATAATTCATAAACACGTTTTTTTTGCTTCAAATGTTTTATGCCATTTTTTAGGTGGTTCTCTCACAGTCATCTAGTTACTGTGCAGTAGTTAGATGGATTCGTGTGCACTTGAATACTAGTTTATAGCATTAAACGTTATTACCAGCACATAGCTACAGCCAATTGAGCATATTTTGAATTGGATCACAGCTTTGGAAACATTTATCGTTCTGATTGTTATTTCAATACGGTAATTTAAATGAGAAATTAGATTTACCAGCTTAAGTGTGGTTAACAATATTACTATTTAAATGATGCTAGGTATTATATTGTACTTCCAGAAATCAACAACTTATTGCAGGCAAAAAATTCTAACAATGCAATGTAGATTATCGAGCTAGTTAACTAGTAGTCAGAGCTGGACAAATTCAAACGACTACTGTAGGATTGTATGCTAGACTTACATATCAGACATGAAAGTATGTCTACGTCGATAAAAATTACGAGATGCAAAACTTGTGAGCGTAAAATTTTCAGTCATATTTTAGAGCGGGACCAGAATTAGTATTCAGTTTTTTATGCATAACAGCAGCGGTATCAAGATTCAGAAGGTGTTCGAATCTTGGACACGGATTCAATGACCGACGAGATCTCTAGTCACAGCTCGCCACAGTTTTGAAAAAATATTCCAATACCATGTCAGGAAAGATTTCGGAATTAAATGTTGTTCTGATACGACAAATTGAATTAAATTCCTGCATAAAACTCCAAACCAAGTACAGAGTCGCAAAAAATGGGTGCAACACATAGTTACCTCTTCAATTGAATGTTGATCTATATCAAGAAAAGCAACGTTTGGTTTTGATTTCTTATTGAGAGGACCTTTTTCAATCAATGTATGCTTCTTTGTATTCACAATGGGGATCTCTTCAATGATAACGGGGGAAAGTGGAACACGAACCTCTTTTGTATCTTCCTCTGTTACCTGCAGGGAAAGATGGCTAAATTACGTAATATGTAACCAAATAAGGGTGCTGAGTGAAGATGAGGCTTCTTTCACATGTCTTTTCCGTCTTCTACAGCAGAAAGTAAAACTCGCCATGCCAAGCTACGACGTGTTAAAGCTTGACTTAAGTTACCACAGCACCTGACAGAGCGGTGTGCGTGACCACGAAAGCCAGTGTTAATGAAAACCTAGTGCTACAATCGCACTGCGATATCATTCAACTTGATTATTGATAGTACAGATGTAAACTAGCTACTTTACCCTGAATACTGCCACAGACAACTGTGCAGTGGCTCTTTTAATTGACAGCACATAATCAGCCACATACATTTTTAGTTATTGTCGATCTCATTTAAAAAACCTAACAGTTGAATATGAATTATGTTTAATGAAAACGATTTCGTTTGCAATATATTTGACAGATTTCAAAGCCATCGCACTACTGTATTAAAATCCCAATAAACTCTTCACTTCAATCATCCACCTACCTTTCTCAGAGCTTCATAATTTATTTTGTTTGATAACCTCTGTCTATTCATCAACTTCTCGATAGCCTCCCCCGCTGTTCGAGAAGTGCCATAATAATCTTGCCTACTTATTGTCTTGTATCGTCGAGGTCGCTTTTTCTTTTTGCTATCTTCTTGTTCTCTCTGTTCTCTTTTTTCTTCAAGCTCCTATGAATAAATGTAAAAATAATCAATTACAACGTTATCTTTACAATGCTCATAGTCATACGTTACGAGTGCAGTGTTGAACCGGCGCGATGGCGTAGTGGTTAGTCCGCTTCGCAGTTGGTAAACCTGGGGTTCATTCCCTAAGTCGAGTCATACCAAAAGGCTTTAAAAACTGGTATTCACAGCTTCCTTGCTTGTTGTGTCCTTGGGCAAGGCAGTTAACGAGATGCCTCCACTTTTATGTGGCAGACAGGTGGCCTACCCGTACTTCACCTGGTAACAATTTTGAAGTTGCCAACCCAGCATGTCGTAAAAGGAGACTCTTGGGTACCTTGTTGGTGGTGGGGCTAGCAGTCACTCATGACTGGTTCGAAATGGGCTGCCATGTTTCCCCAAGCCTAATTTCAATTGGGTTGATGGAATGAACCTGAATTGCCGCTCGTGCTGTACCTCCATCCTAAGGAAGAGGAGTGGTAATCATAACAACAACAGTGCAGCAATACCACAAAATACATGTTTCTGTACCACACATCGGCGACTAAAAGCCTGGTTTCCATTAGGCGTATATTGCAGGCGTAGCGTGAAACACTTTTTGTTTCTCTACTTAGTACTCTATATTCTCTATTTAGTACAAATAGTTTCTCTATTTGTTCTCTATAAATAGAGAAACAAAAAGTGTTTCACGCTACGCCTGCAATCTACGCCTAATGGAAACCAGCCTTAAGAGTTAAAAATCAGAACAGATTGTAAATCACGAAAGGGCTAAGAAACCCTATGATACTTGCAACGATATTGCATGGAAATTTAGACTTCATATGCATGTTGTAGAGTGAAGCCAGAGCGATAGTATTTTTTTAGCGATTACACCAAAATACTTAAAAAGTTTTCGAGCCTGTTGGCTGTGTGGTGTAGTGGGTACACACCTAAATTGAAAACTAGGGTTAGCAAGTTCAACTCGCAACACCGTGAAGATTAAACTCATCACTCACCAGCGGCTAAATACAGAGATCACATATTAAAAGCAATTCCCACTTTAAGTTTAGCTACGCAAAAAAGGCTAATGATCAGATTACAACAAAAATCATCCCAAAAAAAGAAAATCCCTCAAAACAATGTAGAAGCAATGCAAATAAATTTACAAAATTAAGTTTTACTCTATAGTGTTTTTGGCGCCCACATCACCCGCACACTGCTACAATTAGTATAATAATCAAAATCTCCACCGAGTCTATACCGCAGATAAGACAGCAAAGTAATCGAGAACCGAACGCAGATCCAAGAAGTACATGATGACCAATTTTTAATTCTGCTAATTCATGATCTAATCAAATTAATGTGCTAACTGATTTTACCCAATATTCCTTACCAACCGACGGCAATTTTATCACCTTTGACAAAGATGATAGCGAACTCGCAAATCGCTGGAGAAAAAAAAGTCAAACAATGACCTTGCGCTCCTACTTACTCATTGGCAACGCCAATGCCTTGTGCCCAAATGAAAATAACATATACTTCACTGTTTAACACATGCACAGAATGGGTTACACAGCCCACCTTTAAAAACTCTCCGTGTTCTTTCATCCAAATTCGTGTTTTAATAGCACACTCGTGCGGTGACAATAATAACTGCAATAACATCACAAGTCAGTAAAAAGTTTATTATCATAGTTATCTGAACAAGGCAGAGGCAATGTAACACATTTTACTGTCCCGTCCCTTGAGCTATATTTAAAGTTCCGACACCATTGCACAATCAGTGATACAGCTCACTGCAATAAAACGCCGACAACCAATCATATGAGGATAAGAGTTCGCTGCCAACGTAGATTACGTAGAGTTTGTGCTTCAGGAGAAGTTGGAACATTGCTTACTTGTGACAATGCTTGAAAGGCACTGAGCCAAAACTAGAAACTTCGATGGTCTGAATATCAGTTGCCATCGAACAAACCGATAAAAGTTACCGCAAGCTCTGGAGTGGCCAAACTTTTTAACCAGAGGGCCAAATTCGTGACTGTCTGGCCACTGGAGGGCGGATGCAGTGCGACTACGCAAAAATAATCTACGTATAATCTATGCAGAAATATGTTGCTAAGATGTATTGTAATATAATAAAATCGTACATGTGCAAGGTGTTTGGTAGGCTGTAATTTGGTCAACCCAGGGTAAAAGTTTGGCAATATCGATAGAATTGTTGTCAAACGTGAGGCAATTAAAAAGTGATTTCGAGAGTTTTTTTCGTTAAACTAACTTTACAAGCTGTTGTCCTTTCCCCAATAACACCAACTCTGGACTCTTACAGTGTTGATTTCCTCTTCATCGATTCCTTCTAAATCTAGAATCCCGCTATCTTCCGTTTTTTTCAGGATCTTAGCCGGTACTTCCAAGCACTCTGAAACGCTGTAGTTCAAACCAAGACTGGCAGCTGTGGGAGCAGGACCAAACATGCGATTGGGATGATCTTCAGAATCAATAATCAAATTACACTGCTTGCAATGCACGAAGTGCACTTAAGAACAGATCAGTTTGGTGAGGATAGGAAAACGGAATAAAATAGATGTAGAAAAACGGTACTTATGTGAACCACATTTTAGTTGAATTAATTGATCAAAACGTGTTATCTTCAGCTAAAATGATCTTTTTTGCAGTAGAGCTTTGAAAAGGTTGCCTTCAAACTAACCCCGAAATCCATCACACTTCAAGTTAAACTTTGTAAATGCAATGCAGCTCGCGCACCACTGACCACATGCTTTTGCGACAGAGTTTGATTAGCAACCAAGCATCTACATCCTATATGTATTTCCAGACCAATACCAATGGTGATTGGAATAGATCTTGAAACTCACAATATCTCCATAGAACCATATGCTACGACTACACCGCAAAAGCGTTTGGTAGTCAAAAATAACTCTACGCATTACTCTATGGCACTTCATTCACTTGTAAGATGTGCAAATGAAAAGGACACAATTGAAGAAGACCTCAAACAATAAGCAACGACTAATTTTATTTTGATTACATAACACAATCGCAAACTACGCAAGCTTAAAATGTTTACGACTTCATCCTTTGAAGATTATAACGTATTTAATTCATATTGGTTCAATCAAGATGTTTAAGAAAAGCGATGGCCTCATAATATTAATGTCTGTACCACTGGTTCTCAATATATAACTCGGCAATAATCGGATTTCACTGTAGCCTACATAACTTGGAGAATTTCACGCAGAAACCACCACTACCGGCGAGAAATGCTTGCTTGCCAATCAAAGTTTGATGTATAAGCAGGTGGCTAGCGGTACTGATGAACATGGAGCATACAGGCTTTCCATTACCAACGTATACAACTAAACAACTGGCGCACAGTGGCTGAACATTCACATCATTATCTCTACCTTCATCATTTGTTTTTTGTTTTATGGCAGGTGACAATATTTGCATAGCAATTTTCAGCGGATCTTCAGCATGGACGAAATCAGCAGATGCGACTATGTCTGGATCGGCAATGGGCTTGTCTACGACGTCAAAAAATAAACATTAGTTTGCTGGCACGATCGAAAACTTATAGGTTTAATATTCAATAAAAAATTTAAAATCGCCTCGGTTGAGAATTTTTTTCGAAGATGCAAAAAAGCCAAAAATAGCTTTTAAATCAAAATGTGTGTCACAAGCACATAGATTATTCCCTAAATATGTCTTTCTACACATTTTTACTACAGTTAAGACCTTCTAAAGTTATTATGGGAGGCCCGCAAATTATAAAAACTCAATAAACAAGCTATTGATCATAAAGCGATGCCCACTGTCTCGTTTGCTTTGATCTTTAATAATTATAGGAAGTTGTAACTCTCTTGTGGGTGGGTTTCTAAAAAAAAATACTGACCAGTTGGATCATTTGATAACTCTTCTAGCTTGGGAGTTGGAGTTACTATTTTTTTTCTTCTTCGTTTTGAACTATCTGAAAAGCAGCAACGTGGGAATCAATATTCAAAAAAATTGCATACTTCACGTCAGCAAAAAATACTCTTGTACAGCATTTTTTTGTATTTGACACCAGGTAAGACGTACTAATAAGTGAAAGCCTAGTACAAACCGACTGCTTGTTACATCAAATTTTATTAACAAACTAACCTTCAAAATTTTGACATATTCTGACAAATAAAAATAAGAAAAGCAGGCAAGTTTCCTAGGTGTGCCCTTGGGTAAGGCACTTAACTGATACCTGCATCTTTAAATAGCAGACAAGTACGGATCAAGCGGTCTAGCCGTAGTGATACCACAGTCTGACAAAAGATTAGCAAGCAGAGCATAAGCTCATACGCACAAAAAGAGGATGATAACACCATATGGTAAGTTTCCAACACCTACCACATACTTGAAAATCTACAGCAAATTCAATACGCTATAACACACCTTGCTCTTTGATAAGTTGATCATCAATAGCGTGTGATATCTTGCCAATTTCATCTAAAATAGAACACAACAAAGATCACAAATGCAAGATATGCTGAAGCGCAGTGGAAGTTTTCTAAAAAGGATCTAGAACTTGAGAGCCAATTAAAGTTTGATGCAAAAACACGCGGTTGTAGTCGGCGAACCAACAGGAAAAAGATGTAAAATAACTATTTGGCTTGACCTGGTCCAGGTTGTGTCTTTGTGCTAGCCTAAGTAAAATAATAATTGACTAACGATCTAATACCATTGCAAATGAGTTGGTTTAAAATCAGGGATGTGGAAGCGGAAGCTGGAAGCGAAAGCGGTGGAAGCGGTACTTTTTCTGTGGAAGTGGAAGCGCGAAAAATCCACCACTTCCGCTTCCACATAGGAGGGAAGAATGGAGAAAGAAAAGAAATTGGTTCTGCTATCCTTCGTAGAAGAACGAATAGGGGGAGCATAAACATTAAGAAATGAGAGCGAGAAGGAGTCGTTTAGAGAGATGTTGACATCTACATAATCAGAGTAGGAGTCAAGCAAAGAAAGAGAGGAGGTAGAAAGCTCAGAGAAGAATAAGCACTGCTTGACGAAAATGATGACGCCGCTGCTAGCGTCTGCGACATCAGTAGAAAAAATACCAGATCGGGAGTGGGTGCCGTGGGATTGCAGAGCAGAGAATCCAGGGATCTGGAAAGAAGAAGATAAATTAAGGTTAGATTCCTGGATATAAATAAGGTCAACGGGATGAGACCAAATAAAGTGTATTAATTTAGTTCTTCTGGCTTGGAGACCCCCAGCATTCCATTCAAGAACCCTAAGAGAGTTAGGGAGGGAAAGAGAAAGCAGGAGGTAAAGAGAAACATCCAGGAGCATGAGGCGGTGGTGAGGGTGCAGAGGGAGAAGATACAAAGTGGGCAGAAAAGGGATAAGAAGTTTGAAAGCGAGGGTGGGATGCGAGTGCTGCATTAGCAGAAGAGAACCAGATTGAGCAGTGAAGGTATACCAGCTGGAGAAGTCCGAGGAGGAAGTCACACTGCTGGTAGGTGTAGAATCTCCAAAAAAAAGCAGGGAGGGCAGCTCCAGAAGTGAGAGCTGCCAAAAGTTCTGAATCTAGAAAAGGAGAGTAGTGAGCATTTTAAATGAACTCAATTAGAGCATGTCCAGCATTGCACTGACCTACCCCGCCACGTCACATTTCCAGCGAACACTAAACAGGGAAAGACAGGACAAGGGTTTGGATGAACGTTGCCACTCATCAGGAGAAGGAGAAGAATGAGAAGGCATTCAAGAGAAAGGCAGGAGTAAAGAGAAGACAGGCCAATTTTAAAGAGGCTGCGTGCTACCCTTCTGCGGTCGTTCAGGGGGCTGCACGGCAAAAAAATGGTTTGTGTGAGGGGAGTGCCCAGGGTAACTGGGACCCTCGGAAAGGCCTACAGTCATTTTGACCCAACCCAAACGGGTCGGGGACCGCACCACCACGTTGAGGCGGCTGTTGATTGGTGCAGTTCAATTTTGCTCGCTTTACATGTACATACTATATATACGACAGAAATTTCGCACTTCACTATCCAAAAAGATCGGAGTCAATACGTGTTTTGAGGACGGACAGAAAGTCCGTAATGATGATTAGAGTTAAAGTTAACTCAAAGTCAGAGTTAGTTGAGAATAGAGAGGGAAAATCAACGCTATACGGTGTAATTTGTTGTTGTGACGACAGGTTATTGTCGAGAGCTGTGATATGTGGTCATACGATTTAGATCTGAGAAGCATTAGGTTAACTGTTGTAAAAGTAGTTGTAAGTAGTGAAGGAACTTGTAATAACTGTCTATTTGTTGAAGTGTTTAATTATTTTTTGAAGTGTAGTAACGAAATATTTGATTTTCTTGCAAGCAATTCGTGATTTCTAAAGTTTTGTTAGTGGGAGTTCCGTGACAAACGCGAAAGTACATTAGGGGCTCCGCGATGACAAAAAGATTGAAAAGCACTGTTCTACATTCAGCACGAGTTCTGATATCTAAGAAAAACAAACACAGAGTAGTTCAAAACAATAAACTCAAGCGAAGTAGGTAAAGTAATAGCAATAAATGAAGGTTTTTGTTTTCTCAAAACGATAAAGTTTAGGAGAAGGCAGGCTAAAGACCCACAAAAGTTTAAAAAAATTGTCAACGGTCGTTTTTTCGTTTTTTGTTGGTGGAAGCGGAAGCGGAAGCGTTTGAAAAATAACCGCTTCCACATGCCTGTTTAAAATAACTTATGAATTTCATTGATTTACCAGCACAGAAACACAACCATTCTAATCATTCTTAATGTCTAAAACGTACTAAAAATATATTTCGTTCCACAACAGCACATTCTAACAAAACAATACAATATATACTTTTGCGCATGCTTATAGCCGGTGCGTTTATTAAGCGAACAAGGTGCTGAACCAGTTTCATTACATAGCGATTTGTTGAGCAAACGCTTGTAAAACGTGTAAACAAAACCGGTATTGCGCTCACTTTCAATCGTATGCATCCCGCCGGCCTCATTCTCAAGTTGCAGGAGTTTAGCTTTTATTCTGCTGTTGATGAACGCTGGCGGATCATGCTCGGCTTCAAGATCAATCTCCATAAACTCACTGATGGTGAGCTTAGAAGAAGGCGTGCATTCGAACTCTGATAATCTACAAAAAGTTGGTTTCAATGAAGAAAAATCATTTACAGTCACAGAATACATAAAAGACCAGATCTATCTACCAAAAACGCTGCAATCCAGGTGCAGAAAAAATTATCTTATGACAGTTTTGGCCTTTCCACTACAAAGCCTGTGCTCCAAAGCCTACTGCAATAACTTGAAGTTTGATGAAAAACAGCTGGTGCCAGGTAGACGTAGAGCTTACAAAATCATGAATCTCACACCAAAAAACATAAAAATGAAAATGGCTTTAATGAAAAATGCTAAGTTATCCGTAAGAAAACTATCACAAGTTATTCAACGCAATTTAAAGAAAATCGTTAAACATAATTAATATCGCAGATAACATTTCTCTTCCGAAACAAAACTAGTCCTGCATAAGCAAAACTGACCTTTTCCGAATTGTATCGTGTCCAATTTTCACTACTCTTACTATATCTCTAACACTGCAAGAATAGCCATGCAATCTAGCTGCTACTAAAAGAGCAGCACCACAAACTCCGGATGGTCTTCTTCCAGTGTGCAACCAATCTCTTTTCATGCGAGATAACAGTCTCATAGCAGTCATGGTAACGTCATGAGTCTTGTCGCCAAAATCAAGTCGATGTGCAAAGCGGGTGATGTAAATGCAAGGATCTAATAAAGTTTACGTCATTTTTCTAGTATCACCACGATTAATAGGATTCGTGAATGAATGTGATCAGAAATCTATCGTTCGTTCGTATAACTTCTGATGAAATTGTCATACGAACGAACGATAGGTTTCTGATCACATTCATTCACTGACCAAAAAGTCTACGACTCTTTGGTCAGACTGAGCCGCCACGACTGCTCAGCACCACCACCAGTCTGCAACATGAAGGAGGCCCCTAAAGCACAACATGGGAACTTGCACACTTGGTGTTGGTCTACCACTAACCATCTGCTGTTGCCTCACATATCTAACAAGTGAACAATAAATTCTGGAAGCCTTTACTTTCCAATATTCACATTACGCTTATGACAAATATGAAAGACTTCACTTAAATCATGGCATGTGATGTTAAGAATGCTCGTGCCAACAAAAATATTAACACCGTATTAAGCTATCTCATTGGGCAACATGGAAAAACAAATATCTTCGATATACAGTAGTCCCCGCCTAATACGCTCAATTTTTGAACAAAATTGCTTAAAATTAGGTGAAAAAGCGTCGCAACTCGCACTTCTTTGTTTTGCTTTTGACGATTTCACACTTCTCTACGCTGCTGACCAAGTTTCTAATTCAACTGTTTCGTCACAGATCGTTGATTTGCGCCGCAATCGATTGACAAGACAAATGGTGCGCTGTAGATTTTATTTTTAGTATCTTTTAGACATAGTGCAGTCGGCCATACTTATCTATGCGCATGAGAATGGCAAAAATTTGTCCCCCAGTTAACAAGCCCACCGGCTTAATAAGCCAAAAATCGTCCAGTCTCGAGGTGGGCGCACAACGTGACATGAAACTTGGTTCATTTGTAAACAATACAGCTCAAAAAACAATCAGTTGGATGATAAGAGCAATCCAATAATGAGAGCAAAAATCCTGTCACAGTCCATGTCTACAATACAGAGTTAATTAACCAAATCGCTTTTAATGAGCTTACCTAAAACAGGTATATTAATGTGCAATTCCCTTGCGAGAGTAAGGTAAATTTTACCAAGAGTATAGATATTGACCTGCAAATAAAATTAGTTTTAAAATTACTGCTTTCCGATATAGCTGCAATGCTTAAACCATATGAGCAAGGTTCACAATCTCGAGTCCTTCTTGCTACATCAACCGGACCACTAAGTCAACTAAATGATAGTTGCATAAGTTATTCGGGAAACTTCGTTCACAAAATGTCTAACATAGAAGTAACTAAGTGGACAAATGTTGTAAGAACGTGCTTCGCTGTGCGCACAGTGACCTCTTAGGGCTGCTTGTTCCCGCGCCGTAGTTACGAGATGTATACTTGAATATATGTCAGATGGTCCACTGATACAGAGAACGCTAGTAACTCAAAGCAACAGAAATTTTTTCTAAGTTACCTGAGTGACGTCACTGAAGTCCAGCAGTAAATCTTTCAAATCATATAAAGTTAAGAAACTGGTAGATAAATTGAGAGCATACCTGACAATGGCTTTGCGTTTCCATGAAAAAAACACAATAACATTTATACTGATCTGATCATGACTTGCCAGATTTTCAAGCTTAAAGCTTTTTACTCATTGGCCAATACCGTTGGGACATTCCATTATAATTTAACAAACGGTTGTAACCATCATGTTTCATCTATACCAGCGGTTCTTAAAAGTAAGCCCCAATACCTCCATTTCCGAATTCACGTAAATTTAACTCCCTTTACTTTTCAATTGATATATAATCTAACACATCTCTTGTTTTGTAATAAAAACACTCAATACCTCCAAAGCCTAACATCAATACCCCCTGGCAAAATTGAGGCTAACTTTAAAAAACCCTGGTCTATACTATAGAGCGCAATTCTGTGTGTGCTTTAAATCCTTCAAAACTACAGAACGTACGAGCATCAAACTTGGCACTATTGATCACCACCCCGGGATTTGTGACGTCAAAATCAAAGATAATTTTTTTTAATTTCGTCGTTTGAAGGGGAAGCGCGGCTTTTAGCTTACACAAAAGTTAGTACCCAATTTACCAACTTCAATAAGTTTCATCTTTTTAGGATTTCACATGACGTCATAATTAACAATTAATTGTAAAATTTGTTTTCTTAAATTATTCAAAAAGTACAAATCGTAGAAACGTGATTAAATGCTTTTTTAGGGGATATTAACCAGGTGCTTTTGATAAAAAAACACTTAACAACAATTTAAGCTAAATTGACAATGCAACAACAGAATCTTTTTTAAGCATTTTAAGCCTTTTAAGCATGCTTCCTTTTTTCCTGCATGCTTGAAACTCGCTCTATGATGTCATAAGGCTGACTCGTACCATCAACACAGTCTTTTGCTACAGAAAACATCATATGATAATGTTTTCCAAAATTGTAATATTTTTACAAGATCAGTTTACTTAAAAACTGATTTGTGACCTCATATCTTAAAGGGTTTTCATAATTCATTTAACAAATTAAAGTTAATTTCAAGGTAATTTCGACGATATATGACATATTGCTTTGCTATTTGTTTTTACACTACAAAAATTGGTGTAGTTTAACTTTTCAGCCACTCTCGAAAAGTGGTAAGCTGAGTAAAAACAGCTAAATTTAACAAATAAAGGTTATGATCACACCAACCATTAGTTTCGTTTGAAAGCTTAGGAAATTGGCTTTCTAGCAATATACGAGGGTCAGTCAATATGTAATGAGACTTTCTCAATTGCTTTTGTGTTTTTGTAGCTAAGGAACTCAAATTTTATGTGATGATTATGAATGGAGTTGTCATCTCATTTACAACAAAACTTGTTTATTTTCAGATTACTGTAGGTGTGATGATAAATTGAAATGACTACTAGGCTAGCAAACAGCTCATCGTTGGAACAAAGAGGAGTCATCAGATTTCTGTTGGCAGAGAGTGTAAAATCATGTGAGATTCTGTCTAGAATGCAAAGACAACATGGTCCTTCCTGTATGTCTAGAGCAAACTTCTACAAATGGGTGCAAGCATTCAAAGATGGACGCGAAAGCATTACTGATGATCTGAGAAGTGGAAGACCTGTGGATGTCTCTACCCCAGAAGCAGTACAGGCAGTTGAAGACCTGATCAAATCTGATAGAAGGGTCACTTTAGATGAAATTGCTACAAAATTGGACATCTCCCATGGCACAGTGTACGCAATTGTGCGTGAGAAGCTGCATTTTTCAAAAGTCAGCTGTCGCTGGGTTCCCAAGATGTTAACAGATGATCACAAAATGCAACGCCTGATGGCTTCCAGAGCATCACTACGCAGATACAGAAAGGAGGGAGATGCATTTCTGTCAAGAATAGTGACAACTGATGAGACCTGGGTTTTTCATTATGAACCTGAATCGAAACGACGATCAATGGAGTGGAAGCATGTTTTTTCCCCAGTGAAGAAAAAATTCAAATCTCAGAAAAGTTTAAGGAAAGTCATGCTCACTGTGTTCTGGGACAGAAATGGGCCGATCACTATCAGTTTCTTGGAAAGGGGCAATACTGTGAACTCAGAGAACTACTGTGAGCTGCTAACTCAAGTGAAAAAAGACATTAAGAACAAACGGAGGGGACTTCAATCAAGAGGTGTGATTCTTCTTCAGGATAATGCAAGGCCCCACACAGCAGCAAGAACCCTAGCCAAAATTGAAGATTTAGGCTGGAAACTTCTAACACACCCACCCTACAGCCCAGACCTTGCACCATCTGATTTTCACCTCTTCGGCCCACTCAAAGAGAGTATGAAAGGAATTCACTTCCAGACTGACGAAGAAGTGAAGGCTGCTGTGAGCAACTGGCTAAGGACCCAGTCCACGGAATTCTATGCCAAAGGAATAGACAATCTAATATCAAGATGGAACAAGTGTGTTGCAAAGGAGGGAGACTATGTTGAAAAATAAAAAAGCATTTTTTGATTACCAGTCATTGCAAACTTGAGTTATTGAGAAAGTCTCATTACTTATTGACTGACCCTCGTACAACTCCAATTGGGTAGGGCTAAGAATTAATAACCTGTAAGTGCTTCATTTTAGGTTATTTTGTTCTTTGCATGACTACAAATATGCCACAACCAAGCAATATCCGCACAAGCAGAGACTTTAGGTCGTACAAATTGGCATAGAATTACGAAAAAGTCAAAAGTAGAGGTCCCAACATTTAAGATTTTTCTAAAAATACATAATAGCTTTGGTGCCCCAACCCTCTACAACTTTGAAATTATGCTCCCATGCACTTCATAAAAAGTTCAATTCTAAATACTCGGACGACAACCAGAATCTTAGACGATTGGACAAACAGCTATATTTTTTCAATGCTCTGATTACATAGTTTGGCAAGCAAATTCATTGATAAAGGAAAATGGAGTCCTGGCTAATATAAAACGGCCAACCAGAAAAAGGAATTTTAGAGGCTTTGAGAGCACTTGTGATATCTTTTATCAAAAATGATGAATTTTCAAGACTAATGTCTGTGGTGAAGGACTACATCAGTGTTTCTTACAAGATCCATCAACAAAAATGTCTTCTGCTGAGCAATTTAAAGTAATTGTATATGGCATTAAAAAGTGAACATGAAAGCGCCAAAATTACTTTTCTCAAATTTTGTTCCTTTTGGCTATAGTGGTGTGTGTTGATTGGCTCTGTTGGAGTCACACAGTTTGTATCTGCTCGATGCACCATATGCTTAACTTTTAGCAGTAGCTTGTGCCATGTAATATCAAGACCTGATCACTGTAATCGTATGAAATTTGATCGCCAAAAAACGTATGATTCACAGATGCCCTGATTGTCCTGGTAAAGATGCTCAAATTTCAAAATTTCAAGAACTTCCATATTTAGCTGAAAACCAAGAAGTTCAATTTAAACAACGATTGGCTACTGATAAAACAACGTTAAGTTCAATTACACTTCCCAAGGACAACTTCATTGAGCTCAATGCATCAAAATTTAATGACCCCACTGCACATTCATTGATATCTACAAGTCACGTACAATATTTGATGGCAATAATAATAATGCAATTGTGCTTGGGGATTTTTCAGAAAACTTCTCATGAGCTGTTCAACATGAAGTACAAGGCTTCCGCTGGAACTAAGAGCACTGTACATTACATTACTTTGTAATTTTTTTTTTCTCTGGGAGCATCATGGTCATTTTTTGTTACCAGCCATTGGGAAGTCTCTCTATGACAAAGTAGGGGAAATGATTAAAAGAAAATAAACAAGAGCAAGCATCATGCAACCAGTCAATGATCAACTTTTGTTGATGGGTACCATATATTTATTTTGCAAAGAAAATATTGCTTGAGTTAAGTTTTTTTGCTTTCCGAAGCTCTTCAAAGTTGTTGTGCCTTTCTTGAATCTCAGTGTATTGCTGGAAGCACTGTAACTGGAACCCACTCTTTTTATCATTTCGTTTCAAATGCATTTGGAGTGCTCAGTTCAAGAGAATTTATGACAAAGACTCTTATTGTGGAGTGAACAACGTTTCTTGTTCTATTTCACCTTTGAAACTATTGGATCTACAACTTATCAGCTATGTCTGTTGCGTTTATGATGTAGAGGGGTGGATTGGGATAGTTGAAGACATGGATAATTTTTTCACCCCAGTGGGCCAGCTGCTCTTTTTCAATGGCCTTCACCTGAAGATCAGTGGTGGGTTCCATATCATGTGCAAATTTGACCAACCAAAATTGGTTACCACAGTCGCTGCTATTTGTCAAGCCTGTTTGAAGTACAGATGAATCTGGTTAATTGCATATCGGATAATTGCATAATATGTTTTATTGCATAAGAGTTGTAAATCCCAAACGTATTTGTTTGTTTATACTAATTTTGGATAAACGCATAATCTGCTTAATTGCATAAAATAGTTTGGCAAGTTGACTATGCAATTAACCAGATTCGACTGTACAATAATTATTGACAGATCTGACCAAAAAACCATTGAAAACTGTTGATTCTTTCAACAATATTGATGTTTTTTGGTAAAGTGTGCTTCCATCGTTGATGTTAGAGCCAAGTTGGGCTAATAATTCCATAGTTCTTTTTATGCATAATCACATACCACTACAAAGTTTGTAAATTCACCAGCGTTTTAGTAAGCCATTGAGTTCTTGATGCAAGTTATGTTTGCTCCAGATGGTTAATATTTCATAATAATGTTTAAATTTTTATATCGTCTAAAAGCTGATACCTGTAGGTAATTGTTCTTTCCCTATCATTTAAGACAGTGCCATGGTAAACTTCTACATAATGTCTATGCCTGTGCAAGTATAAAACGGGTAGTTGCAAGTTTTGCAGGATTATTTTATTTGTTGTACTTGTACAGTATGCACTATAGGTGATGACTGACCAGAAAACGATTAACAAATGATCTTGTGAAAATACATAATGACATTAATTCTTCTCAGTTTATTTTGCTTGTCACACCCTCTTTCAAAGGTCACTGATCCTAATTTCACAGTTGGGAGAGAATTTACTAACTGACTGCAGAATGAAATGTGATACATCATTTAGAATAGCAGTACCATTTAATCTATTCTACTCCACATATTATTTTAGAGCCACATTGTTTATTGGTTGAAAGCAATTACACAAACCAGTTCTTGGTTTTGCTTGCTTTTGTGTCCCTATCCCTGCAGTCAAGCCATGAATGGTTCATTTTACTGGTGGCTTCTTGATGGCTCATATAATGTAGATATAGTTTGGCATACATAATTAAAACAAAATATTTTGATTTTGTTTATGCTCATAGTGTTTTCAAGTGCAATTGTTTTATTTCCATGTTTATAATGCTGGTTGGCATTGCAATGAAAAATATTTAATTCAGCCTATGATTTGTGCAGTGCAGTATATGTGTTTATTTGCAATTATGGTAACCTTCAACCGACCCTGCACACTTTTTGAATTCTGCTTAACTTAAGTGAGGAATTGCAATTTATGGCTAATTAATCTTCACTGATATAAGAAAAGTCATCATAATGCTTACCCTTACCCTGGCATGCAAAACAAAATGACTGACAAAAAAAAAATAATTTGGCTTTGAATCGAACATGAAACTATTTGTTACTAACTCAAGTTTACTTCCACTGTTCCTTTGTTGCAAGCATCAGAAAAGAGTCAAAGGGTAAAACTCTCAAAAAAAAGAACTATTTTTTTGAAAACCTGTACAACGATCACTACCAACCACCAAAGAATTTTTTTTGTATTTTACGTCCCACAGAGTTTGTTTTTGGATTCTTTGTGTTACCTTTAAGACGTGAAATTTGCTTGTTACAGTTCAATGCAGAGGTTCCCAACCTTTTTTGATATATTCCTTCTTTCACGTTTTTAAAACCTTAATTCCTCCCTTTTCAAAATAAAATAAAAAACAAGAGGCTTTTTGCTTTTATGTTTATGCTTGTTTTATACTTTTCCAATCCAACATACCTTAGTGCAACACTGAATTGCAGCCTTTTGTTTGAAACGACAGTTGTCAATGCCCTAGTAAAGGTTGGTGCAAGAAATTTCGGGTTGAGAAAACTTACCTCAAATGAAGTTGGATGCCGAACCATATCTATTCAAATCGACAGCTCTCACCGAGTGGCGATGCCTAATTTGGGTAGACCAAAAACAGAAATTTGTTGGGTGATTATTTTGTTGGAGACCAACTTTTTGAAAGCAGTATTTTCTTATCTTCAGTCATTATGAAGATGAAATCCTATTGCTTTAGAAATCAACTTTTTTAACAAATTTATTTCCCTATTTTTGGCCCAAAATGCCTACACTTCATGATCAAGGTCAAAAACTTTGAAGGATCCATGGCTTCTGTAACCAACCGCTAGCAACGCCTATGCCCCCACCTTGTGGTACTCAGTAGTGAAATATATCTGAGCAGTATGGTAAACATCTTGTCATGCCACAAAACTCTAATCAGCCCTCAACAACACTTGAGTCTCATAACTAATAACTTCAATACAAAAAATAAAATATTAGCCAGCATTGCCATAACCAAAATCAAAGAGAGTTGTCAACCCAGTGGAAGGTCAGAGTCAAGCCAGCAATGACAAATTGTATAGACTGTACAAACCAAATGCAGCGAGACAACCACTGAAATTGAGGAAGAGTTTTCTCAATCACCCAACCATCTTGCATATATCATCTACGAAGAATGACATACTTTGGAGAGAGACATTTGAGCAAGATTCTTGTAGTCATCACATGAGAATCCCTCTTCCTTAATCTTTTCTACCACCCCATAATGCAATCTGGGCCAAATAGAAAAGCTTGAATTGCTTGCTCAGCAGAGTTGACCGCACCAACAGTAGCCCTGGAATAATGGGGTTTTTCCACAACTTGAATCACCTGTGAGTGTGATTCTGCATTCAAGAACATCCAGCATCCTATTTTTCTTAAATTGCTAACATCACGCTCAACTAAAAATATATCACTGTACAGTCTACAATACACACGTAGGACATTGCATGAAACAGTGGGCAAACAACATGTGACGTCTCAATGGAGAAACGATAAAATTGTATGCTTCTTGATAAGCAACTGAGCAAAATTAATTATCGGTACTTTAAAACATGTAGTATAAAATGTTTGATTTTTGAGTAATGATGATGTGTGTGCAATAATTGCAAAACAAAGGGGGCAGAAGTGCTCTTGTGAAAACGATAATACATTTAAAGTGGTTTCTTTCAAATTTTGTGAATTATAGAAAATTCTAAATACCATGGAAATAAATTTTAGTGGGGTCGGTTTTGTATGTATTAGGATGAAAACTTTTCTTTTGAAGGTTACCTTGCATCAAAGGTTCATTTTTTCCTTCATTTGGGATAACGATTTATTTTTTGGAGGTATACTAGTAATGCAGCCTCTTATATAGTTTCTGAAAATAGTTTTAATGTTAAATAAAAATGCCAGTAAAAAAATAAAAAGTGTTTCTTTCAGCAAAGCTTGTCCACTGCCCTGGGGATTATTCAACACTTGTGTATGTGAGAATACATTCATGGCATTGCATAACAACTACAAAATTTATGGAATAATCCTGAAACACAGATGGTGTACTAAATGCAACAAAATTAAAATCACATGAACTTTAAAATGTGGAATTCTTTTCATAAATGGGTAGAAACCCTTCCAGGAAGGAATTCCTCCTCGTTTGGGAACCGCTAAACTAATTTAATAAAATGCATGAAGTAATTCTGAAACACAATTATTGACCTACATGCAACAAAATTAAAATCTTTTAAAGTCTAAAATGTGGAAATTCCTCCTCTAAGAGGGTAAAATTCCTATGAAGGTAAAATTCCTTACTGGTTGGGAACCACTGGTTTAATGGATGATTTTAGTGAAAAAAATAATGCTATTTTTGGATTCTGTAATCAAAAATGGTAAAATCAACATCTCAACCATATTTATAGAGTAAAAATTACTCTTAAGTCAGCATTCCAAAAATGTGGGTCAGATGCACCACCAAGTAGATAGTAAATTTCAATGACCTTTATCTGGAAAACCACTTGACTGATTTTAATAATTCATTTTAGATAGCATTAATCTCGACAGACTACAACACATGTTAATATTATTAATTTTTGAAACAGGACGATTACAAATTTTTGTTAAATTTGTTGAATAAAATGAACTTGTTAATGTAATTATGAGGATGTCAGAAATTACTGCCCCTGAATACACTGGTCAACAAAAAAAATTTTTTTTGCTACATAATTAACGAAATAGTAATTTTGGATAATTTTGGGATGCTGATTTTGAAAACACAATTAGTTTTTTCTATCACGTCACGTTTTTGAGATAACCACATGCCACAGTTTTTCCTTTCCTTACACAGCACACACAATCATGAAATACAATTTTGCACTAAATAGACTACTGCAACAAACCACAAATGCATTTAATTTTATAATACACCATGAGAAAGCTTTAAAAATGTTTCGTGCATTTGGCTTTTCTCTTGTATGATGAGCTCTTGCTCTCACGTTGTAGGTACCAGCAAAAATCTCCCATCATATTTGCATCATAATGACCCTGGTACCACCCTTCTATGACGGATATATCCTGATGGAATCTCTCTCCCTGTTCATCACTTACTTTGGCAAGATTAGATGGAAAGAAATCTAAGTGAGAATGCAGAAAGTGCATTTTCAAAGACACACGAGCACCTAATTGCTCATATGCTTTTAGCATGCTATCAACAATATCCAGATATTTCTCATGACGGTGACTTCCCAAGAAGTTGACAACTACTGATTTCATGGCATTCCTAGCAGCCAATTCTAATGGATTCAATCGTGCACCAAACTCTTCATTTTGCATCAGTTTTCTGATTTCCGGTCCGACAAAAACTTCAGCTTTTAATTTTGCATCAGTTTTTTCAGCTCCAAAGAAATCTTTGAGAAATTTAAAGCCGTCACCATCCCGGTCCATTGCCTTCACAAAATTTTCCATTAAGCCAAGCTTGGTATGAAGCAGTGGTAACAACACATGAGCAGAGCTAACCAAAGGCTGGTGTTGGACATTGTGTTTTCCAATTTGAGAGCTTTGTGAGGGAGGCCAAACTTTTATTGCATAGTAAATGTTATCTTGCCAACTGTCCCATACACATAAAAAGCACATGTGTTTTGTGTAACCTAACTGCAACCCACGTAGGGGAGAAACAACTTTCAAATCACTACAAATTTTCCAGGTATACTTGGGATATTCCAAGAGATCAAAAAGAATCTTCATTGTATTGTAAGTTTCTTTTCTGAGGATGCTGTAGCCTACGGGGATTGATGGCTTAATGATCCCATTGTGCAACAACACTGCTTTGAAGCTTGTTTTGCTAGAGTCGATAAACAACCTCCAATCAGCAGGATTATGTTCACACCCCAGTTCGGACATTAAGCCACCAATATCTTTACAATAGCATATGTTTTCAGCACTTGCATAATAACTAGCAAGATTCTGATTGCGACTATGAAACGATGAAATATTTGTTCCTGGTTCCAGCAGATTCCATTGTTGAAGCCTGGACACCAAAATTTCTGCTTTCTCTTTAGATAAATACAAATCTCGCAGTAGGTCATTCACACGTTCCTGATTAATGAAGGGTGGCGCAGACTCATGTTGAAAAGAGGGATCCAATTCAATAGGTTCCTCTTCACTTTCAGTACTGGTACTCTCACATGCATTAATGGACAAAGAATCTTCCTTTTCAGTTGGAGGCTGAGGTACAAGCAAATCAGGGCTGTGGGAACTGTTTTAATAGTTGACTTACAAACTGGATAGGAAATTTTAGACTTATTTTTTCAAGAAAATCCTCTGATGGCTGTCATGCAAAAATAACAATCAGTAACATGATCACTTTGCTCACGCCACACCATGGGAACAGCAAAAGGCATTTGCTTCTGCTTACCATCCAGCCAAAATAGAAGGCTTGTTCTGCAACGGTTACAGCAGATATGTGGGGCCCATTTTTTTTGTGTTGGTCGCCTATTTGGCATGCAAAGTAGTGCTTGTATGCAAATTCTATTCTGCTGTTAATCTTCACACAGTGAGCAGGAGGAGTATACTCGTCACAGACATAACAAAAGTTGTCGGAATGATTGACACAACTACGCTTGGAAGTTGAAAGCATCATTGAACAGGTTGTTTTGAATTAGCAACTTTAATGGTTGCCAGTATATAGCAATTCTAAGCAAAAAATAAAATTAAATTAAACTCTCAAAACACCTGCTAAAGTTCAACTTTCTCTTTAAATCTCTGCAAATTTTACTTAATTCATTCCTGATAGCTAAACGTACTTTGCTAAGATAAAAACACTACTGAGTACTGACTTAATAGCCTACTACTACACCAGCTTGTTTAGATGCGTACATCAATTGTTGCCTCACAAGAAAAATACACTTCCATTATTTAGATAACGTTATGCAAGGAAAAATAGTTTCCCAATAATGGGAGTCATTGTTGCGACTGAATTTCAAAGTAGACCTGAATTGACAAAAAAAATAAGTGGAATAAAATGCAAATATCTCAATTTGTAGACGTAATAGCAAAAATCTGACTGCAGATTTGGGCCCAGCATAGCAAAAGCATAGAGAAATGATTGTTTTCCAGTAGCGTAGCATTTTGCTGTTGACCAGTGTTATCTTAAAGCAAGGTAACATGAGAAAGGAATAAAATGGGTTGAAGCACTTGATTGGTTTCCATCAAGCCACTTTCAAGAGCCTATTCTGATAAAATAAGTTTTAGGTAAATGCATCAACACAGCCACTGTGCAACTCATTTAAACAGTAGTGCTGTGAATGCTCTGACATATATAATCTCAAACAATTTGTATTCAAACCTGCTTCTGAGTTACAAGTATTACTTGCAAAGGACAATTCTACTATACATGCACAGCCATCAAGCAAGGACAAACTGATGCTAGTGTCTCTTTCAAAGACATAGCTGAGTGAAGTTGTGAATGGTTTAACTCAACCATGTGCCGAGATATATTGGTACATGCCAGCTAAATCTATACTTCAAAGGATACGAGGTGTAGCTTCAGTTCTGCAAGTCATGTACACACAAGCAGCAACAATAAGTTTGATTCTTCTGCCACGAGACAAACGTTTGCCAATTGCCATTTTGTAAAAGTTAAAAGCTGTATCAATGCAATGTCGATTTAAATTCAGCATCCCAGCAAGATCTTTTATTTCCCGTTTGCCTTCAATAAAAAAAGAATGCAGGGTAATTTAAATACAATATTACCAAATCAAACCTTTAAAAAATCCAATTATTTATAACTGTTTAATTGTTGCCTCCTCTTTTCATCAAATCTAAAATGCTACAGGTAGGTAACTATGCACAAAACAAGCTTAGTATAAAATATAATGAAAAAATATATACAGTCAATTTAACACTTGTATTTTCAACTTCTTTACCATATGCGAAAAAATAGCATGGTATTTAGACAAATTACAATCACACATTGAAATCAACTAAATCCCAGAAATCTCAGTTATCATCTTCCAAAATGAGGTTTAAAGCCAGATAACGGGCAAGCTAGTGGTGAAGTCATCATTTCGTCAGCTGCTCTTCTATGAAATCCTTTTCATTTTCACTCTCTTCTCTTGACTCCTCCTTTGTGTGTGTGTATTAATATCTCTTTCAAAACTTTTCAACACTTTACTTTTTCAACGTCTATGTTTCATCTATCTGCACCCTCTCTTAGGCCACTAGATCTGACTCTTGTTTTCCTTCCTTCAGAAATCTTTTTGTTAGGGTGAATTTAACTGCCTCTGCCTTTCGAAGATTCTAGCAGTATCATGAGCTCTTTTAACAATGACTTATTTGATTGGCTCACTTGCTCCAATCTGTTCTCTCTCAATGACCATTTTTCTTTTATTGCTCCTCAACAAACATTGCATCTCCTACTTAAGAGAAGTGCTTCAAGACTTGGTTTCTAACTATTTTATTGTTCTTCTCATCGTCATTTTTTCTCCTATCTATACCATTTTAACAAGCAGCATCCTTTTTCCATTTTCAGAAACCTTGTTAGAATGACATTGATGCCAACAATAACAGTAATTGTCCTCCTGCTAAGGAATATATCATTTCCTTTACTAATGCATTGTACCAGCTGTCTTTACTTTTCTGACATAGAATGTAGCAAAAAACCTGCACCTCTTTTTCTGTCCAAAATCCAACCCTAAATCAGTCTACTCACTTTTTTGCTTTGTAACTGGCTTTGCTTAAAATTCACTTTTGTGTTTTTCAGCCATAAACTCCGAGTGGCTGCACCAAGTGATTTATTTGAACTCTGCCAAGCCTCCTGCTTTTCAAAGTCATATTTTTTCTGCTCTCCAATAATATTTACAAAAAATTTCTAGCAGCTGCTGCTAACCTTTTGTCCTCTCCTCATCCACTACCACCAGACAGTCGCCTGCCCTGGAATGAAGCACCTCCCTTGCTCTGATGTGATCTTCCTCTACACACTTAACAGCTTTCATGGTCTTTGCATTTTATTCCTCTCACCTAAAACTTTTTTAATTATTTCCATTGATATGGTGAGAAAACCTCTTGACTGTCCTCCTTTCTTCTGATCTCTCTCTTTCTCTCTCTCTCTCTACCCTCTTGCCTGCACAGCTGTTTGATTGTCTCCACCACAAGAAAAGGGTCTGGTAACAACAAATTGCAAGCATAATAAGAGTTTTTTTTTACAACCACAGCAATCTCCAATAATTTCAGTTCATCTAAAATCAATTTTAAAACTTGTATTTTCTCTACTGTGTTACAAGCACATAAAAGTATCAAGTTATTTTTATGCACCCACCTCTATCTAATGTCATTTGTCTGGACTCTTTTTTCAACCCATACTGAAATCCAGACAAGTAAGGCTTGTAGCTACCTAAATTAAACCAATGTTAAATAAATATATATAGCATTTTAACATCAAATAATCTTAGTTAGAGTCAACACATGAATGGATATTCATCACAGAAAAACCACAAAAACCTTGAAATGTAAAGCATTTGCAATACTTATTTCTCTTTCCTGCCTCACATTTCAGAAAATTAAAAGCTTTTAAGCATCTAAATAAAAAAAAAAAATTATTAATAATCAAAAAAGCAATTAGCAACCACAGATTAAAGAAACTTACCCTCTGATGAAACAAACTGTCCAACAACTGTTGAAGAACCATCAGCATTTTCTTGCATCGTAAGTTCAGAAACAATTGCATTCTCCTCCACGACAATACCACAATTGGTGCACACCGTGTCACCACGAGATGGGTCAACATCAAAATCACTTGACTTGCAATGTGGACAAGTTTTAGTCATATTGTTTTTTCACAAATTTTCCAACTTGTTTAAATATAGAGATCAGTATGTAGCAGGCCTACAAAAATTGGCCAAGCTTTAATCAATATCTAAAAAATATTTTCATTTTAAATAAGTAAAATTTTGAATGACTCTAAGGGAGTAGACTTTCATTTAGCATCACATTTTTCTTTTCCAGTCTCTGGAAAACTTATATGGTTATACATTACATGACATGTGTTTAGGTCTCCTTTGGAGTCACCAGTACTGCTGGTACAATACATCTCTATCGCAAGCACAACTAAGTACAAAAATTGGGAGGGCATGCAACTGCTACAAAAACTGTACCAGCACTTTGACTTCCTCCAACAAAAAAACTCAGTTGCTGCAATTAGCACATATACATGATGTCACTGATGTCTTTAATGTTCTACAATGTGCATGATAAAGGGTTTGGGCTAGTCTGCTTTGAAGACATTGTGGACACGTACTGTCCAGAACAGAGGTTCTCAGCCAGTGAATAACCAAGATTGCAGGAGGAAATTACGAATCATTTTATGGCAGAGACTCTAAAATGGGGAGTCATCTTGAGACCGCAATAACACTGTAAACTTATATCCTTGATGCCTCATTATTAGATACCAACCAAGTTTACTTGAAGAATTTTTTTTGGAGGTCAATTTGGGGGAGAGCATTTTTGTATTTGTCCCTGCTTCCAAGTTGATTAGCTTTTTACAGAGATCAGTTTATGGTGTGTGTTGCAAGCTGAACTAGAAAAAATTGTTTAAATGGTTGTGGGAAATGCAGATTAAGTCAAAGCTGAAAGTGGGTTAATGATGAAACAAAGGTTAAGAACCACTGATTTAGAAAGACTTTATTCTTATTTTTAAGATTTCGGATAGGGGGGAACTTTTCTTCCAGGTTTTAAGGAACCAAACAAAAATCCAAAATAATGCTTTATTAAACATAATCAAATTAACATAACAATAATTAACATAAACAAATCCACCGAAGCTTTTCGTCCCCTCACGGGGACTTACATAGTCCCCGTGAGGGGACGAAAAGCTTCGGTGGATTTGTTTATGTTAATTATTGTTATGTTAATTTGATTATGTTTAATAAAGTATTTTTAAGAGAAAAACATAAAACTACACTTCTATTTCTCAATATTTAATTGCTAAAAAAAGATGGTATGCTCTACTCTTCAAAACACACCATGTTTTCAAACCCAGACATGCAATCTATTGCAAAAACTGTGCAAAGCTCAGCTCATACACAGAAAAGCTTTTTCCCTGAAGCAAAATGCATAGCCTTGTTTGGTCATAGCCAATTTTAGACCAAGGTTTGAAACAGTCCACTGCAGCAACTGAAAATGATTGAAAAAATAATAACTAAAAAATGTGGTAGAGCAAAGACTATGTTCATTTGCATAATTTGGTGCATGGTGTGTTGCTAGAAACTATAATTTGGGAGAAAGTTAATGCATTGTCTGCATTGATTTTACTTTTTTAAGTCTCACCAATATAACCCTGGATCCACATTCAAGCTCATTACAATGTTTAACCACCATATACTTTTGATGAAATTGCAATTTTTTTGTTTGGTCCAAGTAGGCTAATTGCAAGAACATTTTGTGCATGAGTGTGTGAATGTTCAAGCTTGTAATGGTAGAATCTTAAGCTAATTTAGTGAAGCACCAGTAAGATTTGCATCAGATAAATACAACTGCTCACTTTATAAAACAGACAGACAGAGGTCTATAAAACTGGGCAACACCAAAGTGCAGAAATACAGGGTTATGAAAATACCATGCAGAATATAAGCTCAAAGATAGAAGGCATGGATATCGATGTCAAAACACAAAGCTATCTATCATACATAACTTCTTGAAAGTGATAAAACATTGGTGTCCTCACTATTAAGCAATTAAATGTTGGTAGCTATATACATTTTCATTACTTTTTAAGTCATAAAACATACACCTCAGTAACTTTAAAAAAATTAAACATACCAATAAATTACCATAATTTTAGTGTAAGACATAGTTTCCATTACTTTTAGAAAGAGATTACTCATTGGTTTGGAAGAAATTGTAGATGGATTTTTATTGTTTTTAAGCTGATAAAATATGAATATTGTAAATGTGTATTTCAGTGTTTCTCTGTAAAATTTCTCAGACTGTGCAGCATCTTTAAAAATGTTACTAAACCAAGCACAAATCAGACCTTTCAAAAGGTCATGCTGTAAATACAGTTTACTCTGTGTTTTTGAAAAGATGCTCTAAATATAGTAATAAACCAGTGGTTATTTTATCACTGAGTGCTATTGATTGATGATTTGAGGCTCACAGTTTTCAGTTAAAGTGGATCATAATAGCAGATCATAATAATAGCAGCTACAAATAAAACTTTATCACTCAACTGCACAATAATAGAACTGTCAAATAGGTGTAGTCACTGCTATTCTAGCTAGTGGAGATTGTGGGATAAGACTAAAGGCAAACATACATCCTAGACTACCATGTTGTAAGCATTATCAATGGACAATAAAGCAGTGTAAACAAACTTTGTTTACTTCATACTTTTATTAAAAATTAAAGCTCAATTCTAGAAAAAGCAGGTTTTATCCATTCTTTCCAAGTAGTAAAACTATAGCACCAGCCAGTATTGGTACATTGTAAATGAATGCTGGTGTACCAATACTTTCCATCCTTTCTGGCACAGCTAATCAGGTTTTGCAAGAGTGATCAATTAATCAAGAGCAAAACTGAAAAACAGCCTCAAACACAAAATACCATTGATGGCCAGACACAGTCAATAGTAAGGAAGTGGCTTATTTTTCATCAACAGTATTTTACTCAAGGAGGCTATTTTGCTGTCACTATTTATGTGTGTTAAAATATCTATTATTTGCTAGAATTCTGGCAGTGATGCTGTGGTGTAGTGGATAGTGCAACTGCCTTCAAAGACCATGGTTATAAGTAGGAATCCTAGCTGGCAGTGTAAACAGAGTAACTGAAGGGGAAATCCCAGTATGTGAATGTATGGGGGGACGTGCACTAGGGATACAAAAATTTCAATTCATCATTGAAATTGCAAAATAGTCTCCAAAGGTAAAGTTCTGTTGATGGCAAAATAGTCACTTACTAATAATAGAATATCTGATTTGCAGTTGGCAAACCTGGGTTCAATTCTCCTAAGACCTACCATACTCTTTAAAAATGGTAATTTTGCAGCAGTTACTATGCATGACACACAGCACCAAACAAATAGAGAAAAGCTGGCAAGTTTGTTGACTGTGTCCTAGGGTAGACACTTGGAACTTTTCTGGTTTTGACCACACTTTTTAGAGCAACTAAAAACATCAAATTCAAGCACCAGTGACTACAACAAGGCATTACATGTATTGTCACATGATTGAGAAGAGTTAAGGATGTACTACTAATCCCGCAAGAGTACTGCATGTGTCTTAATCATGTGACATTTGCATAGGCATAAGATTTCATGTGTCCAATGAAGAATGCTGGTCAAAACTAAAATAGCACTAGGCACTCATCATGGTACCTCTATCTGTAAGGGGCAGACACTGAGACAGACTTGCTTTAGTTTATTGCATTAAGGGCAGCACACTGCAACAAATATAATACCGGTATGTAATGGTAATGCTGTAACAATACATATCAGTTGAAATTGTTTTGGGTGTAGTAGTAGTAGTAGTAGTAGTTGGCAATTTATTTCGCTTCTGTTTTCTCAACACAAAAAAACTCAACGATAGGATAAAAACAACGAGCGAAAAAGGAATGCAGGTGACAAAACGAATTGACGTTAAACATACCCAAATTTTTTAAGATTAAATTAAAATAATTGTAGAGAGGGGCATGGTCACCGCACCTGACAAAAACATCAAGCAAAAAAATTGAAATAAAAAAAAAAAAAAAAAAAAAAAAACACAACAAAAAAGAAACTAAAAAAGCAATCAGCCAAATAAACAACATTTTACCCTATGTAAAAATCCCAATAGCTAAAAGAAATACATTCCTCTCAGTGCCAAACTGTTGTTACCCTAACGAGGGGGGCTAGCAGGTACTACACCTTGCCCAAGGGTGACCTGGGAGCAACGACAGTTAAAGAGTTAGCTCCATTACACTCTAGGCAGGACCCTGTCGCCGGATGCAGTTACAGTCTTACTGCCCAGGACTATGCAATTTGCAGATAAGTAGTAGCACTATAACATTGCGTTTGAATTTTTATGACCTGATTTTAATCACGTGATTGTGGATAATTTAAGTAAACCATTGGAAGTGTCACTGTCTTTTTTATTCAAATAAAAATTAATCATTTATTCTAATGAACAGATTGAAGTTTCATGGACCTATATCGCAGGTGAATTTTCCTTATTCTTCTTCTTCATCCGAAATTATTTCGAGGAGCAGTTGTCGCCTGAAGTTGGAGTATAAGACAATCATTAGCTCTTTTTAATTGGTAGTTCGAGAGTGATTGGCAGATTCTGAAAAAGAAAGAAAAACAGCAAATACCTATTCTTTTACTTTTTATTCTACTTTGCAAGCTCGTTTTACAATTAGGTATATCTTTAAGCAATCAAAATAAGTAGGTTTCCAGTCTTAAAGCATAATAAATATTAATCTACTGATTTATAATATATTCTTTAAAGCATTTGATGAACCTGGGAAGTGATTTAATATCTTTAAGTGCTACAGGTAGTTTATTCCATAACATTGGGCCTCTAAATTTCAGTGTTTGTTGTGTGAGTTTTATTCTGCAATATTGAGGGCACAATTTGGACTTGGATCGAGTACGAAGAGTGGCTTTCTCGCTAAGAAAGTTAGAATCAAAGATGTTTGAAAAAGCAGGAGGAAGAGATTTATTAAAATATTTGTGCATAAATTTGGCAATTTCAAGTTGTTTAGACTGTTGTATTGTTAGCAGATTGTGTTGTTGAAAATCGTTACTGTTTCTTTGCTTAGTATTAATCAAATTAATTGCTTTGGTTGAAACTTTTTGCAACTTTTGAATCATAGATGCGTTACCATGGCACCAGGATATTACACAATATTGCACATAGCTATTAATAAGAGAGTGATATAAAGTTAGCAATGAACTTTTATCAAGATACTGTTTTACTTTGTTAATCACATGGTAGCTACATCTGAGTTTTTGCAGCAACCACTGCATATGGGGCTTCCATGAAAGATGTTCATTGATGGTTAAACCCAAAAATTTGCAACTGTTTACTCGTTTTAAATGCTTGTTTTTGAATTGAATTGACAACGCAGCAGGTGGAGGAAGACTATTTGGAGTTCTAAATGCAACATATAGGGTTTTATCAGTATTAAGTGTTAATTTATTTGCAGAAAGCCAGGCCTCGACATGTTTCAATTGAGTATTTGTAACCTCATATAATGCTTTATAAGAACTGCTGTTAAAAAATAAATTGGTGTCATCCGCAAACATTATGGCTTTGCCTGATGTTAAGCATTTAGGAAAATCATTTATGTAAATTAAAAATAGAAGGGGGCCAAGAATTGATCCCTGTGGTACCCCTACCTCGATTGGCTTGAATTTTGAAATTTTGCCGTTAACTTCCGTTTGCATCAAGCGACCATTTAAATAGCTTCTGAACCATTCATTTGCTACCCCCCTAACACCAAAGTGATTTAGTTTAGCCAAAAGTATACTGTGATCAATGGTGTCAAAAGCTTTGGAGAGATCTAAAAATACACCAAGAGTATATTCTTTATCTTCAAAAGATTTGGTGATATTTTCAACCATTACAGTAGCGGCATGACTAGTGGAGTGATTTTTTCTAAATCCAAATTGTAAATCATAGAAAAAGTTTGATTGTGACAAAAATGAATACAGTCGATTATATACAATCTTTTCTAATATCTTAGACAGTACTGGGAGCAGACTAATTGGCCGATAGTTATTTACATTTGTTTTTTGCCCTTTTTTGTGTACAGGAATCACTTTAGCTTTTTTAAAGTCTATGATAAATTGACCTTGAGATAAAGATAAGTTAAAAATATGACACAAACCAAAAAGAATGTAATCAGAACTTGATTTTACAACTGATATTGGAATTTCATCTATTCCAGTGCTGTTTTTGGGTTGCATTTTGGAGATAATTTTTTTGATTTCAGTTACCGATGTAGGGTTCAAGAACATTGAGTTGCATATTGGAGAGCCCAAAAATTCACTAAATTGTTTTTGCGGGGTTGCTAGTTTGTTTACTAATTTTTCACCAATACTAGAAAAATAATCGTTGAAATAGTTAGCTAATAGATTCGAGTCAGTAATCAATTTACCATCTATTATCAGAGAGGGGCATTGGGTGATTTTACTTTTTTTCCTTCCAAGTAGTTTATTTAGGGTTTTCCAGGTTTGTTTCAAATTATTTTTTAGTTTATCAAAAAGAGATGAATAATGCAATTTCTTTTTCTGTTGAATTGTGTGATGGTAAAGATTTCTAGCTTTGTTATAATTCACTTTTGCAGTCAGTGTTTTCTTATTTACATACTTTTTAAAAAGTTTTTCTTTTTCATACATAAGTACTTGAAGATCTTTATCAAACCAGTTATTAGAGTGTGTTTTTGGCCTCGGATTGGTTAGGGGGAAACATGCATCAAAAACTTTATAGTAATGGTTCATGAATAATTCATATGCTAAATTAGGGTCTGGTTCCCTTAAAACTACGTCAATGTCAAAAGTAGAGTCTAATGTATTGTGAAAGTTGTTAATATTTTCTGGGTTGAAGATTCTGATCTTTGAATTGTGAATATTTTTATGCTGGTATGCTTCAAAACATGTGATCAGAGGCAGGTGGTCAGAGATGGGGTGAAGAAGAATTTTTGCTTTTATGATATAAGAATATATGTTTGTCCAGACATGGTCTAAAACTGTTGCACTGGAACTGGTAATGCGTGTTGGTTTATTTATCATTGAGTAAAAACAGTGGTCAAACATTGTATCAATAAATTTACTAGTGTATTTGTTTTCTACTTGTAAAAGGTCATAATTAAAATCTCCATATATAAAGCATTTAGTATTTGGTTTGAGATGACTTAACACACTACTTAAATTAGAAATAAATTGTTGGTTGGAGGTGGAGTCTGTCATTGGTGATCTGTATATGGTCCCACATGTAATAGTATCATGTTTCAATTCAATTTTCACAAAAATAGACTCAAAAACTTTTTCATTCATAATTGAGAGTTCATCAATTACTGTAAATTGCAAATTATTTTTTATATAAAAAGCTACACCTCCACCTTTCAAATTTTTTCTTGGATTTTGTACAAGTATATAATTATCAAGATTATTGTATGGGCCTGAATTAAGTGGTGTAATCCACGTTTCAGTAATGGCTATTATATCTGGTTTTCTTGGTAAGGAAAAAATTAATGCTTCAAGTTTAGTGAAGTTTGCAGTATTTACAAGTGATCTCATGTTTACACTCATGCCAAGAAATTGGTTGGTGAAGTTGTGATTAATTGCAATGTCATGTATGTTTGAAGTATTAATGTACTGGCTACAGTTATCTAATAAACTGTCATCTACATTGTTGTTACCAGTTTGAGGAATATCAAATAAGGAATTCATGTAATCAGCTGAGATATCTAGATCATATGAGAGGTTTGGATAGCATTTATTTTCATTTAGGGGCATAATAGTAACAGTGATTGATCTGCAGTTTGGATGAGGAACTCACTGATAGAGCTGTAGAGTCTGAGCAAGTCATACATTAAATATAAGGCAGTGGCTATTTTGCCATCGACAGCAATTTACCCTCAGAGACTATTTTGCTGTGAGTTATTTGTGATTGGTCAATCTTAATGACGTACTAAACATGTGACTTTTGGTCGTCTCTGATTGGTCAATTTTAAAAACCAAAAAAAAAATTTTGCACCACCAGGTCTCTATCCCCCACCCTGCACACTCCCTTACAGTGTACACTGCCCCGTACATTTACATACCAGGCCTACCCCTTCAGTGTACACTGCCTTTCTTTTCAAGCCCTGGCCAGCTGAGATTCGAACCCGATACCTTGGTATCTCAAGACCAGCGCTCTATCCACTACACCACAAAATCACTGGTGCGATAATAGCAAATTTGGCTATATAAACACACGTAAATGATCACGGCAAAATAGATTCCAAGGGCAAATTGCCGTCGACGGCAAAATAGCCACTGCCTAAATATAAGGCAGTGGCTATTTTGCCGTGAATGGCATTTTACCCTTAGAGACTATTTTGCCGTGAGTTATTTGCGATTGGTCAATCTTAATGATGTACTAAACATGTGACTTTTGATCGTTTCTGATTGGTCAATTTTAACAACCAATTAAAAAAATTTTGTACCACCAGTGTCTATCCCCCATCCTGTACACTCCCCTCCAGTGAGTACTGCCCCATACATTTGCATACCAGGCCTGCCCCTTCAGTGTGCACTGCCTTTCTTTTAATGCCCTGCCAGCTGAGATTTGAACCCGCAGTGATGGTATCTCAAGACCAGCGCACTGTCCACTACACCACAGTATCACTATTTGAAATGCAGCAAATATGGCAATATAAGCACACCTAAATGATGACGGCAAAATAGTCTCAGGTAAAACAGCCACTGCCTAAATATAACTAAGGTAACAAAACACTTTTAGGCCTAATAGCTCCTATCACAGTATCAAGTTGCTGAAAGTTTACCAAAGGTTGCTGTCATTCTGCAACCACGCTGCATTTACACCGCACACTTCTGTACTGTTCAGTTTACCTCAATCGCATTACACCATGTTCGTGTCATCCGTCATTACCAAGTTGCCAGAAATTTTTTAAAAGTTAAGGCGGAATTAGTAGAGTTTAACCACGCAAAAATAGCTCTGCAAAAGGGCTGTAACTTTTTTTTGAGGACCACTTCGTGGAAGGAACCTTTTTTCTCTTTTTTTGAGCTATCTACAAATCAAACACTGAGAATTAACAAAAATTTATTTTGCATAATATTTAACAAAAATTGCTGAAACTTTTGCTTTGACCCTTCCTGAAAACTTTATCACGGCGAAATTTTTTTCTGAGTTGAGAAGACTTAAATCGACTCGACAAAATCTTAATAGAACTTGAACTCGCTTCGAGTCTTCACCACGAAAAGGACTCAGACTCGGCTTGAGTTCTCATACCAACTAGTAACTCGGACTCGACTAGAGTCTAGTAAAAAGACGATATGAGTCAATAGCTCAAAATTATTTTGCTGAACCCCACATTCTTTCTCACATTAATGTGTTGGTGATGGCGGGCAATTGATGGGACGCGAATCTGGGGTATTTCGTATTCAGCTATCTGTTTGTTATATTTTCTGAATAGCATTACCGTTAATTTGAAAGAATGAATTATTTGCGGGCATATGCAGATTGCAGATATGCTGATTATAGACATTTTCGCGTGCTATTGCTCAGTACACCTAATTACATATAATGCAGAAACGATGTAGATTTAGAAAAAGTTTTTGCGAAATCGAGATTTCATGGACTTGGACTCATATGAACTTGACGTTTGACGAGCTAGGACTCGATTCGAGCATCTTAAAAAAGAGACTCGGACTCAACTCGAGTCATTGTTGTAAAAGACTCGAACTTATAGATTGTTGGCCATGAACTGATTCGCTACAACTTCCGTTTTTAGTGCAAAATAAATCTGTCGTGGTCCGTCCATAGAAGCTGCAGTGCCCCTAAACATTTTAAAGAAGTCGAAATTTTGACTTTCAGGCAAAACATTTTCTTTTGTTGTTAAACTGTTAACTTTATGTTAAGTTTTATGCAGCGTAAATCTGTTTGGGTACTAGCCGGCTCTGCCGGCGAAACGAAGCAAAGGATTCTCAGCAAAACAACCAGAGCTAGTACGCTATGCTGCTGTACATATTTCCATTAGGACGTTTCACTAAACGCTGCTACTATTTAGGACGTTTCGCTAAACGCTGCTACAAGCGTTTAGCGAAACGCTGGAACAAGCGTTTAGCGAAACGTCCTAATTAAAATATGTACAGTAGTATACTGGCTCTGTTTTTTTTGCTGAGAATAGTCAAAAAATCCCAGTCGTTTTCTCCTAAATTGTTAAGAACGTTTAAATTATTTTTTGTGTAGTGCAACGATAGGCATCCGACTGTAGTCCGAGTAAAAATGAGTGCACTCCATGTGGCGACTAGTCACTTCTATCATGATAGATAGTGAACCTTAGATGACAATCCATACATAAAGCCAGGTGTTGTTGGTGACTTTCTGTTTGTGGTTTGCAGTTTAAGTTGTTGAGGTTGCTACTCAATTCTCTTCCTCAACCACGCGCAGCTAGTGAAGACGAGTGTAAGGAACGGAAGAGGTTGCTGAGATCGTACCATGCCTTCCCCGTCAACGTTGAAAGAGTGAGGCTTGCCGGCCGAAGTAAGTGAGATTCCCGCCAAGACTTCAATGAGAAGGCGGTCTTGACGTTAGGACCCGGTGACGGCTTGTGCTGCTTGACTGAAGAAGCTGCGTCCAACCACATTGGAAAAAGATGTAGCTTCTTTGTCGGGGTCACCATTGTAGCGCAACGATAGGTATCGGACTGTAATCCAGGTTAAAATGAGTGCACTCCGTGTGGCGACTAGTCATTTCAATCATGATAGCTACTGAACGTAGATGACAATCCGTATATAAAACCAGGTGTTGTTGTCAACTTTGTGCTTGGGGTTTGTTGTTGAGATTGCTACATAAAAAACTGATTACTTGTTCTTCATTGTAAAATTATCTTAGTATTTGTGTTGATTTAACAGTCTTTGAATGGCAGACAAACTTTAAATTGCAAAATTACTCCATTAATGCCGTTGGTTGGCTTTTGGTTCAACTCTCTCACTACCATGTAAATAGCGAAAAAAATGTCCGCGAAAACCTGTCATAATTTGTCATAATCAATCATAATTAATCATCATAAAATACCCCAAGTTTGTTTGTAAATCATGACTCATGGACTTACTTCTACATCAAATGTTATATATCGTTGAAATCTCTATTTCTTGAAGATTTTAAATACAAAAAAATTTTTTTGAATAAGCTAATTACCCCCCAATTGGTGATGACTTGTCTTCAAAATTGAAGTAGTACCCTTACCTCAAAGATCATTGATGATTTTATTTTCTACCAATTTTTTAGAAATGGTCGCTAAATGATTCTAAGGAAATAGACTTTCAATGTACATTAGCCAAAACTTACCAAAAAGTCTAGGTTTTCTACAATTTGCAACTTTCTGAAGCCCATGATCTTTTTTTGACCGGTACCGACCGGTACCAAATTTTGGTAGTGAAATTTAGTGCCTAAAATATGATCAGTCATTATCTGCTAGAGGTTAGCCTAAACCATGTAACATCAAGTATTTTTGAAAAGGGAATTTCTTCAAGATTCAGAAAATATTAAGTTTAGATAGAATATTTTGTCACTAGCAATAAAACAGAAGTTCTTTACACCCTCCCATTTGTTGAGAAACAAGGGGGATACAGCAAACTTTGATTTGGAGAAGCCAAACTTCTGTCAGCTTTTAAACTTGTATTTCAGGCTCTATCTCCCTCGAAACTTGATATAAAATGACGACTTTAGTGTTGAAATATTTGCAATTTATTTTATCTTTTTATAGGGTGTAGTTTTTCTAAAAACTATAATTTAGTAAAGGTAAGTCAAAAAATTTTTGAGGGGTTTTGAATTGACATGATACACGGTACCCATTTTTGATCAGTAAATATCATATATCGCTTAGCCTAGACTATTTAAAGGTATATTTTGCTGGAAAGTAAATTTCCTAAGCTTTTAAATGGAACCAATATTTAGCAACATGTCATATTTTTTACGCATAAAATTTAGTTTTTTTACCTACCATACAAATTTTTTTTGGGGGTTTTGAGATTCCTAAGGAATGAAAGTTTTAATAGATAAATTTCATTATTATTGCTTGAAATTTTGTTAAATGATGCCCCAAAAGAGTATTTTTCTGACTGTGTTAACGATAAAGGGTTTAGTATCCTGGTAAACATGATATCTCAATTTGATTTTAAGGTAGTTCGTTTTTGCATGTGTCTGCTAAAAATTTGGCAGGTTTTATCGTCTGCAACTGGGCTCATGGCCTTTTAACCCTGTTTGTGTAAAAAATCCAAGAATTAGGACACAAATTTTACATCTTCCAATGCGTGAGGAATTAAGTGTGAACTTTTGAAAATTTTATGAAAATCAGATAAACAAAGTCACAAATCCATTTTTTGGTAAAATAATTTTGTAACTCGGCGGAAAAAGTTTGAGGGAAACATTGAAAACACGAGATCATCAATTGATGATCGTGGGAGCAAAAGAGTTAACATGCCTGTTGTTATCGTATTGGGAAATTCTGCCCCCTTTTTTTTATTGCAGCCACAAGGAATGATATGATAAAACTGCTGGTGGCCAAGATTGTTGAGTCAGTCGAGTTAGCTGTGGTAAAGTAAAAATGTTTTTTGAGGGATGCAGCCACACATTTAACTTGAGTAAATCTCGTTTTTTCGATCTTCTCTGCTCTCGCCTTCATAGATCTTGTGTTCACTGAATTAGACTTTATAGATATAAGATCTATAATCGATAACGAATATTGGTTGCCGCAACCTCAATATTTTGTTTCTGGATCGCTTTTAAATCGTTTTTCTGTAGTTTTTCAATATAATTCCCAATAATTGCACTGCACTTTTTTTTATTTGCCATATTTGTCCTCCATTTACGAGAAAGCAAATTGTATCTCTATGCTTTGGACAATAATTCCGCACTCGCTTGGGAGTTTCCATTTCTGAGATGTCTGGGTCACCTGTTTTCCATATAAGATAACTGTGAGGCGTCCCGTTAAGTGCCTAGCCCAAGGACACAACAAGCGAACTTGCCGTCTTGTTCTTCACAACCTCCCATAAATGCTGAGCGCCAAGCAGGGAAGCTATAGATACCATTTTTTTAAATCTTTTAGTATGACTTGACAAGGGAAATGAACCACAGGTCTACCGACTGCAAAGCGGATGCTCTAACCACTATGCCATTGCACGTTGGTGAGAAGAGAAGATTGGAGAAAGTAAGGAACAGCTTCTTCGCCAGAAAATAAAGCGTTAATCATAGTTGATTCAAAACGTTGTTGAAGAACGTTCACCAATAAAACAAAGCCTTGTGATGGTAACAGCTATTATGCTGTAGCTCAACGGCAGGCATCTGGCTGAAGTCCGGCGTCAAAAGAGTGCACTCCATATGACGACTAGTCACTTCTATCATGATAGCTACTATTCGTAGATTTCTTTCGGTTTATATATTAACATTGCAGTTGGTAACTTTCGGTTTGTGGTTTGTAACATCTTTGTGCTCATACGACTCTTAGTAAGTAGGTCTCATTGCTGCGATAGCTGCGCATGTATGCATCGAAGTTGCAGTGGCTGCAACAATGCAAATAACGAGTTATCTAGTCATCATGTAAAATGCTTACCGGTACCTTCGATCTCTCTATCTTGGAAATTTGGAGTTAAGTGGTTATAACCGAAGTATTTCAATGTTTTGTGCTTAAAGCCATCTTTCAGCATTTGTCACCTAGTCAAAAAATATTTTTGCCCTATTTGTTTTCAAAAAGCGATGCTTTTTATTTTGAAACGAAAATTGGCTGCTTTAAAAATAATAACTTTTTATTATTGTTTTTTATTATTCATTGGGTGAAGCCGGCAGAGCCGTCCCAATCGATATTCATAATGCAGACATTACTGATGGGGGCCTGCTGGCGACACTGGCTAGCCGTCAATAAAAGATTGATTTCTGCATTGAGCGAGGAGATCCACAAGCTCCCAGCATTAGGATTTCGAACGAATTTAAGATGTCGACAAAAAGAGTCTTTTAACTGTAGCGTTGAGAGGGGGAATCAAGAGAATGCCTTTAAATTTGACTTTGGATTTTTTAGAAATATTGCATCCCAATTTGAAAGTAGCTTCATATCGTTAATGTATGGCGCTAATGATTCATCAGGCAATATACGTTGGAACCTTCAGAAATAGGGTAACATTCTCCCTACACTTCTAAGAAAAATTGTTGACTTTAATTAGTTTATTGGTGTAATTCACCACAAAATAAATCAACACCGACATTGTAGTTGACATAAGGCGTTTATCAGAAACAAGGGTGTTGGAAAGTTGTAAAATAATGAAACAGACGCGGCTTTTGAGTCTACAGCTCCCCTCAGAAATGATATTCATGGAAATATAAAAACACAAGTGGTTAAAATCAACAAACAACCAATGAAGGATTTAGAGTGAGGCAGCTGCTTAAGACCCCCTTTCCAGACCTATGCGAAATTTCGGTATTAAAATCTTTGAATCGCAAAAATTAGGTCACCGTCAAGTTGATCCCTCCCTCATAGAAAGGTCATCACTGACAAAATTTGCCCCGAAACCTAAATTTTAAACAAAAGAAAGTATATCTGCCGTTCTAAGCAGTGATGATTTCCAAATAAAAAGGTCATCACCCAAAATTTGTCTATAAACGGGCATATTACGGCCCTCCGACAACGTTATCTTCGAGCAAAGAAATAGGTGATGGTCTTCATTCAAAACTTGAACAGTTGGGGGCCCACGTAAATTCTTGCCTCAGGCCTCTAAAATCTTTAATCCAGCACTGCAAACAACAACTAGATCAACAATAAAACCATCAACTGCAAAACCGTAAGTTAATCAAGGATTAATTGGCTTCAAACAAGATGGTACACCTAAAATTAAAATTGTCAGAAAAAATATAAAACTTGATAATACTCCAAGGAAATAAATCACAGAGCTTTACAAATGTTTTCATTAGATAGCCTAATTTGTACCATAATTTTATATTTGCTTACCAAGTGACTGCTCTTTGAGTTTGATATTAAACAATTTCATAATTGTGGGCCATAGCTTAACATGTAATTGACCGTTGTAATTTTATCGTTTTATAATAATGTATATTTCTGTGCAGCTCAGGAATGCGCTGACTTCTCCTGGCACAGAAACCTTTGGCGGTATTTATCCTTTGCAACTTCACCACAGCCTTACATTACAACACCATTACGTTATCACAATCTTATTCAAATAGAATAATACGGTAGCATGCAATACAAATAACAGGTTGTAAGTAGCTAAAACTATCCAAAAATGTAGTTAAAGCTAGCAATCACATAGAGCAAAGACTAACTGATGCATCAACTGTACAACTAAATATCTAATTCAGCTTAAAAAGACTAGTTAAACCAAATTACCCAATTACAAAATAAACAACTAGAGCTTGCTGATAATTGTACCGCACTAAATCCGGGTTACTGATATAAACAAAGGTAATGTTGCCAACTAATTCCCAATTATAGCTAAACAGCAAAGGCGGATCACAAACATGAAATGCAGTTATATACAACAAAGTTAAGCAGAGTGAGAAGATAAGCGATTAAAAGTGACAAACAGCAATACTGGCAGTGGCAATGGTGTAAGCGAACGGCAAAATGGTGGGGTTGGGTCAGGATAAATAACGATTGTGAATTTCCGCTTTTATGCAAATTAATCACAAAAACGCAATGGTAGTCTTATTGATCGGCCTCTTCTCGTAGCACCTCTAAGCCGATTTAGCACCTCTAGGCCGATTATTTTCGGTGACGTCGAAACAATGTAGATAACAATTATTGACAATTAGTCCTGATTGTGAATAAATTTTGCATCACAAAAATGATTATTAAATATGTAAGGAAGTAACTTTGAATTAAATCTAAAAGTGAACACTGCACTCTCAAAGCCAAACAGATCAGTACACTTTAATACTTTACACTTAGAGTAAAAGAGTGACTGGTATTACTTTTCCTTCGTCTTCAATCAGTAGTCAAAATTGTAAATGTTTTCCTAGACTCTGAAAACTGTTTAAATGTTTAACTGTTTAAATGTTGATAAAATATGAAAAATGATTGTAAAATCAGAAGCGTTGAAAAAAACAGTCGAAAATTGCGCGCTTTTAAATAGTTGATCTCTACCCCCTCCACAAAAGGTCTTCAAATGGGAAAATCAATAAAGAAAACGCCTGCAACAGTGGGTGAAAAAATTGGGCAAAGAAAACATTTTTGAATGGTTGATTTCCAAAAGGATTTTTACTTGAGAGCAAAAACTTCAGAGCTCGCATTGCAATCCCAAAATATTGTCATTTATTACTAGTTGTAAATATGGTAAGTCCATCCAATCAAAAGCAATACTCAACTTATTTCTTTTACTTTAAATTGACCGAAATCGGCAAAGTTTTCTAGCGACCTCTACAAAGAGTCAACACCTAGGTCTATGACTAAAAACTACAATCGCAGACAGAGTTTTGTATGCCTTCAGAAAAAAAAGAACTATTTCTTAGCCGTTGTCAGTGGCGCTGGAAAGGAACGGGGATGGGAAAAGGGGGCGGAAAAGTGCCTCTTTGGTTAAATGGTGACAGCCAAAAACACCCAAAATGTTTTCCCTCTAATTTTTAATTTGAAGTAAAACTAGATTACTTCCAGCTCTCGATCACAAATCAAACTGCTCTTTCCAAAATCTTGCTCCCATTGCCCACGTAAAGTTGCGGTGTCCTTGACTGTGGTTGTCCCCAAATCACTCTTGGGTAAGATGAAGTACTTTAGACCTAGAGTTTTCCCTGCATAGATTACAACGTGACACAGTTTTCTTATTTTTAGTGTATTTGCGGTACCTTGTATATATTGTATATGATTTTTTTCTTCTTTTTTTGTGTCTGTTTCTCTATCATGCGGCTAGGTTACAGGTGCTTTGGCCATGTTACCTTCACAAAGCTTTGTCTTGCGGGTGAACGTTCTCAAGCAATGTTTTGAATCAACTATGATTTACGTTTATTTTCTTTTGTTTCTCAATACGATTATTTTCTTCAGTTTGTCAATTTTTTTTTCAGTTTTCTATTTTTCAGGTCTTCTTTTTTTTCTTCAGTTTCTTCAATATTTCCTTCAGTTTCCCAATACGATAACAACAGGCATTTTAAACCGAAAGCCAACACGAACGGCATTAATGAGCTAATTTCGCAATTTAAATATTGTCTCCTAGAACAACACAAATACTAAGATAATTTTACAATGAAGAACAGGTAATCAATACCTTGCCACGTCCAGACAATTAATTCTTATCTTTTCACACAATGGAAAGAAATGAAGTTGTTGACAGACCTAATTTAGCAACTCTAAAAGGCATTATTTCCGTCCTTCAGATTATTTTACACTATGCTATACAGAAAGGCAGTAGCATTTAGAAGACCATTTTTGCGATTTTAGTAGGCAATGCCACTATCTTTAAATTTAATTTATTTCATGCGCATGTTTTTGTCGAGTATTATTTTGCCATTGTCTCTTTTTTTCCAATGTTGTCGAATTTTGTTTTCTTTTTATACTGATTTAAGCAAAAATAAATGAAAACCCATCCATCTTGTAATTAGATTTGAATTTTTCAGCTCTCTTCAAAATCTGATATAGGCCGCAACATTCTCTCAATGCTCTGCCTCTGTTCCAGACTCACGAACTCTTTCTTTATGTTGTAGCGATCATGCTACCTTTGCCCTCATCTCACCTACGCGCTTCTATTTCAAATGTTGTTGTTTTGCGTTTCGTTATGTTTGCTTAGAAATGTGAGCCATGTATTCCTTCGCGTTTCGCAACATTAATCCTCGTGCGTCGTTTTATTCTTTCGTAGAAATGTGACTCATACATTGCCCCGTCTTCACCCCATGAAAAATTATTCCTCGTGCCTTTTTTTGAGATATAAATATCTCTTGGTCTTTGGATAAAAACAACAAAAAAACAGAAACAGATCAACAGATCAGAAATCAGAAATTTTAAAACGGAAAACAGAATTAACTTTTGGAATGAAGATGCTGCTAAATTTTCAAATTGTACAATAATTTTTGGTAAAAGATTTAATAAACAAACAGAGAAAATTCGTGTCAATTGAAAACTTGAGGATATTTCGATGTCAAAGAACTCACGTAAATTTAAGTAATTACGTGTAGGTCAGTAGGCTCACGGTACAGCACGCCAGGCCTCTGCCGCTACAATGTTCATTACACAATGACTTGGCAAAATGCAATTAAGGAATGTTAGTGGGGTTCCCAGTTTTGGTAACAGGATTGGTGGTCACATTTGTGATAGGTACCACTAAAACGTGGAAATTTCGCGTAATTACTCGCACTAGTCCTATTCCCAATTGCAATTCTAACTCTAACCCAAGCTCTTACCAACCCTAACCCTAATTTTATCCCAACAGTAACCCTAACCCCAAGTCTAAGCGCTGATCCGCCACACGGAATGTCCATTTTTCAGTCGTATCCAATTCTGTGGAAATCGAACACTGTCTGCCGATTTCGAGTTTGATACTTTTTTTCGTAAACTATTTCGCAATGAATGCACGAGAAGTTACGTTAGAAGTTGAGTTGTCTTGTCTTTCGTCTCAAAATATTGAGGTCATTAACGCAGGTAAGTGGTGGTTTAAACCACATTTTAAATTCCTAGGCAACCGCCTCAATAATTCCTTTAAATTAAATTTTTGGCTCGTCACTGATCAAGTAAAGTGTGACATTTGCTAACTTCAGTTTTTTGTCCTATTGTCATAAAAGCCAACATTTAAGTTGGTGCATATGCTTTGCGTGGAACAGCGGGTGCACTTGCCTTTAGGGTTTTGTAATGCCTATTAAATCAATTGACTTAACTTTGATGGTTTGAAGCTGGTTCAGGACATCATAGCTCATAGTCATCAAAATTTTTGTAGATTTCAAGTTATAAATGATGTGATGAGATTGTAACTCATCAAACACAAAGAGAAACAAAGAGCTTGGGGCAGTGTGAGAAGATGACCAAGTTCTCATTAGTTAATTGCAGGTTTCCATTTAGTCTACTGCTGTTACTTTTTAAACAGCTATAAAGCTGCTTCTATTCTGCACTGTTGTCTTTAACTATTTTTTTGGCAAATCGGGTATCCATTTGGGCAAATTCCAACTTTATGCCAGAAAACATGCTTTAAAAAAAGGCAGTGGCTATTTTGCCGTTGATTTCAATTTACCCTCAGAGACTATTTTGCCGTGAGTTATTAGTGATTGGTCAATCTAAATGACGTACTAAACATGTGACTTTTGATCGTTTCTGATTGGTCAATTTAGAAAAAGGCAGTGGCTATTTTGCCGTCGACGGCAATTTACCCTCAGAGACTATTTTGCCTTGAGTTATTTGTGATTGGTCAATCTTAATGACGTACTAAACATGTGACTTTTGGTCATCTCTGATTGGTCAATTTTAAAAACCAAAAAAAAATTTTGCACCCCCAAGTTTTTATCCCCCACCCTGTACACTCCCTTCCAGTGTACACTGCCCCGTACATTTACATACCGGGCCTGCCCCTTCAGTGTACACTGCCTTTCTTTTCAAGCCCTGGCCAGCTGAGATTCGAACCTGCAACCATAGTATCTCAAGACCAGTGCTCTATCCACTACACCACAGTGTCACTAGTGTTATTATACCAAATTTGGCTATATAAACACACGTGAATGATCACGGCAAAATAGATTCCAAGGGTAAATTGCCGTCGACAGCGAAATAGCCACTGCTTTTAAAAAACCAATTAAAAAAATTTTGTACCCCTAGGTCTCTATCCCCCACCCTGTGCACTCCCTTCCACTGTACACTGCCCCGTACATTTACATACCGGGCCTGCCCCTTTGGTGTACACTGTCTTTCTTTTAATGCCGGGCCAGCTGAGATTCGAACCCGCAACCATGGTATCTCATGACCAGTGCTCTATCCACTACACCAGTGTCACTAGCGTAACTATAGCAAATACGGCTATATAAACACACGTGAATGATCACGGCAAAATAGATTCCAAGGGCAAATTGCCGTCGACAGCAAAATAGCCACTGCCTTAAAAAAACATGTAAGAAAAATAAATGCAGCTGTATTGCAATCATTTAAATTAGCACTGTTACTATTGTAATTCTATCATTTAAAGGATAATTATTGGGCAGTGGCTATTTTGCCGTCGACGGCAATTTGCCCTTGGAATATATTTTGCCGTGATCATTCATGTGTGTTTATATAGCCATATTTGCTACAACTACACCATTGACACTGTGGTGTAGTGGATAGTGCGCTGGTTTTCAGATACCATGATTGCAGGTTCGAATCTCAGCAGGGCATTAAAAGAAAGACAGTGTACACCAAAGGGGCAGGCCTGGTATGTAAATGCACAGAGCAGTGTACGTTGGAAGGGAGTATAGAGGGTGGGGGATAGAGACCTAGGGGTACAAAATTTTTTTAATTGGTTTTTTTAAATTGACCAATCAGAAACGATCAAAAGTCACATATTTAGTACGTCATTAAGATTGACCAATCACAAATAACTCACGGCAAAATAGTCTCTGAGGGTAAATTGCCATCGATGGCAAAATAGCCACTGCCTAATTATTATTGCATAACTGTGATGTTATGTTTTTACTGTTGTGCTTTTGTGTTAACGATAAAATAATTCAATGTTACTGATCGTTGCTAATCACTTGTTGTTTCAGATGTGAATGAAGACATTCAGCAAGCCCTTTTTTTCTTGCTTGAACAAAATTATGTTTCCTGCTTAAACATATGTTTAAAAGTTGATGATTTATTTGCATCTTATAAAACTCTTAAAGAGAAGATAACTCTGTGGGATCATACTAAAAACAGGTGAACAATGTATGTGAGCTACACTTTAATTACTGTTGTGAATAAGATTTTATAAAACCTTGAGCATATTGTCATTCACTGATTGCTTAATGGAAAGATATTGCAATTTATTGCCGTTTTTTCTGTTTTCATTTTAGTGTTTTGTCTGAATATTAATTTACTTTTATCTTTATTTTATGCAATTATAAATATTTTGAACATAGCCAGAGGAGGTGCCAAAAAACAACTATATAAACTTCTAGAGTCAATCTAAATAATTTTTATTCAAAATTTTGGTGTAATCAAATGACTGAAATCCCTAGTGAAAATTTGGTCACTAAATTTTTTTTAGTCATGTTAACATCTATGCTGAGCAGTGTGTACAATGTCAAAAACTTACAAATTAATCAATAATAACATTTTCTTTCTGTTCTGCACAGTCAACTGTTAAAGCAAATGTTTTGGCATTGTATCACATTTGATTGGCACTTCGTAGCCATTGTGCACATGCTTCATCATAGTTGTATCTCTTGCATGAGTTTGAATTGAAACATAAGCACATTAGTTTATCTGAATTTGCTGGCAGCAACTGGTTTCTGGACAGTGTTCTTATCCAGGAGAGAAGATTAAAGCCATGCTTTTTGTGCATTAAACGTGAGCAATGTCATAGCAATTTAGGACAATCTTGGCCATTCTGTTTGTCATTTGGCCACAACAGTCAGTGTTCCCTCTAAGAATTTAGTAAATGTTGCTGGCACAAGTGTGAAATTGCTAGCAAATGCATGAAAACTGCCAGACAAATTCTGATAAGACATTGCTGACAAAATATTGCACCAGCCTTAGTAATATATGTAAAAGAAGATAGTTTTAATAATCGGTTGCTATGAGGGCTGTGCTGGCTAAAACAATTTTTTTAACACAGTTTTTTAAGGCAATTTTTGACACAACAATTTTTTACCCTTTGTGCACTTGTGTGAACAGAAATGATAAAGGTGTGTTTTTTTTGCACATTTATGATTGTTGTACACGTAATAGTGATAATCTTATTCTCTTAAGCAAGAGTGGCAATGCCAACAAAGAAAGAATCTGGTCTTATACTATCATTAATACTTTAAAAAAATGTCAGGGAGGGAGGGATTGAAACACAGTCAAAAATGATGGTGGCAGCCAAATAGTGGTTGCTTTCACAATTACAGAAATAAATTATTTAACAGTAAGCCTATTTGGGGACTTGGTGCTGCCCCTTTCCTATTTATATTTGCAGTGTTAAGTTCTTTGGCTGCACTGTTTGCCTTGTTTCTGGCATAGCGACAGAAGCAGATGGCTTCCCCTAACTCATTCATATTCTAGTAGGAGCCCATCAGGTCGAGTTATTTTCAAACAAATGCTCTCTCTAAATTCAATTTTGCAAATTGTTAGGGTTACGGTTTTATTTTGATTTTTTTTTAAACTTGGGATTTTTATACATTGCTCCATAGCATAGATATAAATAGCTTAACTGGCAGCATATCAGCAAAAGAAAAAAATCCTTGCTTTATAGTAAAAGCCAGTGTCGCCTGCAGGGGCCTCCATCTATAACATTTTCATTGAGAATGTTAGTTCAGCTGGTCAAGCCAGATTGAGTAAGCAGTAACAAAAATATTATATTTTTCTGTACAAAAGATTTTCATGACTTAGTGTGCTCCTTTCATAATAGAATTTCTGATTTCAAGATCCTTGCACTATCTTAGATCTATTTGCTCTGTTCATTGCTTACATGAACCCAAAGGGGGCTTGCATTTCCGTGAGTTTGATTAAAAAACAATTAAATAATTGCTTGTTGCACCTTGATACAGTGTAAGATGTTATAGAATTACTTTTAGCAAAAATTGACATTTGTTCAAATACAATCAATTAAAAACAACATTGGTGGGTGTGCATAGCCACTAGGAGTTTGTGGGAGGAGAGTGATGGCCAATTCAGTGGTGTGCAGAGAATGTGAAAACTGGGTTCATGGTAGATGTGCAAAGATACGATTAACTTGGCAATGCGTTTTGTTTGTTCAAGATGTAGGGGAATGAAGAAATAGTGGATTTTATCAAGAAGATGTCTGATGAAATGGAGACAGCAAATGGATTTTTTTACCTGGGATACATGCTTATTGCTAGTGGTAGCTATGGACCTGTAGTCACTGCAAGAGTTAGAGTAGGTTGGATAAGATTCAGGAAATATTGAGAGTTGTTACTTAGAAATAAGTTTTTTTGAATACGAAGGAACATTTATCATTGTTGAGTAGGATCAGCAATACTTCATGGAACATAGCATGGTGTTAGAAAGAGCATGAGAAAGCAATTTTAAGAAGAACAGAAAGAGCTATAATGAGAGCCATGTGCAGTTGGAAAATTGTGAAATGAATTATTGCTGAAGAACAGATGGGCATATTGTGGTTAAAAGAAACTGTAGATCAGGGATTCCCAACCTGTGGTACGCAGAAGCTTTCCTAGTGGTATGCGAGCTGTTTTTCCAAAAATGCAAAAAAGTATTTGTTTTCACAGAAATTCCCACCCAGAGAAATGTAGTAATGTGAATTTGGCTCCAGTTCATTTTCTTTTGTTTCTCAATTGTAATATATATACATTAAATATCTACATATATGTACGATGTAGCATACTGTTACATAGACTAGATAGCTCGATTGGCGCTTTTTTTCTTTCTATAGCGTATCTGCAGCAAGCTGCAACACTATCAAATATTCTAGCTGACGTGTTACACAATATCTCCGATAACAAGCTCACATTTGGTTAAAACTTGTTATGATGTAACAGAGGCGAAAAGAGCTGGTATATAAAAATTTTTTAGAAAGAAATGTGATAGGCTTATCAGTGAAGAACCTTCTCGAAAGTTTTTTCATCAGTATATATACTGACTTGTGCTTGTGTCTCATATTTTTGTTTATTGGCGTTTGGGAGTTCATTCAGTGATAGACCGATAGAGGCTTTGTGAATTTTGAAATATTAATAAAATTCCGCTGTTTTAGCTAGCAATATTTTATCTGCTGTTCTACCTGACTATTTTTTCTTTGCTGTTGAAATCTTGCGGTTTTATATGCTTGTGAAGCTGCGATAGGTGCTCAGACCTAATTTTTGTATGTCAGTTGAATACAGAAGATTGAACCCCAAGTCTTGCTGTGAATTTTGTTTTCCAAGTTAGTTAGGAAAGCATAATCAAAAGTGCTACTCCCAACTATCTTTCAACAACCTTTCCTAAGTTGGCGGCATAGACTCAGGAACGCATACACACACATTCTGCTGACTGAGTAGGTACAGTGCTGTAATTAATTAACTTACTTAGTTATTTTTATCGATTATGTAACTTATTGTATATATTTAATATATAAAAAGCAACATTTGGTTTTATTTCATATTATTATTGTGTCAAATCAAGATGCCCAAATGACAGTACAGCGATCAATATATTAATTTTGGTTTTATTGAATTGAAAAATAGGGGGGAATCTGTGCCACAATGTGTGGTGTGTATGAAGACATTATCAAATGCATCAATAAAGCTGAGTCTTCTACAACGCCATCTCCAAACTAGTCATCCAGATAAGAAGGACCACGATCCTAATTATTTTAAGCAACTCAGAGAAAATGCAAAAAAAACAATGACTAGACAAATCGGATAAGCAATAGCAGTTGGTGAGGATAGTAACAACTCCTATGAAATCGCACTTCTTGTGGCAAAGAACAAAAAGCTCCACACAATAGCTGAGGAACTCATCATGCCTGCAGCAAAAGTGCTGGTAAAGCATGTGATCGGCAATGAAGCAGTGGCAAAATTAAACGGTGTTTCAGTGTCAAATAATACAATACAGCGGCGTATTACAGAAATGTCTACTGATATCAAAAAACAAGTCATTATGGAAGTACAGGGCTCAAAATATGGATTTGCCATACAACCGACGTGTCAATCTACGCACAGCTTTGTGGTCTATGTGCGTTATGCTACTAAAGATGCAATTCAAAGTGAATTGCTATTGATCAATGAAATGTCAACTACAACAAAAGGAGAAGACGAGTTTGAGCTTGTTGACAACTTTTTCAAAAAAAATGGTCTCCAATGGACTAAGCTAATCGGTTGTATCACTGACGGCGCTCCGGCTATGCTTGGCAGAAAATCTGGGTTCCAAGCTTGGGTGAAGGGCAGTATCTCCATCTTCCGTTCACTGCTTCTTACACCGATTCAGTCTGGCTGCTAAACTTTTACCTCTCTGTATAAAGACAAGCTTGAACCTGGTTGTTAAGATGGTAAACTTACATTAAGACATCTGCCTTAAATAGTCGTTTCTTCAAGGTCACTGTGAGGATGTCGGATTAGAATACATGTCATTGCTGTTTTATATGGAAGTGATGTGGCTGTCTCCAGGGAATACCACTATGCGTCTTTTTGAGCTGAGAAAGAAGCTGCTTCAGTTTTTCCAAAGAAAAGATCACAAATTTCAAAAGATTCTTGAAGACGAAAACTTCATTCTTCACCTTGCCTACCTGCCACATATTTTTGGAGTCGAGAATCACTTCGGTTGTTCTCTTCAGGGGCCTGAGAGCAACACCATTGATTTCTCAATCAAATTGATTGCATTTACCCAAAAACTCGATTTGTGGATAAAAAACATTCAGAACAGACAATTCGGAATGTTTGAGAATGTGGCGTCACTTGCAAGGGAGCCTTGCATTGCGTTTGGTCAAGAGATCATCAAACATCTTCTTCTATTGCAAGATGAAATAAAGCAGTACTTTTTCAATGATGGTGATGCACTTACATTCGGAATCCATTCACTGTCAAGCCTGGCAATCTTCCAGTGGGAACTGATGAACTAATAGATTTGCAGTGCGATGAAGGTGTACAGGAAAAGTTTAAAAATTATAAAATGGCCACGTTGGGGTTGAATGTTAGTCCCTCCTATATGGCACTAGCAAAAAATGAAATTCCTCAGCTTCTCATATTTCCAATAACATGGGAATGCAAACAAGGATTTTCCACTTCTACAATCAAGTCGAAGACAAGAAATCGTCTCGTAAACCTAGAGCACAATTTTTGATGTTCTGTGAGCAAAATATCTCCGCGACTTGCAAAACTAGTTGAAGAAAAGCAAGCGTAGCCATCGCATTGACTTAAGAGTACTTATTGGTCAATAAGTTAAATATTTTGCTTGTTTACATTTACGTACATGTGCAAATAAGTTAAGTTTAGTTTTGTATATTTTATTAATTGTGGACTCGTTTACTTGTATGTTATTGTGTATGTTAATCTTTTTGTACAGTTCTTTTATGGACAAAAACTAATCGTCAAATTAGGTGGTACGCAGCTACAGAATAACTCCATATGTGATACGCAGCAACAAAAAGGTTGGGAACCCCTGCTGTAGATGGTTTGGCAAAATGTCTATGGAGTTAGATGGTATAGACATGTGCTGAAAAAAGATGATGTTAGTTTTCTAAGAGTTGTCCCAGATCTTGCAGTGAGTGGCAAGAGAAAGCAAGGATGACCAAAGAAGACCTGGAAGAAGCAAGTGAAAGAGGAAACAGAGAAGGTTGGTTTAAAGACAGAAGATGCTCTGAATCAAATGATGTTGCAAGATGGAGAGCAAAGAATTGCAGAAGGAATGGGGCAAAACTGGGAAGCTTTGTTAAGGGGATAAAACTGGAAAAAACTGAATAAGTACAACCATTAAGGGTGGGGCAAAGGTGATTTCTGTTAAATTTTCAAAAGAAGTGTACCCATTGTGGTAGCAGAGTGTGACTCAAGACTAGCAAACTGAGCATGACCTCGTATGTGTAAGTAAACAGCTATACAGCAATATCCAACATCTGATCTTGTGTGGTTGTCATCTAAGTTATTGACTGCATCCATGTTCAAATTTCCTTGTTTATTTGACGCACATGTGGCATAAACATTTTTTACCCATTGATTCTGTAATTTTGGTCCATTTTGAGCTACTAGGTTTAGACATGTTTTCTTTTGAGATAATCAGCAAGAAAAAATGACTAATCAAGTAATCATGTTTTTGATTTCATTTATCAGTCTAGAATTACGTGTAGTTTTATGATTTATCAGGCAAAGTTATTTCTGTTCTAACCATCAAAACTTTTCCACTCCTCATGAACAGCGCATTAAACATGTCAGAAAGTATTTAGATAAAGCTCAGAAAGTTTACCCCTCCCTGTTAAGTTTTTATTCAGCTTTTTTTGGTTGACCATTACAGCATACAATGTCTCAAATAGGTCTACCACCTAATTGCCTATATTGTAATGTGTAAACAATTACCCATATCCATTTTCACTTTATTGTGTACCTGGGATGATTTAAGGGAATAAAAAGATATTGGGATAAGGAGATATGCTTCCCATTTAAAGTCTCTTTAGTTCAATTCCCATATAAAGTATATTTGGTTGGAACAGCAATTAGCAATGCCAAAAAACCATTAACTGTCATTACTGTTTTCGTAACTACTCTTGAGCGAAGCTGGATGAACCTATATATTAACCGTGATGTCACTGATGTGGCCTTGCCCTGCAAGTAATGTCAAAGAAAGCCTTGCAGGTGGTGCCAGTCAAGTCAGTTGCTATAGTGTACATCCTTTTTCAGCGAAATTAAGTGGATTGCACCAGTGTTTTGGTTGCATTGTAGTCAAACGTTCAATAAGTTTAATACTGCAATTGTTTTATTTTTGAAATAATTTCTTGATTAAGTAAATTGTAGGTTGTATAGCCGTGTCAACTTACAAAGTAGTAGACCAAAACTCAACAATGTTACTTGTGGTCGACTTAAATATTTGTCATTGCAAACTCTTTAAAGCACTTGCTCACTTCTTTACACAAAATGATTGAGACACTAAAAATAAGCTAAAAATAATATAAATCATTACTGCGATATGTCAAACGTAAAATATATACATTATGACATCACTAAACAATGAGGTGAGAATAATAGGTGACGAAAAATAGGAGAATAAAGATCTAAAAAACAAAAAAGGATAGAAAGCAGAATAAGGTAAAAAAATTTGAATGAATTTTGTAAACAAGAGAGCACGTAAATGATATTGGACAAAGTACATAATCTTCCTTTGATGACAAAGTTGCAATTGTTGAGTCTTTTGCAATTGCAAAGGAGCAATGCTCCCAGGTGCCAGCTTTACCCGCACATTAAGACCAACAACATTATTTCAGGATCCAACAATCACAAATTTGTCATCAAAGTACTTTGCTCAATGTCGTTTATATATACTCTCTTCATTACTTTGTCCCAAAGAAACATATGTTTGAACACTGGAAATAGTATGAGGCAATAGATTAGTAGACACAAAAGTGATATCCGCCATCATAAAAACAAACCTAACGCTCAACGTTATAATCTTACTGGACATTTTGTCACTCACTTTAGGTATCACTGATAAGAGCCAAATCTAATTAGAAGCAATGACAAATCGGAGAACAAAAAATCATGTCCAAATTTAACTGCAAATAATAATTCACTTGTTAATGTTTCTTCCCTTTATTGTTATTTCTTTGTTTATTTCTCCTTTGTTTTGTTATATTTACTATTTCTGTTTTTAGTTTTATTTTGTCTTGCTAGTTTTTACGCACTGATGTTTTTGTTAGGTACAATTAGAAGTTTATTCAAATTCTTTTACTCGTTTTTACCTTCTTTTGCTCTGTATCTTTTTTGTATTCTCTATCTTATTCTCCCTTTTTTTGTCACCTGTTATTCTTACCTCATTGTTTTGTGATGTCATAAGGCATATACTTTACGTTTGACATGTTGCAATAGTTGTTTATATTAATTTTAGCTTATTTTTAGTCTCATTTATTTTGCCTGAAGCAGTGAGCATTTGCGTAAGGGAGAGAGAAAGAGAGAGAGAGAGATCCACTTTTTGAATCTGGTTTTGTCTGCGTTAACACAGGTGGCGGAATTCACTTTGTGCTTCTTGATAGTTTGTACACACCATCACGCCACTTCACTCTGTCAATGGCATCCTCCCTTTTCACTCAAATCTGACCGATTTGCTTCTCCATTTGTCTCTTCCACATCTTATTTGGTCGCCCATGCCCTCTTCTTCCCACCACCACAAAATCCAACACTCTTCTCAAAACATCACCAATATCCCTTCTCAAAACATGCTCATAACATCACACTCCACTTGCTCTGGCTAGTCCATCCAAAGTGTCTTTTAAACCCAGCATATTTATAAGTTCTTGGCTCTTTCTTTTCTCAAACATCTTAACTCCACATATTGCTCTCATCATTGCTTTTTCGGTTCTTCTCAAAATGGCCATCTCATTCTCCCTCAGACATCACATCTCGCTCCCATACAGCATTGCTGATCTTACACAACTCTGTCAAATCCTTCTTTTCATTTTTAACGAAAACTTTCTCCCATAAAGTAACTCCCCACATTCTCTAAATTTTATCCATCCAATTCTAATTCTTGCTGTTACTGCTGCTTTACTTCCACTGCTGGCGTTCAACCTGTCCCCCAAATAACAAAAGCTTTTCACAAAGTCAATCTGGTCAAAAAATGATATTTCTTCACCTGGTTCCACAATTCCTTCCATTGTATCAACACATGGTTCACAAACAAAACCTTTTGCCAGAGTTAAAGTCACCCTCTTCATTTTTGCACATCTACCATCAACCCCTTTACCACACTTTGTACACATCACTGAATTTGCCATCACCCTCTTGCCGCACTTTGCACATGGATCAGCTTTACTCCTTTGAGAACCTCATCTTTTAAACTGCTCACCATTACTTTGGTTTTTCTGAGGTTCACCTTCAGCTCCTTGCTTTTAAAAGCTGCTTTCCACTTTAAAAACTTCTCTTTCAAATTCTCTATACTTTCACTCATTAAAACCAGGTGATCCACATACAAAATTTCATTCATCAATCTTTCTCTTGCATTTTCCAAGATTACATCCACTGCAATTGCAAAAAGCTGTGGCAACAACATACCGTATTTTCCCGTGTGTAAGAGACCCTTTTTTGGTCTAAATTTTTACTTTAAAAATAGGGGGTCTCTTATACATGGGAGTACTGGAGTTTTCCACTTAATGTACCCCCCCCCCTCCGTTAATGTACCATGGTATATTAACTGGAAACAGGTGCCTATTAATGTATCATAGTACATTAATAGGCGCCAAATTTTTGTTTTGTTTGAATGTCTATTGATAGGTAGGCATGGAATGGTGTAAAGCCAGAGGTCATTATTAAATCTTTCAAGAAGTGTGGTATCTCCAATGCCATGGATGGTACAGAGGATGATGCCATTTTTGAGCTGAGTGACTCCTCTGATGATGATGATGAAGAATTGGCTGGTATTGCGGAAGAACTGACTTTAGTTGATATTTCTGATGAGAGTGATGAGGAATTTCATGATTTCTATGATGAATAAAGTTATTCATTACTAAAAAACTTTTTTCTAGAATTTTTGCTTAAAAATTGAAGGGATCTCTTATGGACAAGGGTCTCTTATACACGAGAAAATACAGTAGATCCTTCATGTACACCAGCTTGTGCCAAGAATTCTTCAGATAACTCAGATCCCACTTGAACTTCCGTTTTTGTCCTGTGATAGAGCCTCATCACTGCTCTTACAATTACTTTTGGTAAACCTTTCTTTCTCATTACCCACTCCATCACCTTTCTTGAAACTCTATCAAATGCCTTCTCAATATCCACAAAACACATGTACAACTTTTTCTTCTTATCCCTATATTTCTCTTGCATTCTTCGCACTACAAACAATGCATCTGTCCCTCTTCCGGGCTTACAACCAAACTGCATTAAATCAATATTTACTTATTCTCGAATCCTTCTCTCTGCACTCTTTCAACGATCTTCATGGCTTGTTCTATTTGCTTCATTCCTCTCTTACATCTCCCTTTTCTTTGAAAATTGGTACCAGCACACTCGCATGCCATTCATCTGGTATTCTTTTCCCATCTACCACTCGTTGGTAATGTTCCACCATCCACCATCACACTAGCCCTTACTTTTCAACTAGCAGATATCATCTGCACATACTTCAGAGCATCCAGCTCCCTTTTCTGGTTTCATCACCACTTTTATTGCCATTTGTTTGCGAGTAACATTATTACTAGGTCCCTCTACCATACTAGCTGCTGTCTCGTGGTCCCAATCCTTCTCTTTATTCATGATCTCCTCCATGTGATTTTTCCGTATTCTTTTTCTGTCTTTTTCACTGAAACTTAACCTTCCGTCTTTTCCTTTCATTCATCTACCTCCTTCAATATCTTTCCCATCTGATTTTATGAACTTCACCAGTGTAAAAATGTTTGATGATGTTTTGTTCAATTTTGTTAACTCTTTTTCAGCTTCTTCACTCGTAGAATTAGCAACCACTTTCTTTGTTGTTTTTTTTTGATATTCTTATTTTTAGCTTTGTTTTCCTGTGATCGATTTTTGTACATCTTTTTATATGCCCCTTTCTTTTGTTGTATTGCTTCCTTCACCTCTTCATTCCACCGCAGTGTATGCCCATGGTTTCTTATGCCTTTCTTTTTTCCACATGCTTCATCACAAGCTTGCAGCATACTATTTTTTAAAATATTCCATAGATTGAGTGTATCAATATCAACCAATTCCTTGTCTCTTTCTTGAAATCTTGTTTTCGTGTTATTTACCTTCAACTTCCAAACCCTCCTTCTAATAATTTGTTCGTTTTTCACTACTTTCTTCAAACTTTCATTTGTCTATGTCTGTTACGACCAGGGGATTGCTTTGCCGATGGCTTTTCTTTGCCAATGTTGCAATTCCCAGGGGATGGCTTTCACGTGTGTTAAATACTTTCTATTGTTTTTACCAACCAATACAAAAATCAATCTCAGTTTCATTTTCACCCATACTATATGTTATTTTTCCTGCTCTTTTTCAAACCATGTATTTGCCACGCACAACTCCTTTTCATCACAAAACTAGAGTAGTTTCTTCCCTCAACATTCCTTTTGCCAATTCCATACCCACCATGCACACCCTCAAAACCATCAATCCATCTCCCAACATGTCTGTTGAAGTCCTCCAGACCAAGAAACACTTCACCAGGGTTTTACAAATTCCACTCACTTGCCATGTTACTATAAAATTGATCTTTCTCACACTCTGATCTTCCAACCTGGGGAGCATATGCACATATAACTCTCACAACTTCCTCCTCAAAAGCTAGCACCATTGCCATCACTCTGTCACTTTTTCTCCAGACTTCTACGACCTTTTCTCAAAGTTCTTCTTTCACTAAAATTCCAACACCTATTCCATCATACTTCCAGACCACCAAAATTCTCCTTCCTCTGCAACCAACAAATCGAGCTCCTTGCCCTCTCCATATGACTTCCTGTAGACAGCACATATACACTTCTCTCTTTCTTAACTGTTCACACAATTCCATACCTCTTTCACAAACTTCCAACATTCCATAAGAAAGCTTGCAAATTGCAATTATTAAATATTCAAGTCGACTTCAAGCGTCATTTTTGAGTTTTTATCAGTTGAATTAATAATTGAAAGCTAAATGAAATGCTAGGTTGTTAGTCGAATTCTCACTTGACCTTTCCTGGTGTGGCTGGAACAAAAATGTATGCTTGTTTAAAAAGATAATATTGATGCAAATTTAGGAAAGGTGAGTAAATTTAACATTAGCATGCAAAATACACTGTACACGCTTGCTCAGTGAGATTGGTAAAACCTTTTTTTAATACATCTTGTTTCATAGAAAAAACAACATAAGCTTATTAATTCAATAGTATATTAACTTCGTCAATCTTTGTTTTTAGAAAATTTTGGTTATTTGCTTGTGGAGTTTCCTGCCTTCAGTTATTTGTGCAGTTGAATTGGACAGGTCCTGCTGTTGATGGGTTCTATTCTTCAATCAAGGTAGTTGCTTCCTCAAACCACGTTTAGTTAAAACAACTTGCTTGCTTTTTGCTGAAAGTAATTTGTTGAGTTGGTTTGTAATAATTACATAGACAAATTAATGTAATAACGGTTGCAACGGATAAAGCATCAGTTCTCAACCATTTTGGTCAACTTTTCTGCTGAAGCAAGTTACCACACCATGTGCTTCTTTCTCTGATTTTATGCCACTATGAGTTATCCCAACTGACTGCAAGAGTTGTTAATTTCGCTCGATATTCATAAATTCCAACCAGCTAAGAACTGCTGAGCTGGAAAAAACTTCACACAATTACTGCTGTTTTGTAGTTACAAAATGAAGCGAGAAGTTCACTTTGTGAAGATGATCAACAAGTTCATCATTTAGCGCAAAGTCCTCATCTTCTACTTGCTGCAAAGATGATATTTTCTACTTTATCCGAGGACTCTGAATTCCAAGTAAGCCGAAAGATTTTTTTTGTGTTACTAAAAGCACAGATCCCACCAACAGCAATGTTTTGTAGACTGCACCATGGTGGCTTTTTCGTTGTTTATGCATTCAATCCCAGATTTTACAAAATCTATCAGAATCTTTGTACAAAGAAACAAAAAACATCATTAAGCTTCTTTTAGAATCATCATATTTGCAATTAGAAGTTAACAGGTATGTTTTGTACAAATTGGTTATTAACTTGTATTACATCGTGGGATAGGTGTTATGCATTCATAGCCAACGTGTTAAATCTCATTGTTCATTAGCACATCATCAACCAATCATGGTAAAAGAAAAGGTGCTTTTTTCTATCATATTTCAATTATTTTGGCCTTTTCAATTGCAAAAGTACAAAAACAATCATTCATACAAACAACCATTGTTACAGTATATCTTGTAAGTCAATTTTTTGGCCTTTTTTATGTTTGAGCTTGCACTATTCGTACCAATTGTTGCAAGGTTCGTGCTTTCATACTACTGCTAGCGCACTTTTCTTCCTTAAATTTTTATAGCACCTCTATACAAAAGTATGATTGAAATTTATATTTCTACAATAACAAAAGCGATCATCGTATACGAAAAATAACTAGATTTTGAAGTTTGGTGCACCTAATTTTCAGTTTACTGATAAAAATTTGTGTACATCAAAAAGCTGAAAATCTGCAAAAGTTTAGAGTCACGCTACAGCACTGGATTGACAATTTTTTTCTGTATGATGGTTTACATTCGATAAGTCTTTGTGCTGAAGTATATGCTTGCTGCTATAGTTTGAAAATCTGTTTAAAACTGGATATTGATATTATCAAAACCTGATACTCGTGATAATTGGTAGACGTGCATTTTATTAGCATTCTCCGTGTAAAAGCTGCATTGCTTTTGCTGGGTGTTTTTCTCACTGAACGTTAGCCAAAACGAAAATGATTTTTCTAGGTCTTTATTGTTTCAATGCCATCTTGAGGTGGGTTTATTACTGCTATATTATTATGATTATAAAGAAGCAGACAAACATTTTGAAACGTCTAGAAAACTTTCAGGGATTGAATTTGGATTTACAGGTACTATATTGTAAACTAGGGAGTTGATATAGGCCCTGTCTTTAAAACCCTTTAACTTGGATACTCCCACGCTGCACTTTATCACCTTTACCAAGGAAGAGAGAAGTGTCTTTAATAAACAATGAATTCGGTGGGTGATCCGTGCTTTTTATCTGGGGAGTGTACCATTTTAAATTGCATTTTTGATTTTTTTTTATGTGCAGTAAGTGAATTGAGGTTTGTGCTTTAAACTTATTGCTGTTTCACATCTTTGATTAAAACGAATCTGAACACAACCCCTTCTGTGTAAAAGCTTACGTGTAGCTGGAATTTGTGTGTATACGTGAGATAACGATTTGTGTGTTCTTAGTTCTAATTACAGGGTAAACACAGGTGCTTTGGGAGTTCGGACAAGGTTTCAACTAAAGCCAGTGTCACAACTTCAAATGTCAGTGAAAAGGAAAACAAGTGCCATGCGATCCATGATATCAGTGAAATCGAAAGAAATTGTTCCTAAAGTTAGTTTGTCATGATCTTTAGTAAATAATGATTAAGTATGCTTCGTATAATGCAGACTTCAACTGATGGGCTTTAAAAAAGTTCTTCGGTAGAAACTAACAAGACTTGTGTCTCCAAAAATTTTGACGACAGTACTTTTCCAGTCCAAAAAAAAGAAAACGAGCGGTAAGAGGAGTAAGGCATACTAGATGTGGATGACTGAAGCGAGACAAGTGGTGTGACTGGTTGATCTGCTATGTTGTTGCCCGGCAAAAATAAGTGACCGGGGACCCATTGAAAATAGAAGAATTTAGGGTGGAGAATATTTGCCGCAGAGTTTAAGTGATAAATGACGGATAGAAGTAGCCTTGTTGGTGCTGCCGAGATCAGCAGCGAACTTGCAGAACAGCGCAAACTTCAGCAGAAATAGTAAACCAAACTAAATTTGTCAAATATGCTCAGATGGTTTCTGCCAATTTTTTTGTTCAGGCTTATGAGCTAATACTATGTTTGCTAGTTTTTAGTCTGACCGTCCCACCTCCAGGATAGGAGTACTCTACCCCCTGCCTGCCACGCAAGGGTGACGATTCCACCTCCTGGGTAGGAGTACTCTGTTCCCTGCCTGCCACGCAAGGGTGACGATTCCACCTCCTGGCTGGGAGTACTCCGCCCCCTGCCTGCCACACAACGGTGACGATTCCACCTCCAGGGTCGGAATACTCTGCCCCCTGCCTGCCACACAAGGGTGACGATGCCACCTCCAGGGTAGGAGTGCTCTGCCCCCTGCCTGCCACACAACGGTGACGATTCCACCTCCAGGGTCGGAATACTCTGCCCCCTGCCTGCCACGCAAGGGTGACGATTCCACCTCCAGGGTAGGAGTGCTCTGCCCTCTGTCTGCCTCGTAAGGGTGAGAAATCCTATTAAGTGTCTTTCCTAGTCGTGCAACCAGCAAACTTGTTTCTATAAATTACGTCATTGAGTAAAGGTCAGTCGCATATCTGCTAAAATGTTTGTCTTGCTTTTGATGCATCTAAAGCTGGTTGCACGAAAGTGCTATCATTCAAAATTGCGACAGCGTTTTCTTTGACTATAAACTAAACCATGTGCTGAGCAATGTACATCTATTGTACTGCATTTTCAACACTATTTGGTCTGAGAAAATATAACAAGCGTGAGTATTAAAATTAATCGACAGCAATAAACTGCTGCTAATCTAAAATATAGGTCGTCCTTGAAGTGATTGCAGTAAACGATATATTTCTTTCTCAGAATCTTTCTTTGGATGATGACACATTATTGAACAATGTCAAGTTAGTAGATGAAAATGAAATAAATAATCCTGATTTATCACCAGAAGAATACTGCATGATACTGGCAGCTTGGTGAGTAATTACTGACAAAATGCACAGTGGTAGTGTTCTTAACCTTCAAACTAAGTTCAAAAAATCTACACCGTGTTGGGGTTTTGTCGCCAGAATGTCGATTCGGGTTTAAATGTTCAATGTATATTCTAACTCCTATGTCAAGTAGGAGGTGGGCATGCACTGTATCACTAGGTGTCGTGCCTGTTTCCCCCTCTTTTTAAGAAAAATGATGTGTAAAAATGCCATTGTATCCAGTGTAAACTTTTTATCCACAAATCACTCTCATATCTCAAGTCCACTGGTGCCACTTAAACGCTTTCAACAGAAGCTTCTTTTTCAAAGCGGTGGCCGTCTTTACGATTAACGGTGTACGATGTATTGTAAAGCGAGACTTGTTTTTCAATGCTCAAATATGTTTTCAGCACTGCGATGCAGAAGACGAATCCTGCTCACAGAATTCAACAAGAGAAGGTGCAGACCGTGATTGAAGTAAGTTTGTGGGGGTGCTACATGCGGTAGCCTGCTAGGAGTCGGAGTGTCAAAAAATGTTTCAATTTAGGGTTGAAACCCACGAAAGCGATAACTTTTTGTGAGAGTGCAATTTACTGGTGGTGTGGCAGCATGTTCAATTTGATCAAAAACCAAACTAAATATCGGAATACATCCCCACTTGATCACTGATAAGTGTGGACTCATATTTATTTTATTGAAACAACCATTTCAGCTCGTTTTTTTTTCGGAAAATAGAGCGAATACGTCAGCCTACGTTCGTGGAATGGAAAATGGTTTCGTTTGTTTAGAAATATTTTTCTCTTCCAGTTCCTTCTGTGCGAACCTAGTTGTTGGTGTGTGCATGCCGAAGCATTGAGATTACGGTGCTTGAATGAGAAGGATTCCTCCAGAACGGTTGAACGGAGTATGATGCAACTTGACAACCTGGTGGGAATTGTCAAAGAAAAGCAAGCTTCTTCCATCACCAGATTAGACCTTTTTTATTCCGTCAGACCTCCACCTATCTGGATACTGCAGGTACTTAAAATGAATTCCTACAAGGTGTTCCACCTTCATGTATGCTACCACGTAATGCTCTGAGTGGTGCAAATGCAAAATTTTGTGAATGTCACTGGCTTTGTTTGGAAGCAGAAAAAGTTTGAGCCTAACAAAACTTCTAATCGAGTCTTTAGCTCTTATTTACCACACCAACTGCTATTATTTAGTTAGTTGATGAGACATTTTGAGAAGTCGATTAGGTTCAAGTCTCGGTTGGTGTCTGCCGCGCCGTATCTTGCAGCATCCAACTGCTGTTATGTTTTTAGAAAGATTTAGCGAAGCTTTACATCAGCCTTGGTGCGACATCTAGTGCTTTGCAAATTTATGAACGCTTGGAGATGTGGGAGGACGCCATTTTATGTTTGATACGCTCTAGTAGAAACGCGGAAGCGATGCAGATGATCAGAAAACAGCTGGAACTAAACGAAACTGCTAATTTGTGGTGCTTATTGGGTGATATATTGCAAGTATGCAGCTTTGATAATAGTAGCCCAGTGTGGTAATATACTATTTCCATTGTGCTCTAATTTATTTGGGGGAGGGAGAGAAAGAACGTGATAAACACGTAAAGACGTTGAACAATGAAACGCGAAGAGAATTATGGCATTGTTGTTGAAGATTTTATAGGGATGTTGATATGCTCCGGAGGGGAGGGAACATTGTTCGTTGTGTGAAGGCATGGTGTGAAAAGTTTATCCCAACCCCAAACTAAATTAGTCAAATGGAAGAGCATACTGGTTCTTGTGAAGGATGGAGACAGACATTTTAAACCAGTTTTAAAGGCAAGTTGATTGGTAGTGGTTCGACGCTGGCTGTGGTGCTGAATAATTCTAACTTTACATTACTGTGTAATATATGAGCTATTCTAGAGGTGATAGTGCATGCGGTATGTTGTGCCACTTTCATGTGGTGTTAAATTTTTTTAGGAGCCGAAACATTATTTGAAAGCTTGGCAAATATCGAACGGGAAGAGTTCCCGTGCAATGAAATCACTTGGTTGTTACTATATTTCAATGAAAGAATTCGAAAAAGCTGTCGAATGTTTTGAAAAATCACTTCATATATTAACGTTGCAAGTAAGTGTGGACTGCTGAATTATTGTTGGCATATTTTTTGGCAGTTCAATTTGTTTTCCAAATCAGTTTTAATATTTTTGATTGACTGCGAGGTTGACAACCGCTTGTTGTGAAATTGAAGGATGTCATGTGCGACTCAATTCAGAGTTTATCCGTCGACATTTGAAGTTTGTATGCTCAATTCCTAATTGTAAGGTCTAATAAGACGGAGATGTTAAACACCATGCATCGGATCAGCGAGATTGTATTTGCATCATACATGAAGATGACACGAATTTTTGTTCAGGTGGATACGTGGTTCACGTTGGGATGTGCTTTATTGAGATTGGAGAAATATGAGAAAGCATCAGATGCGTTTCGTCGTTGCGTTAATCTCGATTGGGATGTGAGTGGTTGAACAATGTTCATTATTACGGTTCTAGGAAAATTCGCCGTAAACAAGTTTGCCATAGGAAAACTCGCCTCAGGAATTTTCGCCTGAGGAAATTTCGCCTGATAGGAGATATCACAATTTTGCACCCCCAGTATCTACCCCCACCCTGTACACTCCCTTCCACTGTACACTGCCCCATACATTTACATACCGGGCCTGCCCCTTCGGTGTACACTGCCTTTCGCCTATTAGGCGAAATTTCCTGAGGCTAGTTTTCCTGCGGCAAACTTGTTTACGGCGAATTTTCCGGACACGCATTATTACAATTGTAGGTAAAACAGGCTATCAAACAAAATCACTCCATTTGCTTTCAAATCGAGCCGTTTTTAAACGAACTGATTGATTTTGCATGTTAGCTTGTTTCAAGTTAGCCTGTTTCATCTTAGCCTATTGCAAGAAAAACCAAAATCTTTGTTGGGAATCAAGTAGTCATCATTAGGTTTGATTTTCACCTGCTATTGCACAGTGTAACACCACATCTAGATCCGATAACTCTGCTTGTTGAGACGGCGATGTAAATGTAAGTTGGATGCTGTGCCTTTTAAGAAGGGCTTTTTTAGGGTAGCTATTGTTTTTTTAACTGCAATCTTTTCTTCGGTTGGGGTATGAGGAAGACCGTGAAAATCCATGATCCAAGCAACTCCCTTCAGCCCAAACCAGAGCAGCGCGCAGAGTCCGTGGTAGGTAGGACAGATTGAGAAGAGCGGTGTCCTGAGTGTGGACTTTACTGGCGACATAATAAGATTCTCATCTCTGGAGAGATAGGCACTCAAAGGAATATCGTATCGATTGTAGTAAAGACGAGGGAAAACACGGCGAGTATAACGAAGCAGCAAAAGTGCTTCAGTAAAGACTTGGGGGACTTGTGTATCGAAACCTTTGGATGAGTCAGTACGTATCCAGTTTGAAGGAGAAGATGAGTAAATACCAAAGATGAGAGGAGAAAAGCTGCAAGGAACTGTATGGCTGAAGCAGCGCACCCCGTCCTGTCAGCTTATTGGTCGTGTCGTTACCCTAGACAAATGAGTGACCTAGGTCCAAAAAATGGCACATTTATATGCCAGAGACTGAGAAAGAAGGAAAGATTGAGCAAAGTAATCGCAGTAAGGACATCACTCGAGCTAGATAGTGAAAGAGAAAAGTGGCAGGCTTGTTGGTGCTGCCGACGAGACCAACTGAGAGCTTGCAGAATGGCGCATGCTTGGCAAAACTGAACAAACTTGGATTTTCGATTCGAAAAGTTGTTTTTTATTAGATGAGCAGTTGGCAAGATGCAGGGTTTTGAAGCAATATGCAATGCCTATTGGAAAGGAAAGATTGTGTGCGGCGAACAAGGAAAAGAGGCAAGCCAACGGAGATCAGGCTGCCGAAGAAAATCGTGCCAGACAAAATAAAATGTTTAGAAAAGCTGGTAAAGTAAGAATTGTCCGAGAGCCAGACTTCTAAAACCTATTTGAAACAAACTGAGACAGAAAAAGACAGAAAAAGATTAGACCGTTTAGGACGAAAACCGGGCTGGCAGAGAGAAAGAATGGAGTTGGACTTTTAAGTACAAACTAGCTTGGTTGGAATGATGCGCCCGAACAGCTTTAGGTCGCAGGAAATGAGAAAAATAGGTCGGAAGTAAAGAGAGTCTGAGCTGTTTCAAGTTATGGATGGGAATTCTGGAAGAAATCTTACAAAAAATTTGAAGAAGAAGCGCACCAGAGCTAGCGCAGTGCTTCAGCATGAGGTAGGCAACTCTGTCCGGGTCTGTAGCATTAGGCAAGAAGAGGTTGGTGGCAGCGTGTGAAATTTTGAGCAAGTTAGAGGAGAGCTGGAAGTAGGATGAAACCCCACAGAGGACTCGTGGTCCGGCAAACCTCGGATTATTAGCTTCTGGTTCTGTCGCATCAAGCTGGTGGCTGAGAATAGGAAGAATGAGATCTCAAGTACTTGGCTAAGACAAATGCCAGCCCTCTGGCAGAAGAGCATTAGAAAGAAAATATAAAAAGGAAAAAACACTAGTTGCAGAGCGAAGAAGAGAGCAGGTTGATATAGGGTTACCGGTATGATTTGGAAGGGAGAGACGTGCATGTTTCTCGCCACGCATTAGCCTTCGCCATAACAGATCCTGCCGGAAAGCAGAGATGCAAGCTCGCCGTTCATCACCTCTGTCAGCAGAAGCGAAAGCCCTACCGCTCACCGCTTCTTCACATCGAAATACCAACGAGCTTGAAGTTGTCTTTTGATGTGGTCGCAAGCCTAACTTTTGGGCGATTCGCTTGCTTGGTAGCAGTGCTGACTATAGAAATCACTGCGCCCTTGTTAACAAATTGCATAGAAGTCGTGACTTCAGCGAATCATCTAATCAATTTTTAGAATTATGAGGCTTGGACTAATCTATCAGCTTCGTACGTTCGAAGTAACAAAAAGTAAGTTAAAGTTTGAATCAGATGAATATGTGATTTAGAATAAAACATATTCTAGATGAAAAGTGAAGGTGACGTTACGACTAGAGAGTCCTAGAATTTTGCTTAGATCTTTTGCGGGTCCATTGTAAAACACTAAGAATAATCACTGTGAAAGTTGACACTAACAGCGTAATACAACGCCGCGTACTCATCCCTTTAATGTCAAGCGACAAACAAGAAATGAAAGGTCTGATATATGAAGTTATGAGCCGGGCTCGACATCAAGTTTACTAGTTTGCAAGCCAACCGACTGAGAAGCGAAGGTTTGAACCAATACCCTATTGTGTCGGCGAAGAAGCTTCCGTGGAGCTGTGAAAGTTTCATAAATTGGCAGATTTCGCAGCTAAAAATGCCGTTTCACTGTGATTTCATTCGCAACGTACGTAGCCAAACGTCGTGTAGTATACGTTTGCCGCTTGCCACCTTCGTTAGCCTTTAATTGCCAAACTTATTTTTAAATTTTGATTGAGTTTGGGAATAGTAGTGGCACTTTAGTGGTTTTGAACATTAAGATGAATGTTAGACCGAGACACTCATTTTATTGTTTATCAGATCATTCAGCTTAGGAGCTCGCACTCTATAAAGCATGATGCTAGAGCAGTTGGTTAGTAGTTGGTACCAGTATGGTTGACTCTGTACTATACAAGTATACCGCGTGAATGCCTTTGTAGGTTACAATTTTATCTCTCCCTTTTCACTGTTTCGATTTCGTTAACAGAGACCAAGCATACAAAGCTTTATCAGAGGCTATCAAATGCAACTTTGATAAATGGCAGTTATGGGAAAACTTCGTCGCATTGTGCTGTGATGTTGGCCAGTTTGTTGAAGCAGTTACAGCGTATAGCAGGTAAGAAGCAGTGGAAACCCTCAAGTCAGGGTTGTGCAGCTTTTTTGCTGGCAGCCAATTTCACTCAACCGCATGATACTGCCGGCCAGACACGTGACCTTTCCAAAACTATTTTTTGGAGAACAACTTCAAAAAACTGAATTTTTAAACTGAACTCATATTATTCGTAGACCAAACATAAAACGGCGGAGTTTTTAACTGAAGACCCTTCATCATTTTGGGAAATCAACCTGTGGACGCGGGCTGTTAGTCACGTCCATCGAGAACTCCCCCTAATATTTCAGAAACTTTCAGCTTTAGCATTTTAGCGAAATTACGAGATTTTTTAGCCTTTCTTAGTTTGTAATATCGAAGACACTTTGTGATTATTTTAGTTGGTCATAAATGTTCGCTTATTGTGTATGATTTAGTATTCAATCAATATAGATTACTTGATTTGAAACACAAATTTGTCGATGTGCCTGTGTTATCTGTTCTCGTACGAGCTGTGGTAGAAGATATTCCAGACGCTGGTGGCAACTCTGGTGAGATTTCTTTGTTTATAATTGTTATTTAACTTCATTGCCCGAAATTAAAAGCTATTTTCACGTGCAGCTGACTGTAGAGAACTACAAGTGTACGGACCTTTCGCTTTTGATGCCGAGTTACGATTTATAGTTTTAAAAATATTAGTTTGCTTAAAACTTAAGGTAGTAAAACTGCTTTACTAAGGATCTGTCCAGATATTTTTTGCAGCATCATTATACGTTATTGAACAGATTCAACCGATGCTAAAGCGGTGGATCTTTGTCTGCTTTGCAGCAAGTGTCACGTTTTGATGCTTCCTGACGATTACCGACAGCACTTCAAGTAAATTTATGCATCTCAAGTGTTGGCCCGTCCTTGCGAAAAGCAATTTACGAGAATTTTCTCACCTTGGCAAGGTCTATCAAAGCGCCATTTGAAGCGAAGGTAATACCAAGCAAATAGGAGCGTGGAAATCCTGAAGTCGGCCTGGACAAATGCTTAATGCGGTGGATGTTCTGCAAGTTGGGTTATTTAAATGCAAAAAACTTTTAATCGGAAGGCTTGAGCAATGCCAGTACTGACTAGTGGTAACACTTGTTTAGCGGAAGCCCGGAAATTTGTATTTGTGCCAATAGCATGAAATAATCACTCTGGTTATAATTTTCTACTTCACATCTGTTCAGGTTCTGCTTTGAAAAAAAAACTCACGACGTTGTTTGGCCACGTGACCAGCCTTACTACGGGGGAGCCCCGTATATGGGAATTGTACGCGCGCTTATACGGAGATGGAATTGGGGAAAATGAACAGGAGAATGAGAAAGCGATTCAGTTTTTACACAAAGCAATACGAAGTGAATCACATGCATCAGGATGGGAAAAAGATGGAACAAATATTAAAAACATTAGAGAAAATTGTAGCAAACTGGCGAATGGTAAGAATGCCATACTGGCGCGAAACATAGAACGAATTATTCCAAGTTTTTAATTTTACCCTCAAATAAACTAAAAATCGATTTTCATGAAATTTTTTTTTCATGAAAACAGCCACAGCGAATACCTCGATTGCACAGTGTGAATGGTTCAAGGTTTAAAACTTCTTCAAGCATTATCGGCAATATCATAATACGATTTTTGATCAAAGTTTGTTGCAAAATCAGGTGGCAGTGGTAGGCATGCTTTGCATGAATGCTGGTTTTGAATTACAGCATTAAATTTAATGTGATTTCAGCTTGCCTCCACTCTCATGATCATCTTTCATCTAAACTTATTTCATCGGTTCGATTAACCATTAATGGAATTTCAAGCAAATTGAAGGTACGGTAGTCTGGTTTAAAGTAGTAAGGGAGTATATTTGACTGCATATACTGGTTGCTGTATTATCCGGCCAAGAACGGAACGTGGTCTACCAACAATTTGAACTTGTGATGGTACCGTCCATGTCGCTGGCTCAGTATGCGGGTGTGTACGTTACGTAAACCAATGTTCCAGATATCTAATCTAATCAGGAAACCAAAAAAATACCGACATTACGTAAATGTCTTGAGTTCTACGTTATAACCCTTTGGTCCTAGTAATTTTCGGTGTACATAAAAACAATTCGAGGAGTTCAAGAGCATCGCGATACTGAACCTGCACGGGAATTAAACTCGCGACGCTGAACTATCTTACCGGCGTCCTGTAGTGTACTGTGTGAGTTGGTTGTCTATTGTTGAAACCGATTTGTTTAGCAACGCGAAAGGTTGATGATCAATGCTGACGCCCAAGAATCAATGAGGAAAGATATTCAATGTTTTGATGGTTGTTTAAATTCGCTGAATCAAGTTTTAATAGAAATGAAAAAGCCGTGAATCATATGTCATCGCTGTTACATTAGAAACAATATAAAATATTTTCGTGATCTCTTCATTGCTCTTGGCAAAAGTAGTGCGAAATATTTAAGGTTTTATCGGCAGTTTTGAAAATGGATTCATACCAGGAGAAAAAAAACTGATTAGCTTGTTTGCTGATCGCCTTGCATCAGTGGGCCAAGGTACTGCTGGCAACTTGCTGTTGATTTAGTATTCTAAACTTTATATCATTTTTCTAGTTCAGGATGTAAAGTTATGTCTTCGATCAATGTTGAGTCACTGTGCGCACAGTAACCCTCCTTAGGCTTGAATGGTACTCCATGACTGCAGTCTTCGTGTTAGGTAACTATCCGCTTGCCGTAGAACTTGATGGGTTCAGGACTGGTAGGCAGCAGCTATTTCATAATATCTTCAGCAATGTGCAGGCTTCTGCTTATGGATCGATACCTGCTTATACCAAGAAAATGCGGCTTGATCATCCGTGCCACACTCTAATCGTTTATGTGCCACTACCGACAACACGTGATTGCGCGAGTAACTTTCATTGTCACTGCGGAGCCGATCCAGCGTAAACGTGGTAGGAGCGTTCTAATAATTCAGCAACAAGAGTTCCCGAGCGTGCAGTTGTTTTATCAGACAACATTTCACCTGAAACCGGCCACTCCTCCATTTCGGCTTTTTTTAGCACTTCCCAGCATGTCGTAAGAGGCGACTATTGGGTACCTACCAATTGCAGTCTGACTGTTAATGGTGGGGTTGCCAGCTTAATTGCTTGGTTGGACCACTCATGTCAGAAAACTGAGGTTGGGGGTAAGCAAGGCCATGCTCCCTGTAGAAAAATTTCGCTCCAACAAATCCCCATGCATGGGGTAAATCCGGCCATCTCTGCTGAAGGGACAACACCGGATGGAAACTGAATCACTACTATCTGTGGAGCGCGCAAGTACGCGTCTCTATGAGTCTAGAAACCCATTTAAGTTGCTCTAGTTAGGTTTTTGAATGGAAATATGTGCTTAGTACAAAGAGTAGTGTTTGCACCCCAGCTGAATCTCCACTGAACAATACCGTGCGTGATGCTAATTTTTTGTGTATGTCCAAATGTTGGCAGTCTGTTACTGACCAAGGTTAACCCCAAAAATTTAGGTTTGGGACAGAGGCTTACTGTTGATGGGAACAAACAATTACATGTTTTGGGAGCAAACGATTGGGATCTTTTGACGATTCTATGCAAAAAACAAAGCCAGTGTACCGCTGTGCATATTTTATTAGGTGTTTCGCTAAAGGCTGTAAGCATTTTCAAATTAAACAATTTTAGTTGACAGCGTTTAGCGAAACGTGATAATGAAACAGGTACAGCAGTTGGTTTTGTTTTTGTTCAAATATAGGCCTGCTGATAACATTTCGATTTCACTGAGCTTCAATTTTCATTGACACTAGCAGTTAATTCCCGATTCTGGGTTCCCTCCAAAACACTCCGCATTTTTACAAGGATGCACAATGGCCTGGGTAAAAAAGCCACAACTGATCTTTATAAGTCACTGTTTGTAATCCATTATTGACTGACTTTGCTTGGTCAAAAAATAACCGCCTGTAGCAAAATCAGTTTTAAATGGCTGACAAAACTTTTGCTGCAGTGTTTCCCATAAAATTTATTTTTAAAGAGATATCAAAAGTTTTCTAACATCTTGAAGGTAAATCAGCAAAAAACATCCAGTTGACTGCGTACATTTAACAAAAAGTGCCATATATGTCCTAATAGTTAACAAAGGGTTTTAAATAGTCGCAGCCTGCCTTGTTTTCTGTTCCCAATGGTGTGGGTAAAGCATCCTGTCTAAATAAGTTCCGTGATTATGCGGACCTTTAGTCTTTCAAGAATCAGGAAAAGCAACTTACAGGTTTAAGGCTTCCGTGGTACATGGTATCGCAGGCAACTCAAGGATTAAGAAACAGCGCCGAACGTTTTGCCATAGCGCAATTCTTTGTCTTGAGTTATATATGAAAGAATGACTTGGTCTACCATGAATTTACTCCGGTTGTTTCCGAGGGAGAAGTAAATCTATGACAGGTCTGCCGTCGGTGTAAACTAGACTTTAGGAAATCTTAAAAGGACAATAAGATGTTGGTCGATATCTTAAAATTTCTTAGTGGTCCGCGAGCCTTAGGAATCTTGCAACTAGGCTATAGCCTATCAGCTTTTGGGGATTCTGAGATGGCGCAGGTATGAAAAAATAATTTTCTGAAGCCAGGCTTAAAAAAAGACTGACATGGAATATACATTTTAAACAAACCATGTTGTCAGTTTCCAGAGACTTGTGTAATGTGTTGGGGGAAAAACTAGTTCTTTCTCGCGCGTGTATTCTCTCCCTCCGTCAGCAACAAGATTAAATAATGCAAGGCAAAACCAGTCAGATTTGTAGCTTCCTATATGCATTTCCGCTATTGTTCGTTGGGAAAACGCCTTTTTCTGGGCGGAAAAATGCCATTTGTCCACAATCCCTAACATTGAACGTTTAAGACAAACAACTAACAAGCGACGATGTTACAAATGAACGGATTTGTATTTTCATTTGATCGAATGCAGTTGTAGATATTCTTCCAGGCGAACAAACGTCTTTACAGGTTACTCAGCAAGTAATTCTCACCGTTAACGACAGGACGCTGTACACAATCGAATTTATTGCATAGTATGACAGTTACAGACGACACTAAAATTATTTCAAGCAATAAACTCAACACTTTGCACTATTTTTATTTCCATCCTTCGGAATAAGAACTTCTGCAAGTTCGAATCTGAAATGTGCAGTCCCTGTTTTGCGATATCGTATCAGAATCAAATAACCTTGTAGTTATTGCTGCCCGCCCCCTCCGAGATTGGGGCATGACGAAAGACCTTTGTGTCTCAGGTACCAGGCAACTTCTCACAGTTTGGACAAGAGCTTGTATATCAGAACAGCAACAAAGAGTGGGACAAATAAGCAGCTGGACAGCATAAAACGACATGAAGAGTAGTTGGATGAAAACATGCTCTTGAAAGAATTCTCAATTCCAAAGAAAAGAATTCACAAAATGGCTGTGTTGGCTGCTGCACAAGCTTTTAAGGTGGGTACTGAAGAAACTTAAGTGGGAGATTAAAAAGACAGTGTACATCTAATTCGCCAGATGAGTGAAAATAAAAAATAAGAGACTGCAAGGGGATATGGGTGCATGTCTAAAACAGTTCTACCGCCAGGTTAGTTCATCTGCCGCGCAATTGGCCGTATTAAGTGAGTGACCGGTACTCTTTATGGCCTGATATTAGAGAAAGAGAGAATAAAAGTTTCTACCAGATATGCCAGACAATGTCAGAGACAGAAATGACGGAGCAGAAAAAAAGCACATCAAGAACTGAGAGAAATTCAGAAAAAAAAGAGAAGTGGCAGTCATGTTGTGAAGACAAGCTAATAGGTAGCAAAATATTGTCAGCTTCAGCGGAAAAGCTAAAGCTAAGCATGCCGAGAAGTGAAGGATGACTTCAGTGCCACAATATCAGCAAAATATGGAAGAGGTAGGTCAGAGCAAAGAGAGGTAAAAGCCCCAAGCTGAAAAAAAGGATTGTATAAAAGAGTGGCAAAAAAGCAAATCCATCCTGGGGAAAGAAAGAGCATGAGCGGGTAGATGGACGCAAACTTTCTCCAGAAACTCCTGGTAGTCTAACCATAAGGGTATAAGGAGTCAGAGTGACTAGGAGCGAAAAAGGACAGCAGAAGAGGAATATATAAAAAGCAATCGGTGATGGCGCAGCTCATTAAGAGCCCGATGAAAAAGTAGAGATACAGAGTAATGCCTTAGATCAAAGAAAAAACTATTCAGCGAAGATATACATCAAAAAAAGAGCGCGACGGCCAGTGACCGCAAGAATTGAAAATGTGAAATATTAAAAAGAAAAGTTTAGGGTGAACACTGTTCACAGAAAGGGTTTCGCATTTGCCCGGGTGAGAGGGAGACACCAGCAGTGAGAGCACACTCCAGTTTAACCAGAAAACATTGCGTGGTCTCAGCAGCAGCAACTGGTACAGAACGAAATCGTGAGCATGAACAAAGCAGTTTAAGGAAAAAAACAAGATAGAGCCAAAAACAGATCTTTGCGGAAAGCCTGGGCCGATTCCAGTGGAGCGGCTTTATTGCTGTGAAACGCTACAGCGAGATGGCTGGTTGGTATTCCACGTATTTGCATCTATCATAACTGATTGGAACCTTGCCTTTGTTAAAAACGAATGTATTGTGAGTATTAAAGTTATTACCAACACCACAACAAAGAAGAAGCCATAATACATTGTGCATGGTCAAAACATATCACTCAACCAAGCATGGTGGCCTCAACCTTGTAAATAAGTCTATCCAATGATGGCGGCAACTCAATGTTGGTAACAAATTCTTTTTGCTATAACCCATCATCTCTATTAATTTCTTTGCTATCTTCTTTGTCACTTTGATCGTCAGCGTCATCAGCGCTGTCCGACGATTTAGGAGCTTTTTCAAGATTTGCTGCCATTTCGTCGGCAATCAATTCCAACCGACGATTTGTCGCTTCAATAGAACGACGCAGTTTCCGTCGAGAGCGTTCGTAAGCGTCCGTATCGGTATCGTTAATTGTTTGAGATTCGGATACGCTCATCTTTTTTCTGGATCTCTTCCTACGAGTGGCATTCTTCTTCCGCATGAACGAATGGCGATCTTCCTGATCGGAGGAGCTGCTGGAGGAAGAACGGACCAGTCTCTTCTTTGAAGGAATCTCTTTTTCGGATTTATTAAGATTTGAAGAGCTTGGTACAAAAGCAAGCTTTCCTGAAAAAATAATGCTTCATTGAAACCGTTCAAACACCACCACCACCACAACATGCAATGCATGGAAGCAACATTCTTCCGCAATCACAAGCTGGTTTCATCAAGGTGTGATGCTACCACGCAGTTGAAAGCCCTTCACGGCAAATTCTGCTTGACTGAAGCGCTTGTGATGGAATTGCAGACGTCAGCAGCAGGTCTACTGGCTACTCCAAAACGAGCTTGATCAGTAATTCAATCTATATGCAATCACACACATTTTTTTGGTAACTACCTGAACATGACGGAACGTCATCACTCGCTTTCTTTTCTTCAAACGTCCAGTCTTCTTCCTCCTCACGGTTGGTAGACTTTCTTAAATTACGAAGTCTGGATCGGCTGCAATGCGTCGTCATAAAATTTAATTTCTATTTTTAACATGAATACTGCTGAAAAAATGTTCTTCGACAAACAGGATATGTAAGCACAGAGCAGATAGTTTGCACGCCAACACAGAATGCTAGATTAATGTGTTTAAAACGGTTAGAACAGCTCTAAAAGTAAAATGCTGTTGATCCTTTGATGAAAATCTGATTTCCACTTTACATTCATTTGTGTAAAGGTTCAAAAAGAAGCAACATATTACAATAAATGAAAGAATTCTTCTTGACTCATAAATGCAGTAGACAAAAATAGGAGTTCAACACAGATGGTACAGGGAAAATGTCCGCACCAGTCCAGAAGACCCATTAGATTAACTTTTGAAAATGCTTTATCCATCAGGTAATTCAGTTTGTTGAGTCATATTATCCACAACCCAATGACTATTGTGCTTATTATGACCATTGTTCGACTGGTTGCATGTACGTGGGTTCGAATCCCAGTACCTGCCTTCTTGTGAACAGGTTGAAAGTTGCAAAGTAGAAGGAGGTCAAATTGATATTTCTATTCATATCATAATACACTTAAATTATTAATGATAAATTAATTTTAACTCACATTTGTTCAGTGGTCACTGAACTTTCATTGTTATCTACCACACTGTCAACAACTTTATCATCATTTTCTTCGTCAGAAAATGTAACGCTCATTTCACTTGAACTCGTCCAACTACTGCAAATATAGTTTTACAATAGCATCATAGTGGCCATGAGTCAGTCGCACTGATTCCCAATCTTTATGTATCGTCGCAAACACTTTGCGTGGAGCACAGGGTCAGGTGGACAAGAGCACTGATTTAATGACGACCACAACCGTATACTTACGAGCTCGATTCTCGCTTTGGCAATATTATCGTTGTTGTGTCTTTGGAAAAGACATCCCAAGATGATTCCCCCTATGCAATAAACCTAACAATCATCAAATTTTATGGAAAGAACCATCGGGTTCCTTCCAGTGCAACATGGGAACTCCAAAGCACGTCTGGAAAACTAGTCTTAATTGCAGGAGGATTGTGTTGTTGCTACCCGACTCCTTCCGTGGGATGGGCGCATGGCGGAAGACCATGGAGCCCCAGAAGCCGGGCAACTGCCCAAGACCTGGACGAGAGATCGTAAAGAGACAGAGAGTCGCCAAAGAGCGAGCGGCGCAAGGAGTCCGTAGCTGGACAGTGTAGAATGAGATGAGAGATGTCCTGGGACGAGTGTCCGCAGGCGCTGCAGGAAAGATTCTCGATTATGCCAATCCTAGAGAGAAAAGAACTTAACAGTACGTTGTGTCTGTTGCAGCGTAGACGAGAGAGAACACAGCGAGCATGACAAGGGAGCACAAGCTCCTCGGGGGAAATCGAGGAAACCTGTGTGCCAAAGAATTTAGATGAGACCGTATGCCTCCATCCCAAAGAAGAGAGGATGCAAGAGATAGGAGGAGAGAAACTACAAGAGATTGCAGAGAACGCAAGTAGCGCTCCCCGTCTGGCCAGCTCATCAGCCGCGTCGTTTCCTGGAAAGAACGAGTGTCCGGGGACCCATTGTAGTCTAACAGAACAGGAGGAGAGAAGACAGTTCATGCCAGAGAGATTGCAATAAAAAAAGATGGAGGAGAGGATAGGGTGGCAAGGACAGAGCGAGAGTCAGATAAGAGGAGAGAAAAGAAGTGGCAGGCTTGTTGGTGCTGCCGAGACTAGCAAAAAGCTTGCAAAATGGCGCAGGCTTCAGCAGAGAAACTTGAACATACTGGGCCTGCTGAAAAGGAAAGAGTGGTCTCGATATCACAGAGAGAGCAGTTGGCAAGTATGCCGGAGCCGCCCTTGCCAAAAGGAAAAGGAACAGAGCCGTCTGTCCAGAGTACCAGATCATGAGGGAGGAGAGAGAGTCAGGGTGAGCGAGAGCCGTACCTTAGAGAGAAAGAGGGAGATCAGAACGAGAGCATGGAGAGGAAAGGGTGGACTCCACAGTGAAGAAAGGCAGGTTCCAAGGAGGAAAGAGAGAGCAAGCAAAAAGAGCCTCCCTAGGGGAAGTAGAAGGAAGCATGAGCGGGTGAGTAGACGCAAAAGCTCTCCAGGACAATCTGCAGAGTATTGGTTTCACTCCATGTCTCGCCAAACCTGAAATGGGAGAGAAAATTGGGAGACGAAGAGCCCGCTCATAAGATGAAAGAGTGAAATGAGTCAGGATGACTCGAAGGGGAGGTAGAGAAGCCTCGGAGAGATGATGTGGGATAGGGGAAGACGATAGGCAGCCGGTGATGGCGCGACTAGCCGCTCGGTGGAGGCGTTCCAATTTAGTGATATTGCTGACGCTTAGGTAAGGAAACCATCGGGGTGAAACATATGTGAGAAGGGGCCGAAGAAAAGCTTTAAACGGAAGAGAGAGGGACTCCTTACAGGGGGCCCATGAGGAAGCAGAGATACAGCGTAAGCCTTGAGATGGGGGAAGAACTTGGCCTTCAGTGAAGATACATGTTTAGAAAAGGAAGAGTGCGGTCGAAGGTGTCCCCAAGAAAAGTTCGAGTGAGATAGAAACGGAAGCAGAAGTTGAGTAAGAGGAGGTTGGGCTGGAGATTAGCTTGGTGGGGATCCATCAAGAAGGAAGCCTCACATTTGCTCGGATTAAGAGTAAGACACCAGTACTCCGACCAGCGCTCCAATCGAAACAGACAGGAGGATTGTGTTGTTGTGATTACCCCTCCTCTTCCTCGGGATGGAGGTACGGCACGAACGGTAATTCAGGTTTATGCCGTCAACATAATTGAAATTACGCTAGAGAAAACATGGCAGCCCATTTCGAACCAGTCTTCGGTGACTGGTAGCCCCACCACCAACAAGGCGGACTGCCATTGGTGGGTACCCAAGAGTCGCCTTTTACGACATGCTGGGTTGGCAACTTCACAATTATAATCCGGTGAAGTACGAGTAGGCCATCTCTCTACCACATAAAGGTGGAGGCGTTCCGTTAAGTGCCTTGCCCAAGGACACAACAAGCAAGCTTGCCGGCTTGCTCTCCACGCTATCCCTTTTTTATGCTGAGCGCCAAGCAGGGAAGCTGTGAATACCATTTTTTAAAGTCTTTTGGTATGACTCGACTTAGGAAATGAACCCAAGGCCTACCGACTACGAAGCGGACGCTCTAAAGGAGAATTGTCGCTGTGGCAGTTTGAATAGCAATAATCGAAAAAGTTTACTTTTTAAGTAGCTCCCTTTCAAAGAACTGAAGAAAAATCAAATGTTTTTTGCTCTCTCCACCATATTTCACAACGAAACGGTGACGCTAGCTTTTGCATTTAAACAAATTTACAAACACGTCAAATGTGGACACACTACCTTATTGAATAGGGGCTCGCTTCCCTTCCATCTGGTCGCGTCGTGGCCATGATCGCTGGAAGCAATCTGGAACATCAACGAATTGAAGATATGGAAATAAATTCATACCAGAGGCTAACAATTAACGTTAAGTTCCGACTGCAATTTGTCGTTTACTAACTGCACTGATGAGACCCGCCTTATTTTAAACAAGTTCACCATTGCTCTTCCTCGGCATAATCTTCGGGATTAAAAGTGCGGTGTGGAACGATACGTCCGGGATTACATTGTACGCTTAATCAAGTTGCAGATGCAAGATTATTGAGTATGGCAAAGCAGCACTCCATTTCGAACCAATCAATAACCAAAATCGCAATGAGGTACCCCCGACAAGACAGGGCGACAGCCATGTTTGAACAACAGTGGCCCATAAGTCGTCTATTAACACAGGCTGAACAACTTTACTTTTTAACTAGGGATATCAAAGGTTTTTAGTCGCCCCACCAAGAAGTACAGCAGATAGATACAACTAACACAGAATTTCAATCAATTTGCATTTCCAAAGTTATTAATAGGCTCACCTGAAATTACTTATGTCAGTGTCATCCGAGCTGTCTGCACTGGATTGGTTTTGATCATGTTGTAACAAGCTATCAAAGAATGCGATCATGCGGGGATCTTCCATAGTGTTTTCCGATTCGTAATCATGTGTCAATGTACTGCCACTGAGAAAAGGCTTGCATGTTAGAACGACACATTACGTAATACATTTGACGTCATGCTTTCCCTATTACACGGGATTATACATCAAAGATGCGGTAGATCAATCAGTTGAAAAGAAATAAAGACTCCAAAGCGGAAAACGAAAACTGTTCTAAACCGGCCGCGCACGCGTCAATTTTCCGACTATATTTTGGGTTGAACCACATTGAAACAATGAAGGTCGCTTTGAAAAGTTAAACGTCCGTGTTTTTTAAGTTAGTCGCTTTTGAACTGATTCAAACTTTAAATCGATTTAAGGTAGTACCCTAATCACTTGATCTTGTATCACACTTTGAAGCAATTGGGGGGTGCTTTTTCTAACAAATACCAATGATTACGTGAGGTTTTGAACTCCGAACTGCAAGCTAGGAAACCTACAATAAATCCACTGAACACAACAATAACAATAAAACATAACATAGGTAGTTTGAATTAAGACAATGGTGTTTTAACTGCACAGCTCAATCCATCACACCATCATGCAGCTTTCATGGTCGCCAGACTTGCTACACTTCATCTCATTCCGTCGTGCAACCGATTCTTTACGTCGCACTTTCTCAAACAACTGTTACTGTTCTTCCGTTCACTTCATGTCTATTGCCACAACCGCATAACAACAATGCACGCCCATAGCAGCTAGCATACCTTCTAAGTACAAGATCAATATACTGATGTCTGGAGAACATTTGTCTTGTTTCAATAGAGGAAGGCTTTTCAGATTGTCCTTCAAAGTGCGGATATTTAAAAGGGGACCAAAGATTAAGATATTTCTCGACACCAGATGATACAAGAACTTGTGCTTGTTTGTTAAAACGAACCTATAAGTAGTTGAAGAGTAGTAACAGCAAGCAGACCCAAGCTCTACGTACAATAACAGTTCAAAATATATGAGCGTTGGCTAAAAATTGCACTTATGGTATGTAGTATCTGTGGTGCGAGTCCAGGTTTTTAAATAAAGTATTGTTTGTACTTGTTAATAGATTCCTTCTTTTGGGATGACGACATGGGAAAAAAACATGGAGCCCTAAAATACCGGTATCTCTCCAAGGGCTGGACCACAAGTCATAAATAAAGATTCACTAAAGTGCAGCGTAAAAAGTCAGCAGCCCAACAAACAAAATGGCATGAGAGGTGTCTCGAATTCTGTGATCACAGGCGGTCCAACGAAAAATAACCAATTCTTGAAAAAGGAATATTTAAAAGGAAGCTAAGTCCTTTGCGGAAAAATCGAATAGCATGACGAGGAACCACAAGTTTCTGTGGGAGAGCCTGAAGGGATTTATAAGGCAGAAAATTTTGAGGAGACAGCACACCTCCACTCCAGAAGATGAGTGAATAAGAAAGATAGCGTGGCAAAGGCTGATGATGGCCGAACCAGCGCGACCCGCATGACTAGTAATCTGCCGTGTTCCTACCCGGAAAAAAATAGTGACCAGGAAAGCACTACAATTTGAGAATAAAAAAGAAAGTGGAAGTTACCGTCATACATGGAAAAGTATGAGAAAGAAAAAAAGACGGAGAAGAGAAAAGCACAGCAAAGACCAAATGAGAATCTGAAATAAGTGACACACTTGCTGCTGCTGCTGCAAAGACTAGCAAAAATCTCGTTGAGTTGTGCAAAATGCAGCAGAAAAACCTGAACGAACTGGGCCTGCCCAATAGAAAAGGGTGGCTTGAGTGGCTCAAAGTGAGCAATAGGCGAGGTCGCTGGGGCCTCCTATGCTGGAAGGAAAAAAGACAAAACCATCAATGGAAATCACATGGCCGTGATTTGAAGCAGGGAGAACCGGGGCAAGAAAATAAAACCCCATGAAGGAGAAAAAAGAAAGCATGGCGGTTCAGTGGATGCAGTCTATCCAGACAGACCAGGAAAATCTCGGCTTCACTTATCAACTAGTTATTTTTACAACAGATAGAGGATGGTAAACGAAGGGCCCGCTATTTTGATAATAGAAAGAAATAAGTGAGGGTTACTCGTAGAGAAGCCTGAGAAGAGAAATAAATCAAGAGATAGTTGATGTTGGCGTGTTTGGCAACTCGATGAAAGCGCTTCCAGTCGGGTGACATTAGCAACGCAAAAAAACTATCTAGTGAAGCACAAGTAACAACAGGCTGAAGAAAAACTGTAGAGAAAAACAGGGACTTCTTATTGGGACTCCACAACTAAGCAAAAATAATAAAAAGACCTTGAGAAGGGGAAATATTTTCAGCAAGATAAGTGATCAGAAAAGAAAATTGTATGTGACCCAAAAGAAGGTGACAGTTTAACCGAAGACAGAGTTGAGCAGAGAGGCGGCACTGAAGATTGATAGGGTGGAAATCTACGGAAAAAAGAAGACTTGGCATTTTCCGGGTTGACAGAAAAAAACACAACTCAGACCGGTCCTCCACTGCAACCAGGTCTCCTTGCGAACCCTTCGTAAAAGATGGTACAGAGAAGAGAGGCCAGATCGTAAGCATAAAAGAACAGATTAAGATACAAGGAAGAATAGCAGAGAGATCATTGATAAAAAGAGAAAACAGTACAGGGTGAAAAACAGTGCACCTCAGCAGACACTACAGAAGTAGCTTTAGTAATTGTGAAAAAATACGCAAGCGCATATGTGAAAAAGAAAAAATCAAGCCCATCGAAAAAAGGAGGAAGGCCAGCAAACGTGAGCTTGTGAAAAAAAAGTGGTTAGCTGGGCAGAATCAAATGCCTTTGAAAAATTGTCAATAACAAGAATTGTCCAAAACCCTGGCTTGGGAAATATGACAGTAGAGGAGAGAATAGCTGAAGCTGCGAGAAATTTTGTAGCAGTTGGAGGATAGCAGAATACAAAATAAGATTCCAGAGCACAGGAGGCCTCAGGCTCTGTCACGCATAGCTTCTGACTGAAGAACAGAGAAAAGAATCTTCAGGTAATTGGCATACATAAACACCGACTACTTGAGAGAAAAGCAGTTAGGAAAGTTCAAAAAAACTGGAAAGGGGTGCGATCAGATCTCAAGGGAAAGTATTCAGAAACATTGAAAGAGAAACTGAAGTTGAATATTTGGATACATATCAGGTCAACCCTGCAAAAGATAGAAGGGAGTAGTTCCGAACTCTATCGCAAAGGGTTTCCGTAATCCACTGAAAAACTTGAAATGTGTTGGATGAGTGGATGGAAGCAAGAAGTAAAAAAGGTGGGGCAGACGAGGAGTGAGTGACAGCGCTGATGGGGAGTAAGAAATCACAAGACGAGTGTGCGAAGAAAAAGTGAGAAGAGCTGCTTTGGAAAGAGTAGTATTGGCTGAGCAGCAACCAACAGTGGAGGTCAACATGTAGGATCACCCTGGAGCATGCTAAAGTGCCCGAAGGAATTAAAAAGTACTATCCAGCGCATTCCGCAGACCTGCCTCTCTAGTCATATTGCCGGTACAGACAGAGCGAGAAAAGGTAGGATACCGGCGCGGAGGTGTAGTGGTGAGAGCGTCCGCATCGCAGTCCGTAGGCCGTTCATTTCCTAAGTCGAGTCATACCAAAAGACTTTAAAAATGTTATTCACAGCTTTCCTGCTTGGCGCTCAGCATAAAAAAGGGATAGCGTGGAGAGCAAGCCGGCAAGCTTGCTTGTTGTGTCCTTGGGCAAGGCACTTAACGGAACGCCTCCACCTTTATATGGCAGACAGGTGGCCCACCCGTACTCCACCGGATTACAATTGTAAAGTTGCCAACCCAGCACGTCGTAAAAGACGGCTCTTGGGCACCCACCAATGGCAGTCCGCCTTGTTGGTGGTGGGGCTACCAGACACTGAAGACTGGTTCGAAATGGGCTGCCATCTTTTCTCTAGCCTAATTTCAATTAGGTTCACGGCATGCCATACCTCCATCTCGAGGAAGAGGAGGGGTAACCACAAACAACAAAAAGAAAAGGTAGGGTAGCAATAGAATGAAAGTTGCCGTTAATAAAAAGTATAAGAAAAAGAAGAAAACAAAAAAGTAGTACTAGGAGAGCGGTAAAGGAAAAGAAAAGCAAAAAAATAGCAATTTTTAGGAGAGTGAGCTGCCTTTCGTGGTCGTTTAGAGGGCAGCATAAAGAAAAAAATGAATGGCGAGAAAGTTTCCGGGGTTCCTTAAACTCTCGGGGAGGCAAATAGCCCTTTTGACCCAACCCAGTGGGGTCACGCCTGCACCATCACAATAAAGCGACTGTTGATTGCTGCAGGATAATAGGTCTACAACCAGAAACAAAACTGATAGTCATGGGTAATTCGATGATTGATTATCATTTTAGGGGCTTTTTAAACAAAGTGTTGTGGGTTTGTGTTTGCGTTCGTTTTAACACAGATAAACACACTTGGTTAACTATGGAGCGATGTCCTCGGAGAACCATACGAGGTGATGGTAATTTGATATTAAATTCTTCTTCACAATCTTTTGGTATTTTCCACAAGTACACTTTGAAATCATCCGATCCAGACACAAAGTACTGAAAAAAAAACATGAATAGTTCATTAATCTGGGCCAATTTTCTGTACAAGCATTAATGATGCTGAGCATGTTCACCATCAATCATCTACCGCTTTTTTACATCACATATTTAGCAAATCTGTAAAATCTAAACATACAATACCGAAAGTAATTATGAGATTTAAACATGAACTACAAATATACTACTCGTGTCATGAGCTCTGAAACCCACATTATTCCACTGCTTAGTAAAGGTATAAAAATACTAGAAATCTATGACAAAATCTTTAAATCGTTAAACCACTCATGACATCAAACTCTCTTGCTAATGAAATCAGGTAAATTGTGAAAAACAAACATTGCATCAGCAACTTATAACCTTGACGATAGAGCATACTAGAAAAAACATTTGTGGTGTCTCAATACGTCAAAATCACTAAATAACTTATTTAGAAAAGTTTGCAAGCCGACTGTTACTCACCTCATCATTAATCCCTGCGAAACAGCCACTTTTCATTGTGCAAGAGTTTAAATATTTATCAGCGTTACCTTCAATAAATGGAATCTGCAAAAAATGTTGCTGTTGTTGAAATACAGTATATCTCTATCCGCCGGCCATGAGAAAACTTGTTGGCAGTTATGCTAAATGCAGCTAGAACAGCATGATGTTTCTACATGCTTCGGAGTTACCAATGCTGCTGGCAGATTGCAACCAAGCCGGGGAAATAGTCACAAAGCGCCTTTTCCAACTACGAAACCATCATAAGATTCGAACGAACGATTATTGAACCCACGATGCCCCAATACACCCGACTATATTGCCGGCGTTTACCATGATCACATTTTAGACGCTTCATATTTCGGATAGGTCGAAAAAAACAATTTGCCTTAAAACAAATTTCGGTTTGCCAGCGCAGTTGCTCAGTATTATTTTATCATACCTTGAATTATAATTGCTTGACATAAACTACCAAGCAGAGGTCGCGAATAACAATGCACACTTTAATTTTGTTGGTGGTACAGAATTTCAATAGAGCTTTGAAAAAAGCTGTTTGAGCCGTACGCTTTTCGTGATGCTCTCATCAGTGGCAATGTCGCGTCAAAAGAAAAGATCTAGAGTACGTAAGTGTATCAGGTGGTTGATTTGGACGTTAGGCAATCAAGACGAGCCAACGATAGCGCTAGTATTGTAAAGCGCGCCAAGAAAGATTTCGCAATATCGAAAGTTAGAGAAAGCGTAGCAGGAGGCCAAATGCCGCGATTATCGAAAGAGTTTGAGAGCGTAAACAAACTCTTTCTGTCTGCATAAAGCCGGGCGCTGGGTCTTGATATAAGCAGCCTCTAGAAAGAGCTGCGTGCTGTGGCGAGGATTGAAAACAGCTTGTTATCATAGTTTAATGCACACTGATCATTTTCTAAAAGATGTTGACCAATGGCAAAATCACAATCCGGTTTGGTGTCTTTTCGTTAGCACGATCTGTGTGGTTGAGATCGGCGTGGACGGGACAATTGTTGTCTTAGCCATTGCGGAGCATGTTGCTTGATGCGATCCTGTAGTCGTTGAGATGTTCGCCCTACGTACCGACTATCACAGTGGCACTTGTATTCATATATGACTGAACTTTTCTGAGTTGTAGGTAGAACATCCTTGCGGGCCACAGGCAGCATACGCTTTGACGTAAAGACCAAGCGGGTGCTGACGGAACCATAGTAACTTTGCACCGCGGTTTGGACTTCTTTTTCCAAGTTTGTAGATGGCTTACCTATCCAAGGGACCCTCCGTTCACCGGGCACTTTTCTGGGCCGAATCGCTTAAGGGTGGAAAACTGACCGATTTTCTTGGTGATCTGAGTGTTGATGGCGTTTTTAGGATAGCCATTGTCCAGTAGTATTTTCTTGATCCGTCTGTTTCTCCATTGAGTCTACGCTTGGTGCAAATCATTTGGGCTCAATGCACTAATGTAGACATTAGATCTATTTTACGTTTGAGAGTACTAAAGGACTCCCAATGTAAATACTGGCCGGTGAAAGTGGGTTTCCGGTTTCAAAGCCAATATCTGTTCTTTCGACCTAAACATCAAGAAACGGTAGACATTTCCCTTTCTCTTTTTCAAAGGTGAATTTAAGGGATGGATGAAGGCAGTTGAGTTTGGTCAGGAATTCATCTGCTTCAGCTTCGTGATCGAAGATGGCAAACGTGTCGTCAACATATCTGAAGTATGTTGGAGGTTTCTACGTTTGGGATTATAACTTTTCTTCCTAATATCCAGCAAAGATGTTAGCCAAAGCCGGACCAAGTGGTGATCTCATAGTTATTCCGTCTGTTTGCTTGTACATAGTGTTATTGAAGCTGAACTCCACCGAGGATGTAGCGCTCTTCATCAATTCAACAAACACGTCGTTTGGAATGAGTGGCTGTAAATCAGAATCGTCGTAAAGGGCATCTAAACAGATTTTGATGATTTCATCAAGGGAAATGTTAGTGAACAAGCTGGACACATCAAAAGAACACATGAAGACATTAGGGTCGACGTCAAGATTTTGTATGGTCTTAGCAAACGTAAACGAATCTGAAATGCAATGGGACGAAAACCACGAGCCGATCACGTGATCAAAATCCAAGATCAAAAATGAGCGACTGCTTTTTTCACTCAGACGTGACCGTTTTGGCAATGCTCTCAGTGATACTACAAGGCATATTCTGAATCTCTCAGATTATGACTTATCTGACACTGAAAGTTTCGTGCTGTCGCGTGGTCTCAACTTTAGGTTGCCACCCAGGTGTTTGTGCAAAGAATGAATCTTCTGCTGCGCTTTCTTTAACTTTCGATATTGCGAAATCTTTCTTGGCGCGCTTTACAATACTAGCGCTATCGTTGGCTCGTCTTGATTGCCTAACGTCCAAATTAACCATCTGAAACATTTACTTACTCTAGAGCAGCGATTCCCAACCAGGGTGCCCGCGGCACCCTGGGGTGACATTTTGAATACTCAGGGGTGCCGCAAGATTTTTTATGGTAAGGCTTGTTAATGCCACGAGATTGATACAAGCAAATTCGTTATGCTATAAAATGGTCAGTTTTGTAAATACAGATAGAAAATAGGTCATTAACAGATACACGAGCACGTGTTATTTCAATAACTGCAAAATAAGCACATTTTTTTCTGTTGATCAAAAGATTTGTTTATTTTCTTTATTGGTAGAGGGTAATCGTAAGTTGCTTTTTGCGTCACAATCACAACATGTGGTTTAAGTTGCTAAGATTGTGAACGCTAATAATAATCGTTGCGGTTTCTTGATCAAGACTACAAAAGCGATAACTTTACTGCTTTAAAGTTTATAAATTTATTTAACCAGATTCGCTAAGGAAGATCCGTATAACCAGAAAATTGCTTTGCATTATTTATGGAGAAATTTATTAGGAAGAAAAGAAGGTCAATTGATGGTGGGCAGCTTGAAGTTGCAAAAGACACAATTGATAGTTGTGGTACAGGTTAAAAAAAGAGAATTAGGACAAGAAAAATTCGCTTCTATTGCAACAATTATTTAAATATTGGTTTCACTTGCTGTGGCGATGAAGCAGAATCTATACCAAATTGTCTTATCTGTAATGCAAAATTATGTAATAAAGCCATGGTACCAAGTAAGTTGAAGAGACACTTTGAGAATAAACAAGATCAGCTTTCTTCCAAACCTCGAATTTATTTTGAGAGAATGCTGAATGAGAGAAAACAGCAAAGCCAGGCATTGGCGAAAAATTTCACAGTTTCTACAAAAGCTCATGAGGTCAGTTATCGTGTTGCAGAATTAATAGCTAAAAATTCAAAGCCACACACAGAAGCAGAGAGTCTTATTCTTCCTGCCTGTTGTGCAATTGTGAAAACAATGTTTGGGTCTGAATATGAGAAAGAAATAAAAAAGATACCCTTAAACAAAAATACCATTTGCAGAGGAATTTGTGACATGTCTGCGAACATACAAGATACCGTGATTAACGCTGTAAAGGAAAGCAAAATATTTGCAATGCAAGTCGATGAATCAACTGACATCAGCGGTAAAGCTCAGTTATAGGCATTTATCCGATACGTTATTGATGAAAAGATAACAGAACAGTTTTTGTGCTGTAAAGAGCTTAAAGAAAGATCAACAGGTACAGATATTTTTGCTACTTTAACAAATTATTTGGAAGAAAACGGGTTATCTTAGAAGAAATGCGTTGGAATTTGTACAGATGGAGCCCCGTACATGATTGGATCAATTAAAGAATTTGTATCTTTAGCAAGAAGAGAAAATCCTAATATCATCACAACAAATTGTTTTCTTCATCGTGAAGTGCTCGTTGGGAAAACCCTTGGATCAGAGTCAAAAGCTGTCTTAGATGTAGTTGTAAAAATGGTCAATTATATCAAAAATAAGCCGTTTAAATCCCATCTATTTGCAAAACTTTGTTAAAAAATGGGAGCAAACTATGCCAACCTTCTGTTTCATACTGAAGCAAGATGGCTCTCTCAAGGAAAAGCGTGGTCACGAGTATACGAACTAAAAGATGAACTATTAAGTTTTTTCTGTACTGAAAAACAATAAGAATTTTGTGGATTATTTTGCAACGACAATTGGATTTCAAAACTAGCATACTTGGCAGATATATTTGGTCATTTCAACAACATAAATTCCAATATGCAAGGCAAAAATGAAAATCTTTTATCTTCAACTGACAAAATAAGAGCATCGAAAGAAAAACTGAAAGTATGGGCATTAAAACTGCAGAATGGAACCTATGAATTGTTTTATCATTTCTCAGAAAGAAAAAACAAAGAAATAACCTCGCTGATTACTGAGCATCTCGTTTCGTTGGAAGAAAACCCTGGGAAATATTTTCGATCTTTGTGCACAGACAGTTATGCTTGGGTAAGAAATCCATTATTACCACAAGACGCTCATGTTAGTCTAAATAGGAATAAGAATTAATCGATCAAGGAAACGACGGAAATCTAAAGCTAATGTACAAAGAGATGCCTCTCAGTGAATTCTGGATAAAAATTCGTAATGAGTATTCTTGCATCGGAAATAAGGCAGTAACAATATTGCTGCAGTTTTCTCCATCGAATATGTGTGAGATTGGATTTTCAATTTTGACAAACATAAAAACTAAAAAAAGGGAAAGACTACTTGCCATCGAGGAAGAAATGAGAGTGGCCATATCGAATGTGCGTCTAGATATTAAAGGACTTGGGCAAAAAATCAAGCGCAAGTTTCGCACTGGCTGTTTGATAAATTGTTACTGGTATACAGTGTCTTTTTTAAATGCATATCCTATTGTTACATTCATTTTCATAGCGAATGTAAAGTTCATCCATCATGGGTGCCATAAATTATTTATTTCTTCGGTAGGATGACTTATACCTAAAACGGTTGGGAACAACTGCTCTAGAGTCTAGATCAGGGGTCACCAACCTTTCTTGGACCACGGGCTACTTTTTGGATATTGATTAAAGTGGGGGCGCACTTATCATAAAGTTTGCAACATCCCGGACTTGATGTTCGATCTATTTTGTATTGGCAAGCGGTGTCATTACAGATCTGTTGCCATTACTTCGGTGGCCGATGTCTCGCAACCCTAGGCTACCTTTTTTTTGAAGCCACCATCGACTTTTGAAAGAATTTTGAGAATATTTTAAAACAGGCTGGGGGGCACCTCATATTGCCTTCACGGGCGACATGGTGCCCGCGGGCACACGGTTGGTGACCCCTGGTCTAGATCTTCCTTTTCGACACGATATTACATTTCAATTTGTAACCCTACTTTGCAAGGCCAGAATAACGAGCCGTTTCGTTTCCCAAAAGTAAACTACCGGTAACTACCTAAAGATCAAATTGTTGTGTCAGAAACAACACTCAAAAACTCTTTTGGCAACTTTTTTGAAGTGATTTAAATAAGATTCAAACTCTAATTCAGATATATACACAACACACATTAGAATCTAAGTTGACAGCATCGTTACATCCAAGGATTTTACACCTTTTATAGGCAGAGAGTTTTTTACTTATTGGCCTGGTCTGCTGAAAACCGAAAGAAACGTAACAGCTCGCTCGATTCACTTACTTCGGAGTGAGTTTTGTAGATTCGAGGCGATTTCTTTCTTCTTAATACAAGCAAGTGTGTACCGACGTCATTAAACTGCACACTCATTGTACTTTCTCGTGGCAGTGGAGCGTTGTAACACAGGACAGTGCTAGCACATTGAAAAAATATTACCTTGAAAGAGTCTTATACAAGTAGTTAAAGTCAGTCGAGCGTTGATTTTTTCATTCCAGACATTTTATTACACAAAAGTTTCTTTCGATCGATTTCATTATTTCAAACTGACATTTACTCATGCGCATGTGTATTTGACGTCAAAGCACTTGATTGCACAAAGCAAATTTCTTTGAAGTTTTTTTGGCGCATTGAAATCAAAACCGTGTTATATTCTCACACGCGCGCTTCATCAAAAGAAACGTCTTTGGGCTCACAAGAAGTTAAGTCTACACAGAACACAACACACATTGAGCCCATAGAAAATTGCCAAAAGTTGGCTAAAACAATGCTTAAGTGGTCAACTTCAAATTTAAACAACCTGTTGTTATGCAACCAGAAATTCACTACACATCTATACTCGCGCAATGAAATGAGAAAACATTTAACTCATCCAATAAACAAGAAACAGAGATCGCGAGATAGGAAAATGATCAGTTTAAATCAGCAGCCGCATTATACCCCTATCTCTCTCTCTCTCTATCAGTGGCGTGCCCGTTACAATATGACGAACTATCAATCGTCGTTACTTTCATGACAGTAGACTGGACCATAATACTCCCGACACGACAATAAACACAAGCCATGGTCAAAACCTGAGGCATAAGCTGTTCCGTTTAGCAATAGCACATGTAACCAGTCGCCCTGACCTTAAGCATTTAACTTAATTTTCAATGACAAGTTTGACGTTTGTTGGATCGTGCTAAGCAGCCTGCGATGAAATAAAAAAACTGTTGAATGCATTACCTTTTAGGTTTTCTGGTATCCCATAGTGCTGCTCCTTCTTTACTGTGTGCAGCGGCAACAAACAATGGTTCCATCGGATTAAAAGCCACTCCATGAAAAGCAGATACATAGTTGGCAAGACAGGTTACAGTGGAATGGGATTGTCTGTCGATAAAGTGGATAATAATCACAGTTGTGTAAAAATGGTTATAGTGGAGAATATTAAGCAATAAAACAAAAAGTTGACCAGGCGTATGTGGAGAGGTGTTTTTTTTAGGACAACTTAAGTTTTCAATAACAGCTAAGAAATTGAATTCCTCACTTTCTTTCCAAGAAAAGTTTTGGCTACGAGCACATGTACAAGTGCAATACAATTTACAAACTTGATAAAATGTAATGTGGATGGCATGGGATTATCGAAACGATGTTCAAAACCGGAGAAAGCATAAATTGGATACATAAAAAAGTAGCGGAACCTCGTCAGCAGTAGGCTTCTAATATAAAAATGCCTATGGTAATATTTTAGGAAGTCGCAATTACCCTTTCACTGATCCCACTATCGCACAATAAAATTCTGGTTATACTCAGAAATAGTATTTATAATTGAGGTAACGTAAAACCTATCCTTCAAACAATTGGTTTGACTGTAACTTTACTGAGACGTGATTATTGAATACCAAATGCCTTATCTAACAGCAGTAGATCCCCGTCACCATACGTTCGAAATGACAAGAAATATATTCACATGACCTTTCCCTACAATACTAACTAGCAACAATAATCAATTTCACTTGGCCTTTACGGTTTCCCACAAGTATTCTTGTCATAAACAAACGCGGATACACAAAAACACTACCTACGTGTTTTTCTCTCTTTTTAACATTTTCGGTCATCTATATATTAACGAAAAACATTCTTTTATTTTCTAAAAGATTCCAGATAAACAACAATGGGAAATCACCATGATCTCATCAGCTTAAACTTCTGAGCTTTACAACACAATCTTACCATCAAGATCTCCTAAACAACTTTGACTAAATCAACACGAGACGAATAAATTTCTCTATCAAAATCTCCTACGCATGATCGACCAAACCATAATGTGATAAACATCAAAACAACATTCCAAAGCTGCAACAAATTCTTATTCGTGAAACCCGCTTTTCTCCATAATGTTTTAATTTCATAACGTTAAAAACCTAACTATAAATGCGTTTTGATTACTGAGCTAGTATGCCGTGCAAACAAACCTTGTATCTGTCACACGTAACCTTCCATCTTCTGATGCAGTAATAAAAACATATGGATCATTAGGATGAGAAGACAGAGAATACACTGCATCATCTCTCATGTATACGCTGGTCACTTGTTTTGTGTTTACATCATGAACAAGTACTTGTTCATCATTGCCTGTTGAAAACGCAAATTCAGCTCCATAATTAAGCATCAACCAGTTTTGTAGCAAAAAAACAACCAGAGTGGTTAATAAACGAGGCTAACCAAAAAAGTAATGAGCTGTATCAGACACGTTCTTGGGTCAGTGCCAATCAGCAAGCAGCTTGTTTCACTGTGCGGAGGAACCATTTAGCAGTATTGTGTTGATATATTTTTAGGTTGAAGCATTCCCTCCTTTTTTTTCGGCTTCTGCGTAATATAGTGCGAGATACCCTGATCAGAGTTTAAGCTTTGTACAATCTTCTATTATGATATTGGTGGCTCAAATATGAAGCAACACATCAACTAAGTTTTTGGTGAATTGAAGAAAGCTCCAACCGAGTGTTTAAAGTTTCTTCAAGAGCCTTACGGCGAAAATGTGACGTCGCGAACACAAGTCTTTGCATGGCATAAACACTTCAACAATAGGTGCAGCGAAGTGGGGGATGACCTTTGGTCAGGACAGCCTTTCACAACAAAGACAGATGAAAACATTATTGGAGAAGCAGATGGTGTGAAAAAATCATAAACTGACGGAGATGGAGCTCGGAATAAACAAGGAATCAGGATGATCCATCTAACAGAATAACCTAGAAAGGCGGTAGGTGTATGCCAAAACTGCAATGCTCCCACAGACAACGCTATTAGTGGAAGGCGGCTTTTGGTTAAAAATAACTGACCAATCTTGGCCGCCTTCCATACTTTCGGATTTAGCACCGTGTGACTTTTGCTTTTTTGTGGTTGAATACTGCAATAAAAGGAATTCATTGAGAAATCAATGACAACAGAACTGAAGAGCCTAAAAAAAAATTTACTAAATACGTTTATGGACGCAGTATTGAGTGCAAAAACGCAATCATTCTGAGGAGGAATACAGCCAATACCTTATTCAAAAATGCTTCAATAAAAACTTCGTGACAGCATTTTCGTAACTTTTTGTCACACCATCCATAATGATGACAAATTTTGTATTTAAGACAGCAACTACAAGAAGTAATGCAACTGTTGTTGTAAATTGTTGAAATCGCGGTAATTCAGCTGGTCTCTGTCATAAGTAATATCATCTGCCAATATTGACTTATATAAAGTTACCTGACGACAGAAGATTTTGATTGCTTGCATTAAATGAAGCACAAAATATATTTGAAATATGAGTGCCTATCATTGAAATTGGTTTGTAATGTTTTTGAAATAAAGCTTCATTGACATTCCATAACAATATCCGTTTGTCATCTCCACCTAAATTAAGAAACTCAGTAGCGATAGCTCAGTGCAAAACGCTATCGAGATCGAACAATCCATGGTTAATATTTTCACTAAACCTGCATATCAGTATCCTCGATAATGAACTACCACAGCTTACCACGTTTCTTAGTTCATAGCATGCGATCTACATTGAAGGAACACTAAATGCTGTACTTGATGAGCATGACAAGCAAATTTTAGAAGAGCGATGATGACAAATTATATCATTATTTTCTCCACAACTTTAAATGAAAAAACGCGATTATTCAAGAATAAAAGGTTATACTGTAACTACAAAAATCAAGTATTCAGAATTTGAAATAACTGTTACATTGAACTTTGAATACATCAGCTATTTTTGAATTTTAAGAAACAGAAAAGATTCGGATGGGTTTGTCCACCACGCATGAATGATCACATTTAACTGTAGAAGAGCGTTCCGCTGGAAAAAAGCTCACTAAGCCAAACTCAGTAACGACAGGGCTATAGAGAATAATCTTTTTCTTTGCGAAGGTTTAGTAGCGTGTATGATTAGCGTATGCGTCTAACAAGCTATGTCTAACGGTAGAAAATGCTAGGCTAACATAAATTGATAGCAGCACAAACCACTTAAACTAAGAAAAATCTACCAACGACCAGTGAAGTGTCAGTTAATAAATTGTTTTGTTAGCCTAGTCATTGCTAAGTAGAGCACAACAAACTTTTTACCGGTGGAACATTCTACTACATTCAAATGATCTAACTAATGCAGAAAAAACGCTTAGTTTACTGAAAAAGTCCATCAAAATTAAAACACTGCAAAATATTTTGGAAGCGCTTGAAGAGGGAGAATTCATTGCAAGCTTAACCTATTGGCAGAATTTAAACGTTGCTGATGTCTTGCATATAAAGAAGATAACAGAACAAACTTTAGCATAATTTGTTCAAGGATAAGGACCATGTAAGCATTAACTGGTCGACGTACAATCATAAAGCCTTCTATTTCAATAGCTTATGTACCTGAGGCTAGAAGCTCTTGGGTACCATTTGAAAATTCAACGGCGTTTACACAGCCATAATGACCATGCATCTTTCGAGATAACAAATTGAGACATTTATTCATATAGTTTGATTGGAAAGATGAAATACTTCGGCAGTTTCCAGTTCGCTCATGACGTTGCTTATACCAACTAACGTTAAAAAAATCATTTTTGAAGCAGTTCATTTTGAATCTTCAAATACTTTGCTAAACCATTTTTACAACACAGAAAATGAAACATTCTGAAAACACAAAATTATTATGGCACCTTTAAGTTAAATGCATAACCAGTTAATCACACTAACTTTTGGTACAATTCAGTAAAAAAATGCCAATAAATTTATCAACAAATAATACAACAATCAGCACTAGAATACAAATGTTCCCAAAAATGCTGTACTAAACTGCAATAACAATACTCCTGATGATTATGCAAAGGCAAAGCTACCAGTTTCCCAATAAAACTATCTCTTTTAATTTATACAATAAAAATCAGTTTACGCTCAGTACTAATTTCGCCGATCTTGGTAGCATGACGAAGTTTTAGAGATCAAAAAAGAATTAACAAACATTTTATTACGTTGCAAATATACTTGCATTTCATGTAAGAGCAAGCAAAAATTATGAAGGAAAATATTTTGAAACCTCAAAAACACATTCTATTATCTAAGGAAATTAAATTAAGTGATGGAACACGCACATCATATGTTATTCCAAACTCTAATAAAAGAGCTGTTTACGGGGTAAATTCAATTTTACATCGACTACTGGTACATCATTAACGATTACGTTAATAAATCCAGTCCAACTTCAATTTAACAATAAAAGAAGGATGAAAACTTATATGGTAGTCCCCACTCATTAAGCCCACCTCAGCACCAGACGATTTTGGGCTTATTAATCCGGGGACAAATTTTCGCCATAAATATTGTCGATTTCACTATGTCTAATTAACTCTGTACACAACAGTTACAGACAACGATCAATTTTAAAATCTCAAGTTTCAGAGACAAGGCTACGTCTTCACGTCTCTTTGCCATTTTGAAAATAAAATTTAGTAAAATCTACAGGGCACCATTTGTCTTGCCAATCGATTACGGCACACACAAACAATTCATGAAGAAACAGTCAAATCAAGAACTAAGACAGCAGCGCAACGAAGTGTGAAACCGTCAAACGAAAACAATGACAAGTCAGAAGCAAAACAAGAATTGTGAGTTGCGACACTTTTTTTACTCAATTTCAAGCAAATATGTTAGAAAATTGGGTTTGTTAAGCAAATTTTCTAACATATTTGCTTGAAATTGGGTAAAAAAGTTTTATAATTTATTACAGGTATAAATGGAGCAATTCCGAATCGGACAATTTTGGGCTTATTAACCGTGGGCTAAATTAGTGGGGACTACTGTATAAAAGCACAAAAAGAATAAAGAGATGGAAAACTAAGAAATGACATCATATACTTAAAGTCAACCGATGCCAATGGATGTCATGGCAGATTGAGCAAGCTACTATTCAATGTAAAGAAGCAAGAGTTTAAATGCAAACGACACTTGACCACGCTGCATGCAACAGAATGTTCTGAGAACTGAACTTGCAAAACTACCAACTATAAGTTTGCAACTCAGTTTATCATACTAGGGTTACCATATCTGATGAAGCAAAATTTCGGACACAACCGTTTACTCTTTTAAGTATTGGCAGCAGGGTTGGCAGGGTTGTAACGCTTGGTAAAAAAGTTGTTACCTTTTGCTGGCAAGTTTGAAATTTGTTACTTTTATTACGACGCTACCAAAAGTTGTTACTACAGTGATCCCTTGCTACTTTGCAGATCACCTATGGCAGATTCACCACTTTGCGGGGTCGACTGACCTGCATATATATATTTTAAACTTTAATATTAAGCGTTACTTTCTTATTTTCTCTAATATTTTGTGTGATTTCTTAATAATTCTTCTAATTATTTCAGGAATAGTGAAGAGTGTTGTAATGGGAGGGTTAAATAATGTTACAAGGAGGGTTTTAAAAATCTAAAACACAAATATATATGTAAAAATCAGTGATCCCATTTCGCAGATATTCACCTATCACGGGGGGTCTTGGAACGCATCTACTGCAATAAACAAGGGATCACTGTAGTTCACTTGTTTATTAACAAATATTTTGGGCCCAATTTAAGTAAATAATGCTCTGAAATAACGGTCAAAGATGTTGGAGCTCGTGTTATGTTAACCCAAATAAAGGTGTTTTTAAAACAAAAAAAAGGTCACTGCCTGTCTCACTGCCATTTGTGTCAATCGCGGCAATGTTGATTCAATCCAAATGGCCCGCTCAAACAGACGGGCCACCTATGGTGACTATTAGATTCTAATATTGTAATTTTTTTGTTGACTGCTTTTTCTGTTGCTTAATTACAAAAATTCCGGACATTTGAGCAAATTTCTGGACAGAAATTTTATTTCCGGACAAAACAGAACACCTGAATTCTGGACATGTCCGGAATTTTCCAGATGTATGGCAACCCTACCGCAGACTAACTAAAATGTTCAGAGAGCAGCAAAACGCATTTGATGGAAAGTTGAAGAGAATAATGGGTCACAAGAATGACAAAAAGCATGAGCTCAAGGCTTCTAACTGGGGCTTAAGCTGTACCTCCTGAAAAACCAATTACATTAATGTAGCGTTTTCAGACTATTGAATCAGATCATTAGTGTTAACAGACCACAGTACAAAATTATTTATCAAGAGAGAAAACTATTCCACTCAATAAGTTACACACTTATTGAGTGGAATAGTTTTCTCTCATTAGACAACTTTACCAGTAAATCTATTCCTTTGCCTTTCAGTCATATATTTGATTCTTAATTGCTTTTTATTGTTAATTTGCCTTTCTGCAGAATTGATTTCAGCGTTTAATTGGATAATTCTTTCACAGATTTGTCTCTGAATTGCTTTCCTTTGTGTAGCTCGAAATCCAGGCGGTGCTGGTCTACCATCTAAAAATGACCAATCAGGTGTGTCAGCCATTTCACCATATGCTACATTCTTCATTCTTTTTTTGACCCAAAATACGGCAGGAAACTTTCCGCAAAAACACATACTGGTGGACAATGTTCTGACAGAACATAATTTTATACTATTATAACAACGAGTTTTTACAAGAGCTATCAACATCATTGCAAATGATCTAGAAAAACATTTGCTTATTTAACAACAACTCTACAAGGTTCTCCTAGTGCACTCCTACGTTTTGACAACTTCATGCTGTTTCTTGCATACACAAAGAATTGTTTCTTTCTCTTGTACTTGATAGGTCTACTACATGCAAATCCTTTTGTCCATCATATCCTAGAGTAGTGTTTCATTCAAGTCACGGGTCGACAAACTTTTGGATACTACCTTACTTTTAAAGGTCACAACTAGGAATGTACTGATGCCAATGTTAAATATTAGAAAATGATGTATCGTCATCGTTTTTTTGCCAATGTATCAGTTAAAATTTTAGAACTTTGACCTATTGCTGAAGCTGATTATTCGCCCTTGATATTGGCTTTTATTACGAAGAGCATTTATTCATGTCAAAAATATTGTAGAGCGTGTCTAGTGTACAAATTATTTGATAATTTATTACACTTTTGTAGTGACATACCAACAATTTGTGACTTCATTATAGCTAAAGTTCAGGTGTTTTGGTTGCATGCTGCAGAGAGTTGTAAAACGTCAACCAATGTAATAAGTATCGGTTGATGCTGATGTTAAGAAGGGCTGATACAACAGCATCGGCAACATTGGAAAATACTGGCCTCGGTACATCACAAGTCAAAACTAAACATTAGGGTAGAAAACACAAGATTCAGCCATCTTAAGCTTACAACTTTAGCTTTCTACTTATCCACAATGAAGTCTTTATATATGTGTAGGCGTTTCACATCAAAATGCCTCTTGTGAGTCAAATGACTTAGAGTGTTCTTGGTGTCATTGCACAATAAACACCAACTTTTGTCACCGAATTGCATGAAAAACATCATCCGTCCATTCGGAATTGAAGACATGACATTTGAAGTAAACCAACAAGACCACTGGTTACTGCGAGTAGATTTTATCTTAAGCATGATAAATTTGCAGTAGGCTACAAAATTCAAAGCAAAATTTGAATGGATGTAACTCTGTTTACAATACAGTTTAGTTTTAGATTTAGAAGCTTGCACTCAAATCTACATCACAATAACCAAGACTGAACAACATTGCTGCATAAAAGTAAACCTTTCCACTGGTCAATATTGTTAAGCTTCAAGTACTACAAACAAAACTACAAAAAATCCTGCAAAACTTTTCCGCCTAATTCGCCAACACGTCTATGAAAAAAAATAGACGAGAACTGCTTTACAGATAAAAACATTTGTGCCACAGAAGCAAAATTACCGACAAACAAAAAACTTTTTAAATATGGCACCAAAAACAATCATAAAAATTCTTCATAACCGTGCAAAAAAGCCTTATGCAGTAATAAACCAGCAGAAAACTGTTAGAACAAATCGAAATACCACTTGGGCAAAGTGTGGTCTTAAGACTGCAGTTTGCCGATCTTCGATTTCATTTTTGACGCTTTGGGAGGTGGCCACAGTTTTTAGCTGTAGCTGTGTAACCTATCACGTCCGCTAAACTTAAAAAGAGCATCACTTTTGCCAAATAAAAAATTTTGTTTCTCTGATAACAGATGCGAAAGAAAACATCTTTAGTTAAAAATGGGCATCTGATGTTGTCTTCATAAATAAGAAGTACGCGCATTGACATAAAGTTGGCATGTACCCAAATAAATTGCCAGATCAGTTGATTTAAGCATTCAATTAATAGTTTAATGTAGCTTAGCATACATCATTGACGTTGTAAAATAATGAAATAGCACATAAGCAGCATTTACATTTAAGTTAGCATTGTTTGGTTCATTTCTTGAAAGAACAAAAAAAGCAAGTTTTTTACGTTCTACTTATTGAACAACGCTGTTAGGAACAAAAAAACATAATTTATTAAACCAAACCTAGAGATTGATAGCTTTTCTAACCTAAATTTTAGGCTAGAAAGTATAAAAAAAATGAGCATTAAATATAACTCGACTGTCCTAGCTGACTAGTACGTCAGTACATAAGAGATACAACTATCCATTTCCACCCGTAAATAAGCAGTATATCATGTCAACCATGAAGCTAAAACCTGCATGTTAAAAGTTAATGAGCTATAATCAACTCTAGTCGTTTTGTACGGTAGATGCTGACAGGCTGTTTCAACTTATGGGGTATTATTAGGGCATTACATCATATTGATATGATAATTCATTGGGAAAGGTTCTTTTGAAAGCGTAGTGGAGATAACGCAGGCAGTGAATGTGATGAAGCAGTTCATTGCCTATGCTGCCTCCATTTCTTGCACTGCCTGCATTACGTTTACTTGTTTACTGCTTATCTACTATCTTGATGGTTCATTGGGAGAAGACTTTGCTGTTTACATGATAGCTGGCTAGCTTGCACATAGTGTTAAGAATATATATGAGCTGACATGTATATACATATATGGTTAAGAATATAAGTTTGCTAGCATACATAGCTTAGTCTTTTCCCAGTGACAGATGGAATCATCTCATCAATTAGATGCAGTGCTTAAATGCTCTAGCAAACCTGATATGTCATAAAACATGCATTTGTCATAAACCTAAAAATTATGTAGTCCACTTGGAATAGTAATGATTTTTGGATGAAAAAAAATGCGGCTTTTTCATTCTTTAACCCTTCATAGAACTTTTGATATCAAAGTATTTGTGCGAAGCATTTGTCCTAACTTTGTCAACTAAACCTTTTTCCGCTAACTCAAGCCAAGGATATTTATAACCTAAACCATACCATCAATAATTTCTAGAACCACTACCTGTATGCTGAAAGTTTAAAAAGCAATCTAAAAGTAACTCCAAGTTGCATCAATAGAATTGTGTAACTGAGCTTTTAAAATCATTGTGCGAGGGTATGCTGGAAAGTTCATAGCCTGACTAACACAAAGTATTTAAATTTGACCAAAGTAGGTTTATTTTTCAACATAATCTCCTCTGTGGTCCACACATTTCTTCCTTCTGTGCTGCAGTGCTCGGATCCCAGTGGCATAGAAGTTCTCCTCCTGACCCTCAAAAAAGTCCTCTACAGCAGAAATGACGTCATCATCACTCTTGTACCGTTTTCCAGCAAGATGCTTTTTCAAGTTTGGGAACAGAAAATAATCCGATGGTGCCAAATCAGGAGAATTCATTTCATGAAACGAATGGATAAAGTTTGTGAAATCACCGGCTGTTTCAATTGAGAGAAAGTCCAGTTCTTAAGTGTACCTATACCACAAACAAGGTGAAAAGACATTTCCAGATGTAACATTTCAGAGTCTTTGACTCCAGACTGAGATAGAACTATCATGAAATGGATAAAACAATTAATTATTTCAAAACTTTTTGTCAACTACACACTTTAAAAACTTGAATGTCCAAAATGTCTCTACACTCAAAAAACGCAAATCTCCAGTTTCAAAAATGTCTCCAAACTTTAAAGACGCAAATCTCGAATTGATTAAAAAATGCATAACTAAACTACATCACCTACTAATTTTCCAACAGGTGTACAAGAAAAAACCACAAGGTGATCAAAAACGGCAAAAAAATCCACAAAGTAAATTCAAATGAGTTGATGTTATGTAACCTAAACGTAAAGTACAAAATTAATGCATGAATAAATTTAAACAAAACATTCAATACATTAACGAACAAATCAATCTAAAAATATCAAAAAAAGTAATTCCAATGCAGGAAATCTAAAAATTTTGAAGAAGATAAGCCATTACCCACAAACACCAAATTTTTAAAAATTGATGCCCATTCAAAAACTGTACTTTTGATTTTGGAATGAAAATTGGCTATGTCAGAAAAATATACCATACATACTCGTAGAATGGTCACACAAATGGAAAGGTTATGCCCTTAGTTTGAGGCAAATAAAGTGGGTATTTGGATTTGACTTGCAGATAGGTTGCATTAAAATCTGGGAAATCAAACTGACATTGACAAAATCAAAAATTATAAAATATTTATCTTAAATTTATATATTTCAAACAGCATCCGATTAGTATAAAGCTGTGAATCAGTAGGATCGTTTCATACATGATTTATGCAGAGGACAGCTTTTCAATGCTTAACGTATGCATTATGGTACTCAGATCTAGGTCTATGCATTACTGCAATGACACTACTGAAAAGTTAATGCTAATTTTACAGGCATGTCAATGTTTACAAGTAGCTAGGTCGCACCCCTATTTCTTGAAGAAAACTTTGGTAAAAAATGTGAAACCAATCTACAAGTATGTATGGTAAACATTTCATTACCATTCTCACATCCACTTATTGGGTAAAGTGAGCACAGCTGCCTAAACTGACATTCTTATCCTACACTAGGGATGGGCAATCCAAATTATATACTATTCTAGAATAGTTAAACCGAATCCAGAACACCAAATCCTTTTTTTCTGCAATTAGCACAATTAACATGAAAGCATTTACTTAACACAAGTGTACAACATCAAAAGCACAATTAGAGAATAACTTTATAGCAGTACAATATATTTAAGCTTTCTACATGTTTGCCTGTCAGGTGAGATAGCAATTTAACGCATGCATTTGACAAATTAGTATATTTGTGTGTGAGTTCATTTTTCAATCGTTGCATGCTATTGATATGTTTTACAAAAAGAGAATATGCGACCAAGCAATGTGATAAAGCTTGAAAGTAGGATATAAACCAAATCCTATTACCTGATTTGAAGTGGCATTTTTGATTTAAATAGTTTGGGATTGAAATCCTTTGAATTTGGTGTTCTGAATTGCCCATCCCTATCCTAGACATTACTGATGGAGCCCTGTGGACAACATGAGCAGAGCTGGGTAGTTATGGAGCATAAAAACATCAAAATATTGAGTAAATTATGCACATGTTTTAACATACAACAAATAAAAAATATATGGCATTGCAATACATGTACAGCATCAAATTAAATACTATTTAAACATAAATACATACATACGTTTAGTGCCCATAAGCTATACAGAGGGTCTGCACTTTAAAAACACAAACCGCGCATTGCAACTGTAAAATTGGAAGCTCTCATAGTAGGCCACTGCTATATTTTTTCAAGGCAAAGACTATTTTTGACAATGACAACATTTCACCTTAGAAATCCATTTTGTCATTCAACAATGGTGATTGGTGGTTAATTTTTATGACATATTAAAAATCCAACTTCACAAAAATTTAAACCTTAGTGTACAGTCCCTCATGTTTTATTTGCCCAACCCCATTGTGTTTGGCTAAATAGCGACTATGTTTTATTAAGGAAGTGGCTATTTTGGCTTCAACAACATTTCACTCCTGGAGGCTATTTTGCCGTCACTATTCATGTATTGTTTACAGAGCCCTAATTGTTATGATTCTGGCAGTGACACTATGGCATGTTGATAGTGCAGCTGCCTTGAAATATCATAGTTATGAATTGGAACCTTCACTGGCAGGCCACTTAGACAAAGGCAGCATACATTGGATGGGGTCCTGGTACATGGATGTATGGGATTGTGTCCAGGCTGTGGTGTCTGTGTTGGCAGGTGTTGGCATTTTGAGAGGGTGCCAGTGTCAGCACCAGCATGGTAGCACATAGTAGTTATAACTACTTGGTGCTGATGCTGACACCCAACGAACTATATAACACTATAAATAATTAAATACTTCTAAAAGCCTGCTGACAACTACAAATATAATTTGAAAAACTGAGTTCAACTTTAATTATGATTAAGAGTTGATTTTGCATGTTTTTGCACTTCTAAATTTGGCATCACAAACGATTTCAGGCACTTTTTCATTCGTTACTTCAGGCTGGATCAATCCCAAGCCTGCAAAGGTTTAGGTTTAGGAGCACAACTTTAGGGCCAAAATTTAACCAGGGTAACAAACGAAAAAGAGTCCAATTTTATTGTTGCTAAAGTAAATACTTTCATTGACCACTGATTGGTTAAGTATCTTGCTTCAAAAATGTTTACCACACTGAAAACTGCAAGACATCAGAAAGATTTTTCTACGCTTGATTGAGACTATGAGTTGATTTTGCAAATAATAACTTGAACTTTGAAAGATATGCATAACAAAATACTTTATGTTTTTAATATTAAGGCAGTGGCTATTTTGCTGTCAACGACATTTTACACCTAAAGGCTGTTTTGCTGTGAGTTATTTGTGATTGGTCAATCTTAACGATGTACGGTATTAAACATGTGACTTTTGATTGTTTCTGATTAGTCAATTTTAGTAACTAATTAAAAAAATTTTGCACCCCCAGTGTCCACTTTCCCACCATGTACACTTTCTTGCAGTGTACACTGCCTGGTACATTCACATACCAAGCCTGCTCCTCCAGTGTACCCTGTCTTTCTTTTAATGCCCTGCCAGCTGAGATTTGGACCCGCAACCATTGCATTTTGAGACCAGTGCACTATCCACTACACCATAACATCACTGCCAGAACTGTAGCAATTATGGCAATATAAATACTCGTGAATGATTACAGCAAAATAGTCTCCAAGGGTAAAATGCCATTGATGGCAAAATAGCCGTTTCCCAATACTAATCACATTGTGAAATAGATCAATTTGACAACTATGACTGTATGAGAAAGCATTAAAAACATTGGTCTATGAAAGTTGGTAGTTGTCATGAGCAGTAGCAACTGACTTACCTGTTTGCCTTCTTGCCATGTCAAGTTATAGGCTTTAGGTTACAATACAAGTCACAAACAAAATAGCTTGCAAGGAAGCCAGATAATACGGTAATAGTCTACAAGCTATTGGCTAAATATCGTAACTTACTGGTCAGTTAAATAATAGAAGCTACAGACATAAAATTGCTGGACAGTAAGATAATGCAAACTGCATCTGCATATTTTATGGTCATCTAAGCTTTACAACATTCTTACCAACCTTCTGTATTAACATACACAGTCTGTGCCACCCTTTTTCTGCAACAACCTATGTCTGTGACACCCAACGTCTGCAACACCAAGGTCTGTGACACCCAACACTTGCGACATCCAATATCTGTGACACCCTACTTCTGGATCTCCCGATGTCAATTACCCTCTTCTCTGAAAAACTGGAATCAGGTATAAATCACAACCCTGTTACCACGTTAATCATATATATAATAGAGCTACTACACAAAGTAGTAGTAGTGGTACTTTTGTTCTGGCCTGATGTATTTGTGATACTAGTTTTACTCTGGCCAGATGTACATAGTTTTGCTGTAGCTTAGCTGTACATATGCTTTTGCTTTGTGTCTTACGCTCTTGCTGTTATACTATAAGTAATTGTGATGCAAGAAAGGGCAGTTTGACTAGATGATCACTAGTGATCTTTCACTGTCCTGTTCAAATCTCGTACGTTTATTTGAACAAAATAAAAGTTGTTGTTGTTGTTGTTGTTGTTATGTTTTTGTCATCCCCATTTAACTCCACCTCATCATCACAGAGCTTTGACTACTTCCTTGAAGACAAGATACTAATGCTATCAGAGAGGCCTTCGTGACGTTCCATTACATATAGGGTCCCATGTAACCAGGGGCATATCCAGAAATTTCAAAAGGGGGCCGCAATTAAAAGCTAGACAGTTGAAATTGTTTTTTTGGTGGAACAAGCGTTTTCACTTGTATCAGTTTATGCAGGGCTTTGCCTTCCAACCTGTGCGTTTTGCCACATTTCACCATTTAATACCTAAATTTTCTTTATATTGGTGTATCTAGGCCTTTGGTAGTTTTTTGCGTTTGCTCAGTGCTGTAGTTTAACACTACACTTTATTTATCTCAGACTCCAATAGTCCATATCACAAAAAACGTCAAAACAAAACACATACACACAAGCAATCAATTACACCCATATACCAGTAGTTCTCTCCCACAGAAAAAATCAACTGGGACAACCAGCATTAGCTTAATAAATCTGTACAGTGGCATTAAATGTTAATTCACGACAAATATATGAAAAAGGAATTCAAAGATGTGCTATATATCCAGCACTTTCGAGGTATTGTATTAGAGATGAGGGACTATAGGCAGCAGGCACAGGTCTACTTGACGAGCATTCTAAAAAGAAGGCAACGGATTAGGATGCAAGGAATCAGGCCCTTGCTATGTCAGTTCTATTTAAAAAGTAATAACATAGTAGACTGTCGTTTTGCCTTAGCACGGCAGCAAGAGCACTCACACAAAACTCTTTTTGGCTTATACCTTTTTATTACTACAGTAGAGTGGTCACCAATATCACTATTTAACTTAAAAGCACATTATTCTTGTGCGAAAAAATTATATGGTCTTACATTACACGAATACGGTACATTAAGCTTATTCAATTACTGTTTTATTCACACTTATTCAATTACGAACAAAAATATGCCCTAAAACTGCTAAGCTACACCTACAATTTTACATTTTGGTGACCTTTCTATTCTATACGCTTGTGCTTTCCATACACTTGACCTTTCCAACTATAGGCTGCTAAAGCAGCAATATCTTCAGGTTGAAGTTTGTTCAAGAATTATGATGTTGTGTGTAACTTGTGTACGAAACAGGGTTGTAGAGGCACAGCCAAAATTGCATGACTCCAACTCCGCCCTTAGGGTGTCCGAAAAGTTACTCTGTAGTAGAAATATTTTTAACAATGGCTGCTTTTGTGACGCAATATTTAAGGTGCTAATATAAAAACAAGTTGTCATTATAACAACAATTGGTCATTTATTATATATCCAACTCAATACTCTTATACATTAATGGTACTGGCAATTAGGCAGGGAGCATAAATGGTGGAAAATGCATAAATACTGTGCAAAAAAAGATTGTTCAAGCAACTTCCAGATGCAGAGGCGCCTCACAGTAATGCTGTGGGACGTTTGACAAAGAAATTTAGCCAAACTGGCGATGTAAAAGACGCTCCTTGAACTGGTAGGCCTTCAACCACAAATGAGACAGCAATAGAGATCCAGGAAATAATATTAAAGAATCCAAAGAAGTTTGTGAGACGATTACAGTGCTTCCTCAATTATCCGTACCTCGTTTAACCGGCATTTAATTATCCGGCCGCACTATTTTGCTTCAACATTTCAAAATTACATTGCTCTTTACTAGATGCTGCAGGAATAATTTTCGGGAAACTTTACGCTAAATTTCACTAAAAAAAAGCTAAAATGCTGCATTGTCGGCGAATTTTCTGTGGGAGAAAACGCATTTTGTTCAGAGAGAGGGCTGAATAACGATTTCGTAGAACAATTTGCCGCATTAAACATTGAATTGACGACCTCTGATATTGATGTTTGGTTTTATGCTGATGGGCCAGGTTATGAATATTTGGATGAGCAAGGAATAGTTGATCTTGTTTCAGTACCAGAAGGGAACGAATGTGATGAAGAAGAGAATGCAGATGAGAATACACAACATTCAACGCAAAAAGCGCAATGCTCGTTTTCTCGTGCAGAGGCAATGCAAATGTTTGACCATTGTCTAACGTGGCTTCGTATTCAGCGGAAAGCAACCGTATCAAACACTTCCACATTGGTACGACTTCGCGAGTTTGCTGCTGAAAAACGCGAATCGAATTCCCCCAAACAATTTCAACTTGATTCCTATTTTAGTAGATCTAATGTTGCAAGTGATGGTTAAACGGGAAATTTCTTAGAATATTGTAATGTTGAACTTCTATCACTTTTTAAACCATGAATGTGTTGTGTTTTGGTTTGTTTTTGTTCCCTTGACTTAAACGTTAAGAATTCAGTTATCTGGTTTTTTGCTTATCGGTTCAGATCTGAAAGTATTATCCCAACTAGACCGGATAATCGAGGAAGCATCGTATCCCAACAAGCCCTACGAAAAAAGTTACATTTTGCATTGCAATCAATTTGCATACATTACAAACAAACTCTAGTATGATAAACAAATGTAGCCTCGAACAAAAAAGTATTGTATTGACTAAAAGTTTTCTAATAAACTTTACTGTAAATTCATTACATTTTGTAGCACAACGGCAGGCATCTGGCTGTAGTTAGATGTCAAAAGAGTACACTCCAAACGGCGACTAGTCACTTTTATCATGATGTCTACATTTGGAAGGTTTCATTCGGTTTATATATTAACATTGCTGTTGGTAACTTTCAGTTTGTGGTTTGTAACACCTTCGTGCTCATTATTGATGCTATAATGCAGCATTTTTGAAAAGTGCGTGAATTATGGAAATGAATAATTCACGAAAAATTTTCATAAATGCAAAAAAATGCAAATGCGAAAACTTTATCCTAAAGATAACGGTTCATCGGCTTGAGGACACCGCCTGGGTGTTATCGTACTGACGTACGACGTACAGACGTATCGGTACCAAATTTGAGCCATAAAGTTAAACAAAACGAGTTTTGGCGTCGTTCGGACTGATCGCCAGTACCTGTACAGCGGAAAGATTCCTTATGCATTTTTGTAAGTTTTACCAGAAAAATTCACGAAAATTCGCCTGCATTATGCTTGTGAATAATTCACCTAAAATGCGTGAATTATGCAACCAAAAATGCACGACCAATAATGCATCCGTAACGATAGTGCTCATACGACTCTTAGTAGCTAGATCTCATTGTCGCGATAGCTGCGCATGTATGCATCGACGTTGCAGTGGCTGCAACATGCCTTCCCCGCCATCAATAAGAGAGAGATAATCTTGCCGGTCGAAGTGATTGAAATTGCCGTCAACACACTGATTGGAAGGCATTCCTGAGGTTTGGGCTTGGCGATTCAACGATGGCTTGTGTTGCTTGATTGAAGGCGCTGCCGTCCAAATAGATGTAGTACCTTTGGGGGGTCACCATTGTAGCGCAACGGCAGGCATCTGGCTGTAGTTCGGCATCAAAAGAGTGCACTTCATATGGCGACTAGTCACTTCTATTATGTTAGCTACTTTACGTAGGTTTCATTCGGTTTATATGTTAACATTGCTGTTGGTAACTTTTGGTTTGTGGTTTGTAACATCTTCATGCTCATACGACGCTTAGTAGCTAGATCCCATTGTCGCGATAGCTGCGCATGTATGCATCGAAGTTGCAGTGGCTGCAACAATTTTTATGTACCCATACTGCACAGTAACTTTTTGGACACCCTATTGGCTACAACCTCACTATTATGTAGAGTAAGTCTGACGTTGCCGCCACAGTGCTCGATAACGACCAAGGTGAGAGCTATGCGTATATAATTGAGAACACTAGATGTCAGGATGAAATAATAGAACCACTACAGCTATTTCGCCAAGTGCCTCATCAAATGGTAACTGGCTACAACCTTATTATTATCTTTATTTACTCAATAACAAAAATATTTTCCGTATGCACTTCGACGCAGATTAGGTTTTAAATATGCCTTAACGCTTCTTTTAAAAATTCTGCAATCCCCTTAAGCATGTAAACAACGTGTTTCTCGGGCTTAAAACTTGCAAAGAAAAGTATTTTTTAATTTTGTAGGAAACTTATTTCAATATGCTATCTCACCAATCTGATATCGATATCCTAGGCTAAATACTGGTCTAGTAGCTTAGTAAACCGGCTCGCTGGCTGTACATTTGATTGCTAGAAGCTAAGCTGTCGCTTCTAGCCAAAGCTAACGCCCGGTTATACAGTAGCTTAGGCCCTCTGTACCTTCCAATAAAGTTCCTGTGATAAACTACTTGTCTAAAGTCCTTTTTTGAACAACTAGCTTGAACTATCACCAAATTATTCCATCTTAACCCTGCTGGGTTGTATGCTAAGTTGTTATATTTAACTTTGGTAAATCGGCACCAACACTGCAGAACTTGCAACTGCGCCTAGTTTGTTCATTTATTTCTATCCTAACATGCTTGTTTTCGTTAGTTACGTCATAGTTATAAATTTGAGCACATAAAACTCACAAATAATTAAAGTTAACTGCAAATCGTAAGCTATAAAAAATTTATAAGTTTTTCACAAAGAAATTTATTATACACTGATTCACCACGGAAGGCCGCAGTCCCAGCGACCCCCTCCCCTGGGTATGACCCTGGTAATATGTAGGGTCCGACCATTGGTAACCTCACGTTATGTGTAAGGTCAGTCCCGTAGCACTCCAACTTCGGGCCCCCCCCCCAAAGTAAGCGCAAGAGCCCCTGCGCACAAGTCATATCACTTTAGAGGTGTAAAATTGAAAAGCTGCATTAAGAAAATACACCACAATTTGTACATAAGTAAACAGGCTAATGTCAGAATAAAGCATGCCGATACCGAAGGTGCAAGTCATAAAAAATTCGGCACCGATGCCAGAGTTCAGTAGGACATTTATGCAGACACTGCGAAACGAAAGCAATGACACTGAAAAACATGAAAAAGTTATAAAAACACAGTATCATTTAAATAGTCTGGAGCGAACCTTTTTGTTCGCAAATGCTGTTATGACATTGTCATAATCAAGAGATCGGGCGCAGTCATTTTCGATTGACAACATGGCTAATGAAGATAGTCTACTGTCTGTCATAGACGTTCTATTAAAACTTTTGATCAGTTTCAATTTGCTGAAGCTTCTTTCAGCGCTGGCAACAGTCACGGGGCAAGTTAGTAAGATTCGAAGTGCGATGTACACATTCGGATACAATTCAAATAAATGAGTCTTTAGAAGATAGTTCAGAAAGTCTTGAGCCGTATTGAGATTGCGTTTTTTTTGTAAAATTAAAACAAACCGGCCGCTGTAGCTCAGCGCTCATTTCATCAGAATAAATGTCACCGAACTTTTTTTGGAACTCTTTACAGCAAGTAAGAAGAGCATTTTCTTGTTGCACAAGCAAAAGTTTGTCTCGTGTGTACAAAAACGAAAAGGCGGAAGAAACCTCACGTAACAAATTAAAGCGCTCCTTTATTGACATAATAGCCTGGTCTACTAATGGATAGAAAAAGTTGCTTTTAAATTTCAGTTCAGGAGTAGCTCGTTGTTCCTCTTCACCTTGGTAATCAAACAATCTTCTTTTCTTTCCACTTCTTGACGGAGGAAAAGAAGGATCAATATCCAATTCCTGTGCTATTTCAACAGCAGATGTTGCGGCACTGTCATAACCCGTTGTGCGATAGTTTTGCAAAAACTTTTCAGTTGCCTGGATTTCCGTTTCCATTGTATGAAGGGAGACTCCATACGATTGAAGAATCTTGCTTGCTTTATTGACTTGGAATAGGACATCATACCAAATAAACACCGACAAAAGAAAACTCCATTTTGATAAATGAGCTATCAACGATTTTGTTTCTGAGGCAGCTCTTCCATCTTTTCTTTCTATGGAAATGGCTTCCAAGTCTTTCAGTGCCAGCAACACCTCTTTTAAATTGTATCGAAGAGGTTTGATGCATTTAATTCTGCTTTCCCAACGAGTATCAGATTGTGACTTTATGGACAGCTCCACATGTTTCTTCAAAATTTCCCAACGCTGAGCAGAGGAAGAAAACAGCACATACAACCTTGTAAGTATTCCAAAAAATGTCAATGCTTCCGTCGATCAATTAGCACTGTCAACAACAACTAAGTTAAGGGTATGGTTTGCACAGGGCACGTAAACAGCTTTGGGATTGATGTCTAGCATTCTTGCTTGGACCCCAGAATGTTTTCCTTTCATGTTAGCACCATTATCATATGACTGACCTCGACAATCAGACAATTCGAGTTGCAGTTCGGTCGCTTTTTCTAAGAAAGCGTCCAACAAGCCTTTCCCAGTACTGTCACTTATTCTCAAGTAGCCAAAAAATGTTTCTTTAACAACAGCAGCTTCTTCATTACATAATACATAACGGAGAATGACAGACATTTGTTCATGATGTGACATATCTGGAGTGCAGTCCAAAATTATAGAAAAATATTTTGCCAATTTCAATTGCTGTAAATTTTCTTTTTCAACTTCTGTCGCTAGCAATTCAATTAGTTCATTTTGTATGGTAGGACTCAAATAGTGATCTTTAGTGTTTTTATTCTTGATTCTGTCTTGAAGCTCTTTTAGGATCGGATCTCTTCTTGCCAAAAGCTCAAATATACCCAGAAAATTTCCATTGTGAGGAGATCCTAAGACTTCTTCAGATCCTCTAAAAGCAAGATTCCTTTCCGATAGAAACAAGGCAATGTCGATAAGTCTCTCTAAAACATTTCTCCAAAATCGTCTTTCATTGAAAAAAATATTCATCTCGCGTTTGTCGATAGTGGATGAATTTCTTATCCCTTCAGCTAGCAACATCCATTGACTGCAGCATTCTTGATGGGAAATGCCGTTTTCATGGTCTTTCAGTTTTTTCGAAAAACCCTCCCATGTATTTATACCACTACAAAAGGGGCTTAGTGTTTTTCCAAATAGCTTACAACAAAAGCAAAAAACTTGATCTGATTCCCCAGAATAAACTAGCCACGACCGTGAAACACTTTCACCATTAGGTAACACACGTTTATAATGGTTGGAGGAAAAACGGCGCCTTGGAGTTGTGTTATTATATGGAAAATTCATTATTAGTTGATGTGGTCCACGCTTTACTATATCACATCGTTGAGCATCAGAAATACTTTCAGGCCATTTACATGGGTCATCAGGGATAGGGGTAAATTGAGATTCAGATATTTTTGATATTGAAGGTTGCGTATTGGCAGGTAAATCACAACTTACATTTTCTGGAAATTCACAATCACTTTGATGCTGATCGTCATAGTCTTCTTTTTCTTGTACACTATAGTTTTCTTCATCCCTCTCGGTACTAGTGCCAGGTCTACTCTGCTCAGTAATCTTGAAAAAATCTGTCATCTTGGGCAATTTCGCTACAGCATCTCGAGCAGTGGCTGCTTCTTTTCTCTTTTGAGCACCACTTTTTGAACGTTTCATTCTATACAATGTCAATAAAATACTTTATCTGCACTCTGCAGTGTATATATATTGTCCCGGTATTTATAGCCAAACAGAATTCCAGACCATTCTATGATTGTTGCGTAACAACGGCATTGTTACGTCAATCGAATATTCAAGATTCTACCAGAAAATCAATCGAAATATTCTAGATTCTGCGAGATAAAATGATGTTGCATTCACTTATGATGTCACAAGCCAATTTCTTCGTACAGTTTAAATCGGTTGTAAACAAGTCTGCTGAACTGAAAATAGTCACGTAGCCAAAAAGCAATTTCAGACTAACTTGGGCCCCCAAAGTTGGCCTGGGCCCCCCCAATTGGGGGGTTTGGGGGGCGGCTGCTACGTCTCTGTGTAAGGTGCGACCATTGGTAACCTTATATTACATATAAAGTCCGACCACTGGAAAACCTCACATTATATATAGAATCTATTATTATTAACCTCACATTACACATAAGGTTTGACCATTAGTAGTCTCACATTATATTGTAGCAATGAACGGTGGTTGCAGGGCTGAGCCATAGGAGAGAATGGGTGACGAGCTCTGACGACTGATTCTGTAGCTGTCTACCAATCTATAATGTAGTTTGCTATTTCTTCTTGAAGCACCTTCGCTTACACGAAATAGAACTTCACACTTATTATCGACAATATCACTTTTCCAAAGGCCATTTGAACGACTGAAGAAGTTGACCGACTGAAGAAAGAAAAGAGCAGAACAGGCGGTTTATATACATACTTAACCGTGACGTCATAACAGTCAGTCGCTACAACATATTGGGTCCGACCGTTGGTAGCCTCACATTACATATAGGGTCCGGCAATAGGTGACCTCACATTATATATAGGATCCGACCATTGGCAACCTGATATTACGTATAGGGTCCGAACATTGGTAATCTCACATTACATATAGGGTCTTACCTTTGGTAACCTCACATTATACACAAAGTCCGACCATTGGTTACCTCACATTACGTATAGGGTCCGATCATTGGTTACCTGATATTACACTTATGGTCCGAGCATTGGTAATCTCACATTACATAGCCTATAAGGACCGACCATTGGTTACCTCACATTACATATAGGGTCCAACTATTGACCAACTATGACGTCACGAATACCCTTATGACACTCAGCGCGGGGTGGTGATCAATCGTGCCAAGTTTGGTGCATGTACCTCAGGCAGTTTTAGAGGAGTTAAAACAGACACACAGACAGACAGGATTGCGCTTTATATTTTCGATGTACAGTTTATATGTTACACTAGTAACATCTACCGTATTCTGAAGAAGCTCCCCGGTAACTAAGGGGAGCGAAACGTCAAGTTTGAACAATAAATCTGTCGAAAGAACGACTTGATCTGGTTGCAATATAGTTGCAGGCTTGCATAAGCAAAAATCTACTTTAGTTCTTGCGTCGTCACGGATGATAGGCTAATTTTAGGAAGGTTACGTTTAGTTAAATTTGGGGAATACCGCATTCTACTTGGCAAAAATTATGGTGTTTTAGATTCTACCGAGCTATTTGTTCTGAGCATTATGTAGGAAGATGTATACACACTGCGTTAGCGCTCATGCTCTGTTTGCGAGTCTTCAGTTAGACCAAGCCACCACGACGGGTAGACTGCTTGGTCCCATCACCTGCCTGCCACATAAAGATGGAGGCATCCCGTTTAGTGTCTTGCCCAAGGACATAACAAGCAAGCTTCCAAATCATAAACTGAGTCGAGTTTATTTGTTTTTAATCACAGATACTAGTGTAAAGTCGTCGCTCAACTACCATTTTGTCACCCAATTGGGCAAGACTTGTAAAGTAAACGTTTGAGTTAAGGAGAGTATTAACTAAAGTTCCATCTTCATAATTATGCAGCTGATAATAATAAAATTTAGGCAGTGGCTATTTCGCCGTCGACGGCAATTTGCCCTTAGAATCTATTTTGCCGTGATCATTCACGTGTGTTTATATAGCCAAATTTGCTATTATCGCACCAGTGACTCTGTGGTGTAGTGGATAGAGCGCTGGTCTTAAGATACCAAGGTGTCGGGTTCAAATCTCAGCTGGCCAGGGATTTAAAAGTAAGGCAGTGTACACTGAAGGGGCAGGCCCGGTATGTAAATGTACGGGGCAGTGTACACTGCAAGGGAGTGTGCAGGGTGGGGGATAGAGACCTAGGGGTGCAAAGTTTTTTAAATTGGTTTTTAAAATTGACCAGAGACGACCAAAAGTCACATGTTTAGTACGTCATTAAGATTGACCAATCACAAACAACTCACGGCAAAATAGTCTCTGAGGGTAAATTGCCGTCGACGGCAAAATAGCCACTGCCTAAAATTTATAAGCTGCTTAGTGTAGGTTGGTCTTTTAAGCACGTTTTTGTCAAAAGGATAAAAATTATAGCTTGGTTGATAGTACTGTGCTGCTCTACCCTTAAAATATGAATAAGGAATGAATTATTCAGATTAGGCCTAACTGATTTGTAGATGCTATGCCATATGTTTTGATATCCACACAAATTCGCTTAGTAAGTTTTTCAATAGCCTCATGTACTGAGTAAATTTAAACAATTCATTCCTATAACAGGAAAATGGACCCACTGTAGTTGGAGATGAAAATTCAGATCCATGGTTAATGAGCCAGCTTGGAGCTGATCTGAAGCAAACTGCTGGTAATACGTTGTAAGTTATGTTTATATTGGCTTTATGCCACTTGTGCAGTGCTTTAGTGAGTACTGATAAGCCTGCTAGCCTACAAAGTTGCTGTTTAACCGACGCGATGGCGTAGTAACCGATGTGATGGCGTAGTGGTTAGAGCGTCTGCTTTGCAGTCAGTAGACTTGGGGTTCATTCCCCTTGTCGAGTCATACCAAAAGACTTTAAAAAATGGCATCCGCAGCTTCCCTTCTTGGCCCTCGGCATTTAGGAGAGGTTGTGGAGAACAAGCCGGCAAGTTTGCTTGTTGTGTCTTTGGGCAAGGCACTTAACGGGACGCCCTACCTTTATGTGGAAAACAGGTGGCCCATAAACCTCAAAAAAAAGCAACTCCCCAGCGAGTGTAGACTTTTTGTTCAAAGTATAGCGATACAATTCGCTTCCTCGTGAATGGAGGATAAATATGGCAGACAAAACAAAAAAACAAAAAACTGTAATTTCCATTACTGCATGTTTAACAAATCACTTTTTGGCATCAGTACAGCTGTAATGATACTGGTACTACATGGTGATTGCTATTTGTTTGTTGATTGATAGTGCATAAAAGTGTGCGTTAATTACTGGTAAGGGGTAGTGATGGACTTGGTGTCAGACTCGTCATTAAAAAAGGGCATGTTCATAGCTTAGAGCATTCTGTTGCATGTAATATGGCTTGGTGGAAGTATCATTTGCATTATGGCACACATTTTATGCAAACTGCAAAAATACTGGCAGCTTGCATGAATGCAATGACATGTAAAGATGGGATACAAATAGAGGGTAATCCCAGGTTTAATGTGGGAAACTCAAGTAAAAAAAGCAGTCAAAACTAAAAGAGCACACCCTTAATCAACCCTAATCCTAACCCTAACCTGCTTGGATTACGAATTTATGATTGATCTTAATAGAGTAAGTGTTTTGATTACAATGAATTTTTACTTGAGTTTTCAATGCTAAACTTCAGGATTACCCACGTAAAGTATTCCAAAAAATTATTAGCACTAGCCCTAACACTGATCTGCAAAAGCATCAAATTGAGATTAATGTCTACCTTGCAAATGCTTGCCAACATTTGTTGCAAAATACAAGTTTAGGTTCTTTTTGTAAGGGTGGCCATTGTTGTTGGTTGCACTAAACAAGCATATCACAATTACTAAGGTAGGGTTGTCAGTAATTTTGGCATAAAACCACCACCTGCAGTCATATAATTAAATCTAAATCTTAACTTAAACCCTAACCCTTATATAATGAAGAAACAATGAAAAGATCATGGGGCCATCTATGTCAACTGCCAACTCATCTTAGTATTTGTTAGGTTTTTGGGCTATGTCTAGTAGTATGATTTCTTTTCATTAAATTTTTATTGTTTTGTAATTGAAAACTATAAGAAACTAGTCAGCTCTGCCAGCATCACCTTCAGGGCCCCCATCTGTAATGCCAGGTTTGAGAATATCTGCTCAGCTGCTTATGCTGGCTTCACGCAATAGGTAATATTTTTTTTGACATGACTGCTTATCGTTACACAGTGAAGAGTATCGTTTTATGAAGGAACTGGCTTACAGAGACATTTTCGGGGTTGTGCAGAGTTGATATATTTTTCTCAAACTTTCTGCAGTTTTTGGCCAGGTGTAAGTTTCCGTGTTTGCAGCATAGGTGTACTTAGGAAATGGACTTGCTCACAGTTGAAATAGGCAATGATTTTACCAATTTTTGTGTATTTAAAGATGAGAACTTTGCAGAAGTGATTTATAAAGTGTTCATTGAAGCTCACTACTTAAGTCAAAGCAAAATCTGCTTCAATGTAGTAGGAAATGAGTGAGTATGAATGCACATGCTCATAGATCTAATGCTTTGACGAGTTGTTGATTTCAGGGGTATGCAGTTGTCAGTGATCAGAGTTAGCTGTGTGCATGTGTGGCACAAAACTTGCAAGCAATGAAACCAAGTTATGTGATTACAGATATGTACGTCAAATTTTTTTTAAGAATTAACAATTGATGGCCATTTACTTAACTATTTGTTCAATCTGTCCAGATGGCCTTATGACATCACAAAGGTAATTTGAAGCATTAAACAGAAAAGAAAAAATAATGCTTAAAAAATTAGTCGTTGTTTGACTGCCACTAAAGGCAGTTTAGACCTACTTCATCTACCACTTTCATCAGTCATTATAAAATAGCGCTTAGCCTAAACTATGTAACATTTTGTATTTTTAAAAAGGAAATTTCTTCAGTAATTAGATACTATGCAGCTTGAAAAGAATACTTTATCAATAAAGATTATACAGGACCATCCTTATCCCTTCCCAGTCTTTTTGTGCATGGATCAACGATTTCACATGTGGAGCAGGCCAGGGGTTGGCAACCATTTGAATGCAGTGTGCCAGTTTACAAATAATATCAAAATGTGAGCAATTTCGTGTGTCAAACATTTTTATGTGTCTGGTTTGCACAGTCAACTACCTGATTTGAATAGTATACAGATAAGAGGCAAATTTAATTGATGTTATTGGACAAGGTCAAATACAGTCAAAAGAGGCACTTTTTAATGAGATCCTTGTCCTTGCACAGCTTAGTGATATTGGAACTAAATTTGGGCATTTTCTTTTGAACCCATGCTTCTAAATTATTGTTCTTAAGTCAGCTGCGATGGGTACTGAGAATAAACTTGATTGGTGAAAATATTTGTTTTACAAATAAGTGGATCCAAATGCAGATCGCAAAGCCATTGCCATGTTCTTCCAACAGCTAAATTTCTCCAGCAAAGATTATCAACTGATTAAAATGTTTTTTTGTTTGTTTTCAATTGCTTCCAGCAACTTCCACAAATCAAAAAATTTCGATGTACATAATAAAGATGTTTTGAAATCGATCAGCTGCATCTGAAAGTCTTCTATATCCATTCATTCAAATGCAGGTAAGTTCAAGTCTTGGCTGCTCTTGGGCTTTATGGGAAAAGAAAACAATGAACCATACTGCTGAAAATCTTGAAATGTATTGCAAAATTGAGGTTAGATCCCTCATTTACATATCAATTTCAACTGCATTAACTATTCTATTAAGAAAGTCATCTATTAAGAAAGCCATCAGGTGTTTAAAGTAGCAAAAAGTTTTAGTTTGGTGTCCCTTGTATGGACATCCAGTTTAGATACAAATCCTTTCCATAACTCAAAAAGACACATCACTTTTTGTCCTGTATCTTGCAGACGAAGATTAAGTTTGTTGAGATGCATGGTAATATCTGCAAAAAACATCAATTTTACAAGCCACTTTTCGTCCTCCAGTTCAGGATAGGCCTTTCCTTGTCCTATCAAAAAGGTCCTTTTCTTGACTAGACATTCAACAAACCTCATGAAAATTATATCGACACTTAATCATTTGAAACTGTAAAGCAGTGGCAAATCATGGTGTGCACTTTGCATCTTCTAGCAAAGATTGAAGCTGTCTGGGTGTTGCAGCAGAGTGTGCAACAAGAAAATTCACTATTTTCATTACAATTGACATTACATCATAAAGAGCAGAATTTGAAATCTTTGCACAAAGATTTTCTTGATGAATAATACAGTGCAACTCCATGACAGGGTCCCCGATCTTTTGCTCAACAAGAGTAACAAATCCACGGTGTTGTCCCATCATAGCAGGCGTGTCGTCTGTTGTTAACTGAGAATATCTTCTTTATATCAATCCCTCTTTCCTCAAAAGTTCTTGGTAAAGGTGTTGAATATATCTTTTCCTTTAGTAGTGCCAGACTTAGGTTTCAAGCAACAAAGTTTTTCATGTACCTCACCATTACTGCAGTATCTAGCTACAACTTCTAAACATGGATAATTGTATATAACTATGCTTTGACCAAGAGCTACCCTGAAAACATTTGCAGATTTTGATGCAACCGTTTGCTGCTCAGTTACATCGGTAGCCATGTTCTTTCTACGTCTGTCTACTGTCTGAGGAGAAAGGCATATCCTTGATCCTCAAAATTATGGTGCATTTGTTTGGCAAATGATCAAACAGCACTTCAGCACTACTGGGAAAGACCTCCTTTGCACACACCCCATCAGGAAATGGTTTTCCATATTTAGCGATGCCCTCTGCGATTTTATAGCCACCTTTAATTGCAATAATCACCTTCTTAAAAATGCTGCCTTGTTTTTCGCAGTGAAATACTGCCTTTTTCAGAGATTAAGTCTTTTGTGCATTGTCCTTAAAGGATTTCTTGTGCTTTCAAAATGTCATTTTTTATTGATGTTCAGCAAATGACGTTTTGACAGCAAAGAGCACACACACCTTGGTCGTCACAAGAAACAAATTTGATATCTGTTGTGCAGAATTCTTGGAAAAATCTTACATGTAATTTAAGTTTCTTAAAAGAGACCATAAAGTGTAATTTCATAAGCCTAAATCTGTAAATTTTTAGGCCAAGAGGTTGTTTTGAAGATCAATTAACAAATAATAAGCAAGCAAATATTTTATTAAAAATTATTCAAATGTTTTTGGCCAAACATTCAGCCCTCATCAGGAGTATATATTACTAACACAACTGTTCAGCAATAACAGCAGGTACAATGAATATTGCTACAACTATCGCCATATCAAAGAAATTAGGGCATGCCCACACTACAATTATTGCGCTGTCACACATCTTTGTTAATTCCAATTTGTTTGCAATCATGGGAGCTCACATCAATTGGCTTGCCTTGAGCCAATTTTTTTCGCTCTTACAGCGAGCCAGTTGTGCATGCAACTGGCAGAGCCAAAACAGACATTGTCAACATAGAAATTGTCTTGTGAATTGCATCCTTGACTAATTTCAAGACTGTTGATTTTAGAAAGAAAAAAAGAGAATGAGTGAGGATTAACTGTTGATTTTGTGCAGTGTAAACAGTTTGAGCTTGTAAGTGCACCACGCACGCTTATACTGTAGCTTTGATTTTGCATGCACGTCAAATTACTTTGCATGCCATGAAAAATCTTCTCACGTGCCAGGAGTTTCCAACCCCTGGAGTAGGCTACCTTTCAAAAATTTTAGAGACTTCATATTTTCATGAATCTTTTTGAAAATTTAGATAGATAATGCCAAAAAAACATACTTTTGAGGAAAAATAATCAAAAATGTAATAAAGTACTAACTTTTTCTTTCAATTAAACGTTGTTGAGATGCAGTAGGAAAGTTTTTCAACTAAAAATAGAAATTGATTTATGGCAACCAATTTTTGATCAGCCATTGTAAACTAATTCTTAACCCTGCAATTATAGTCACATATTGCTAGAAAGCAAACTTCCTAAGCTTTTACACGACCCTAATTATTAGTACCCTGTCATAACCTTCATATATTCAACTTATCCGATTTTGCTCAGCTCACCTTTTTGGGAGGAGAAAAAGTTACACTACACGTTCAAAAGTTCAATTTTTGTAATATAAAAAACAAATAGTAAAGGTAAACCTACATTTCATGAATTATCAAAATTGCCTTAAAACTCTCTTTAATTTGTTACAGAAATTTTAAAAGTTGGTTGAGAAATATGATCACAAATTGGTGTTTAAGTACACTCATTTTGTAAAAATGTGGCAATTTTTGTAAAAAAATGATCCGGGTATGGAAAGGGTTGATGGTACCAAAGAGCATGATGACATTGTAGAGCGAATTTGAAGCATGACCAAAAAGTGACCAAGCATGCGTAGAAGGCTTAAAATGCTTAAAAAATATATTGTTACATTGTCAATGGAGCTCTAATCTTTGTAGAGTTTGATTTATTGAAAGCACCTTCTTGATATCTCTCAAAAAAGCTTTTAATATCTTTCAAAAAAGCTTTTCAGTAGTTTTTGAGAAAATTCAGAGAACACATTGTGCAATAAAGCATTGAGTGTAACATCATTTTAGATTCCAAATGGATAGAATTCGTTGAAGTTGGTAAATTGCGGGCTTCCTTTGAGCAAAAAATGCTTATCTTTGGTCAAGAAAGGCAAATTAAAAAAGTATTTTCGATTATGTCACAAACCCCCTTATGACGCTCACCCTGGGATGATGATCAATCGTGCTAAGTTTCATGCCCTGCACCAATCAACAGCCGCCTCAATGTGTTGGTGCGGTCCCTGACCCCATTTGGGTTGGGTCAAAATGGTCGTTGGACTTCCCAAGGGTCCCAGTTACCCTGGGCACTCCCCTTCATTTTTTCGCTCTGTTGCCCCCTGAATGACTGCCGTAGAGCAGCACACAGCTTCCTTAAAATCGGTCGTCTGTTTTCTCTTTCTCTTTTCTCCTGCCCGTCTTTGCCTCCTTATTCTTCTCTTCTCTTGATGAGCAGTAACGTTCATCCCAACCCTGGCCCCATCTTTCCTTGCTCAGTGTGCGCTGGAAATGTGACCTGGTGGGGCAAGTTAGTGCAATGCTTCACCTGCTCCAAATGGGTCCACCTAAGGTGCTCACAACTTTCCCTCTCCAAATTTAGAACTCTTGACAGCTCTCACTCTTGGAGCTGATGTGTCCCCACTTGTAACATTGTGACTCTCTCCTCGGACTCCTCTGACATGTATACCTCCATTGTACAATTTAGCCCTTTGTCTGCTAATGCTGCACTCCCGCCACACCCTTATCCCCCATTGGCCCATTCGGTATCTTCTCCCTCTGCCCCCTCAACACCTTCTCTTGCTCCTGGATGTTCTTCTATGCCTTTTGCCTCCTCTCCCCCCTGACTCTCTCAAGGTTCTCCAATGGAGTGCTGGAGATCATCAAGCCAGAAGTACTGAACTACTTCACTTTTTTTTGTCCCATCCTGTCGACCTTATCTGTATCCAGGAATCCATTCTTAACTCATCTTCCTCTTTCCAGATTCCTGGAGTCTCTGCTCTGCATTCTGATTGCACCCACTCTCGGTCTGGCATTTTCTCTCCTGATGCTACGCACGCTAGCAGCGGTGTCATCATTTTCATCAAGGAGGGCTTGTCTTTCTCTGAACTTTCTACCTCTCTTTCTTCGCTCGATCCCTACTCTGATTGTGTAGGGGTCAACATCTCTCTTAACAACTCCTCCTCGCTGTCATTTCTTAATGTGTATGCCCCACCTATTTGCTCCTTTTTGATGGATAGAAGAACCAGCTCCTTTTCTCCCTCCATTTCCTCCTCCAGAAATCTCTTCTATTCTGGGGGACTTCAATTGCCATCACTCCCTCTGGGACTCAAGAGGTACTTCTAACTCCCATGGGGAGGAAGTATTTGACTGGGTCATCTCCTCTGACTTCCTCCCCCTCAATGACCCTGACACACCCACCCTTCTCCATCGCTCCTCCCCTGACATCTTCTTTGCTCCCTTCTTTCTTGCTCTTGGGAGGTGCTTCAGGACCTGGGTTCCGACCACCTACCAATTCTTCTATCTATTCCTCTTCAGTCTATCGTCCCAATGAGTATTCTCCTTCCTTCAACTTTCAGAAAGCTTGCTGGGATGACCTTGTCTCCTACTTTGACTCCCACTGTCCTTCTGCAAAGGAATACTCGTCTCTTTCCTCTGCTGCTGCTCTTTTTACCTCTCTGGCACTGAATGCGGTCAAATCTTCCATTCCTTTCGGTTGCCATCCTAAAGCCTGGTGGTCTGCTGAGGTGTAAGGTGTGGTTAGTGAAAGATGCAAGGCTTTCGTGAAGTGATGAAGATCCCCAGGCTTACATCTCCGCTTCTTGACGCGCCTCGTGAGTCATCACCAAGGCTGAGGCATGGCAGACGACTTGCTTTTCTCTTTCAACCAGATCAAACCCAAAAACTGTATACTCTCTTCTTTGCTCTATCGCTGGCTCTCCTTCCTCATCTTCCTCCTCTCTTAACTTTCCCAAACTGTTCTTCCAGGGAATCCTCTTCGGTCTATGCCACTTACCTGAGAACTCACTTTTCCGTTTCTCAGCCAAAGACCCTGCAAAGCAGAGCCAGAGGCTACCTCTGAGCTCCATCGAGCCATGTACCAAGAGGAGTGTCACTCATTCTTCTGCTCTCCTTTCCTTCCTACTGAACTTCTTGCGGCTGCCTCCAACCTTTCCCCCTTCACTGCCACTGGCCCGGACAAAGTTGCCTATCCTGTGCTAAAGCATCTTCTCTCTCTGGCATGGATTTTCTTCACATCTTCAATCTCTCCTGGTCTTTGCATTCCTTTCCTTCCATCTGGAAGACATCTATTATTCCCATCCACAACATGGGAAAGCCTCTCAACTCTCCTGCTTCCTTCCGGCCTATCTCTCTCACCTCCTGCGTGTCAAAGCTGTTTGAACGCATCATTCTATCCCATCTACTCTTCTTTTTGGAATCTAATTCCATTCTCTCTCCCCGCCAGGCCGGTTTCAGCCCTGGACATTCTACAATAGATCAAATTCTTTACCTTTCCCAGTCCATTTCGAATGGGTGTAACAAACCCAGGCCGGACTCTTGGACGATCCTGTCTACTATTGATTTCTTGAAAGCTTTTAACTCTGTCTGGCATCCTGCCCTTTTCCATAAACTCATTTCGGCTGGCCTCCCTCCTTGCTTCGCTCATTGGACGCAATCTTTCCTTTCTGATAGGCAAGCTTGGGTGGTTTTTAAAATCACAAAAGCCATTTTTTTCAAGTCCGTCGAGGGGTTCTGCAAGAATTCGTTCTTGGCCCAGTACTTTTCTCTCCATAAATGAACTTCCGGCTTCTCTGCCTCTTCCATCAGCTGTTCTATTTATGCTGATGATCTGGCCATTTGGTCCTCGTCCTCCTCGATCCCCACTGCGGTGGAGGCCTCACAAAGAGCTCTGTTTTGATTGGAGTGCTCTTCTGAGTACTGGTGTCTTCCTCTCAATCCGAGCAAATGTGAGGCCTCCTTCTTCTCAGTGGATCTCCACCAGGCTAACCTCCAGCCCAACCTCCTCTTACTCGACTCCCGCCTCTGTTTCAATCCCACTCCAACTTTTCTTGGGGTCACCTTCGATTGCACTCTTTCTCTTTCTAAACATGTATCTTTGCTGAAGGCCAAGTGTGTTCCACGTTTCAAGGCCTTACGCTGCATCTCTGCTTCCTCATGGGGCTCCTCTAAGGAGCCCCTCCTGTATAAATCTTTTTTTCGGCCCCATCTCACTTATGCTTCACCCGCATGGTTTCCTTTCCTAAGCGCTACCAATATCACCAAATTGGAAGGCCTCCACCAAGCGGCTAGTTGTGCCATCACCGGCTACCTCTTGTCCTCCCCTATCCCACTTTTTCTCTCCGAGGTTTCTCTACCTCCCCTACGAGTCATTCTGACTCATTTCACTCTTTTATCTTGTGAACACGCTCTTCGTCTCCCAACCTCATTTCCTATTTCAGGTTTGGCCTGTTTAGGAGTGAAACCAAGACTCTGTAGATCATCTTGGAGAGCTTTTGCGTCCACTCACACGCTCATGCTTCCTTCTACTTGTCCTAGGAAGGCTCTTTTAGCTTGCCCTCCCTGTCCTCCTTGGAATCTATCTTCGTTCACTGTGGAGTCCACCCTTTCCTCACCATGCTCTTGCTCTGATCCCCCTTTTTTATGCCAAGGTTATTTTTCCTTTTGCAAGGGTGGCTCTGGTGTACTTGCCAACTGCTCTCTCTGTGGTATCGAGGTCATTCTTTTCTTTTCAGCAGGCCCAGTATGTTCAAGTTTCTCTGCTGAAGCCTGCACCATTCTGCACGCTCTTAGCTGGTCTCGGCAGCACCAACAAGCCTGCAACTTCTTTTATTCTTGTATCTGACTCTCGTTCTGTCCTCCCCACTCTGTCCTCTCCTCCGTCTTTCCTTTTACCTCAAACTCTGTGGCAGATCTGGCAGGAACTGTCTTCTCTCTCCTGTTCTATCAGGCTGCAATGGGTCTTCGGACACTCGTTTCTCCTGGGGAACGACGCGGCTGATGAGCTGGCCAGACGAGGAGCGCTACTTGTGCCCTCTGCAATCTCTTGTAGTCTCTCTCCTTGTATCTCTTATCCACTCTTGTCTTTTCTCGGACTGGAGGCATACTGTCTCATCAAAATTCTTCGACACACAGGTTCCCTCGATTTCTATCGAGGAACTTGCGCTCCATCGTCATGCTCGCTGTGTTCTCTCTAGTCTTCACTGCAACGGACACAGCCTTCATATAGGTTCTTATCTCTCTAGGATTGGCAGAATCGAGAATCCTCCCTGCAGCGCCTGTGGACACACGTCCCAGGAGATCTCTCATCTCATTCTGCACTGTCCAGCTACAGACTCTTTGCGCCGCTCACTGTTTGGCGACTCTCTGTCTCTCTCTACGACCTCTGGTCCAGACCCTGGGGAGTTGCCTGGCTTTTGGGGCTCCATGGTCTTCCGCCATGCCCCCATCCCATGGAAGGGGTCGGGTAAACAACAAGTTTTATGCTTCTCCGCCTAGTAGTTTCAGAGCAATTAAAATACACATACACACACACACACACGTACCGACAGAAATATTTGCGCTTGGTATTACGAATTTCTAAGGCTGCTACGCCGTGATGGGAAAAGAGGGTTTAGAAGTTATATGTATTTTTGCAAAATGACTAACGTTCAAGCTTGCAAGTGATGCAATTTTCATATAAAATTCAGTGGATTGCTCGTGTTTCTCTTTCAAAATGTGCACACAATGATTGCTTTACCACATCTCTGAGAAAAGTACTTTTGTGTTCTGTTTACTCCCCTTTTTTGGATAGGAGGCACAACATGAAATAGCTATCCGGTCCATACCGGCAACCCAGTTAACTTATTAGGGAAAAGTGGCAGTTCATTTCAGAGCAATCATAAATGCAAATTGATGGCTACGTCTTCTTCAGAAAATGCTGGGTAAACAGCTTTACTATTCAAACCGGATGAAGCATAGCTAGAGGTGACCCTACAAATACGAAAATCCAGATTTATATATCTTTATTAGCAAAAATACTACAGCCTGTTTCACCGTTAAGGCTCCTCAGGTATTTCTGCAAAAAAAACGAAAAATGAACCCAAAACAAACAAAAAATGCAGTATTACTTAACGGTTGTTCGAGGGGAATAAGCAGAAGTAGTATGGTAGCCAACAGAAACTATACTAAAAAATAATCTTTTCTGCTGGCTCACCTGCGAACAGCAATCTCATCTGGGTAACTAAGAACTGTGAAGGTTGGTATGAGAGTTATAGTGACGTAACCATGGGAACAGGTATATACTTAATATGGTAAGCGGTAAGTTGGGAAAATAGACGAAAGCGAAAGGATAAAGAAAAACGGCAAAAGTAAAGGAATCAAAACACATAAACTACAACGAACCGTCCAATCTGATACTTTTTAATTTAAATTTTTTCCTCTTGCGGCATGTATTCACTATTTCAGATCGTTTATTTAGCATTAGTTTTCTGTCGCCGCTTAAGATGGCAAGCTTTTCAGCCAGGCACAAGTTACATCTGGTCCCTCCGCAATTATATGATGGCGCTGTAGAAACAATGGACCATTTTATAGACGGCTCAACACCATTATCCTTTGCTCGCCAGACTTCTTTTGATAGCTCGGTTGCGTTTCTTTTATTATGGTGGGTAAATGAATGTTTGTGATTGCTAAATCTCGCTTTGAAATCAGTAGAACACGATCCATAATATAATTTGGTAGTATTGTTAGAGGATATTTCTGCCTTATATACGATTGATTTCTGTTTGCATTCGCCGTCATGTGGGCAAGCGGTTTTTATTTTGCAATTACGTTTTGAATCGGCGGTGGGAGGTCTATCGGCCTTTGGCAGGGCGGAAAGAAGCTTTTTGTTATGGCGCAAGATGACCGCGGACACATTTGGCATACAGCTATAACTAATTTTAATGTTGTTTTTGTTGCATATCTTGTGAAGCCGGTGATGTTTAGGGAAATGCTTTGTAATTAGGTTCAGGAATTCATGGCCAATATTTGTTTCAACGTTATCACTATATGGAGAGTTAAACCAAACTATGTTTCTTCTTCTGTTGCTAATTGCCTTTGTTGTTTTTGCTTCTTTCCTGTATTTTAAATAAATTTCATATCCACTTTCATGGAGAGCTTTATTGTACATCCGAGCCGCTCTATCGAACTCATCCTCTGATGATGAGAGTTGGATAAGGCGGTCATTGACCATAGATGGGATTTGCTTCTTTATCGAAGGAGGGTGGTTGGAATTTTTGTTTATGTAAAGTGGATTGTCGTTCGGTTTTCTACATGGCCAAAATTTTCCAGTGTTAAGGTTCAAAGTTGCGTCCAAAAAGTCAGTCTGAGTCAGGTTTAATTCCACCGATATTTTCATATCATAATCCTGGAATAGCTTGATCAGTTGTTTTCGAGTGCGGTCAGTTTTTGGTCCGGAAATGTTATCAAGAACAGCTAACCCGTCATCTCGATACAAACCAACAAAATTACAGCCAAATAGATGTTTCATTTTAATATAGCTTTGAAAAAAGCTGTTTGAGCCATAAGCTTTTCGTGACGCTCTCATCAGTGGCGGTATCGCATCAAAAGGGAAGATCTAGAGCAGGGCTACTCAATTGGCGGACCGCGGTCCGAGTCCGGACCTTTCAAGTGTTCGTTCCGGACCCTGTCCGGTTGGTGATTTTGGCTGCATTCATTTGCTCCTTTTGTTTACAACTTCGTTAATTCACAATTGTGGTTATTTTTGAAACAGTAGATAACATGCACTGAGAACCATTGCTGAAAACATATTACTGCCTTAGCAAGGCCGCCTGAACTGATTATATATTCAGATAGCCTTAGCCTAAGTGCCTAAGATTCTAGTCTTTGTTCATAATGTTATCTTTGTTATGATTGTTTGTCATCACAATCACTTCCAATGCGTGGTTTTGAAACCTACATTCGCAAACTAGATAGTAGCAAGTGCTAGTTCTGTAGTGTCGTTCTGTTGCGAGGCTAGTTCTGCGGCGTCAATATAAGCTCATTGCTGTTAATACTTTCAGACTAATTTTTATCCAGACTAATCTTATGATGACATCTTCAAAGAGAAGAAAGTTTGATAATGAAAATCGCTTGTTCAAGGAAGAATGGAAAGAGCAATATGCTTTCATTCTTCCCACAGGCAGTTCAAATCCGCACTGCCTCATATGTAGTCAAAGTGTTGCCTTGGTGAAAAGCAGCAACTTAAAGCGCCATTATGAAAGCAGGCATGGTGGATTTGAAAAGATGTATAAGCAAGGAACCGAAGAGAGAAAGAAAAAAATAAGGCTACTTGTTTCGCAGTATGAAAAGTCAACTATGATTCTTGCTAATACCATGACAGCTCAAGAAAAAGCCACTGAATGCTCATTGAGAATAGCTTGGATTTTAGGAAAACATAAAAAGCCTTTCACTGATGCAGAAGTCGTCAAAGAATGCATGATACAGACTGCTGAGACTTTGTTTGATGGTAAGCAGAGAGACGAGATTATTGATAAATTAAAGCAGATCCCATTGTCCGATTCTACAGCAATGAGGAGAACTGAATTATTGGCTGAAGATCTTGTACTGCAACTTGATGAAGGACTGAAAAGCGCACCTTGCATTTCATTGGCTATTGACGAGTCAACAGACATGACTGACAATGCTCAACTAATGGTGTTTGCGAGATATTATGATGGAAGTAAGAAAAAATTTATGCAGGAGTTGTTTGGAGTGGCTGCTCTTAAAGGAAGAACACAAGGAGAAGATATATATGATTCCTTGAAAAGTATGATGGAATCGAGAAATATTGAAATGAAGTCGATCATTTCAATGACCACAGACGGAGCTCCAGCAATGCTTGGTAAAGGAAGGGGGCTGATTGGGCGACTACTAAAAGATAATCCTAATTTGATATCTTTCCACTGTATTATCCACCAAGCAGTGTTGTGTGCCAGTCTGGGAGAAGAATATCGTGAAGTTATGGAAACAATTATGAAACTAGTAAACTTTCTTAGATCAACGTCCGCATTACAGCATCGCCTTCTCCGAAATTTTCTTTCCGAAAACAATGCTGTTTATTCAGATTTGCTGGTACACAACAATATCAGATGGCTAAGTAAGGGAAAAGTGTTGGAGAGATTTTGGTCAATAAGGGAGGAGTTAATGGTTTTTTTAGAAGTTCAAAACAACGTGAAGGCAGATGCATTTTTAGCATTTTTAAGAGATGATACAAAAATGGAAATTGTTGGATTTTTAGCTGACATGATGTCGCACCTCAATGAATTATGTCTAAAACTGCAAGGAGAAAAATGCAATATTTTTGATTTGATCAATGCAGTTCACGCATTTCAGAAAAAATTAACAATTTTCAAACATGATATTCAGAATCAACTTAACCATTTTCAAAGGCTTTTGGAGCAGTGTAAAGGGAAAAGAGATGCCAGATACGTCGCATTTATTGAAAAGTTGATCGACAACTTTGCTGTACGGTTTGGCGACTTTTCACTTGGAAAACAGTTGTTACTGTTCATTGAAAACCCGTTTCTAATAACAAATATTGTGAACTTCTCAGCTGAAGCAAAAGAAACCTTCAAATGGGTGGATGTGGCCAAAATTCAACTTGAACTAATCGAATTTCAGGAGAATATAGCAGTGAAAGAAATATTTTGCAATTGTACGCCAGAAACGTTTTGGTCAAAGGAAGGGCTCTTTGGTAATTTTCCTCTTTTGCATCAATTGGCAATGCAAATTCTCACCTTGTTTGGATCAACATACTGCTGCGAATCTGCATTTTCAACCATGAACTTCATAAAGAATAAATTTCGCATCTGTATGACAAATGAAAACCTTCATGACTGCGTACGAATCGCTATCACTACATTAGAACCCAAATTTAAGGAATTAGCAAGAAACAAGAAATGCCATTTCTCCCACTAGCTGGCTAGTTGAACAATAAATAACTACCGGTACGTGTTTTGTTCGCGTAACATGTGTTGTATTTGTTACCATATATTCTGTGTTGTGTTGTAATTTTTCTCTGGAGTGAACGGACCGCGGCAAGCTTTGAATTTCTGTAAATGGACCTTTGTAAATAGTAATTGAGTAGCCCTGATCTAGAGTGAATAAGTGTTTTATGTGAATAATTTGGACGTTACGCAATCAAGACAAGCCAATGATAGCGCTAGTATTGCAAAGCGCGCCAAAGAAAGATTTCGCAATTGCGAAAGTTAGAGAAGGCGCAGCAGGAGGCCAAATGCTACGATTATCGAAAGAGTTTGAGAGTGTAAACAAACTCTTTCTGTCTGCATAACACCGGGCGTCGGGTCTTGATATAAGTAGCCTCTAAAAGATTGAGATGGAAAGAGCTGCGCGCTGCGGCGAGGATTGAAAACCGCTTATCATCATAGTTTAATGCGCATTGATCATTATCTAAAAGATGCTGACCAATGGTCGAGTCCCAATCCGGTTTGGTGTCGGATTGTTTGCACGATCTGTGTGGTTGAGATCGGCGTGGACGAGTCAATTGCTGTCTTAACCATTGCGGAACATGTTGCTTGATGCGATCCTGTAGTCGTTGAGATGTTCGCCCTACGTACCGACTATCACAGTGGCACATGTATTCATATATGACAAAACTTTTCTGAATGGCAGGTAGAACATCCTTGCGGACCACAGGCAGCATGCGCTTAGACGTAAAGACCAAGCGGGTGCTGACGGAACCATAGCAGCTTTCCACGGCGGCTTTGACTTCTTTTTCCAAGTTTGTAAATGGCTTACCTATCCAAGGGACCCTCAAGTACACAGGACACTTTTCAGGGCCAAATCGCTTAAGGATGGAGAACTGAGCAATTTTCTTGGTGATCTGAGTGCTGATGATGTTTTTAGGATAGCCATTGTCCAGTAATATCTTCTTGATCCGTTCTATTTCTTCAAGTCTACGCTTGGTACAAATCATTAGAGCTCGATGCACCAATGTAGATATTAGACTTATTTTGCGTTTGAGAGGACTAAGGACTCCCAACGCAAATACTGGTCAGTGAAAGTGGGTTTCCGGTACACACTGGTCTCCCAGCCAACATCTGTTCTTTCGACGTAGACATCAAGAAACGGTAGACATTTCCCTTTCTCTTTTTCAAAGGTGAACTTGAGGGATGGATGAAGGCAGTTACGTTTGGTCAGAAATTCATCTGCTTCAGCTTCGTGATTGAAGATGGCAAACGTGTCGTCAACATATCTGAAGTATGTTGGAGGCTTTTGCGTTTGAGAAAATGACTTTTCTTCATAATATCCAACGAAGATGTTGGCCAAAGCCGGACCAAGTAGTGATCCCACAGCTACTGTACATAGTGTTATTGAAGCTGAACTAAACTGAGGATGTAGCGCTCTTCATCAATTCAACAAAACGTCCTTTGGAATGACTGGTCGGGAATTAGACTGGTCATAGAGAGCTTCCGAACAGATTTTGATGGTTTCATCAAGGGGAACGTTGGTGAACAAGCTGGATACATCAAAAGAACACATGAAGACATTAGGGTCGATGTCAAGATTTTGCATGGTCTTCGCAAACGTAAACAAATCTGATATGCAGTGTGACGAAAACCGCTCCAACACAGGTTGAAATAGGCTAGCCAACCACTTGCCAAGTTCATGATGGGACGAACCTGTCATAGACAGTATTGGGCGAAGTGGAGTGCCTTCTTTGTGTGTTTTCGGCAAACCATACATTCGAGGTCTTTGCGATCCAGTTGGTCGTATTGCGTCATATGTCCACTTCGGCATGAGATCGGCTTTGACTAAGTCAAGCAACCGCTTCTGAAGGCGCGATTCAATGCTGGCTGTGTTGTCATTGCTGGAGACCGGACCAAGTCTTCTAAATTTCGATTGATCATCAAGTATCTTGTTCATTTTATCGACGTAGTCGCATTTGTTTAAAAGGACAACGCCGGAGCCTTTGTCGGGTTTGGTGACAATGATATCATCATTCTTTCGTAACCGGTTGATTGCACGAAAGCACTCTTTGCGCATTGTGAAGTCACGTGAATCTATCGTGCTGTCACAGTACAAATGAGCAAGGTCGGCGAGTCGGGCTTTCAAAGCAGTGCGTTGTTCAACAGAACTGGCACTGTGATGTAAAAGCTGTGCCCACAGTGACTCAAATTCGGCGAAGATTTCTTCTTTGCACAGATGCCTGGGCGGCAACCCAAAGTTAAGACCATGCGACAGCACGAAACTTTCAGTGTCAGACAAGACATGATCTGAAAGATTCAGAACATGCCTAGTAGTATCACCGAGAGCATTGCCGAAACGGTCACGTCTGAGTAAAGCAAGCAATCGCTCGTTTTTGTTCTTCCATTTTGATTTCGTTCTTTCATCAAGTAGTGCCAGGTATCTGCAGAATCTGATTGTGTCGAAGAATGTTAGAAATTCGAGGGCCGCCCGTGTGATTGGTTAATTGTTTGAAGTTTTCTTGATTGCTCTGTTAGCTTTTCAACATCATCTGTCAGAAAAGCGCGTTCCATCTCTGGGCTGTGCCTGGCTCGTGATCGTTTAATGCGAGCCACGATGTACTTAGGGGCAACTCTTTTAGAAATGCAAGCCTTGAGAAAGGATGCAGAGAACTTCAAGAGTTCTGATTTTTCCTCCAGTTCTTACCACATTGTTTAAAACGGCTATTTGCTGTTTGGTGTAGCGAAGGCGAAAGTACACAAAAATCTTGTTGGTGGTACAGAATTTTAATATAGCTTTGAAAAAAGCTGTTTGAGCCATAAGCTTTTCGTGACGCTCTCATCAGTGGCGGTATCGCATCAAAAGGGAAGATCTAGAGTGAATAAGTGTTTTATGTGAATAATTTGGACGTTACGCAATCAAGACAAGCCAATGATAGCGCTAGTATTGCAAAGCGCGCCAAAGAAAGATTTCGCAATTGCGAAAGTTAGAGAAGGCGCAGCAGGAGGCCAAATGCCACGATTATCGAAAGAGTTTGAGAGTGTAAACAAACTCTTTCTGTCTGCATAACACCGGGCGTCGGGTCTTGATATAAGTAGCCTCTAAAAGATTGAGATGGAAAGAGCTGCGCGCTGCGGCGAGGATTGAAAACCGCTTATCATCATAGTTTAATGCGCATTGATCATTATCTAAAAGATGCTGACCAATGGTCGAGTCCCAATCCGGTTTGGTGTCGGATTGTTTGCACGATCTGTGTGGTTGAGATCGGCGTGGACGAGTCAATTGCTGTCTTAACCATTGCGGAACATGTTGCTTGATGCGATCCTGTAGTCGTTGAGATGTTCGCCCTACGTACCGACTATCACAGTGGCACATGTATTCATATATGACAAAACTTTTCTGAATGGCAGGTAGAACATCCTTGCGGACCACAGGCAGCATGCGCTTAGACGTAAAGACCAAGCGGGTGCTGACGGAACCATAGCAGCTTTCCACGGCGGCTTTGACTTCTTTTTCCAAGTTTGTAAATGGCTTACCTATCCAAGGGACCCTCAAGTACACAGGACACTTTTCAGGGCCAAATCGCTTAAGGATGGAGAACTGAGCAATTTTCTTGGTGATCTGAGTGCTGATGATGTTTTTAGGATAGCCATTGTCCAGTAATATCTTCTTGATCCGTTCTATTTCTTCAAGTCTACGCTTGGTACAAATCATTAGAGCTCGATGCACCAATGTAGATATTAGACTTATTTTGCGTTTGAGAGGACTAAGGACTCCCAACGCAAATACTGGCCTTTCGATAATCGTGGCATTTGGCCTCCTGCTGCGTCTTCTCTAACTTTCGCAATTGCGAAATCTTTCTTTGGCGCACTTTGCAATACTAGCGCTATCATTGGCTTGTCTTGATTGCGTAACGTCCAAATTATTCACATAAAACACTTATTCACTCTAGATCTTCCCTTTTGATGCGATACCGCCACTGATGAGAGCGTCACGAAAAGCTTATGGCTCAAACAGCTTTTTTCAAAGCTATATTAAAATGAAACATCTATTTGGCTGTAATTTTGTTGGTTTGTATCGAGATGACGGGTTAGCTGTTCTTGATAACATTTCCGGACCAAAAACTGACCGCACTCGAAAACAACTGATCAAGCTATTCCAGGATTATGATATGAAAATATCGGTGGAATTAAACCTGACTCAGACTGACTTTTTGGACGCAACTTTGAACCTTAACACTGGAAAATTTTGGCCATGTAGAAAACCGAACGACAATCCACTTTACATAAACAAAAATTCCAACCACCCTCCTTCGATAAAGAAGCAAATCCCATCTATGGTCAATGACCGCCTTATCCAACTCTCATCATCAGAGGATGAGTTCGATAGAGTGGCTCGGATGTACAATAAAGCTCTCCATGAAAGTGGATATGAAATTTATTTAAAATACAGGAAAGAAGCAAAAACAACAAAGGCAATTAGCAACAGAAGAAGAAACATAGTTTGGTTTAACTCTCCATATAGTGATAACGTTGAAACAAATATTGGCCATGAATTCCTGAACCTAATTACAAAGCATTTCCCTAAACATCACCGGCTTCACAAGATATGCAACAAAAACAACATTAAAATTAGTTATAGCTGTATGCCAAATGTGTCCGCGGTCATCTTGCGCCATAACAAAAAGCTTCTTTCCGCCCTGCCAAAGGCCGATAGACCTCCCACCGCCGATTCAAAACGTAATTGCAAAATAAAAGCCGCTTGCCCACATGACGGCGAATGCAAACAGAAATCAATCGTATATAAGGCAGAAATATCCTCTAACAATACTACCAAATTATATTATGGATCGTGTTCTACTGATTTCAAAGCGAGATTTAGCAATCACAAACATTCATTTACCCACCATAATAAAAGAAACGCAACCGAGCTATCAAAAGAAGTCTGGCGAGCAAAGGATAATGGTGTTGAGCCGTCTATAAAATGGTCCATTGTTTCTACAGCGCCATCATATAATTGCGGAGGGACCAGATGTAACTTGTGCCTGGCTGAAAAGCTTGCCATCTTAAGCGGCGACAGAAAACTAATGCTAAATAAACGATCTGAAATAGTGAATACATGCCGCAAGAGGAAAAAATTTAAATTAAAAAGTATCAGATTGGACGGTTCGTTGTAGTTTATGTGTTTTGATTCCTTTACTTTTGCCGTTTTTCTTTATCCTTTCGCTTTCGTCTATTTTCCCAACTTACCGCTTACCATATTAAGTATATACCTGTTCCCATGGTTACGTCACTATAACTCTCATACCAACCTTCACAGTTCTTAGTTACCCAGATGAGATTGCTGTTCGCAGGTGAGCCAGCAGAAAAGATTATTTTTTAGTATAGTTTCTGTTGGCTACCATACTACTTCTGCTTATTCCCCTCGAACAACCGTTAAGTAATACTGCATTTTTTGTTTGTTTTGGGTTCATTTTTCGTTTTTTTTGCAGAAATACCTGAGGAGCCTTAACGGCGAAACAGGCTGTAGTATTTTTGCTAATAAAGATATATCAATTTGCTCTAACTGTTTTTCTTATTGAGCACTCTTAAATATTTTACCGAGTTTGATATATATAAAAATCCAGATTTATGTATGGTAATGTTGAAATATGAAATTACTGAATCATGAATATGGAAAATTTTTTTTGTAAGGAAGTAATAAATTTTGGAATGTCATTGTAAAGTATGAAATTAGTGCATTACGGATGTACACACCAAAATACAATGTATGTAATTACTACATTAATAGATGAGTTTTTTTCAACTCATAAATTTCTGTATTTCTGCGATTTCCGCACTTCAGTCGATAGTTTGTTTGCAATTTCATTATGAATTTTTGTAATTCAGTAATTCCATTGTGGTGTGAATTTTCGCGATTCAGTAATTCCACATTTCAATGTGAGTTTGTAAAGTTCGTATTGGTATTTTAGTGTTGCGCAGTTTGCATGGTTCACTAAAAAAATGTCCGGTGTGTGTGAAGAACTAAACACATGCCCATTACGCGCTCCATACTTTTACATGAGTAAAAGAAATAATTTACTTTTGTTATTAGACTTTGTATCGCTATAATCTCAAACAAAATGACGTTTTGTTGTTGTAGCAAAGAATGGATTGTTCCATCCCCCCCTCGAGTGGTGTTGAACAAACTCGAGCAACTCGGATATGTAGTTATAGCAAGCACAGGAATTGGACAAACTGCAATATGGACTCTACATAAATCAGAATTACGAGTATAATATTGCGTCAAACAATATATCATAAAACTTGTACATTGTTTTGTGATGTTCTACAAGTTTAGTTAATTGAAAAAAATGTATTTTAAACTAGATTTGTACCAGTACCTTCTTTTATCTTTTCGATAAAAATCAGTGGTGCACATTTCAGATGAACGTGATAATTATTGATTTTATAAGCGAAATTTTTGTCATGGTAAAATTGAGATAAATTATTTGATCTGTCTTTAGTCATGCGCCTAAGGTTTTTAAATTGTGGCCCGTGGACTCCTACCGCCCGTGAACAAGAGCACCCACAACAATTTACTTTCCAAAACAGAAAGAAATTGGTCCCTCCCACAAGTTGCTATTCAAAAAAAATCATTTCCTTTTAAAGAACAAATGAGCCTTGATGAGATTCTCCATTAAATTAAACAAGTGAGGGTGGTCTACCAGTTAAAAGTTTGGGAACCACTAAGATTTTACATCGCCATGGCAACGTTCTTGGACGTCAGCACTGAGCATGAAGGTAGCGAAGTTAAGGTTATGTTTTGAGTTGTAGCATAGGCGCAAGCTGGCAGTTAAACGCTAAAAACTTTCATTGTTGCAGTTGGTAGATTATTTTCCGAGGGAATTACTGTACAGTCAACTTCGGATGTAAAAGATCTGCCGGGACCAGCTTAATCAGTCTCTTATAACCGACTTATTAGTTTATATTGAAAATCATTTGGGACCTTTTACGTAGTCCCTTATTAGCAAAAATCCCTTGTATCTGAATCTCTTATATCCGAAGTTGACTGTATAAATTGTGTTTACCTACATACCCATTTTTAATCGTCAGTCTATAAAGTGTTTGATACTCGTTAAAAACACGTATGTATAATGCTGCTTTGATTGTACATTCCAGTTCATTTTCAATCATAATAAATATTTCTTTGCACGAATGAAGCTTGCAATTTTGGTGTGAGAACGAGACCTGCCAAGCTAAAACCCAGGGTGACTGTGCCACTTCAGTCATTACCTCTCCCTTCCTTTGAAATGCTTCTCAAAAAACTATTCTAGAACCACTGGTTCATGAAGTGTAAGACCTAAGACCGGTACGAACAACTCAAAACAGTGAAAGGACTGCAAAAAAAAATTTTGTGGTAGGCTGTATGTCGACGTTAATGCCTGATTGTGGCCCAAAACAAAAACGATTTTTTTTTAAATCAACTTTTTGAGTGTGCTTATTTCGCTATTTTTAACCGTTATATTCCTGTCAATCATAGTCTAAGCCAAGGGCCAACAAGTTTATCTTTCACATCCTTAAACTGCGGCTCCTCGAGTTTTACTGCAGAGCAGAATTTTTTTCTTTATGTACGTACGTAGGGTATGTTTGTTTGTTTTAAGAAACAAAGGAGAAATGTTGGTTTACGTCCTTTTTTCCCGCGTTTTGCAGGCTTAGACGTGCTGATTTAATGTACTTCTACCGCTACACTCTCGCTTTCGAACTTGTTTTAACTGTTTCGAAACTACTCGGCGTACGAAGATAAAACTTAGCACGATTTATCATTCCCGACAGGTAAATGTTATCAAGGAATTCGCAATTTTTTCCGGTGGAGCTCGATTTGCAATTTTGTGCGCAGAGATTCATTAGCATTAATGGAGTTCACTGATGAGGAAAAATAAATATTTAGGCCTACGTAAATATTTGCAAACACGAATTTTTTATTGTTTGTGACAGCACTATTGTTCTAGCAGTTGTTAGACGTAGTGCACCTGCGACAACCGCCACTCATTCACGAGTGATACGGCTTCGCAGAGGTTGACAGACCATCCACTACAGTGAACCTAGTATTTGGTCCCACAAGTGTGACGGTCTAAGCTATGCTATATTAAAATCCTCTAGCTTCTTATTGGTCACCAACTGCACTGAAGAGACCTGATCGGTCGAAACAGTGTCACTGTCTGCAGTTTGCTAAGTGCATCCCTGGCCTCTTGCATTACTATAAATGTAGAGGTTATTTCCAATTTATTTTTTACATACAGTTCAAGGCTCTTAACGCTCCAAAAGCCTAAGAGTACCGGTACTATTAGAATGACGGCACATGACATTTTTTGTTTTCTATACGGCTAATTTAGGTTCACTTTTCAAATTCATATGAAAGAGACCTTCTGCTTCTTGTGTTTTTTGTCATTATTTTTTGAGAGGTTAATGTGTTCAAAATGCCCATATGACAAAAATATTTAATTTCTCTAGGCCTGTGAAGATTTCATAAGCAACAGAGTATTGTAGTTTACAATAAGCGATAAGGTCAAAATATTTGTAAAGTACTTGCAGTTAATAAAGCCGTCAATTTTTCAATCCGCATATGTCAATGATCTATGTATACGTTCAAACTCTATTCTGCTGTTCGACAGAGCGCGATCATAGCAACAAATCGACCAATTTTTAGCTTCGTACTTCAGCGAAACCGTTTTTAACAAATTTTCCGGGTCATAGTACCTTTGTAGTCAGCAAGTAAGGCTCAATGTGGCATAGCAAAAAAAGCATTTATGGCGTTCAATTTTTAGGATTACCATAAAAGGTCATTAATCGATACTTTTCACATGCATTCAAAAACACAGCCTAATTATCCTGCAAGTTTTGGTGATTTTGGAATTACTATCACTCAAAAAATTATCTCTGCTTTTCAGCATTCTGGCAAAAATTCACATAAGTTCAAAAAAGAGAACAGAGGCAGCCCACTCGCATTATCCTTGTTTCACACAAAATATTATTTGTTGTAAATGAAAAACAGCATGAATACTGAATCTCTGTGGATGCTTCTAAGTCGTTTTACCCATAGCAACGACTCAATCCGGTTGAACAATAGCTCAATCTAAGCAATGGCATCAAAGACCGGCCTCATTACCACCCTCTAGCATTTTATGAATTACAGATGAAGGAATAAAACTATTTTGTGAAGAAAGATGTGATCTAATGCTACAATTCTGGTGGTTTCTTACAATATTAAAATTTACAAAGAACAGTGATTACTACCTATTTATGGTCAAAATGTTTTTCAAATAGTAAAAAGCACCATTTGCAAGGTGCAATAACTTGATTCGGTTTTATCTTCTGCGGTTGGGTAGATAACATGAGTTAACTGCATCAATTTTTTGATCATAACAGTAAGTTTTGATAGCAAACAGTTTGTGATTTTACCTTTTATCGATCTTGGAGATCCCGCTTTTGGGGATTATTTACTTTAAAAATGTGATTTTTTTGAAACACTGCGTAACTGGGAAAAGTTTCTCGTACATTAGGCATGTAAAAATTGTACGGAAAAATGTAATTCTTTTGGTGTACAAGGGTATTTAGAGCAACTAATGCCAAAATGCTCTTTCATTAACTATTCGCTGGGCAGATACCCCAAGCATCATCTGAAAAAACAGTGCTCAGGTTGGTATTCCAGCCCTGAGCGCGAGCAGCAAAACTCAAGATAATATCACCGCGATTTTTTCAACTGACTCGTAAAAGCAAGTTCAAAAATTGTCATTTTAAAGCAATTGTCACGAAACAAACAATAACTGAGAGAAGTAGAGGCTACAGCAACTGTTTATGAAAAGGTTAAGAATAATGTCAATATTGCAGATATAACTAATGATGATTGGGCTTGCCGTATCTGCCGAGTAAAACGCTAATTAAAGAGTGCTTTCTTTTCCGTGGAATCGGGATCTATTGGGTGAAAAAGTGCGCCAACCCTTGGTCTTAAGTGGCATAAAATAATTTTTTTCAATTCATCTCACGGACCGCACCAAATATGTTTGCCATTGAAAGTCGTGCACCTCTGGCTTTTAGAATTAAGTATTTTGGCTCCTCCAAATATGGGTCATCAGTTCCGACCAAGTTCAAATTTTGATAGAGTTGCCCCAACTGTTTTTGACCAACTTTTCGTGCACCTTTGTTAATCTCTGAAAATATTTATAGAACCTTTTTTCTTAACCCGTTTTTTCCCGAATTTTATTTTTTGAAGTTTTGTCAATAAAAAGTTGTGTTTTCATGCCAAAGGACATATTTTGGTGTTATTTTAGTTTATTATTTCTTTGTTTGTTAATTATATTGTAATTTTGTTGTGTCCCAAATGGGAACACCGGGCATGAACGGGGGTCACCAGAGCGCAAAAGTTTTCAATTGTTTTTTTGCAAGAAACAAGTAAAGCATGGTATTCTTGCACCACAAATGAACCTTTTACTTTGTTTTTCATCATAGATGTATGCTCAACACAAAATTAACACCGCCTAGGCTACAAAAACGGTTGCGATGAAATATGAAAGGCATGCAGCATATGAAAGAATAAACGCAAAAACAGGAAAAGATGAATAAACAGAAAAAACAGTTCGCGACAACATTGTACGTATCACGGGATGTCACTTGTTAGCCTACTGATGCTCCATCTTGTGGCATTCTTCGAAGCAAAGTTCGTGTAAATTAACTCTGCACTTCTTGCACATCTTCCTGGAGTTTTTCTTGCACAGAACGCATCTGGACTGCTTTTCTGCTGGTAGCAAAAAATGATTTGCCCTGTCAAAGCGGATTCCTGGAAGGACCCTTTTCTCTAAAGGCTTTGTCACTGCTGGACGACCAGGAATAGCAGGAGTGGTGCCATACTTCAGCAGATAAAACTGCACTATGCGTCTGGTAAATCACAAGTAGTGAAGAGGACTGTTATTGTCGCCCTTCATGTACAACTGCCACGCGTTGTGACAACTTGCATCAACTGTAAACGCAAAAACAGGCCATCACCACTTTTTTGATCGACTCCCATTCTGTAATTGTCGATCTTTGGTCCATGCGGTCTACACCACCCATAAAATGGTTGTACTGGGACACCATGAAAGGTTGATCCACTTTTTTTTTCTGTGCATCTTTGGCAATCCAGTGAATGGCTTTCAAGATAGGCGTGACAGGATCAACAGTTGACACCAGTGATACGACTGTGTTGTCATTCCAAGTGGTCAGCGCAATTCTTTCCCCATGTTCAAGGCAAAAATCAAAGCTACCTCTTGGACGCTTGGCCATCTCTTTTGAGTCAATCAATGGAGCTTTCTCGGTTCGGTTTGATTTTACGGTTCCGGTGTAACCAATTCCTTTAGATTTTAGAATTTCAGCAAGTTTGACAGAAGAAAAAAAGTGATCGCCATAGATTTTGAATGGTAAGTCTGGAGGAAGCTCGGAAACCAAATCTAGAACAACTGAGGCTCCGACGCCAAGCTCTTTATCGTATGTTCCGCAAGCTCCTCGGTAGGGATCACACTGGATAAGATACCCTAAGCGATCTCAAAGGCACCACATCTTGTAGCCAAAACGGATAGGCTTGCCTCTCAAAAAATGTTTTGCGCCGTGTCTTTCAAAATAGGGTATCATGCTTTAATCGACGCAAAGCCTTTCATCTAGTATCGCATACTGCAAGAATCGTTCATTGAGCATTGTAAGCAGGGGGCGCATTTTCGTGAATTTATCGTCTTTAGTAAGTTTTGTGTTGTCAGAAAAATGAGCATATGCCTTCAAGATTTCAAATCTATTTCTACGCATTGCGTTAGATACAGATGGCAAGTACAATTCGGAGTGGTACTCCCGCATCATGGGCCATCTGGGAAATGACATGTACCCTGATAGCATCAGTATACCCAGCCAGCACTTAATTTCCTCCGGGTTTGTCGAGAACGAGGCATCACCTTTATCTTGAGATGCGTACAGATTGAACATTTTTGTGATCAAGTTTATCACTTCTTCATCATAAAAGAGCTCGAAATATTCTTTAGGCTGCGTGCCCTCTTTGTATGTTTTTCTTGCAAGTGTAAAAGGTGGAAAGCTTGGCTATAAATCTTGGTTTCTCACCCATCGTCTCTTTCGTTTTCGTCTCAAAGCGGTTCCACAAGTTGCAGAACTTTCCGTCTCCAAAGGAAGTTGAGGACTGTCGGCACTGGAATCAAAGAAACAACCAATTTGGTTGTCCTCTTCATTACCTTCCGGAGACCGAGATATCGAAACAACTCTCGCCTCAGCATTAGCCTGCAGCTGTTTTCCACTGAGATTATTTACGCCACCACCTATGTCTTCATCGCCGCTGCTCCCTTCACTGTCAAAACCATGACTAGGAGGTTGAATAAACATTATCGCTGAAGTAACTGTTTCGTTTTCTTCGATCTGAGCAAGGACTTCTTCAGCAGTAAGAAACCTAAAAAAAGATTTTTTACATAACGGCTCATGCCCAGTGTTCCCGAAAGGGAACGTCATTATGAAAACAAATATAACACACCACCTCGAATTCAAATTCAAAATTAATCCTTTCTGCCTGGAACTATAGTCCATAGTCATATAATTACAACATTGGTTATGCAGAAAAATATACTAACACTAGGCCAAAAACTTACCTTTTTGACTGTGGGTCACGTGATGTTGAAAGTTCATCAGACATCTTTACACAATTCACAGCAGGATACAAAAACTTTAGAACAAACTAAGTCAACTTTTACCTAGCACTATATTAAACTAGTAAAAATACCTGAATTCACAAAATTAGTTTAATAACAAGATTTATTACAAATACAAGTGATGTTCCCTTTTGGGAACACTGGGAAAAAACGGGTTAAAATGTTTGTTTGGCTACCGCTAGCTGAAGATAGTAGAGCTTTGAAAGGGGAGGGCATTAGTAGCAATTTAATAATACATCAATGCATGTTGATAACTAGGCTTGAAAGTCTTTCAACATACTTACATAGTATGCAACAAACATCCGAGTGGTACGATTACTTTTTAGATACGGTTTTTAATTGGGTGTTTTATTCTTGCATCAAAAAGTCAAAGTGTTCTTGCAACTGGCTTGCTTTGATATTTTCTTTACTTATAATCACCGACGCTAGCCTTCTGTAACATAAGCCACAAAACCTATTTGCATCAAATTATTGCTTTGTACAACCATCTAAGCTCTTGTTGTTAACGAACCCCCACCTCAAATGGAAAGATGGCGGAAGACTACGGGCCCTCGAAGCCGGGAAACTTTTCGCTGCCTTAACTAATGTTCGTACTTCAATCTTATATGTAAAGTGCAAATTTTGTCTGTACGTGTGTACTTACGTACGTGCGCTTTAACTCCTCCGAAAACAGTAGATCAACCTTTGTGCGATTGATTACTCTCTTGGGGTGAGTGTCATAAGGAATTTCGTTACATAATGATGACATCGTAATTAAAGATAATTTTTTAAAAATTTGTACTTCTTGACAGAGAAAAAACGTTTTTTTTGTCAAACGAAAGCAAACCCCCGACCTACCAACTTACAAAAAATTCCGTCCATTCAGGAGTTGGAACGATGTTGCAATCAACCCATCTTTATACAATTTATTCTCTGTATTTCCGATCGTAGAGACGCGGTTAAAAGCTTTTTTGGGAAATATTAGCGAGATGCTTTTGGTAAGTTAAACTCAATAACAATTTATGCTGATTCGACGATTCGAAAGCAGATTTTTTTTTAAACCTTCTAAACATGTTTCTTAGCTTTTCTCCTGCACGCTTCAAACTACTGTACCCCTTAGATGTCATCATGCTTTCTGGAGCGATCAACACTTTTGCTTCAGAAATCAACTTAGATGATTTTTTTCAAAAATTGCAACATTTTTGCAAAATCAGTGAAATGAAAAACTAATTTGTAATCTCATTTCTCAACCAATTTTCAAACTTTTTGACAAATTGAAAGTTATTTCAAGGCAATTCCGATAATATATGATTTGTACCTCTGCTATTTGTTTTATTTTGAAAGATTAATTTCTAGGACCTGTAGGCTACCATAACCTTTTTGTTGCAGCACCGCCTCTGTGGGTTGGTTTCGAACCTGATGTTATTGCTACGTCATAAATCGTTTTTTGTTGGAATTGCGTTTTGATGTGCGCGAGTTTTGAGCTTGCAACCCTTTTGCTATTGAAATTTTGCGCAGCTAACCAGCCTGATAAGGTGAAATACCTAATTAGCGTATTCTCGTTTGTGTGTCTTTTCAATTATTGTAACCGCAGGGCTATGCTTTGTTCTGCCGCATTGTTATTTTTAGCTAAGCTCGTTAACAGAATTCAATTCCGCCGCATTGCTCTAATTCAGGGATGGGCAACCTACGGCCCGCGGTTTGTGCGGGCCGCGAACACTTTTAAAACTTCAGTAAATCTGAGTTACGATGATAAGAGGGGAAGCATTGCCGCATTAAAGAGCCAAAAACTTTACATGCCACGATGAAAAGAGCATTTATTGATTCGCACAGACACATTTTCCGTCCAGTCACAGGGTGATGACCTTTTTTTTTGGAGACCACCATTTTCAAAGTTTGAAATTGTTGCAAGATTTTAAGTGCTGGCCCTCGGCCAACTTTTGAATGGTCAATGCGGCCCGCCGGCTAAAAAGGTTGCCCACCCCTGCTCTAATTGATTGATATCAGTTAAAATTTCTACTCAAAACCTTTCATCATTGCATTGTTTACCGTTTACCATCACAGCAGCAGCAGCAGCAATAGCAACTAAAGTTCGTTAGTGTAAGAGTGTAAGGCAATACCAATTATCAAATCAACTAGCATCTTATATTGTACTGTTTTCAGCTGTAAGAATTTGTAATTAAATTAATAAAAGTTGTTGGATGTTCTCTCGAAAAACAAGTAGGTAAGTTTCGCATATTGGTCATTTACGCAAATAGCAATTATATTGTATCGGCTACTTTTGTTACAGAAACCAGTTCACTGTAAATTTGTGGCAATTATTTCATTCTCGTTCATTGATTTCTCCCCGAATTTTTACCGAATAAACTCCGTTTCAGCGACGACATCTCGTCCTTCTCTTGTTCGCCGCAGCGTGAGGCAGACACGCGTGTTTGCTGGTTGTTTGCGGTGCACTGAGCACGGGAGAATTAGATGTGAAAAAAATTACCAGTTTGGTATTTGCTTGCTCAAATGTGGACGCATGATTTTTCTGTTATCTGGTTTTGAAGTGAGATTGGGTATTTCCTAAAGTTAAATTTTGCTGGCTCGTATTTTGTTACTTTGATAAATACAATTGGATTTTAGTTACATACGTTTTTCGAGCGGCAAGGTCCAAGCGGTCCGCTTGGACAAATTTTGTAAGTGTTGAAAGTTGCAGAAAGTCATAACACTTTTATCCCTCCCAGAAGGATGAGCTGGGTAAAATCAGATAATTTGGATATGCAGAGGTTACGACGAGGCACTAACAATTAGTGCTATTTGAAAGCTTAGGAAGTTTGCTTTCCAGCAATATGTGACTCTAATTAGTTAGGGATAAGAATTCGCTTATAATGGCTGATCAAAAATTGGTTGCGATACATCAATTTTCATTTTTAGTTGAAAAATTTTTCTGCTACTTCTCAGAAAGTTTTGTCAGAAAAAGTTAGTATTTCAGTATATTTTGACTATTTTTTCTTGAAAGCACGGTTCTTTGTCATTATCTATTTAAATTTTCGATAAGATTCGTGAAAATATGAAGTCTTTAAAAGTTTTGAAATGTACCCTTTACCAGGTAAAACACCCAAGTCTTGGTGGTTGTACAGTTTCACCTCGTTAACACGGACCATGTTAAGCCGAATATCGGTTCACTCGTACCATGACCGAGAAAAAAAATGGATAAACATTCCAAGATTGAAAAAAAAATGTTTGGCCTAAAATCGGCCGTCTTCTTCAATGCGGATCGTAGCAGCAGTTTTCTTTGACAGCAATACGGGTAGTACTTTGTTTTTTACTCACTGGTTTAGTTAAAAATGCCGTTATTATATAGGCTATTTTGTTTTACTACATTTACCTTCAATAAATAACCTAGGCAATACGACTTTAATTGTTAACATTATGCGATCTGCTGTTTGGTCGCAGTACGTAACTTGCAAATGGACGATGCAGTAGTCCGTCATTTTTGTTTTTCATAAAAATAAAAACAAAACAAATCAATCTCATTTACAGTGTACAGGTGTACTGTACATTTAATTATTTACATGTTATGAAGGTAAGGTAAAAGAAAATAACCTTGGTAATAGCCGATAATAACAGTCGATATCGGTACAGGTTTGTTTGCTAGGCTAGGCTAGCCCAACGTAGCCTTCGTCAGGTGATTTACTTGAATAAACAAAAATAAATGAATATACTATATAAAAATGAATATATAAATAAATCTGCTTTTTTACATGTCATGAAGGTAAATGTAGCAAAACAAAATAGCCTATATAATAACGGCATTTTTAACTAAACTTCGTTACCCTTGGCATGTTTATAAGCTATGGCCTATAGGCCGTCGTTTAAGTCGGACAATCGGCTAACACGGACACCCTTCCCCCCAGCTGTCCGAGTCAACGAGGTGAAACTGTACTCCCAAACTTGCAATATCTACAAAGTTCTTTGTTACATTTTTACTATTTTTTCTCGAAATCATGGTTCTTTAGCATTATTTATTAAAATTTAAAATTAGATTCACAAAAAAATGAAGTCGCTAAAAATCTTAAAATATAGCCTGCTGCACGCAAGAAAGCGGGTGATCCCCTGGAAAAGGGGTGGAGTAAAGATGGTTCTGTGTTATGGTTTGCAAAAAAATATTAACGTCGAGCCTCCATATCATCTAGATCAGTGGTTCCCAATGTGGGCGCCGACACCCCTTAGGGGCTGTGGTTAACATGGAGATGGTGGTGACATTAAATTGGACGATTGGATGAGTGGTGGCATCCAAGTGGGCAATAGGATTACGTTGTGAAAACACAATTTGACAAAGAAATGACAAAGCAATGTTTTTAATGAACTTAAAGAAGATAAATGAATCGAAGTGTAAGTCAGCGCTTCGTACGTTTTTGCATTCAGTCGCCGTTTTTTTGGCATTGGTCTAGGCTAATTGTTTTTAATTTGTGTTTCGTTGATCTTGGTGAATTAAAGAAAATAGAACTACCATATTTTTAACTTGCAAAAAGGAGGACAACATTTTGGAATCAGAATCTGACCTATATTGACACCCAGATGTCTTTTTTCTTGAATTACGAAACTGAAGATTTTTTTTGAAATAAGGTTTTTCTGAGGGTTTTTTGTTACTTTTCTGCTTTTGCCATGTTTTTGCACATTTTTCAATTTTCCGAAAGGAGCTTCAGCCCCCCTCTTCCGGTTTTTTAGGCCTACGTTTTGTAACCGATGCGATGGTGTAGTGGTTAGAGCGTCCGCTTCGCAGTCGGTAGACCTGGGGTTCATTCCCCTTGTCGAGTCACACCAAAAGACTTTAAAAAATGGTGTTCACAGCTTCCCTGTTTGGCGCTCGGCATTTATGAGAGGTTGTGGAGAACAAGCCGGCAAGTTCGCTTGTTGTGTCCTTGGGCAAGGCACTTAATGGGACGCCCCACCTTTATGTGGAAGACAGGTGACCCGGAAATGGCAACTCCCAAGCGAGTGCGGACTTACCGTCCAAAACATAGCGATGCATCGCTTTCTCGTGAATGGAGGATAAATATGGCAAATAAAAAAAACTATTTTATTTTCAAATAAGCGATTGATTTCAAAATGGAGCACATCTGGCATGTTTTGGTGCCCTCGGAGGACAATTATTTTTTCATCTCAATGGTGGGCAAATCCTTCAAAATGAGAACATATGGTAACCCTAAAGAAAGAGAGCAGCAGGGGCAAAGCCCGGGGTCCCGCAGAAATTGCATTCGTATTACGCTCCAAAACGCAAGAAACACAGAATTTGAAATGTTGTGAAAAATGCAAAAGCTTGCTAAACCCTTTTGCCTTGTGAATCATAGCGCTAACTTCTTCAAGAAATAATTAGTGATAGAAAGCACCGAGGCAAATAAAGTGAATCTCGACTAAAACTGATGAAAACGAATGGCTTCTCGACGCTCTTGAAAAAGCGAGTTCATGATACAATGAAAGTTGTAGAGATTTTAAATCATATTTTTTAATGACATGCCCTATTATATACCCGCTGTAATTTTATTCTTCAACTAGCCGGTTCTTCTGGGATCTCCTGCAGGGCGCCCATCAGTAATGTGGAGGTTAGTAATATCGGTTCAGCCGGCCAAGCGAGCGCCTCCCAATGAATGATAGTGAAAACAGTAGCAAAAGTTTATGTTTTTTGACATAGCTCAATGTCGTTGCAAAACAAAACTATCGTTTCTTGAAACGCAATTGATTAAGGGAATATCATGTGGGGTTGCGCATATCCACTACATGTCTCCCAAGTTTCTGGATTTCCAAACAACTTCTTATTTGCTCTGTTTTTATTATAGGGTCGTTAAGCTTAAAAAACTTTTATCTGTTAAAATTTAGCAAGTGCTTGAAAGTTTATCAAATTAGTGGGAAGACGCAAAGGTGATTGATATATATTTTCAGGATTAAGATATTAAATATTGGGACCACTGCTTACGACTTTTTGATAACTCTACGCGTATTTGCATGAGGCCAGACCTCTGTCTGCGCTTATATTGCTTGGCCCTGGCATAAACGCAGCAATGCGAAGAACAAACTAACTTGAAATGAAACGCTCACAGTTAAGTGATTACAATAGCAGGATCTCATCAATAATGTCGAGGTCAAGAATATCCAATCAGCCAACTGTGCCGGCTTCAACCAATTGCACAGAAAGTTGCTTTAACATTTAGATCAGTGTTTCCCAATTTTTTTTCTTCAACCATCCTTTTAAATGCTTGGTCATCATCAAACGGCCCATTGACAAACCAGTTAACGTTAGAATTGACAAAGCGATTATTTTGACAGTTTTTGATTTGTAATATCGCTCATATATCTGCTTAGGAAAGCGTTCTATTACTGAAACTTTCGGACTTTTCCTAAGTCTTGTTCAATTTTCAGCATGATAGTTTTCATTGCATTCAGATAACACTGTGTTGGGCTGAAAGCGATTGACGTTGAATTACCGCCAGCTGTTACTTTGGCCATAGAGCAACTTCTAATTTCTCCGTCTGTAAGTTTTTTTAGAATTTGGTTGTTTGATGTGATATTGCTTTGAAACAATCATGCAGCATCAAATGCTGGTAAAATTTCCGTACCAGAGTTGCCAAAGATGGATATGCGTAAAAATAGGAGGCTCGTGGTTGAAGTCCCCCCAGATCCAAGACCATTTTCATCCCCCACTCTAGAAATTTCAAAACTAGGCAAAATATTTTCAAAAAGTTGATTTCCAAGCAAAGCCTTCAACTTTGCTTAGAGATTTAAACGCCTTTAACCCCCCTAAAAAATTTCAAATTCTAGTAAAACACTCAATTTTGAAAACTTAATTTTAAAAAAAAGATTTTAATCTTTGCTTGGAGCCCAGAGTAGAAAAAAAGCTCTATATAAATCTTGATTAAGCAAGTTATTGTACACAGGGATGTGGAAGCTGGAAGCGGTACTTTTTCTGTGGAAGCGGAAGCGCGAAAAATCCACCGCTTCCGCTTCCACATAGGAGGGAAAAATGAAGAGAGAAAAAAATTGATTCTGCTATCCTTCGTGGAAGAACAAATGGGGGGAGCATAAACATTAAGAAATGAGAGCGAGGAGAAGTCGTTTAGAGAGATGTTGACCTCTACATAATCAGAGTAGGGGCCAAGCAAAGAAAGAGAGGAGGTAGAAAGCTCAGGGAAGAATAAGCCCTGCTTGACAAAAATGATGACGCCGTCGCTAGCGTCTGCGACATCAGTAGAAAACATACCAGATCGGGAGTGGGTGCCGTGGGATTGCAGAGCAGAGAATCCAGGGATCCGGAAAGAAGAAGATAAATTAAGGTTAGATTCCTGGATATAAATAAGGTCAACGGGATGAGACGAAATAAAGTGCATTAATTTAGTTCTCCTGGCTTGGAGACCCCCAGCATTCCATTGAAGAACCCTAAGAGAGTTAGGAAGGGGAAGAAAAAGCAGGAGGTAAAGAGAAACAGCCAGGAGCATGAGGCGGTGGTGAGGGTACAGAGGGAGAAGATACAAAGTGCGCAGAAAAGGGATAAGAAGTTTGAAAGCGAGGGTGGGGTGCGAGTGCTGCATTAGCAGAAGAGGGCCAGATTGAGCAGTAAAGGTATACCAGCTGGGGGAGTCCGAGGAGGAAGGCACATTGCTGGTAGGTGTGGAATCTCCAAAAAAAGCAGGGAGGGCAGCTCCAGAAATGAGAGCTGCCAAGAGTTCTGAATCTAGAAAAGGAGAGTAGTGAGCCAAGTATCCCTGTAGTGAGCACTTTAAATGAACTTAATTAGAGCATGTGCAGCATTGCACTGACCCACCCCGCCAGGTCACATTTCCAGCGCACACTAAACAGGGAAAGACAGGACAAGGGTTTGGATGAACGTTGTCACTCATCAGGAGAAGGAGAAGAATAAGAAGACATTCAAGAGAAAGGCAGGAGAAGACAGGCCGATTTTAAAGAGGCTGCGTGCTACCCTTCTGTGGTCGTTTAGGGGGCTGCACGGCGAAAAAATGGTTTGTGTGAGGGGAGTGCCCAGGGGTAACTGGAACCCTCGGAAAGGCCAACAGCCATTTTGACCCAACCCAAACGAGTCGGGGACCGCACCACCACGTTGAGGCGGCTGTTGATTGGTGCAGTTCAATTTTGCTCGCTTTACATGTACATACTATATAAACGACAGAAATTTTGCACTTCACTATCCAAAAAGATCGGAGTCAATACGTGTTTTGAGGACGGACAGAAAGTACGTAATGATGATTAGAGTTGAAGTTAACTCAAAGTCAGAGTTAGCTGAGGATAGAGAGAGAAAATCAACGCTATACGGTGTAATTTGTTGTTGTGACGACAGGTTATTGTCGAGAGCTGTGATATGTGGTCATACGATTTAGATCTGAAAAGCATTTGGTTAATTGTTGTAAAAGTAGTTGTAAGTAGTGAACAAACTTGTAATAACTGTCTATTTGTTGAAGTGTTTAATTATTTTTTGAATTGTAGTAACGAAATATTTGATTTTCTTGCAAGCAATTCGTGATTTCTAAAGTTTTGTTAGTGGGAGTTCCGTGACAAACGCGAAAGTACATTAGGGGCTCCGCGATGACAAAAAGATTGAAAAGCACTGTTCTACATTCAACGCGAGTTCTGATATCTGAGAAAAACAAACACAGAGTAGTTCGAAATAATAAGCTCAAGCGAAGTAGGTAAAGTAATAGCAATAAATGAAGGTTTTTGTTTTCTCAAAATGATAAAGTGTAGGAGAAGGCAGGCTACAGACCCACAAAAGTTAAAAAAAATTGTCAACGGTGGTTTTTTGTTGGTGGAAGCGATAGGTGTGGAAGCGGAAGCGTTTGAAAAATAACCGCTTCCACATCCCTGATTGTACAAAGGTCATGCTGACCGTTCGGGGTAATTTCACGTAAGCTAGGTTGAAAACGCGGTAAATCTAGTCTTAAACTAATCTATTCTTTTTAATTGCACAACAACAACGTCAATGTGACGGAATTATTCTCAGGTCCTTGGTTACATTACTGGCAGAATACCTTGACAAATAATGCTTTTAGCAAACACGCTACAGGCTACACTGCTGCTATTTTGTTTGGCACTAAATCAGCTTATTAGAAAAATAGAGAAAAAATTTCCTTGCGTAGCAACAAGTATGCAACAGGATAGCTCAAAATGAGATGAGATGCATCCTGGGTCAGCTGATCTCAAGCGCTACCCGAAATATTCTAATTTTTCGTGCTGATTCTGGAGAAATAAAAATTAAGTAGAAAGCCGTGTTCGTTGCAGTAACACGGGAGAGCACACTGCAAGAGTCGTGTGGAGTCCAATCCTTCGGTGGATAATGGGGAATGAAGTGTTGAAAAATTTTGTCGAGTTAGTATACCTGCAATTTAGGAACAGAGTTTAGTGCATCAACGCGTAAGAAAAGAGAGAAACTGCAAGGGACTATAATTAACTAAATCAATTTACCTCCCCTTGCCAGCTCATTGATCATGTGGTTATTGGGGAAAAATAAGTGATCGCGGAAGTCCACAGCAGCTTGACAGTAAAGGAAGCGAAGAGGGTGAGAAATTTCTGCTGTATATGCCAAAGCATGAGAAAGAATGAAGGGAGGAAAAGACACAGCGAGAGCTTGGCATGAGAAATGGTTGACCTGTTGATGCTTCCGATATTTGCGAACAGCTTGCAGAATGGCGCCGGTTTCAGTAGAAAAATTTTTGCACCTGCCCAATAAGATAGGATGGCATCAATGCCGTAAAGTGAGCAGTTGGCAAAGATCCCGAAGAGTCCATTGCCAAAAAGAAAAGCAACAATGCCATCAATCCAAAGCACAAGGGTATAATTGGGATGAAAGTCAAGGCGGCAAGAGCAGCACCCGAACGGGAAAAGAAGAATCAGAACAAAAGCCTGGAGTAGGAAGAGTAAGCTCAACGCTTAATGAAAGAGATTGCAAACAGGAAAAGGAGGGAAAGCAAAAAACCTTTCTGGTGGAACAAGGGGGGAGCGTAACAGGGAAATGGCTGCAAACTCTTGCTAGGGTGACGTGAAAAACCTTGGTTTTACCTTGCACCTAGCCAAACTTAAAATAGGAAAAAAAGAATGGTAAACGAAGAAAGGGTTATGAGAGGACATGGCAAAATGAGTCGCAATTAGAAAAAAGCATCATAGAGAAGAAAAATAGGTAAGTGCGAGATAAAGCCAGTACTCCAGCTACTGATCGCTTTGTGAAAGTGATCAAACTTGGTTACGTTGGTGACGCACGAAAAAGAAAACCATGCTGGTGAAATATGAACAACGCGCCGTATAAAACATCAACAATAGAGAGATACGGGGCTCATGAGAAAGGAGACAAATAAAAGCTTGGGCTTTAGCAACGATGTATGAGTAGAAAAGAAAAGAGTGCTGTCAAAAGTGAAGGTAGAGGGGGGAAGGATGTTGAGCAAAAAAAGCGGGAATGAATATTAGCTTGATCGGGTTCCACCGAAAAGAAAGCTTCACAATTACTGAGGTTAAAAGGAAGACCCAAGCGCGCCAGTCAAATCAGGACTCCTTGGCATCAGGTACGAAGGGGAAGAAGGGACAAGTGGCCAAATTTTCAACATAACGAAAACAACTGAAAGAAGCTAGAGAAACAGGAAGATTTTGATAAAGAAAGAGGGCAAAACAGGACCAAGAAAAGAGCTTTGAAACACTTTGCCAGACTAGCAAGAAGCATTTTTTGTGACTTTGAAACAACATGTAAGGGCACCTGTCGGGAAAAAATGGCTAAGTTCATAGAACAAAGCAAGCAGGAAAACCAGTACATACTAAGCTTTTGAAATAGAGTTGTGGTCTCGAGTGAGTCAAACGCTTGAGAAAATTAATAACAGCAAGAAGTATTCAAGAGCAAGACTTGGGATCGTGGAACTCATTGGAAATGAACAGAGACAGAAAAAATTGTTGGTTAACAGTAGACCTTCCAGGATGGAAACTGTCCTGAAAAGAGAAAAAAACAGCGTTAGACTGCTGAAAGATGAATAGATGGGACTTGCGGGACGCCTCAAAAGGAACAACATTTGTGCCCTTGACAACCGCACAAACACGCTTGTCTGAAAAAAAATTGAGTCCATGCAACAAAGCAAAGGGAAAGACCAACAAAAACAAGCTTGTTGAAAAGACCGGGATGCCAAACGTCTTGAAAAACCCTTGTAATGATAAGGATATTGTTGTTGATTACCCGACCCCTTCCATGGGATGGGGGCATGGCGGAAGACCATGGAGCACAGAAAGCCGGGCAACTCCCCAGGGTCTGGACCAGAGGTCGTAGAGAGACAGAGAGTCGCCAAACAGTGAGCGGCGCAAAGAGTCCGTAGCTGACAGTGCAGAATGAGATGAGATGTGTACTGGGACGAGTGTCCAAGGGCCTGCAGGGAGGATTCTCAATTATGCCAATCCTAGAGAGATAAGAACCTATACGAAGGCTGTGTCCGTTGCAGCGAAGACGATAGAGGACACAGCGAGCATGACGGGGAGCACAAGTTCCTCGGGAGAAATCGAGGGAACCTGTGTGTCAAAGAACTTCGACGAGACAGTACGCCTCCAGTCCGAGATAAGACAAGAGTGGATACGAGAGATAAGAGGACAGAAACTACAAGGGATTGCGGAGGGCGCAAGTAGCGCTCCCCGTCAGGCCAGCTCATCAGCCGCGTCGTTCCCCGGGAGAAACGAGTGTCCAGGGACCAATTGTAGTCTGAAAGAATAGGAGAGAGAAGACAGTTCCTGCCAGATCTGCCACAGAGTTTGAGATGTGAGGAGAGGACAGAACAAGAGTCAGATAATAAAAGAGAAATGGCAGAATTGTTGGTGCTGCCGAGACCAGCAAAGAGCGTGCAGAATGGCGCAGGCTTCAGCAGAAAAACGTGAACATACTGGGCCTACCGAAAAGGAAAGGGTGGTCTCAGTGCCACAGAGATAGAGCAGTTGGCAAGTACGCCGAAGCCGCCCTTGCCAAAAGAAAAAGAGCCGTCTGTCCAAAGCACCAGATCATGAGGGGGGAAAGAGTCAAGGTGGGCGAGAGCCACACCTTGGCGAAAGAGAGGGTGGTCAGAGCGAGAGCATGGCGAGGAAAGGGTGGACTCCACGGTGAATGAAGGTAGATTCCAAGGAGGACAGGGAGGGCAAGCTAAAAGAGCCTCCCTAGGACAAGTAGAAGGAAGCATGAGCGGGTGAGTGGACGCAAAAGCTCTCCAAGACGAACTGCAGAGTCTTGGTTTCACTCCTAAACTGGCCAAACCTGAAATAGGAAATGAGGTTGGGAGACGAAGAGCCCACTCATAAGATAAAAGAGTGAAATGAGTTAGAATGATTCGTAGGGGAGGTAGAGAAGCCTCGGAGAGAAAAAGTGGGATAGGGGAGGATGAGAGGTAGCCGGTGATGGCGCGACTAGCCGCTCGGTGGAGGCGTCCCAATTTGTTGATATTGGTAACGCTTTGGAAAGGAAACCATGCGGGTGAAGCATAAGTGAGAAGGGGCCGAACAAAAGATTTATACAGGAGAGGGGCCCATGAGGAAGCAGAGATGCAGCGTAAGGCCTTGAGACGTGGGAAAAACTTGGCCTTCAGCGAAGATACATGTTTAGAAAAGGAAAGAGTGCGGTCGAAGGTGACCCCAAGAAAAGTTGGAGTTGGATTGAAACGGAGGCGGGAGCCGAGTAAGAGGAGGTTAGCTTTGAAAAAAGGAGGTCTCACATTTGCTCGAATTGAGAGGAAGACACCAAAACTCAGACGAGCGCTCCAATTGAAACAGAGCTCTTTGTGTGGCCTCCACCGCAGTAGGGACCGAGAACAAAATGGCCAGATTGTCAGCGAAAAGAGAGCAGCTGACAGAAGAAGATAGAGAGGCCGGAAGATCATTAATGAAGAGAGAGAAAAGTACAGGACCAAGAACGGATCCTTGCGGAACACCTCGACGGATGCGAAAGGAGCGGCTTTGTGATTTTGATAAATCACACAAGCGCACCTATCAGAAAGGAAAGATTGTGTTCAACGAGCAAAGCAAAAAAAGGAGGCCAGCCGAAATCAGTTTGTGGAAAAGGGCGGGATGCCAGGCAGAATCAAAAGCTTTAGTGAAATCGATAGTAGAGAGGATCGTCCGAGAGCCCGGCCTGGGTTTGTTAAACCCATCCGAAATGGACTGAGAATGGTACAGAATTTGATCTAGAGTAGACTGTCCAGGGCGGAAACCGGCCTGGTGGGGAAAAAGAATGAAATTAAGACTCCAGGAAGAAGAGTAGACGGGATAGTATAATGCGTTCAAACAGCTTTGATACGCAAGAGGTGAGAGAGATAGGCCGGAAGGAAGCAGGAGAGTCGAGAGGCTTTCCCATTTTGTGGATGGGAATTATAAAAGATGTCTTCCAGATGGAAGGAAAGGAATGCGAAGACCAGGAGAGATTGAAGATTTGAAGACGAAAATCCATGCTAGAACGAGGAAGATGCTTTAGCACAGGATAGGCAACTTTGTCTGGGCCAGTGGCAATGGACGAGGAGAAGTTGGAGGCAGTCGCATGAAATTCAGCGGGAGAGAAAGGAGAGCAAAAAGACCAGTGAGACTCCACAGGGCACGTGGCTCGGCGGAGCTAGCCTCTGGCTCTGCTTCGCAGGGTCTTTGGCTGAGAAACGGAAAAGTGGGACCTCAGGTAAGCGGCATAGACCGAAGTCGATTCCCTGGAAGAACAGTTTGGGAAATTAGAAGAGGAAGACGAGCCAGCAGAAGAACGAAAAAGAGAGTGTACAGATTTAGGTGAAAGAGAAAAGCAAGTTATCTGCCATGCCGATGACTGACGAGGCGCGTCGAGAAGCGGAGATGTAAGCCTGGCGATCTTCATTACTTCTGTGAGCGGCAGCAAAAACTTTGCGTCTTTCACTAACCACACTTTCCGCCTCAGCGGACCACCAGGCCTTAGAAGGGCGTTTGATGCGGCCGAAAGGAATGGAAAATTTGGCTGCATTCAGTGCCAGAGAAGTAAAGAGAGCAGCAGCAGAGGAAAGAGACAAGTATTCCTCTGCAGAAGGACAGTGAGAGTCAAAGCCATCCCTGCGAGCTTTAAGAAAATTGAAGGAAAGGGACGCTTCTTGGGGCGATAAGAGAAATGGATAGAAGGATTGGTAGGTGGTCAGAACCAAGGTCCTGAAGCACCTCCCAAGAGAAAGAAAGAGCAAAGGAGATGTCAGAAGTGGAGCGACGGAGAAGGGTGGGTGTGTCAGGGTCATTGAGGGGGAGGGTCAGAGAAGATGACCCAGTCGAATACTTCTTCCCCGCGGGGGTCGGAAGTACCTCTTGAGTCCCAGAGGGGGTAATGGCAATTGAAGTCCCCCAGAATGAACAGATTTCTGAAGGGAGAAAAGGAGCCGGTTCCGCCATCCGCTGGGGAGGAGCGAATAGGGGGGGAGGGGCGTACACATTAAGAAATGACACCGAGGAGGAGTTGTTAAGAGAAATGTTAACCCCTACATAATCAGAGTATGGATCGAGCGAAGAAAGAGAGGAGGTAGAAAGTTCAGAGAAAGATAAGCCCTGCCTGACGAAAATGACGACGCCGTCGCTAGCATGCGTGGCATCAGAAGAGAGAATGCCAGACCGGAGTGGGTGCAATCAGAACGCAGAGCAGAGAATCCAGAGATCCGGAAAGAGGGAGATGAGTTAAGATTGGATTCCTGGATGCAGATAAGGTCGACAGGATGGGACGAAAGAAAGTGGAGTAGTTCAGTGCTCCTGGCTCGAAGACCTCCAGCATTCCATTGCAAAACCCTGAGAGAGTCAGGGGGGAGAAAAGGCGCAGGACAGCTAGGAGCAAGGGACGGTGGTGGTGGGCAGAGGGAGAAGATATAAAATGGGCAGATGGGGATAAGAGGTTTGAAGACGATGGTGGGGCTAGAGTGTATCATTTGCAGAGAGGGCCAGATTGTACAGTGGAGGTATACATGTCGGAGTCCGAGGAGGTAGTCACAGTGTTACGGCAGGGGGGCAAGCTCCAATAGTAAGAGCTATGAATTGGGAGAGGGAAAGTCGTGAGCACCTTAGATGGACCCATTTGGAGCAAGTGCAGTATTGCACTGACTTGCCCCGCCAGGTCACATTTCCAGCACACACAGAGCAAGGAAAGATGGGGCCAGGGTTGGGGTGAACGTTACCGCTCATCAAAAGGAGAATAAGGAGACGAAGAAGGGCAGCAGAAAAAAAAGAGAAAACAGGCGACCGATTTTGAAGAAGCTGTGTGCTGACCTACTGCGGTCGTTCAGGGGGCAGCATAGCGAAAAAATGAAGGGGAGTGCCCAGGGTAACTGGGACCCTCGGGAAGGCCAACAGCCATTTCGACCCAATCCAAACGGGATCGGGGACCGCACCACCACGTTGAGGCGGCTGTTGATTTTTGCAGAGTGATAAGGATCGTACGAGAACCCGGCTTGAGTTTGTTACACCCATCTCAAATAGAGAAAGATAAAAAAATTTTGTCTAAGATTAAACAGACAAGGGAAAAATCGGCATGGCGGAGAGAAAGATAGGTCGAAGAGAAGCAGGCGAGTTCAGAAGTTTTCCTATGTTCTGGATGGGAATAACGGAGGGAAACTCCCAGATGGAAAAATTACCAAGACCAATAAAAATTGTCAGTATGAAAAAGATCCCAGCTGTAACGAAAAAGATGTTTTAGCCCGGGTACGTAAGGAGAGGCTGGCCGGCGGCGACCGCAAGAACTTCTGCGGCGGTACAAGAAAGTAAAGACATTCTTTCTCTGCCAAATTAATCAACGACGTTAACGGTTTCTGAACTAACACACAACGACTCTGGGATTTTCAACATCAATGAAAGCTTACCAACTGCAAGTTTATACGTGATCCAAAAAATTAAGGATACCACAACAATCAAACCTCTTTTCAATTATATTTTTCGAGCTTGCAGCTCAAAAATGCAACATAACACAAGATTGCGAGTACTGATTGCACTTGATAAATAATTTTGAACCAAAAATTACAACAATTTGCTTAGCATTTGCGAATAACTGTACCATACGAACGTAACACTATATGATTTATAACTTTCTTTTCTCGTTGATTGCTGTAACGATGGCACGACAGAGTCGCTCAGTGGCATCTTTGAGTTGTTCAACTTGGTAATAAGCGATGCTGAGACGGATGCAGTTTCGAAAGTCTCCACACCAAGAAGCTCTGAAAAAACGTAGTCTTAATCGAAAACATATCTTAGATTCGATGCAGATATTATTTTCAATCACAGACATTTAATTTTTCAATCAGCTAAATGTGACTACTAGGTTGAACTATTTATAACAAATGTAAGTTTACGATAAAAAATGGAGGTTTCGACAACAATGCCAGGATCTGCCTTTTTGTGCAACTAGAACATTCTCAAGTTCAGCTTGTGCCACCTTAGGGCAAGTACTATACTTTTTAACACACCCGGAAATACGTGTGGTAAGTTGTCTGAATAGCAAAGTTTTAATATTATTTCTTTACTCAGTTAACGATTAAAAAATTAAATTATAAAAATATCTAATATCTTGGAACATTGGAACGCTTTTTCCAAATACTGAGCAGGCGTAAGAGTTGTATAACGTTTGTTTGTTTGTGGTTACCCCTCCTCTTCCTCGGGATGGAGGTACGGCATGAACGGCAATTCAGGTTCATGCCGTCAACCTAATTGAAATTAGGCTAGGGCTGGGGTGGGCAAACTTTTTAGCCGGAGGGCCACATTGACCATTTAAGAGTGGTCGAGGGCCAGTGCTTGTTATCTCGTATAGCTGCATGCAATGAAAGAAATTGCATTAACTCAAAATTTTGCGATATGTCCCAGCAATGTGGTATCGCCGGGCGCAACACCGGTGATGTCTCTAAAAAAAGGTCATCGCCTTTTCCGAAGACGGTAAATGCGTGATCGGGGGTAATTGTAAGCTCTGACGCATTTTCCGTCCAAGGGAAAGGCGGTGACCTTTTTTTATTTTATTAGGGACACCGTCGCTTTTGCGCTTTGTCCGTCCCCTTGTCGTATTCATTTAAATATGGCAAAGTTGCAAAAAGTGTTCGCGGGCCGTAGTTTGACCACCCCTGGGCTAGGGGAAAGATGACAGCCCATTTCGAACCAGTCTTCAGTGACTGGTAGCCCCACCACCAGCAAGGCGGACTGCCATTGGTGGGTGCCCAAGAGTCGCCTTTTACGACATGCTGGGTTAGCAACTTTACAATTGTAATCCGGTGAAGTACGGGTAGGCCACCTGACATAAAGGTGGAGGCGTCCCGTTAAGTGCCTCGCCCAAGGACACAACAAGCAAGCTTGCCGGCTTGTTCTCCACACTATCCCTTTTTAATGCTGAGCGTCAAGCAGGGAAGCTGTGAATACCATTTTTTTAGTCTTTTGGTGTGACTCGACTTAGGGAATGAACCCCAGGTCTACCGACTGCGATGCGGACGCTCTCACCACTACACCACGGCGCCGGTGTTGTATAAAGCTATAGCTATTGTGTCTTTTATTGAATACCGGTACATATGAATATCAGCAGTTTATAAATTTGAGGAACAATGAATAGCTTATAAAATTTGAAGAACAATAGGCAAAGTATATCTTTAAAAAAACACAACGCTTGAAAAAAATCGACTCGGAACTTTAAAGCTACACAGCTTGGTTTAGTTAAGGTGATTAGTGGAAGATGAATATTTCTTTTTTACGCCGAGCGTCTGTCCAAAGAAAAAAAAAAGATAACTTCAACAACACAGCAGCTGCAAAATTTACAGGTTTTCATTGCATTGCGAGCAGCTCACTATTGCTCGACTCAATTAAGCTTGGAGCACATGCAAAAAGACCACGAAATTAACACCTAAGGGCGTTCTACATTAGTGCGTCCTTGAAAAAAATACATAACGAAAAATTTTCCGCTTGGTATGGGTCGAATGCTTGTGATAGTGCCGGCAGTATCACCACGCTGGCAAGGTGGAAAGAGCTATGGATAGAATTTGTTCTGTTCATAACTCCAAAAGTTTCTCCTCGAAAGAAACATAATACCATACGCAAAAAATTATAAAAGCCAGTGAAAGTTCTGGGGGAGCAACGCTAAGTTCTCCAGTAGGTCCGGGATGAAGAACAAGCTTTCTCAATGCTTTTACATCATAGACGAATGAACATGACTTGGATGCATTGATTCAAAAATATTGTAGTAGCTTACTTTCCTATGATTTTATTCAAACTACAGAAAATCCGTCTACAAGAAATTGATTACATCTACAAACGACAAATTTATATTATGAACTTGTGAAGTGCATACTTTTACGAAGACTTATACAACTTATTTAACGCAAAGAAAAACGAGAATAGAGGTAGTATAAATGGACTCGCCTTGGTTTCAATTATACGTTATAAGATATTAAGGGATAAAAATTATATGGTAACACAGCAACCCCCTAGGGTAAATCACAAAAATAGGTTAAAAGTAGTTCTTGCTTTCTTGCACTAACCCGAAATAAAATTTTGGTTACATGGCTTATGATTCGAAACTGTACTTTTGTATACCAGGAAAAGCCCCCACAACTATATGTGCAATTACGGTTGCCAATGTTTTGGACGGATGTGAGAAACTAATAGTGTTTAAATAATAACGCTCCAGTCAGGCTCGGCAAAATATATTTTTATCGGTTCAAGTTCAATACTGTATAAAAACTGTGGCTCTGGCTCGGTTCGAATTCGGAAAAATAAATCTTTAATACTGGTTTTCAATTTGTCACCCTGCCTTTTAGTAAGAATATATAATTAATTTTTTACAGATTAAAACTTGCTTACAGTTTTTCTGAACAAGGGATTTCAGTCTCCTTAGCTCCGTCCTAGTAGTGGTGCTTTTTCAGATCTCTGCATAATCTGGTTTCCATTCTCGTAAACTAAAATTAATTTAGAGGGCAATTGTTTTTCTCGGTGATAATATGGGCGTAACTTTAAAAGCTTAGTTCAGCAAAAAAATTTTCAGTTGGAAACTAAGCTGGCTTCTTTTGTTTTCAAGTTAACATTCTGGCTTTGCTTTTTAGCGCGTATGTAAAAACTACACGATTCTTAATTTCTTTAACTCTTTCGCTCCAGCGATCATCATATGATGATCTTGAGTTTTCAGTATTTCCCTCAAATTATTTTCCGCCAAAGTTACAAAACCATTTTACTAAAAACGAATTTGTGACTCTATTTCTCATTCGATTTTCATAAATTTTTCAAAAGATCACGCTTAATACCTCACGCATCGGAAGATGTAAAATTTGTGTTCTAATTCTTGGATTTTCTTACCCAAAAAGAGTCAAAAAGACCAAGAGCCCAGTTGCAGACGACAAAAATTGCCATATTTTCAGCAAGAGCCAACTACCTTAAAATGAAATTAAGATTAAATGTTTACCAGGAAACCAAACCCTTTATCATTAACACAGTCTAAAAACTACTCTTTTGGGGCATCATTTGGCAAAATTTCAAGCAATAACATAAAAATTTATCTATTAAATTTAAAATTTTTATGGGTCTCAAAACCCCCACAAAAAATTGTAAGGTAGGTAAAAAAAAGTAAATTTGGTTTTTAAAAATATGACATGTTGCTAAATACCGGTCTCATTTGAAAGCTTAAAAAATTTGCATTTCAGCAATATATAAATTTAAATAGTTTAGGCTAAGCGGTATATGATATTTACTGATCAAAAATGGGCGCCGTACATCATGTCAATTCAAAACCCCCCAAAAAGATAAAATAAATTGCAAACATTTCATCACCAAAATCGTCGTTTTGTAACAAGTTTCCAAGGAGATAGAAGCTAAAATACAAGTTTAAAAGCTAGCAGAAGTTTGGCTTCTCTAAATCAAAGTTTGCTGACTATCCCCCTTGTTTCTCAGCAAATGGGAGGGGTGTAAAAAAGCTTGTTTTATTTGCCATTTTTATCCTCCCTTCACGAGAAAGCGAATTGATCGCTATACTTTGGACGGGAAGTCCGCACTCGCTTGGGAGTTGCCTTTTTCGAGGTTTATGGGCCACCTGTCTTCCACATAAAGGCGGGGGCATCCCGTTAAGTGCCTTGCCCAAGGACACAACAAGCGAACTTGCCCGCTTGTTCTCCACAACCTCCCATAAATGCCGAGCGCCAAGCAAGGAAGCTATAGATACCATTTTTTAAAGCCTTTTGGTATGACTCGACAAGGGGAATGAACCCCAGGTCTACCGACTGCGAAGCGGACGCTCTAACCACTACGCCATCGCTTCTGTTTCATTGTTAGTGACAACATCTTCTACTTGACCTTGAAATTTTCTAAATCTTGAAGAAATTTCTTTTTGGAAAATACACGATGTTACATGGTTTAGGCTAACCTCTAACAGATAATGACTGATCATATTTTACGTACTAAATTTAACTAACAAAAATTTAGTACCAGTCAACAAAAAGATCGTGGGCCTCAGAAAGTTGCAAATTGTAGAAAACCTAGGCTTTTAGGTAAGTTTTGAGTGATAGACCTTGAAAGCTTATTTTCTTGGCATGATCTAGCGGCCATTTCCAAAAAAATTGGTAGAAAAATAAAATCTGTAGTGATCTTTAAAGGGTACTTTAGTTTCGAAGACAACTCGACACCTATTTGCAGGGAGGGGTAATTAGCATATTCAAAAATTTCTTTTATATATTTGAAATCCTCAAGAAATAGAGATTTCAACGATATGTAACATTTGATGTAGAAGTAAACAGATGAGTAATGATTTACAAACAAACTTGGGGTATTTTATGATAATTACTTATGATTATGCCAAATTATGACAGTTTTTCGCTCTGCCACCTTACGGACATTTTTTTCGCAATGCACGCGGGCGCGAAAGAGTTAAAATATTATAGCAGAAAGCAGGCTTCAGCTCTCTTAGCTCCCATCTGGTTGCGCCACTTTAGCTGAGGCGAATTAATAAGGTGAGATACCTGTAGCTGTAATCTCTGTCAACACAGCGATTTAAGTGTGTTTTGACTAAGATGTTTTAAGACCTCCCAGTGCCGTTGACTAATTCTACCAATATAATAAGTTCCCACGGTGGTAGGCAGTTTACACAGGAAATACATTTCTAGTTAACACTAAGGCAATGCTACGGCACTTACAATGGTTCAGTTGGTAGGCTACTGTACATCTCTTTCTTGTAATCAATAGTTTTGTCTAAAACCAACAGTAGGCTGGTGATAGTGCCGTTTGTTAAGTTTGTTTGAGGCTGCAGCAATGCGAGCTCTAGTGTTTGGGTACACCAGTGGTTGAGACGATTTGCTGTTTTGTCATCTAGTTCCAGTCAGCTAAACTCACCAAATGACAAAAAATGGGACATAGGTGCGGTATATGCCCTCCGGTGCGTGACCACACTTTATGATGCGTCACCCGAGAGGCTCTCCTAAACATCAAAATTTCAAAGTGCTCATGCCAGTACAAGTACACAGTCGATTCTGCAACAGAATATTTAACCTGATCCGCCGAGTTTCTTCCCGGCGGTATTTATCTCAGATTCAACTTCTTGGTGCTTCCACCACACCAGCTTTAGCCATCTCCACCCAATCAGTTATCTCATGCCAACACCAGTGTTCAGACCGGCGGTCCTGTCGAATCAAAATTCTTCGTGTGGTCTTCGCAGCAGCAGGGATCAAGAGGGAAGAGGGCCAGTCCATCAGCATAAAGACAGTAGCAGATGGAGGAAGGTAGAGATGAAAACAGAATAATGCAGTTCGCAGGGAATTGTTGATGAAAACAGATAATAGAACCGAGCCAAGAACGGATCCTTGCGGAACGCCTCGACAGATTCAAAAGGAGCAAATATGTGATTTTGACAAACCGCACAAACATGCTTGTCAAAAAAAAATAGAGTCCATCAAACTAAGCAAGGAGAGAGACCAACAGAAATAAGCTTGTTGAAAAGACCGGGATGCCAAACAGAGTCAAATGTCTTGAAAAACCCTTATATTGGCAAGGATCGTACGAGAGCTCGGCTTAGGTTTGTTACACCCGTCTCAAATGGAGTGAGAAAGATAAAAAAAATTTGATCAAGAGAAAACAGACAAGAGCGAAAACCGGCCTGGTGAAGTGAGAGCATAGATTTAGCCTTCAGAAAGAGTATGTTGTAGAATGACGCGCTCAAACAGCTTAGAGACTCAACAGGAGAGAGAGATAGGTCGGATGGAAGCAGGCGAATAATAGAAGAAGACTTCTAAATGAAAGAAAAATAAAGACTTAGAAAATTTGAAGATGGAAAAACCCATGCCACACAGAGAAAGATGCTTCAGTACGAGGTAGGCAGCTCTGTCTGGATTGGTGGGAGTGGAAGAGCAGAAACTGAGGGCATCCGCAAGAAATTATTGAAGGTAAAAGAAGAGCAGAAAGAAGAATGAGACTCCAAAGGGTAGGAAGACCGGCGGGGCTGAGACAGGTAGTCTCTGAGTCAGTTAAGAGAGCCTTTGACCAAGACACAGTAAAGTGAGACCCCAGGTAGTTAGCTTAAACCGACGCCAACTCTCTGGAAGCAGAGCATTCGGGAAAGTTAGAGAAGAGGTGGAAGATTCCTGAAGCACCGTCTAAGAACAGGAAAGGGCAAGAGAAAAGGGAGCAAAAGAAATGTCTGGTGAGGAGTGACGCCCACATCAGCAATCAAGAAGACACGAGTGTCAAGGTCATTGAGGGGAAAGAAATCTGAGATGACCCAATCAAATACTTCATCCTTAGTAGAGTCTGGAGTACTATTTTGGGTCCCAAGGCGGGTGATGACAGTTCAAGTTCCCAAGAATTAAAATATTTTAGGTCGAATGAGAAACAGAGGAAGAACAGGGGTCAGATCTACTATCCTTACAGGAGGAGCATACGCGCTTAGGAAAGAGAAGAGTTTTCAGAGAAATATTGACTCCACGTAGATACAGTAAGGGTCAAGCGAGGAGAATGAAGCGGAAAGTTTAAAAAAAGATGGTCCCTGTCTGACCGAAACAACTCCACCATCGGCGTGAGAGTCATCAGAATTGAACCGGCCGAGAGTGAACCAATCAAATCGCAGGGCGTAGTATCCAGGGACCATAAAAGATGAGGAGAAATTGAGATTGGATTCCTCGATATAGATAAGATTGGCAAGAAAGAGCGAGACATAGAGAAAAAGTTCCAGATTTTTGGCATAAAGACATCCCACATTTTATTGGAGAATCCTGAGCGTGTCAGAAGGGGAGGGAGCAGAAGGTGAAGGAGCGCCAGTCAAAAGACGAGGGAGAGCTGCGTTATTAGAGGGCTGGGTGGGTTGCAGCTTACAGTGGAGGTATACATGCTGGAGAGCCTCAAAAAAGAAGACGCAGTTTTGGCAAACTGGGAAACTTCAGGAAAGACACGAAATGCAACAAGGACAATTACAGAAGTGAGAACGAGAAAGGGAGTTAAAATCTACGTCAAAAATGACAAGAAGAGGAAGGTATACCTTAAATGGACCCATATGAGGCAGGTAGAGCTCTGCACTGGCCTGCTCCTCCAGGTCACATTACCGGCGAAGCATAAGTGTTGTTCGCCACTTTAGTAAAGAACGGGAACTGCGACTGATAGAATAATTTGTAAATAACAACACGCCCTTTACAGAAGGGGAAAGATAAGGACGGTTTAAATTATTGCTTCTGATGCTACTTAGCAAAGATCAGTGCGGTAAAATTGAAACAGAGGCTTGCAAGCGTGAAGGATTTCTATTGCGTTATTGAGTTTCTATTGCTGTGGGTGAGCAATGAAGCGGAGCTAAAGATGACAGAGGTTTTCCCAAAAACATTGGAAATTCAACAATATATTGAAATATGATTTTTCATTTTGCAAACGGAAATTAATTTGGTAAGCTAATCGCTTTCCATTAAAACGGTAGTCGTAGTCAAACCAATTGCATTCGTGCATTATGCATTTTACCCTTCATAAATGTTGGCAAGACGTTAACGCAGAAAGACTGTAAATGAGTAACAGAATTACGCTAGACCAATGAACGTTGCAGAAAAGTAAATATTTATAGACTGCTTGAGACTACTCAAATATGATCAGTTGGGCCAAAATGAATTCTAGTTTTAAAACTGTATCATGTTTTCGTGCAAAAAAAAGATTTTGATACATTATTTTGCATGCAATTATAAACCAATATCATGAACTCACAAGTGCCCTTTCACGAAAGTAACTTTCTCATTGGCCTCTGCTATTTCTGCAACTCTTTCTGAATCAATTTCCGGCGGCATTTTCAGCCACAAAAAGTAACCTCCATTTGGATGGCTGATTGTAACACCATATTTGGCAAGATTTTTTTCAACAATGTCGATAACGGTTTCCATTCTTGGCTGAAATAGATATTACACATACGTAACTACTTCTTAGAAACTACATGTCAGTAAGATCATGCACTGGCTCCCATGTGAATGGTCATAAAGTCTAATCTAGGATGTGTTTTGCACAGATGCGCTTGAGATCGAGAAATACATTACAACACTAGCGGATTTTCGTTATTGCTTGGGGTGAAAATGTACGGTGTCAGTGATATTTACATCTGGTGCAAGCGAGCAGTACCATTGCATATTCGCAAAAGCTTTGCCCGCCAAAAAGGAAAAAAATTTAAGACATTTTATTCACTTATGAACTGCAATTGATTTTAAAAGTGGTCGCATTTTGAGATTTCTCTGGTGAGTATCAAGCTTTTAACTGAAGCTACATTTTGAAGAATTTTAAAATTATAACTGAAGACGTGACAAAACAGTAAGAGGACTGTATCAGCCATGCTCTAGGCTACGTGCCGATGGACAAGTCGCTTGTTTTACTGCAGCAGAACATCTTAACAGAATAGATATGCAATATACGAGGGTCAGTCAATAAGTAATGAAACTTTCTCAATTGCTTTTGTGTTTTTGTAGCTAAGGAACTCAAATTTTATGTGATGATTATGAATGGAGTTGTCATCTCATTTACAACAAAACTTGTTTATTTTCAGATTACTGTAGGTGTGATGATAAATTGAAATGACTACTAGGCTAGCAAACAGCTCATCGTTGGAACAAAGAGGAGTCATCAGATTTCTGTTGGCAGAGAGTGTAAAATCATGTGAGATTCTGTCTAGAATGCAAAGACAATATGGTCCTTCCTGTATGTCTAGAGCAAACTTCTACAAATGGGTGCAAGCATTCAAAGATGGACGCGAAAGCATTACTGATGATCTGAGAAGTGGAAGACCTGTGGATGTCTCTACCCCAGAAGCAGTACAGGCAGTTGAAGACCTGATCAAATCTGATAGAAGGGTCACTTTAGATGAAATTGCTACAAAATTGGACATCTCCCATGGCACAGTGTATGCAATTGTGCGTGAGAAGCTGCATTTTTCAAAAGTCAGCTGTCGCTGGGTTTCCAAGATGTTAACGGATGATCACAAAATGCAACGCCCGATGGCTTCCAGAGCATCACTATGCAGATACAGAAAGGAGGGAGATGCATTTCTGTCAAGAATAGTGACAACTGATGAGACCTGGGTTTTTCATTATGAACCTGAATCGAAACGACGATCAATGAAGTGGAAGCATGTTTCTTCCCCACTGAAGAAAAAATTCAAATCTCAAAAAAGTTTAAGGAAAGTCATGCTCACTGTGTTCTGGGACAGAAATGGGCCGATCACTATCAGTTTCTTGGAAAGGGGCAATACTGTGAACTCAGAGAACTACTGTGAGCTGCTAACTCAAGTGAAAAAAGACATTAAGAACAAACGGAGGGGACTTCAATCAAGAGGTGTGATTCTTCTTCAGGATAATGCAAGGCCCCACACAGCAGCAAGAACCCTAGCCAAAATTGAAGATTTAGGCTGGAAACTTCTAACACACCCACCCTACAGCCCAGACCTTGCACCATCTGATTTTCACCTCTTCGGCCCACTCAAAGAGAGTATGAAAGGAATTCACTTCCAGACTGACGAAGAAGTGAAGGCTGCTGTGAGCAACTGGCTAAGGACCCAGTCCACGGAATTCTATGCCAAAGGAATAGACAATCTAATATCAAGATGGAACAAGTGTGTTGCAAAGGAGGGAGACTATGTTGAAAAATAAAAAAGCATTTTTTGATTACCAGTCATTGCAAACTTGAGTTATTGAGAAAGTCTCATTACTTATTGACTGACTCTCGTATTAAGTTCATGCATTCCGTTTTTTTCGTTTCAAGCCTTTGTGTTATATTGCGTCGGTAGCACAGGCCAGAATTCTATTAGCTTGTTTTCTGCCTGTTTGCACCCAGATAAAAGTGAAGCAAGCCATCAACCTAGTTTTTAGGGAAATCGAGAAAGGGTTTTTCATGCTTTTTCAAAAGTACTAAAGATGTGATGTGACGGGCATGAGATTTTTAGTGGCGCAAGAGCTTCAAGAGTGCAAGAAAGTTAAAAATGATCGTGGTCAGGACGGCCTTTCACAACGAAGACATCGCAACAGTTAAGGAGCATGTGCGGAAGAATTGTAGAGCCGACCAAACAAGGAATCAGTGCTGACCCAGGGATGCGAAGTGTGTGCCAAAACGGAATCCAAATGCACACAACGCGATCAGCGTGGGGCAGTTCTTCGTCGAAAAACGAATCACCACTTGCAACTACCTTCTATATTTCTCAGACCTACAACTAGTACTTTGCAAATTTTTTTCTTTTTCTCAAACTGAAGATTGAGATAAAAGAAACTCGTACCTCATTTTCAAAAGAAATCAAACCCTCAGCAACGAAGGAGCTGGAAGACATCAAAGAGGAGTTGACAAGTGCTTACGTGGATTGCAGGACTAAACGCATTTGTGCATTGCCCTCGAAGGGAAAGCTCATTGTGGGGGATAAGCAATTATTCATTGCAAATAATACAGCAAAATTTTCACGTCAACTGTCCCGTTACTTTTTTGCATCTCGTATTTTATAGACTAGAATCAATTCACGGGAAGGGTTTGGTTAAAAGTTTGATCTTCATTGCACTCTCCACCAAAACTACGTCAAATGTAAAGCGGTGTAAACAAACTTCCTTAAACGTTTCTATTAATCACCTTATGCAGAGTACGAAGATATTGCACATGATCGTCCAATTGACCAGATTTCAATGCTTCGGCAACAATGTATGAAACATAACAGCATTGTCCACCTCCACTGCTTATCAGATAAGAACTAAGCATAATTTCAATAACATGCTCTGGTGCTTCGTACCAGCCCATTCTTAACCCGGGAGCTACAATCTTCGAAAAAGAACCATTTGATATCACATTACCTGAAGGAAAAATACGAGAAACGCATTACAAACATGCATCATCACCAAACCGCTTGTAAGTGGAGCCACAGAAAAACATAGATATTTTATTGCAATAACTACCACATGAGAAAATTTAAGAAAAAGAACTTTATAATCGATAAGGCTTTGACAATAAAGCAAAATATAACTTCGAAACATTCTACTAATACATAAAATTAAAGAAACAAAAAGTAGGTACAGATAGCTTTGTATCAACGCATATCAATCTTTAAACGTTTTAGGATTACCCTAAAACCAGTGTTATAAAAATATTCCTACACGTCTCAACGCTCTTATACAAAGTCTTCATTGTCAATTTTAACCAAGCTATCTTCATTGTAGCCTACCTTTATATTCTGGATCGTTCTTATCATCATAGGAAAACAGCCGTGGTGGGGAGGGCAAAAACTTGTCAGGATTCTTGTCATCAACCACGTAGCTGAGAGTGTTGTAAACATCATCGCAAATTAGAAGCAAATCGTACTTCCGAGCTAATTTAATCAAGCGCCGACATTTTTCTACACATATACATTTAATGAAACTTGTTAACTTTACTCTTGAATGACACACTTCGGCAATATGATTTGCCAGTAATGCTTGAGCCTAGTACAATATACAGCACTTACAAGGGCGCCTGCTAACGCCAGCAGAAACAGAAGAAATGATATCTAGCTCTTCTAAATTCGCGCTTTTTCGAGAAAACACTACCGCCAAGATGATATTTTGATTTCGTGCGTTCTGGTGCTTTCAACTTTTTATTCAAAGTTTAATACAGAGGAAAATTACCCGCAAAAGAAAGAAATAAACCAATCAAAAGTACTAAATTTAACAGTTGGTAAATTTTTTGTTTATGAGGAGTATGTAAAGTGACTCTACATGTCTTCACTATTCATGCATCATTTTATTCATAAGGCTTTATTTATTAGTGAACTCATCCCCATTCAAGCATCGCTCTATTTAAAACACTTACTAACCGGCTTTACCGGCTCCTCGCGCAGGGTGCCCCATCAGTGATGTCAAGTTAAAAATATAGGATCAGACGGCTCCGTCGGCTTCACCCAACGAATAGTAGGGCACACAATTTGCTTCAATATTTTTAAAACTTCCGAGTCTTTAACTTGACTTTTTTTCTGGTGAGGCTATCTTAAAAAAAACACTGCAAAATTTAAAGTTGATTCAACAAAGTTTACCCCCTTCTGGACGTTACAGTATTTTTTGACAGATCTTGCATCAAAAAAATTTGGGAAAAATTTTGATTTGATACCTATAACATACAAAAAAATTTATTTGATTGAACACCAAACAGTTGTGTTTAACTTGATTTTTTTTTATTACAAAAAAAAACAATGATTTTAATTCTGCGTACACCGAAATATTTTACATGGTTGATCCATTATTCAGGTAAATTCTTTGGAAAAGGTCAGTCGTTGAAAACACGCTATTTGTGAAATCTGTTATTTTTTGTTACGTTCCATGGTGGCCTACGACTCATGTATCAACTATTCCAAAAAATGATCAACTGCTAACTCATTCCTTCCTGGATTTTCGCACTGTCGATGATATTATAGCTGATTAAGCATTGAAGAGCATTAGAAGGCACACGTGGTATTTGACAGAAGAGCTTGTTCGATTGGCTTTCTTCAGCAAATTGTAGTAAATGTTGGTACTACAACTATTCGCGTGCCAAATTCGCTAATGCGTAGTTGCTTGTGCCTTCGAACCTTGCAATCAGTTGCATATCTGCGTTGTGCAAGCAATTAGCTTGCTGCAGTAACCATGGCTGTAGTGCAATGACAGTCAGCTAATTGGTGTACAGACGTTTCATCACCAGACATTTAATCACCCGACACTTAATCACGATAGGGTTTGGGTTTTAAGGTTAGGGACGAGACACCTAATCACGTTGGAGTTAGGGTTAGGGTTAGGATTAGGGTAATCGATTCTAGTCAACTTGCAATATCGTCGAATTATAAATCTACGTTATTAGATGCATAGTGATTAAATGTCGGGTGATGAAATGTCGGTAATCCAGCTAATTAATTGTATTTACGAATCTTTAGTTTGATAAGCTATATTTTGGTTTCCTTAAAACGTTTTACTTTACAGCTATTTTATACGTTTGTTAACTGTGATAAGTGCTTTATTAGTTGAATAAAGCCAGGTATCAATTTGTCGGCCTTGGTTCACAACACAAATCATGTCAGAAATTCAATGAAAACTACAATGGCAAACAGCTGATTTCTTTAGAAAATAATGGTGCGTGCATTAAAAGGTTAGATTTGGATGCGGAAAACTAGTTTTTTAAATCTCCAACAGACATTTCAAGAAACCTAGACTTTTACATTGAAGAAGACTTGGGGTCATTTTTCGAAGTTTTAAAACTAAAGAACCGACTAAAAGTTGGAATGACAATCCAATCTACAAACAATGCAAAAGTAATTGTGGATAATATTAAAAGGGCTAATGACGCTGCAGAGCGGGGACTAAAATTGGCTCAAGATTATTATGGAACTGCTCCAAGCGGTTGAAAGCTTCAAAAAGTATCTACCAAAGCGAAGACATCGCACCATTACTTCTTCATCATGGTATCTTGCCATCTAATTGATAATACAACTGGTTGGTTATTTCATTAGTATACTTGAAATTTTTTGAAATATAACTGTATTTCTTATTGATTTTTTTATCTCCAATTGTACATTATTATTTCTTTTTTGAAGAATAGCTTGGTTAATAAAGCTATGTTTAAGTACACCTAGCAACCAAACTTTTACCTGATTTTTCAGCTCAACTGTCAAACATTCTTAGGTTACTGTAACATACATAAAATACAGCTTGCTATCACCACTAGTGGTGCTCTTGAGCAAAAAACGATTAAAATTGCCTTTATTTACATATCCCCTCCAATTTTAACCAACTTTTTTTAAAAAATGATTCAGAGAAACCAAAGACATTTATTAAAATTAAGTATGTAATTGCTCACTATATGCAACCAACAAGCCTCCATAATACCAAAAACTTTCAAAAAATGCTATAAGTCCCATTGAAAAACAGCCAGAAAAGGGGGAGGGGTGGGTAAAACTTTGTCAAACCAACTTCAAATTTTGCAGTAGTTGTTTTCTAAGATAGCCTCACCACCCAAAAAGTTAGACTTTCTGATAAAACCAGGAGGCAAATGATGCACCCTAATAAATAGTTATGAGAACAGTAACAAACAGTTTATTTTTTGATGTAGCAAAATCTCAATTTGAGGCAAAACAGGTTTTTGAATAATGTTTTTAAAAGGAAATCAATTTAAAAAACATTATGTAGGGTTGCGCATATCCACTATCTACCAAGCTTCTCAAGTCCCAGGCAACGTCTTTATATACCCTATTTTACTGTAGATGTCCTTAAACTTAACAAACTTTTATTCGCTTAATTCACCAAGTGCTTGAAAGCATACCAAAATTGTAGAAGAGCGCCAAAGTGATTGATATCTATTTCGAAGAATAAGCTATTAAATATTAGGACCACTACTGATGACTTTTCTTAAGTGTATGCGTATTTGCACGAAATACAGCCTCTGGCTGTGCACATGTTGTTTTGTTCTGGCATCAATGCAGGTAGGAAAGAGGATATAACCAAAAATGAAGCACTCACACCCAAGTAATTACAATAGCAGAGTCACCATCATTAATGTCAAAGTTAAAAATATCAGATCACACAACTGTGCTGGCTTCATCCAATTGGTATTTGTGAGAACAGTAATAAAAAGTTAATGCATTGTTGAAATAGCCTGTTCAGTTCCAAAATCAAACCGACTAAAAATACATTATAGGGGGTTGCCCATAGCTGCTATATCTCTCTCAAAGTTTCTCAAGTCCTGGCAAAATCTTGCTTGCTCTGTTTCCAGCATAGGGATTCACAGAAACTGGTCTTGCTCACAATTGAAACTACCAATGATTTCACTAACGTTTGCGCGTTCATTTAGTAAAGTTCATCAAAGCATACTTTTAAGATTGTGGGAGGGTACCAAAGTGATTGACAGTATTTTTAGGAATAACCTATTAAATGTTAGGACCACTACTTACGATATTTTGTAGTTAAATGCATAATTGTAGGACATAAAGCCTCTGGCTGAGTGCTTGTTGCAGGTTCTGGCATAAACGCAGCAAAGGAAAGAGCACACTAACCCAATGTGATGCACTTACAGTTAAGTTGCTACAATTGCAGTAGCCCCATTAGTAATGTCGAGGTTAAGAATGTGAGTAATTTTGACAACAGCAATGAAAAGTTGATGTGTTTTTGTTATGCCTAATTCTTGTTCCTAAATCAGAAGTACTGTGTTTTTATGGTTCTAGGACACTTACCCCCGTCACATACATCTGATTAGGGTAAACTTTGGGCACTCTAACCCTAACCCTTACCCTAACTCTAACTCTAACCCAAGAGACCGGGGGTTAAATGTCCGGGAGGTAACCGTTCTGATACCATTTTTCCATGGAAATCAAGAAGAAAAATATCAGGGGTGGTAGCATACAGACGCTATATTTTTCTTAAAGTTTTTGAAGTTCCTAGCAGGGTCTTATGTGCCATGTTTCCAGCATGTACTTACAAGGTCATCTTGTTTACAATTGAAACAGCCAAAAATTTAATATTTAATCCATCTATTTTACTTACATTGAAGCACAAATGTAAGTTTAGGTGGAAGGGGGTACCAAAGGGATTGCTGTGTAAATTCAGAAAAAAAGCTAACAACTAATTGAATATGTTGTTTGGTTTAAGCTATGAAAACCACATGAACCTATGAGTAGAAAAAAGATTTTCTCGATGGCTAAGAATAAAAAAGCTCTCTTGTGCATCCCCAAGAGTGTGGTGGACTTGCAAAGCAGCTAAAACCAGATGTCATCCCAGGAATGACTGTGGACTGAAATGTGTATTTTTATTTCACACCCAAAGGATGACGAAGGACCACAAATGGTTAAATATTCGGCATACTGCTTTCGAGTTTTTGTAATTGTATGCCTATTGGTGTGACCTAAAATCCAAGGCTGTGTGTATATTGCTAAGTTCTGGCATTACCACAGCTAGAAGGGCAAACTAACCCCAAGTCAAGCACTAAGTTCTTACAATAGATTAGGTTTATTAATTGATGCGTATGAGCTTCTCACTAGTCATTTTTGCTAGTCTTCAGTTATACTGAGCCACCACGATGGGTAGACTGCTTGGTCCTGCCAGCTATCGACCACACAAAGACGGAAGCATCCCGTTAAGTGTCTTGCTTAAGGACACAATGAACAAGCTTGCCTGCTTGTTCTCCACACTATATTTTTTGTGCTGAGCGCCAAGCATGAAAGCTGTGAATATTGTTTTTTAAGTCTTTTTTTATGACTTGACAAGGGAAATAAACCCCAGGTTTACCAACTGCAAAGTAAATGCTCTAACCACTACGCCATCACGCCAGTACAATAAATTAGGTTATGCTTGAGTATAATTCATGGACCAGGTTTTTGTGATAAAGAGGTAGATAATTGTGATTCTTGCTTGATTTAACATGAAAAATTGTCAAATTGTTTAACTTCGCTAAAATATTTTGTGGCCTATTTCTTACAATTTCAATATGAATTAAAGCCTTCTTTTCAGAAATCGACTTTTTCAAAGTCTGCATTTTCACACTTTAAAGCGAAACTGAAAGTGAAGACTATTTTGTTTAAGTCATGCTTTTGCCCACTTTGGTAACCACTGTCCTAAATTATGAAAATTGAAGCTGCGGCCCACATCAATTTGTGCTGCGGCCCACTAGTGGGACATGACTTACCGGTTAAGAATCACTGTCTTTAAGGTTATGATCAGTCAGGTTAGCAACATGACTGCACAAAGATATGATAATTTGTCACAGCATTACTAAAGAACAGTAGATTTCATGACCTACCACTAAGTTAGTAGTAGTAGTAGTTATTCAGTTTTTATCCGGTGTTTTCCCTTTAGCAGAGATGGCCGGATTTACCCCATTCCTTCTGCAATTTCTCGCACTCCGTCCCTCCACTTGTCTCGTCTCAGAGCATCCTCCTTCTTCAAACCAATCTTCTCTGTCTCCTCTTCCACTTGCTTCTTCCAGGTCTTCTTCGGTCGTCCTCGCTTTCTCTTGCCAGTCACTTCAAGATTCAGAGCAACCCTCAAAACACTATCGTCATCCCTCCTCAGTACATGTCCATACCATCTAACTCCATTTGCTGTTGCTAACCGGTCTATAGTTTCTTTCAACCCTAACATATCCATCTGTTCTTCAGTCGTCCCATGACCATGACCAAATCCCCATGACCAGAAAAAAAATAAGTTAATACTGTAATATATCATTCTTCAACAGGCAGCATTGCACTTGTTTGCTTTTGTAATAACAGTGAATAAAAGGTTTACACAAAGCTGACGTCTGCTGCTTTTCTTCAACGTAATGATATCAGACAGCATTATGACATCGTACAGCCAGTTTGAAGTATTCAAGAAAAAAGGAAAGCATATTTTAGAACGCTTAAAAAAGAATCTGTAATTGCATCGACAATTCAGTTTAAATTGTTGTAGAGTTTTTCAATCAAAAGCACCTTGTTAATACCTGAAAAACCTTTTAACCACGTTTCTACAACCAGTAGTTTTTAAGAAAATACAGAAAACAAATTGTGCAATCAAACGTAATTAGTGACGCCATCTTACATTCCAGAGTAAAATTTTTGGAAGTTGGTAAGTCAGAGGCTGGCTTTTATTTAAGCAAAATTACGGTTTTCCTCTGTCAAGAAATACAATTAAAAAAAAATAGCTTATCAAATTATAATTATGTCATGAACCCCCTTATAAAACTCACTGCAGGGAGGGATCAATCGAGCCAAGTTTAATGTTTGTTTGCCCAGTAGTTGTGAAGGAATTAACACCCAGAAAAAATTGCACTTTAAAGTAAAATTAATCATCACCTGGAGAATAACAACAACCAGTTGGGTTGTGATGAGTAGAAATGAGATACACAGCAGCACGATAGGGCCTCTTTGCAGTCACTTCTGTATTTGGCAGTTTCTCCAATTCCTGCTCAAGATATTCCAAATCCATTCCATCATTTTGAATAGGAATCGGAACAGCTTTCATCTGAAACATTTATCTGTTTATATTATTATCCGAAATACAACTACGGTATTTAAAATATGCAGTATATATAATTCCATATTCTACAAATTATACCTACCAAAAATCAATTTTATCTCATTGAGATAGAAATTGTTTGTGTTTGTTTTATACAAAGATTGTTTTATGCAACTGATGTCAACTCAAACAAAACAATGCATTACTACAACAAGCAAATTAATAATTGAATTTTCCCCTTAATCTTGTAACTCCTAACCAGGAAAAAGACGTGGATTTTAAACCAACAGTCGAACAATAGTTATTGATTTACTGATAGACAATGTGATTTTGGCTTTATGCAACTGATGTCAACCAAAACAATATGTTACTACAAGCAAATTAGTAATTGAATTTTCCCCTTAATCTTGTAACTCTTAACCTGGAAAAAGATGTGGGTTTTAAACCAACAGTCGAACAATAGTTATTGGTTTACTGATAGAGAATGTGACTTTGGCCATCTCGCTTTACCCTTGACCTTACTAATTCTACATCAACATTAAGTGGAAGGCACCACATAATGATTGGCATTTAGCTTTTGTGACACTTAGGGCTGTGACAGATATTCTAGTACATATTACACATCAACCGATGGTAGTACTTTCTGCAGCCTATGTTACAACAAACATAAGTGAAGCAGCCCATATAGTGATATGCTTAGAGGCCACAATTGATCCATAACACAATTTGTATTGATATCATGATTTATTCATTTTACACACTACTGTGTCAAGATTCATGTTGTTGTTGTTACCCAACCCCTTCAAAGGGAGGAGGGCATGGCGGAAGACCATGGAACTCTTGAAGATAGGCAACCTTCCAAGGCATGGACCAGAGGTTATAGAAAGACAGAAAGTCACCAAAGAGCCAGCAACTCGAAGAGTCCATGGCTGGACAGTGCAGAATGAGATGAGAGGTGTCCTGGGTCAGATGATCACAGGCACTGCATGAGGAATTCTCAATTTTTCCAATTCTAGTGAGACAAGAGGTTAATAGAAGGCTGCGTTCATTGCAGCAAAGACGAGAGAGGGTACAGAAAATATGATGAGGAAGCACAAGTTCCTATATGGGCAGGAAAAGATGGACTCCACAATGAAGAAAGGCAGGCTCCGAGGAGAGGGAGGGCAAGCAAAGAGAACCTCCCTAGGAAAAAGCACAAATGCGTGAGTGGATGCAAAAGCTTTCCAAGAGGATCTGGAGAGTCTTGGTTTTGCTCCAAGTCTGGTCAAACCTGAAATGGCAAAGGAGGTAGGGAGATGAAGGGCCTGCACATAAGATGACAGGGCAAAATGAGCCAGGGTGAATCATAGGGGAGGTAGAGACGCCTCAGAGAGAAGCAGAATAGGAGAAGACCAGAGGCAATCAGTGATGGTGCAACTAGCCATTCAGTGAAGGCATTCCAATTTGGTAAAGTTTGCACTGCTAAGAAAAGGAAACATCCAGGGGAGGCATAAGCGAGGAGGGGATGAAGAAAAGTTTAAGCAAGAGAGAGGGACACTTTAGAGGGCCCCATGAGGAAGCAGAGATACAGCACAAGGCCTTGAGATCTCAATGGACATCTCAATGGACTCAAAAAGAGTGAGTTTTATGATTTTGAAAAAAAAGCAAGCGTACCGATTACAAAGAAAAGATTGAGTCCAATGAGCAAAGCAAAGAGGGAGGCTTGCCAAAATAAGTTTGGGAAAAAGAGCAGGATGCCAGATAGAGTCAAAAGCTCCAGAAAAGTTGATAGCAGCAAGAATCATCTAAGAGCTGGGCTAAGTTTGTTAAACCTATCCAAAATGGACTGGGAAAGAAACAAAATTTGATTTATAGTAGACTGTCCAGGGTGGAAACTAGCTTGGTGGGGAGAGAGAACAGAGTTAAATTTCAGAAAGAAGAGTAGACCAATCAACAGCCACTTGAACTCAGCAGTCCCCAACTCTGCTTGGGTTGGGTCGAAATGGCTGTTGGCCTTCCTGAGGGTCCCACTTACCCCAAGCACTCCCCTTATCAAGACTCATAGTAGTGATAAACGTCCTAAAGATAATATGCCAATCATAAAGTGATGTCTCTAGTCAATCCAAATACTCGTAGTAGAATATCAATGCACTAGAGTCAAATAAAAATAATTGAAGTGGCTGAGGCAGTGCCTTTGATTTCATCATTCTCTAGAAGACAATTTCAATATTGTTCATTTAGTATGAGTGTGGGTTTGAACCCATACCAACTACCAGTCTCGCCTTTACCAAGCTGAAATTTGTTCAATCTAGAAGTAGATCTAATCACATAAATTAGAAAAATGAAACACTAAAGGTAGGGGAAAAGACTATTAGAAAAGGCTTAGAATTAAAATAGATTGTTGTTTGTTGCCCAGCCTTAGAATAATCATGCAGTTGTTTGTTTTTAGACTCCTTCTTTGAGATGTGAGTAGGGCATGCTTCCAGCCCCAGGAACCATGCAACTGCCCTCAGCCTATCGTTCAAACAATAAACTTGCTAACGAAAGCACAGTGTAAAGAGTACATAGTAGGACAGGAAGAGATGTGAAATGTCTGGAGTCAGGTGAACTAAAAGCTTTATAAAAGATTCTTTATTTCAGTGGTCACATAATCAAGATGTTGCGATCCCTGACCCTACTGAGTAGAGTTAAAATGGCTGTTGACCTTCCCAAGGGTATCAGAAACCTAAGGCACTTTCAAGCAAACTATGCATATTGCTAGATACACTAATTCAGTAACTGCTGGTTGCAGCATAGGCTACAGCAAGTTAAGCGAGTAATAAAAAAATACGACCGTGTTCTGCTGAAAAATTTTAATTAATTATATTTCATTATAACATAATAAATAGTAAAACTTATTTATGAGAAAAAATCGAGTACCATTATTAATATGGTAGGATAAATATCCTTTCTTTTTTCAATGCAAGTGTTTTCTGAGGTGAAATTCGATATTAAGGTAGAATTCAATGGAAGTATTTGCCTACGGTTACCTTTTTGGTCAGTACAGCCACCATTCTGGAAAATGGCAGCCAAATATTCATTTTTTTCACATATCTTTGCACAACACAAACAACATGGGGCAAGTGATATGTCATTTATATGGTTTTTTGGATGGCTGATTTTATTAGTGGAATCAAAAATAAGTTAGGAGTAACCTCTTTCATTAAAAGCTGTAAATTACGATCATAGAATAAGATACACCACATTTCTCAGGCATGGACATGTAAAGAGCTCAGTTCATAAAATACAGTAACAATTCACAAAATGCAATTTTAAGCATCACTACTGTTTTTATACTAATGAAGAGTTCAGGGCAATAGCTCAATCAAGAACAGATTGAGAAGTATATTGTCATCATTCTGCAACTCATTTTCCAGCTTTATTGCATTGTATTGCTAATTGAATACTTCAAGAACTTGAATTTACCATCTGGGAGCTTTACTCTTTAAAGCTGGCAAATGTCCAAACCAACTGCTACACACAAATAGCTGATTTGTAGTAGCAGATTTTTCTCATCAAGTCCATATATAAATTTTTGGTCACCAACAGATATTGGACACCATGTTTTCTACACTTAGTCAAAACATTGATGGTTTTTATACTCTTTGTGTCGTTTGCAATTCCTTCTTTTGCAAGGCAAGTGTCATGAATTGCTTTACTGTAGCCGAAAAATCTTTCTCCATTTGTCTGACAGTTTTTATTCTTTTGAGGTTCTGGCTTAATTCCATTCTTGCCTTTTCTCATCATCATCATCTTTATCCATAATATATGAATAGATTAGATGTACATTGGTAGTAACAACGTTTTTCTGTGACAATGTCTGAAGAGATGCTGTTCCACCACAAACTCTCAAACAATTGTCCACGTTTGTAAATTCACTGCACATCCCATGTCAGATAAGGGAGCATACATCATCTTTACCTCGTTTGCTTTAGCCTCAAAGAACTTCACTTCTCTTAAATGTCTATATAACTTACCTAAGTTCTCACCAATTACAGCAGGTATTTAATGTTCTTTGCCAGTACTCATATCGCAATCATGAGTCCTCTGCTATAGTTCATCAATCTTTTGTTGGAATAGTCCCTAACTCCAAGCCACTCTTTAGAATTCTCGGCCGTTTTACCATCAATTCCCAACGGTTTCATCATGAAAATGATTACCACCTTTCCAGCGTAAACATCTAAACAGAGCACTAATCACTTTGTATGTAGGTACTGACAGCCAAACAAGCTTATCAGAATTGACGTCAACTATGGAATTGAAGAGGTGTAAGATTGATTATCGTCTGCCTATAAACTCCCTACTGATTTCTGTAGAACGGCAAAACTAGTTAGCAATGAAACCTTTAAACTCACAATCATCAATATCGTTTTCATCTATTCAATTTCGTACTCATTGGAAAGTGATACCAAATGACTGGCATGACTTAGAGAACAGCAACTTTACTGATGCAATATGTGCTAGTCTGTGGACTGAGGAAGATCGTGAGGAGTGTTTTGGTCCAACAGATATATCCAGTAACTTCTGCACACATATCTTGATTGCTGTATCTCAAAAATTTTAGTCTATGGATAAAATCAATTCCTAATGCTACATGAGTGCAACAATTCAACACTTTTTTCTTTTCTACACCAAGCCCTTCAAGGAGCTTTTCACAATCTTCTGCTCTATTTGTCATCCAGAAATGAACTGCAGTTTTGATCTCCACTTCTGTACCTGCCAAAATGGCAATACATCTTAGCTTATTTTCACATGCAGCTTGTTTTCAATATTATCCGTTTTCATAATTATACCAGTGAGGTCTTTGCAACTAACTTTATAATCACCCAAACACTGGATGGTACACCTAATAATTCTCCCATTAATATGCTTTCTGCTGCTACTGCTGCGGCTACATAAAGAAACCGGAGGAATATCTTCCCATTGTCCTCTTTCCAGCATACTTTCCGTCTTTGAAGCTGCCAATGAAAAGGGTACTAACTGAAGATCTCGCATGTGCTTCTGTGAACTTTGTAGCACATGGATCACTACTTTGGTTAAAATCAAAATAGCAACACATTTTTCAGTGAGTGTTTTGCACTGCTTTTGTTTTAACATGTGTGTTTAGCCAGCTGTTTGTCTTCTGCTTGCATTACCATTTTTATCTGCTTATTTCGATTGGATTCTTCCCTTTGTTTGTTTAGCTTCATTGGCTTCAGCCATATACCAGATGCTCCTGATATATTGCACGTTGTTGAGTAAGATCCATAGCAGTTGTTTAATTAAAACTTCTATCTCTGTCAGTATCTTCACTCTACAGATAGTTTCCATCCTCTTCTAATAAAATTTAGTTTTTGCTCTTATGTTGTAGGTATTGACAGTCATTCTATAGTTAAGATTATTAACTTTTCTATTCTACTCATCAATTTTTTGAGTTCTCATTTTGGTACTTTTTCAGCAACATTTGGAAATGGGCGTATTCTTTCATTATTTGCTCTACAACGTTCTTTCTAGACAGTAGGTTGACGTTTTTTTGAAAACCAATCATTAATAATTTCTCTGATCACCTGCTTACTAGCATCTGTTTGAAAAATAGCCTTCTTTCTGGGTTTCACAGTACAAAAATACAACATCCATCAAATAACATGCTGTCCGGATTGAAACTTTGATCTACTATGAAATTGATCTATTACCATAAGTTCATGTGTGATGACGTTTTGCATGTTTAGGTAAAAGTGTATCAGAATTAATGAATGACAGAAATTTCTGAAAATGCCCAAAAATCATTGATTAAATACATATCACTATCAGTACAACAACCTTTTGTCTACTCTTGAAAGACATAAATCTTATGAATTGAAAGAACTTGAAGCCATTATATCACTTATGACCCTGAAATGCAGACATGAGTGATAAATGCAACAACAAATACAAATTGACTCAGTGAGAAAGGACGTTTGTCAGATCACTTAGTGACTGGCAACTTACAAGTATTGTTTGGTACACATTAAAAACATAAAAAACCAGTCTTTCACCATCCAAAGTCAAGATCAGACAGCCAGCAATCACTTTTCCTTATCGTACGAAGCAGCAATTATGATGCAACAATTAAAAAAAGGTCATACAAAACGTTGCAAATCCACTGGTGAGATTTGATGTGAAAATTATGTAATTTGGTCTCCAGTTTCGAAATGGTAGCCGTACTGACCGAAAACGTCCCAACAGATAAAAACTCTTAACAGATTCGGATTCCCTACACCCTTTGGTATTAGAGAACACACGTTAGGATTTAATTTTCTTTAAATGGGGCTATATTTACCTTGGCTTATTATTACCAAAAAGTATACTGGTTGTTGCTGATTTTAAAGTACCATAACATTCTTGATATTATGACATATCCATTTATTTTTGTAGACACGTTTGTAATTGAATAACTGCTATATAATGAAATATCAATACCATAATAATTTATAAAAACTTACAATTTCATCTCTATTGATGGTACTCGCAACTACTGGATATGTTGGATTTTCCGCAAACATGATTTGATCAGACTTAAACAACTGTTTCAATAAGACATCCAAGCCGCTTGTGGCACCATTTGTAATATAAATGGTCTTCCTACATTAAAGAGACCAAGTGGTGAGTGAAAAACGTTTAACTCATTGCAAAGTAATCAGCAACATACTGTAGCACTTTGCTATGATTTGCTGGTTCACAATAATGTGAACAGGCACATCACATAGCAATGTGCTACAGTAAGTTGCTGATAGTTTTTAATGAGCTTATTGCTTATATGATTTCTGCATTGTCATGGCTTTGGGAAAGTCACTTTATCTTTCTTGAAATGTCGATTGTATCTCTTTGAGCTCAGTGTAACACAGATGAAACCTTCAGAATACCGCCAAATCTGGTTAATTGCATATCGAATAATCGCATAATTTGTTTTATCACATTGATATCGTAAATCCCAAACCACAGTCAATCATTTCTTAAGAAAATATCTCAGATAACCGCATAGCAGTTTATTGCATAATCCGCTTAATTGAATAGAATTAAAAGCAAATTTTTGATTACTAAACAAAAGGTTGCAAAATTTCAGTGACAAAAACACGATTGTTTCAAAGTCTTAACAGAAACAAACTGAAAGGTACAGAACAATGCCGATCGCCAACATCACAAAATGAAAAAGGCCGCCTCCAATCAGAGATCAAAAACGATGAAACGTGCGATGTGATTGATGTTTAGTGAAGCAAATCTTGCACTTGTTTATCATGTCTATGCAAAGAACTTTAAAAAAAAACAATCAATTTGAGAACGATGACACTAATGAAGAAAACTCTGCTGATGCAGCTGCTGTGATTCCACCAAAAATAAAGAAGTGCTTCACGCACTTGATATAATTAGACGACGACCGTAATTTAAAGGGGAAAACATAGACACATTTTGACTGAAGAGAAAAATGCAAGATAGCATGCAAAATAAAATTAAACAAACAACAATTTTGCACTATTTCACTTGAAACAAATATATTCAACTAAACCCTTTATTTGCGTGTTTTTATTTACTTTTTAAGCAAGAATCAGACAATCGATTTGCACTTGCTTTGAAGTATGACATGTAGACGTTTCTATACGTAACAACTGTTGTGCTTCAGTTCGACTTTGCACTTTTGCATAATTTGCTAATCGCATAAAAAGGCTTGGAAAATTGGCTGTGTAATTAACCGGATTCAACTGTATTTGTAACTTGACTCAATAGAAGACCTAATAACTGAAATTCTAGATAATTTGAGCATTTTGCCATCCACCAACTTCTTGAAAAGAAATTTTATTTACAACGTTACTTAGTCTATACCAACGCAAATATATAGTAGAGCAGTGGATCAAAACAGTTCATTACACCATAACAAGCCAAAGAGCTAAGATTGCAGTCTGTACACTACAGTAGTTCTGCAATAAAGTTGAAAGCAAACAATGAAACAAACACAAGAATCCAATCAACAATTTTATCCAGAGCAATACTTGATAAAAACTTCAGATTACACCGAAAAAATCTTTTGACTAATGAGGTACCATATATACTCACTTATTAGCCACAGTTTTTTACCTGGAATATTGCCTGTATTTTGCCTATGACTTATACACGCAACATACCCCGAGGGATAATGTTTTCACATGAGCTAACATCGACTCTGAGTCATCCAGTTGAACCGCAAATGCCATTTGGCAATGGACGAAAATAGGGCACTATCATGTCTCTGTCAAAATTGGACATAAACTTGCAAGAAAAAACCGGACAGACAAGTATGCTTAACACAGATAAGTTTTTTTTATGCACAGATCCTTATAATATTCTTATATAATGCATAGATTTTTTCAGTTTTGAACAATAGATTTGACTTTCATTACATGCCCCTGTAAAAATCAATATTTTGTGGTTGATTGATTGTGCAGGGTCTTCACCAGTGAAAAGGTCAATTGATCTACAGTTTATTTGTGAATCACCTTGATTCTCATTATTTGGCTAAAATTTCTGCTGTGGCTTATGTGCGAGTGTGGCTGTCAAGCGATTATATACGGTAAAGAAAGAGATTTGGACCTGTGATGAACAGCTGTTTAGCAGCCAATCACAAATTTCAACCAGTAACCCAACTAAACTGGTAACACAGCCAGTTAAACCGACTACTTTTTATCATCACAATGCAAACCTATCTTACATCTGCAAACTGATTCTTAGCAGATATGCTAATATTTTTCTATTAACATACCAATCAACTGGACTTTGATATTGACGAGTTAAAAATTTTGCAACTTCTTTACGAACATTTTCTCCACCTGGACTGACACCATACTGCAATGTTTCTTCAAAATGATCTTGTAGATTTAATCGCTTTGAAGCAGCCTTTAAAAGAAATATTTTCATACAGTCACAAAATATGAACTTTCATAGTGATTGCAGAGCTCTACAATTTCATTAAAACAATTTCATTATAACATATGTTTGGCTAACTTACTAACAAGGCCAGCCCCATCAAAAGCTTGTCCCAAGCAAAAACAGCAATTAAATTTCTTACTATTGAAAAAGGAATTCTTGCAAGCGTTCATAAGGGATGATTAACAGTTGACTAGTTCAGCAGGACTGTAATAGTGAGGCAATTAGGTAGTTTTTTACCAATTATGGTAGATCAAACAACTGCAGGGAAAGTACATCACCAATCACAACAATTTATCTTAATCTCGAATTAAACATGTCATGAATATAAATAAGAGTCAACACATTTTCAACCTAAATATATTTTTACTAAATTTCTATTAAATTTTGACACCTTTTAACTATCAAACTGTCAACAATGAGCTCGTAACAGCTAAAAATAGTGCTACCATTGGATTTATGACCAAAAAGTTTCCTCAGAAAGAAACAGGGCATAAGGACTGAAATGGTCACACACATACATCACATAAGCATGACAATGCATTACTCACTAAACTGAAACACTAACATGGGAAGTCTAGATTGCCAAGCATTTAGTAGGCGACATGTTTTTGCCTATCACTCTAAAACAGGGGTGTGCAACCTTTTTTGCAGACAGGCCAATTTCGTGATAGTGGAAGATTCTGCAGGCCAGTCAGGATTTTTAGTGAACATTGGTGTAAGACTGTGTATTGTATGTGAAACTGATACACAGAATACAATTTCTTCTGGAAATCAATGAAGTGCAGTGGATAGATATGGTAATATCCAGTGTCAGTGACTTTTAAGCAGCTTATTTCTGTCTCAAAACAGTCAAAGACCTTTTTTTTGAAGTCATTGTTTTGACAATGACTCATTAGCCAATTTTTACCACTAAATAAACTTGAAAACTGTTTTTGTTTTGGGTGGACAACTTGCATGGTCGGCCTCAAAAGAGATAAATTTCACAAGTTGTCTACCTAAAAATTCAACTGGCAGATGCGAACCCAATCCTTAGTCACGCATTGTACATTGGGCTTCTAAAAGCAAAACTTCTATACATTTTTCAAAAATCAAAATGCTGATGTGATGACATTGCTTCAATTTTATTGTACAACACGAACATGAGGCCTAGTAATCACAAATTCTACTGGTTGCTCAAAACACAGGTTCAATTTTTTTTTATGAAATAGTGCACAATACATAAATGACTTAAATGTGGTTGAATGATGTCTACAGCTGCACAGTCGCTCTACTTGCTGTGCAATTTCAGCTTTCTACAACCTGCCCTGAAGTGCTAGTGAAGTGAAAATTTTTGTTTCACATGTTTTTTTTTAAAAAAGGTGAAGGTCGTGATCACGTAAATCATTTAATTCAAACATTTTTGTAATAGTGCTTTTAGCTCAGCCACAGTGAGTTGTTTTATAACGTTTTAGCACCATTGTTAATTTATTTCATGTTTTATGTTGGTCGTGTTTACAATGAAAACTAATTTGGTTGATTTTCTTTTATTTTACACTGATTGCCATGCAAAAATAAAATTAATATTTGACATTTGAAGCACTACCACAAAAATCAAAGAAGGTTGGTAAAAATGAAGGAGATATAGACAAAATCATTTAAAGCTTATTACACTAGCCACAACTTTTTGTGATTACCATATTTTCGCGACTATAAGGCGCACCTAAAAGCCAAAAATTTTCTCAGAAATTGAACATGCGCCTTATAGTCTAGTACGTCTTATGTGTGGATAAAATTATGCTTTATAAGAAAACTGCGAACCATCTTTAATGTTACAAATAGCAGTATTTTTTTGCATTAGCATTTCACATGCCAGGAATTGTTTTGTTAACAGAACGACGTGTACACAATAAGTTTATTGGAACGTTGTATTATGTAATGAACTATTAAACAATTATTAGAAAAAAGGAATTTATTTTTTCTTCAAGCTTGTCTTTGTAAAGAAAATTTTCTTAAGTGTTTTTTCTCTATTTCTATTCCCGCCAAGTTGGTAAAGAGTACTTTTTTGTTTCTCTTTTTCTCTTGCTTTGTTTCTTTAGAGCAAATTGCTCTGTTCGCAATTGTGCCTTATAGTCTGGTGCGTCTTATGTAAGAAAAAAAATGCATTTGCAGCAGTTTTTTGATACTGCGCCTTATACTCTGGTGCGCCTTATGGTTGCGAAAATTCGGTATTTAATAGATGCAATGTTTGCTTAATCTTGTGAATGAAAATGCAACATATTAGTGTAACACCAGAATTCAAAAAGAACAGGTAATTTCATTAGCAAACTCTGCTTAAAGCATGGTAAAAACATTGTGGACTTTTTACTGGAAGCACATTAGGAGCATGCATTATGCTGAAAGGTCAGCTTTTTTCACTGATCCCAACCCTAAGTTCTATACAGTTTAATTATAACCAAATTAAAGGCTAGTCAACAATAGACAAGATTGCACAATCACAACATTGTTGCTGTTTTTGCTTATTGGTTTAGTGCATGCAAATGCATCTACAGTAAACTAGTCTCAACTCTCACAAAACTTAACTATAATTCCAGGTGCAAAAATACAGTTGTGCTATATGACCAAAAAGTTTACGTGCACTTGGCAAGGAAATTTCCTAATGATATGAAGACCAAAGTTAGCAGGTGCTTCAGGTTGATCTCAAAAAGAAAAAGAGGTCTTGGCAAGTCAATCGCTGCTGCTATGCTTGTCTGCCTCTCAGTGTAGCTAAATTTGGACATGTCCTTAAAAAAAAGAAAAAAAAAGTCACGTATTGTTTATTGCTTCATCAATAAAACTTCTACCTCAAAAAAATTTTTAGACTTTGTTGGGGAAAAGCACCAGCAACAATCTGTCAATACTGGTTTATGCATGTGTGTGCGATCAACAATTTATCCATGCAACTACATTCCAAAAAAATTTTTGCATTCCTGCTCTAATTGCTTCTTCTTCATATGGACAAGATCTTATCACTTTAGAGAATCATCTCAGATTATAAGCTTCTCATTAGCCCTTTTTGCTAGTCTTCAGTTAAACTGGTTCACCACAACAAGTAGATTGCTTGGCTCCGCCACCTGCCCATCACATAAAGATGGAGGTATCCCATTAAGTGTCTTTCCCAACAACACAACAAGCAAGCTCACCAGTTTGTTTTCCACACTATACTTTTTGTGCTGAGCACCAAGCAGGAAAGCTGTGAATACCATTTTTAAAAGTCTTTTGGTATGACTAGACTTGGAAATGAATTACAAGCTAACTGACTGCAAGGCAGATGCTCTGACCACCATGCTATCACACAGGTACCCTAGTTGCTCAAACCATACAAAACACCTCCTATACCCAGATATCTTTCCCGCATCAATCTAAAACAAAAAGACTAAAACCAACATGAAGAGGAAGATTATAGTTAAGAAAATTTAGAGGTTGCTAGGTAGCAATTTTCAAAGCGAACTCCTATTGAAAGGGATCTGCCCCCAGCATCACACAGAGACAAAATATAAAACTTTGCTCAAAAATAATCACTAACATTATACAGTACCATACAGCAATCTATTACACCATCTCAATCACCCATGACCGATTTTGACCATATTGGATTTCATCAGGCAAGTATCAAAAACGCTCAATAATAAGAATGCTGAAAAAGAACAAACTTGCCATTGAGTGCAAAAAAATGATGTAATACAAAACAATATGATACAGCAATACCCCCATGATATAGATAGAGGAACAGAACCTACAACTCAAACATACCTCCAAATAGCCCAAAACAGTTTTTAAGTCATCGGCACATGGGGCACCAATTCGAAAACTGTAATACCCAGGCTTTAACATTCCTCGATATTCAAAATCATTTCTTGGTATTGCCATAATCACAGGATTAAATTTATTCAAAAAATACTTACAAAATTATCTTACTCTGTGATAATAACTGTCTGAAAAAAATAACTGTCTGAAAAAAGGATAAATGAAATTAAATACATGCAATAACTACTGTAGATAAACAATAGTCTGCTACTGGTTCTACAGATTTAAATCTACTGCCTAGATACTAGGTGTCAGGCCTTACTCTTACATATTACTCTGTTACTGTATTAGGCAAAAATAGCACTTCTATAAATGGGAACAAATCAAAAAATATGGAGAAAAAATTTAAACCTGGTCCAGTAAAAATTGATTTAATTGACATGGCACTGCAGGTAAACTTTCAAAAGACCAAAGCACTCTTGGCATAAGAATTTTGAAAAATTTTGCTTCCCAATAAAGTAAAAGGGAAATGCTAAACATAAAGTAGAAAGGATATGCAAATTTCCAGAACTTTCATTGTCACATATTTTTATCCTTCAGTCACGGGAAAATCTTTGCAGTTATGCAATGCATAGAAGAGTAGAACATCTTATGTTCAAGCCTGCAGCAGGAGACAAGGTTAAATCAAAATTACTGCACTGCACCGATGCAATTTCAAATCACACCACACAGCACCAGTGCAGTTGGTGCAATTTTTTGTCGCATGGGTGAGACAAAAATCGCACCGATGCGGTACAAATTTTCATTCTACCCAGTGGTGGATATTGGGTGAGGCAAATGAGGCAGCTGCCTCGGGCCCCCCATTTTTGAGTTGTCGAGGGGCCCTCTTTTAAAAATGGCATGTGTAGTTTTAGGCTATTTTGTGGCATTTGAAATGGGTCCTTGGTCTCAACAACTGTGGAAATGCTAACTAAAAGTGGCTATTTTGCCTTTGACGACATTTTAGCCTTGCAGTCTATTTTGCCATTCAACATTTGTGTGTCTTCAAAATTGGCTTATTTGCTGCAGTGCTCATAGTATTGTTTAGATAGTGATACTAAGTATGAATAAAATGGTTAGAAGTTTGAATCTTTGCAGGCAGGGTACTGAAGCAGAGGCAGTATACATTACGGAGGGGATGGCAGTTCATGGATATAAGTGGGAGTGTAAGCTAAAAGCTCCATTTCTGTCAAATTACTTTTTTGTCACTTTTTGTCAATTTTAATGCATTATGGAGATTGACCAATCACAAACGACTAAAAGTCACGTTTTTAATATGTCACTGAAATTGACCAATCACAAACATTCAACGAAAAAAAGAGTGCAGGAGTAAAATGTCATTGACGGGAAAATAGCCACTGCCTAAATAAAAACCCAAAACTAAAATTTATTTTTTCTATTACTGTTTTGGGCTGAAGGCTTTCCAGTTCTTTTGCGGTTTTGACAGAAACTGTTGGGACAATGTGGGTTTAACATATTTTTTAGGGTGGAACCTCATTTTACTGATGCAATCAGAGCAACTTTTATTTTTAGCTGTTTGAGCAGACCAGACTTTGCCTGTGAACTGTGATAATTTATCTATGAAGTCAGTCCAGTTTTCAGTTGTATCAAAACGTGAATTAATTTATTCATCTTTATATGACCAGTTTATTGATGTTAGTGAGATGCTGGTGAAAGTGGAAATTAATTTGCTTTGAAAGAATAATCGGTCAGTTGCGTTTGTGGTGCAAAATAGTTTTAGAGATATGCAAGCATAAAAAGTTTTTGCAAGATTCAAAAACATTAAGCTTTAGTTGTTTGGCATCTTTGTACTTGCTGTGTTCTGCTCAAGCCAATGATTCAAGGGCAGATTTGCTACATTCTTATATTTAGCTTTTTAGAGAAATTTGTAAAAGGAGAATTAGTCAAGTCATTACTCATGATTGGTATATGCCACTATCTTTAGTTATGATAGTAAAACAATAAAAGATTTTAATGGCTTTAACGCTTTACTTGTCTGGTGACTCATCCAAACATGAAGTCTTCTGCAATTATATTTATCAAAAAGATTTGTTTATTCAAATTCATTTGTAAATCGTCAGTTCAATTAAGATAGTAGTCCTTGATTTGCAGTATACCTTACCTCATACCAGACAGTTTTAGTACATAGTTTGAATAGAGAGTATGAAAGTATTGCATCAAAACGAAGACAAAAGGAAGAAAGTAGAATCATTGATGATGCAAAAGTCTTCTTCTTCTTTCGGCTTCTCCCTATTCGGGGTCACCACAGCGCAAAAGTATTTTCCACTTCTCTCAGTCGACTTCGTCTCCTTCCTTAGCTCCAACCCTTTCCATGTCTTCTCTTGCCAAATCCATCCACCTTCTCCTTGGCCTTCCTCTTTTCCTTCTACCTGGCACTGCCATCTCCATCATCGTTTTTCCCACATAGCCTTCTTCTTTCCATACCAGCGTAGCCTTGCATTCCGAAGTTTGTCTCCTAGCTTTGCAATTTTCGCAGTCCCTCTCACGTATTCGTTTCTCATCTTGTCCTTTCTTGTCACTCCCAGTGCCCATCTCACCATTTTCAACTCTGCAACTTTCATTTTTCCCACCTGTCTTTCCGTCACTGCCACCGTTTCCAATCCATAAAGCATGGCTGGTCTGACAACACTCTTGTACATTTTACCATTAACCCTTGCTGATAACTTCCTGTCACACAGAACTCCAGACACCTTCTTCCAACTCATCCAGCCTGCTTGGATACTTCTCCTCACTTCTTCCTCACATCTTCCATTACTACTAACTGTCAAACCCAGATATTTGAAATTTTTTGCTCTCTTTAGCTTTTCTCCTTGCAGCTTCAACTCTTCTCCATCATCCATATCCCCAGCCTTCAAATACTCGGTCTTGCTCCGGCTCACTTTCAGGCCTCTTCTCTCCAGTGCATTTCTCCACATCTCCAGATCATCCTCTAGCTCCCTGCAATTTTGCCTAGACAGCGCTATGTCATCTGCAAACAGCATATCCCATGGTGCATCCTTCCTGATGTCCTCTGTCAGCTTGACCATGATGATGGCAAAAAGGAATGGGCTGAGTGCTGAGCCTTGGTGAAGTCCAACACTTACCTTGAACTCCTCAGTCAACCCTGCTGCACTTCTCACAGTTATTGTCGCTCCGTCATACATGTCCTTAATAATCATTATATAGCACTCTGATGTTTCAGCCAACCGCAAGCATTCCCATAGTTCCTCTCTGGGTACCTTGTCGTATGCCTTTTCCAAGTCAATAAAGGCATAGTGCACCGCCTTCTGCCCTTCAGTCCACTTTTCCAACAGCATTCTCAAACAGAAGATTGTGTCGGTGGTACTCCTTCCTGACATGAACCCAAATGTTGCTCACCAATCGTCACCTCCTTCCTTATCCTTGCTTCTATTACCCTCTCCCACAGTTTCATAGAGTGACTCATCAACTTGATTCCCAGGTAATTTCCACATTCTTTGATGTCTCCTTTGCCTTTGTACAAAGGTACAAGCATGCTCCTCCTCCATTCATCTGGCATTTTCTCCCCTCGTAGGAGTCTATCAAAAAGTTTACTAGAAACTCCACACCTTTATTCCCTAGAGCAGTGGTTCTCAAACTGGGGACCGCGGTCCCTTAGGGGTCCGCGACGCAATTTCAGGGGGACCGCGAGGGGTCTCTGATGCGCCGTATATAAAGAGGCAGCATGAATCAAGGTAAAAAATTTAGCTGGATCTATAATCGATGCAGCTCACTGCTCAATAAACTGTTATTAGAGGTCGTATCAATACACAATGGGGCATTGTACGACTGAGAGTCAACTATTACGTAATAGTTCTTTTTCTCAATCATGCTGTTTAAAAAATATAAGTCTTGAATATTCATAAGAAAGAAGAAGTTGAGTACAAATTAGAGCAAGTATGCGTGTTTGGATGAAAAGTAGCAACTTAAATTAGGTTTCAAGACAAACCAAATTTAACGCGGACATATAAAAAGCTTTTTCCTAAAAAGTGTTTGTCGAGGTCTTAGCTTTAGTTCAGACTAGCTTGCAGTTATAATTATAATTTTTGAGTTTCAGAACTTTGTACTTCAAAAATTCGCTAAGCTACTGTTGAAAATTTGCTTTTACCATGCCTCCAAAAAAGAAAATGAGATATGACGATTCGTATTTAAAATTTGGTTTTACAGCGATAAAATGTGACGGAGAAGAGAAACCGCAGTGTGTTTTATGCTGCACAGTGTTGGCATCTACTTCACTTAAACCCAGCAAACTAAAAAGACATTTAGAAACGCGTCATCCTGATTCATCAAACAAGGATTTAAATTTCTTCAAACGAAAAGCTGAAACGTTGATCAAGTCCAGGCTGGATCAATCAGGAATGTTTTGGAAAGACACTAAGAGTGGTCTGAAAGCCTCCGATGAGGTTTCACGAAAAATAGCTGCCTCCAAAAAACCCCACAACATTGGAGAAGAGTTAATATTGCCTTGCTGCCGAGACATCATATCGAATGTGCTGGGAAGTTCTGAGCTTCAGAAGCTAAAACACGTATCTTTGTCAAATGATACTGTCAGAAGGCGAATAACTGAGCTGTCTGATAACATTCTGTCACAGGTAGTCTCGAAGATTCAGAATTCAATTTTTAACTATTTCGCGATCCAGATTGATGAAACTACGGATGTAGCTAACTTAGCCCAATTTTTCGTCTTTGTACGTTATGTTTATAATCAGCATCTGGAAGACGAATTCTTGTTTTGCGAAACCTTAAGCACTAAAACAACCGCAAGGGAAATATTTGACAAAGTGGACAGATTTTTTGAGGCGCATGCTATCAAGTGGGAGGATGTTATTGGAGTGTGCACCGACGGTGCTCCAGCGATGATTGGCTGCTGTTCCGGTTTTCAGAACTTGATAAAGGAAAAGTGCCCAGATGTGATTCGTACGCACTGCACTATTCATTGTCAAGCACTTATGGTAAAAACAATGCCTGAGGAGTTGAAAAGTGTTCTGAACGATGTGATTAAGGCAGTGAATTTCATTAAAGCAAACGCACTCAACTCACGCCTGTTTCGTCATTTATGCAACGAAAGTGATTCCGAATTTGAAACACTTTTATTGTACTCGCATGTGAGATGGCTTTCAAAGGGAAAAGTACTGAAAAGAGTTTTTGTTCTACGAAAAGAAATACACGAATTTCTGCATGAAGCTACAGCTAAACAAGTAATGTCCGAAAAATTCACGGACAACCGCTTTCTGACATGCCTGTCGTTTTTGGTAGACATCTTCGAATACGTGAGTTCTCTCAACCTGGCCTTGCAAGGAAGGGAAATCACCGTTCTCCATTGTCGTGAAAAATTGACTGCTTTTGAAATGAAGTTAGCATTATGGAATTCAAAACTGGATAATAAGAACTTTGCTCCATTTCCACAGTTAAATACATTTCTTGATGAAAACGCACTTCACGTGGATGACGATATCCTTGAAGTAATGAAACGCCATATTTCAATTCTTAGACTAGAAATATCGCGATACTTTCCCGATCTACTGGAATTTGAAAAATATTACCGCTTCATCAACAACCCATTTGTACTCTCCGTTAGCGGTCTGCCTTCAGATGACAACTTGGTTCAGGAGCAATTTATGGATTTGGTAAATGATGGGGATGCAAAATTTGTTTTTCGTGAAATGTGTTGAAGTGATTTTTGGATTCAAATGGCAGAGCCATACCCTGCTGTCGCAAAGATGGCTCTAAAATTGTTGATTCCATTTCCTATCACCTACGATTGCGAAAAAGCGTTTTCGACTCTCGTTACTATCAAAACAAAATCTCGAAACAGGATGGATGTGACCCATGACATGAGAGTTGCCCTAGCCAACACACTGCCCAACATAGAGGAATTGCTGGAAGACAAGCAAGGGCACCCATCCCATTAAACTGTGCTTGTAAAATTGTTGACAGATATTTACTTTTTTCTTTTCAGAATAAATTGCTGTTTGCCTAATACACATAGTATTTTATGATAAATGTCCTTACAACTAAGCCAGAATTTATGTTTAAATTTACATGGGACCGAGAGTGGTTGAAAAAATTAAAAGGGGACCGCAAAGTAAAATTTTTTCAAAAGTTTGAGAACCACTGCCCTAGAGCAATCTATACTTCCACTGGTACCGTATGTCATCAGGTCCTTGCGCCTTTCCCTTCTTCACCTTTCTCAACCCAGTCCTGACTGCTTCTACAGAGATATCTTCCACGTCCCTTTTTGTCTTTTCTGTTCTCATTTCTCTTCTCTCTCTAGGGTTTTCCTGGTTGAGTAAGTCGTCAAAATACTCTTTCCATCTCTGTTTCACTTTCTCTTCTTCCATCAGTATCTCTCCAGTGTTACTCTTGATTACTCTTACTTGTTGTACATCCTTGCTTTGTCTGTTTCTCTGCTTTGCTATCTTAGACAACTCATTTTCTCCCTCCTTTGTTTCCAATTTTTCGTACAGTTCCTCGTATGCCTTGTTTCTTGCCTTTGCCACTTCTCTCTTAGCTTGTTTTCTTGCAGTTTTGTAGGCCAACTTGCTTGCACCATCTTTCATGGTATCCCATACCTTTTTAGCATTTCTCTTATCCTTCAGTTTCTCCTGGACTTCATGGTTCCACCACCACGTCTCCCATCTAGCCTACCTGCCGTGCTAATTTTTCTTGATGTTTCACCCAATTCCATTCTGGCAATGCTCCGTATCATCTCAGCTACTCTTTGCCAGTCTTCCTTTCCACCAAATATTCCGCTTTTAATCACTTCTATTTTTAATTTGTTCTTCACTTTCAAGTCTTTGTCAAGTCACTTCACTTCAAGTCTATTCCAACAACCTAAATAACCAGCTTATGCCAGGCATAGCAATTAGCGACATTTCTGATCACTATCCTGTTTTCGCTTTAATTCCTTCTGTAAAGCCTTTCAAAAATAACGCTCGCCAAGTATGGAAACGAGAAATGAAAAATTTTATAGCTGAACACTTTATCGAAGACTTAAATCAAACTCGAAATGCATCTTTATCGTCATTTGACTCTGCAATCCATAATCAATTCGAAGAATTCAGCAAAAGTAAATAACTACCAGGAATCTACCCGTGAAGTAACTTGCTCGAAGCGATCCAGGTTGATAATCATATAATAGATAAAATCAAGGTACACTAGATCAGCTGAGCTACTTTATTATAAGAAATATCGATTTTGCCTTATACAGGCATTTTCAATTTCTTATTCAAATAGAATCTATTTGAATAAGAAATTGAAAATGCCTGTATAAGGCGAAATCGATATTTCTTATAATAAAGTAGCTCAGCTGATCTAGTGTACCTTGATTTTATCTATTCGAACAATTCATTAACTCATTTACGAGTGTGGTAAATAACAATTAAAATTGGAAAACAGTAATCAAACCCTAGCAGGATAGTCTATCCAAGCGACTTTACTCCATATCAGTAAATGTTGAAAAAGGGTCTGCTATTAACAAACAGTCATAAAGTCAGCTTAGACATTTATTTGCCATAAGAAAAATTAATTTCGCTAACGCATCCTCAGTTTCTGCAAAAAAATAATAAAAATCGCACAAAAAAATTTAAATATTTTTAAACAAACTAATGGTAAACCAGAGAAAAGGCTGTACTAAGATAATAAAATCTTCAAAACTTAACAAGAAGCAAAAATATTTATCTGCACAGGGTCTACAATAACAATAAACAGCTATCAAAACTACAGGCCATAAAACTAGCTCCGACTCCTTTCAAAATACATTACGAGTGTGGTAAATAAACACGCCCGCGTAAATTAGCTACCAAGAAAGAAAGGAAACTAAAGACTAAACCATGGTTATCCTCTAGTCTTCTCTGTTCAATTAAAACCAAACGTAACATACACAAATCGATTTGTAAAACATATGATGAAACAAAATACAAAAACTATAAAACGTATCGTAATGTTTTAAATCGAACGATTGAAAAAGCGAAACAAAAATACTACAATGAATTAATATTTGAAGAGTTGATTGGTGGTACAAAACTTGAATATTGCGGAAAGTAATACATTCATTTTCTCGAAGCTTTTCGTCTGACTCGTCTTCAGGAGAAATACGTCAGAATGAAAAAGATAGAAGTGTACGAATTCGTATACAGCTTAAAAATTTCACATTAGTTTCCTCTCTTTTCATTGGTCGACCCATCGACCAATCACTATCGAGTATTCCTCTATATAAGCGAGCAACACTTCTATCTTTTTCATTCTGACGTATTTCTCCTGAAGACGAGTCAGACGAAAAGCTTCGAGAAAATGAATGTATTACTTTCCGCAATGAATTAATAATTGAGAACAAAAGTAATAGCGGTAAAATCTGGAAAATAGTGAATGAATTAGTAAACTTAAAACCTTCACAACAAGTTGACATTAACCAACTCAACACTAAAACAGGTGAGGTGATAACTAATCCTGCCGCTATTTCTGAAAATCTCAATGCATACTTTGCCAACATAGGGAAAAAATGGCTGAAATCATTCCCGAAGTTGACACGGATACAAATTCAACAGAGCCGACAGGCGTGATCAATTCTTTTTTCTTAACTCCAACGTATCCGAACGAAATAAATAATATTATCGACTCGTTTAAAGATTTAAAAGCAACCAGGTATACAAACGCCGAAACTAAATTTATAAAAATTAGTAAATCAGTAATATCTCCTTTTCCTTGCAAATTGATAAACGATTGCTTTAGTAAAGGCGTCTACCCAAACTGCTTGAAAATTGCCAAAGTTATTCCAATTTTTAAAAAGGGTGATCGTAAGGAAGCTTCTAATTATCGTCCCATATCAATTTTATCACAATTTGATAAAATTCTAGAAAAATTAATTTACTCCCGCATCATTAATTTTATTGAAAAAAATGATCTGCTCTGTGAAAATCAGTTTGGCTTTCGGAAAAATTCTTCAACTATATTCGCAATCAACTCAATATATGACAAGTTTATAAACAATATTGATCAAAATTTATATACATGCTGTTTGTTTCTGGATTTATCAAGGGCTTTTGATACGGTTGATCATGACATTCTTTTAGATAAATTGTATCGTAACTTTGGAATTCGTGGTAAACCTCTGGATTTATTAACCAGCTACTTAAAAAACAGATATCAATATACTAATGTACGTAAATTTATGTCCTCATATACCAAAGTATCATATGGGGTATCCCAGGGATCTTGCCTTGGGCCGCTACTTTTTTTGTTATACATTAATGACATTTCGTTGATTTCCAATTTTAACACCACACTATTTGCCGATGACACCTGCTTGATGATGGCTGATAACAATCTGAAAAACCTGGAACACAAAGTTCAAATAGAACTCAAAAAAGTTAACTCTTGGCTCTGTCAAAATAAGCTATCACTAAATTTTTCAAAAACTAACTACATGTTAATAAACAAGCAACCCCTTAAAACTTGTCAATGTAATTTTAAAATAGCTCTTAACGGTATTACTATTAATAGAGCGCATACTGTCAAATACCTTGGGTTATTCATTGACCATAATCTCAAATGGACGTCGCAAATAAATTATTTGTCCACGCAGCTTGCCAGATGCACAGGACTCTTTTACAGATTGCGCAATTTTGTTTCAAAAGAAACCCTTTGCATGCTATACTATAGTCTTGTATACAGCAGAATTCAATATGGAATTACTGCGTGGGCAACAGCAAATAAAACTTCACAAGAAATAATTCGAGTAAGGTTTAATAAAATTTTGAGAATAATATTGTTTCGCAACTTATATACGCCAACTTCACAAATGTATAAAGAACTTCAAGTGTTAAAAGTAGAAGACATATATCAACTTGAGTTAGCTAAACTTATGTATCAACTCCATCATAATCAATGGCCTACAAACTTCTATCATTCTTTTCGTAAGTTAAATACTATTCATCAACATGAAACGAGATTAATTAATTCGACTACTTACTACCGCCCCCGAATAAATAAATTATTTAGCCAAAAACTATTTTCTCACAGAGGTTTAAAGCTATGGGGTAACCTCGAATCAGAATTAAAGAGCATGCACTGGGTTTCTTTTAAAAAAGCGTATAAACTAAAATTATTAAGCGAATATTAACGTTTGCAAAAGCTTTTGATTGTGTAAAAAACATTTATTGTTATTGTTTGTTCCGTTTCCTTTTTTTATTTTTTTTATCATTTGATAAAAACTTGAACTCAACTCTTTTTTACATAATGCACTCAAATTATAACAGTGTCACTTAATAGATTTCGCTTATATCTCAATCTGCTGAGATCAGGGAGCATCTCGACTCGATAACCGAAAGGTTCCTCGATGCTCCCTGGCTTTTGCTACTAGTGTTTTTTTTTGTGTGTTTTATTGATCTGATTATTGTGTCGGTGCGCAAAGCAAAATCAAATAAATTCTCTCTCTCTCTCTCTCTCTCTCTTTCAGCTTCCACCATTTTATTCTCTTCACCGGTTTTGGTGCTTTCCTCCACTTCGCCCAGATGATTATCACACTTACTACTATTCTGTGCTGTTTTGCTACACTTTCATTGACAATAACCTTTGTATCCACCACCTCTTTGATTCTTCTTCTTCTCACCATAATGTAATCCACCTGTGAACTGCCTCTGCCACTGTTGTAGGTGACTCTGTGTGCTGTTTTTTTTTACAAAGTAGGCGTTAGTGATCGCTAGTTCCATTCTTTTAGCAAAATCCACCATTGCTTGTCCTTCGTTATTTCTCTTCCCCAATCCATGTCTGCCCATGCATTCTTCATCACCGTTATTTCCTTCTCCTACGTGCCCATTCAGGTCTGCTCCCACCACAATTCTTTCATTCTCTGGTATCTTTTCCACTGTCTCATCTAGATCCAGCCAAAATGCTTCCTTTTCTTCACGTATGCACCCCACCTGTGGCGCATACGCACTGATAACATTCAACATAACACCGTCAAGTTCCATCTTCAAGCATATTATCCTGTCTGTTACTCTCCACAACTCCACTACCCTGTCCACATGCTCCTTTTTCAATATGATTCTCACGCCATTCTTTTTGTTTTCGCTTCAACAGTACCACATTTTATATCCTCCACCTATGCATCTTGCTTTCTCCCCCTTCCAGCGAGTTTCCTGCACACACAGTATGTCCACCCCTCTTCGCTCCATAAGGTCCGCCACTTCTCTTCCTTTACCGGTCATGGTTCCAACGTTTAATGTTGCAACCTTCAGCTTAATCTTCTTTGCTTTCTTCCTCTCTTCATTTCTCTCCTTCTTTCTTCTCCATTGCTTTCCACCTCTTCTTTGCATCCAAGTAGCATGTCCGCCAGTGGTCCTTGGTGCCCAGTCACTGGTAACGGTCGTTGTTATCCCAGGCCTCGACCGATCCGGTATAAAGTCAGATACGACGCGCATTGAGAACATTTGGCTAGAATTTCACACCGGATGCCCTTCCTGTCGCAACCCTCCCCAATTATCCGGGCTTGGGACGGGCACCAAGGCTGCTCTGATTCGAACAACATTGTAATAAACAGCCCTACTACTACTACAGAACTGAGAGATAAAAAGTGCATTTTCAAGCATCCAAGTTATGTGTATTGATGAAACAGAAAATGATACCAGTAGCTCTATGTAATCAAGTGTCAGTGAGTTCAAAGATAATAATGTAGAGGATATTGTTATTGGTGAATTGGTTGCTGACCTGTGCTCAGCAAAAAACAAGGCAACAACCATTGTAACTGACCTTCCTGGTTTTTTTTTAATAGACCTGCTGCAATTAACCACCGCCAGCATTTAAAATTTGCTTTGCTTTATTTTTTTTGCTTTATTTGCCATATTTATCCTCCATTCACGAGAAAGCGAATTGTATCGCTATACTTTGTACGGGAAGTCCGCACTCGCTTGGGAGTTGCCTTTTTCGAGGTTTATGGGCCACCTGTGTTCCACATAAAGGTGGGGCGTCCCGTTAAGTGCCTTGCCCAAGGACACAGCAAGCGAACTTGCCGGCTTGTTCTCCACAGCCTCCCCTAAATGCCGAACGCCAAGCAGGGAAGCTGCGGATGCCATTTTTTAAAGTCTTTTGGTATGACTCGACAAGGGGAATTAACCCCAGGTCTACCTACTGCAAAGCGGACGCTCTAACCACTACGCCATCGCATCGGAAAATCTACGCCAAATCTTAGATAACTTCTATCTCAACGCATTACGATTAAATTTAACTCTTTCGCTCCCGCGATCATCGATTGATGATCTCATGTTTTCAGTGTTTACCTCAAATTTTTTTAAATTGACTTTCAAAATTAGTTTACTAAAAAATTGATTTGTGACTTTATTTTTTATCCGATTTTCATACAATTTTCAAAAGATCACGCTTATTTCCTCACGCATCGGAAGATGTATAATTTGTGCCCTGATTCTTGGATTTTTATACCCAAAAAGGGTTAAAATGACCAAGAACCCAGTTGCAGACGACAAAATCGGCCAAATTCTCAGCACGTGCCAACTACACTAAAACCAAATTGAGATTACATCTTTACCACAATACCAAACCCTTTATCATTAACACAGTCTGAAAACTACTCTTTTGGGGCATCATTTGACAAAATTTCAAGCGATAATAATAAATTTTACTTTTTTAAATTTCCAAATTTTTTAGGGGTTTCAAAACCCCCACAAACAAATTTGAATGGTAAGTAGATAAAAGTAAATTTAGTGCGTAAAAAATATCATATGTTACTAAATACCGGTATCATTTGAAAGCTTAGGAAATTTGCTTTCCAGCAATATATAACCTTAAATAGTTCAGACCAAATGGTATATGATATTTACCGATCAAAAATGAGTACTGTACATCATGTCAGTTCAAAACCCCCAAAAAATTTTTGACCTATCTTCACTAAATTATAATTTTTACAAAAACTACACCCTATAAAAAGATAAAATAAATTGCAAATGTTTCACCAGTAAAGTCGTCATTTTGTATCAAATTTCCAAGGAGACAAGAAGCGAAATACAAGTTTAAAAGCTAGCACAAGTTTGGCTTTCGTAAATCAAAGTTTGCTGTATTCCCCTTGTTTCTCAAAAAATGGGAAGGGTGTAAACAAGCTGCTGTTTCATTGTCAGTGACAGCATATTCTATTTAAACTTAATATTTTCTGAATCTTGAAAAATTCCCTGTTCAAAAATACATAATGTTACATGGTTTAGGCCATTGGTTCTTAACCTGGGCGCTACCGCCCCCTATGGGGCGCTGTTGACTTTTAGAGGGGCGGAAATACTCAGGGGGCGCTGTAGGGGGCGTTATATTCAGAAGGTGTAACGATATTTACCTCACTGCAAATTTGCTTCAGTAGTTCTGCTGTATCAAGATCAGTGTATTTTCGTGCTCTGTATAGGTCTACTAGCCCTATAATAACTGCATAGACCTAGCTAGTAGATCTAGAATCTATATAGTTACATGATAATGCGCATTGTCTGGTCTGATGCTTAAATTATTCGCTTTTAAAACGTAGTCAGTTAGTCAGTTAAACTTCAGCATTAGCTAGTTTAGGGTTAGATACATTTTGTAGATTTGTACTATGTAATTGAGATATAATCTGCAATTGTGTTGAGTTATGAGTACAGTATATTGATTATTATTTAACACACTTCTAATTTATTGCTTTTACAGTACTTGTAATTAGCCAAACCTAAGATAAGTAAGCAAAAGCGAAAGTGTCGCCAATACTCGAGTGAATACTTAAAATATGGTGTTATTCCTTGTGTGACTAATGAACAATTACCAATGTGTTTAATATGCGAGAAAACTTTTACAAATGAAGGAATGAAACCTTCGAGAATGATTGATCATTTGAAGGCAAAGCATCCCGAAAATGCGAACAAGGATTTTGCATACTTTCGTGATCTGAAAGTAAAATTTGAAAAACGCCCCACCATTGGAGCACTATTCAAATCATGCGAAAATGAAGTTGAGAAAGGACTTATTGCATCTTACAAAGTTTCAAAGCTCATTGCAAAATGTGGAAAATCGCAAAATATTGGTAAAAGAAATCATCAGTACTATGATGGCCACTCAAAAAGATGTAACACCTTCGATTCCTCTGAGCAATAGTACTGTGTCTTCCAGAATTGATGAAATGGCAAATGACATTGAAAATAAACTTTGTGATGAGCTCAAAATAACACAATTTTTTTTACAGCTTGACGAGACAACACTACGCGATAATGAAGCTTTGTTAATGGCTTATGTGCGCTATGTAAATGCCAGTCGTAAAGTTATTGAGGAGTTCCTGTTTGCTGAACAATTAGAGGTCGACACTAAAGGTTCAACGGTTTATAAGGCAGTTGAACAATTCTTTAAACGGAAAGGAATTCCACTTTCGAATGTTATTGCGTGTGCAACCGATGGAGCACCATCAATGATTGGACGCCATCGTGGATTTATAGCACATCTCAAAAGAGAAGTTCCGGACTTATTTACCATCCACTGTGTCATTCACAGACAGTATTTAGTTGCAAAGCATCTCAGTGACAGATTACATTGTACCCTGCAAGCTGTTATCAGAGCAGTTAATAAGATCAAAGCCCATTCATTGAATGACCGCATATTTCGCCAACTTTGTCATGAAAATGAAGAAGAATTTGAACGGCTCTTGCTACATACAGAAGTCCGGTGGCTTTCAAAAGGAAAATGTCTACAACGCTTTTATAACCTCTATAATTCTGTTATTGATTTCTTTAAGTTTAATTTATTGGATGAGAAAGTGAGTTTAGATTTGGAAAGCAGAAGAGCAGACGTTGCTTATTTGTCTAATATTTTCAAGAAATTGAATGAGGTCAACATTAAATTGCAAGGAACCAATATGTGTCTCATCAAAGCAAAGGGAATAATAATGACATTTATTGGCAAATTAGATTTCTACAAAAATTGTTTACTAAGGCTAGACTTAAATCAGTTTCCTAGCTTAAAAGCCGTACAGGAAAACCAAACTGATGATTCATGTTTGTCAGACAGTGATCTAGACTGCTATTCCTCTCATCTTCAAGCATTGAAAGAAGATTTGTTGATCAGATTTAAAGATCTCAAAGAATTAAAAATACCAGGGTGGGTTGTAAATCCATTCCAGGCTGATGCAAACAATGCTGATCCAAATCTAGTTGAAGAACTTATAGACTTGCAAAATGACTTTGAAGGTGAAGTACGGTACTGTTTCAGCAGATTGGCTATGAAGCTTTCTGGCCAAAGGAACAAGTTAAATATCCTCATCTTTGGAAAAAAATAAAATTATTACTGCTAGCATTTCCTTCATCATACCTGGTAGAGAAGGGATTCAGTTCGGTCTTGCAGCTCTAAACTAAGCAGAGAAATAGATTGCAAATATGTAAAAGTGGTGATCTGAGGCTCTTTTTATCAAATATTGAGCCTGATATAATTAAGTTGGCAAATTCTCACCAGGCCCAAGGTAGTCATTGCAAGTAAATACATTTTTCCTGCTTTATTAATGCGTATTTTTGTATATCTTATTGTTACTGTTATTATATTGAGTTTTTTGTTTGAGCCACAGAGAAACACTGCTCCTTTTTTCTTGAAGTAATAATAAATGTGAATTTAAGTTTTATTTCCTAATTGCACAACGCTACAATGCGGAATTCGATACAACTTCACTGTATCATTTGTAGCGGTGCGACGAGCGCAGTCTTTATATGGACCCAAAACGATTATATAAATAATATCGCTTCTTTCAAATACCAGGCAACTGGGTTGGTGATTAAGCCGGTCTTTTCACTAAACACTCATCATTTTTAACACTGCCCTTTCATTATGGTGGGCGGCAGACTATGGAAACCTCTGAAAAGGGGCGCTGAGGGAAAAAAGGTTAAGAACCACTGGTTTAGGCCAACCTCTAGCAGATAATGACTGATCATATTTTAGGTACTGAATTTAACTACCAAAATTTGGTACCGGTCGGTACCGGTCAAAAAAAGGTCATGTGCCTCAGAAAATTGCAAATTGTAGAAAACCTAGGCTTTTAGGTAAGTTTTGATTGATGTACCTTGAAAGCTTATTTTCTTAGCATCATTTTGCGACCATTTCTAAAGAAATTGGTTGAAAATTAAATCTGTAGTGATCTTTGAGGTGAGGGTACTACTTTAATTTTGAAGACAACTACCCCCCAGTTGGGGGGTTCATTTGCATAAAATTTGCATATTCAAAAAAAATGTTTTTTTTTCTATTTGAAATCCTCAAGAAATGTACATTTCAACGATATATCACACTTGATGTAGAAGTAGACGGCTGAATAATGATTCACAAACAAACTTGAGGTACATAATTATCATTAATTATGATTGATTATGACAGTTTTTCGCGCTGCCACCTTACGGAATTTTTTTTTCACTTTTCACGCGGGAGCAAAAGAGTTAATGGTTTTTTTTTGCAAGCATAACGTTTATAAGCATGTGAAGACTCATATTTTTAGGAAGTTTAAGCTTTGTCTAGCAGTACGCTAGTTAAGCATACTGTCAGCTCTTATCTCACAGTAGGCTGTGGCATTGTAAAAATTGTTAGTTTTTGATACGTTTATTGGCGTATTTGTTTGCGAAGTTATACTCCATATGATCACTGTACAATAGACCTACGTGGTTTCAGATGTTTTGACAAAAAAAATGGCCAATGTTGCTGCATAACATCTGAATATTCTGCACAATTCTGTTTTGCAATGTGTTTCACGCCAATTAAGTCACACCAAGTTTTTAAGGCACTTGTGTTGCAGCAAATCATTTGAACATTCCCTACAATTGTGCTGTAATTGTAATGCTTTTCTAGCAACCTCAACTGCTACAAACCACAAACAGAAAGTCACCCACAGCAATCTTAAGATATAAACCGAAAGGAATCTACGAAAATTAGCTATCATGACAGCAGTGACTAGTCGCCATATGGAGTGCACTCTTTTAACTCGGACTACAGTCGGATGCCTGCCGTTGCGCTACAACGGTGACCCCGACAAAGAAGCAACTTCTCCTCCGATGTGGCTGGACGCCAACGTCTTCAGTCAAGCAGCAGAAGCCATCGTTGAGTCGCCGAGCCCCGAACCTCAAGAACGCCTTCCAATCGATGTCTTGACGGATATTTCATTCACTTCGGCCGGTAAGCTTATCTCTCTCTCTCTCATCGATGGCGGGGAAAGTATGTTGCAGCCTCTGCAACTTCGATGCATACATGCGCAACTATCACGGCAATGTGATCTAGCTACTAAGTGTCATATAAGCATGAAAGATGTTACAAACCACACACCGGAAGTCACCAACAGCATTGTTAAGTTATAACCGAACGGAATCTACGAAATTAGCTATCATGATAGAAGTGACTAGTCGCCGTATGGAGTGCACTCATTTTAACTTGGAATACAGTCGGATGCCTGCCGTTTCGCTACAATGGTGACGCCGACGTGATGAAGCTACATCTTCTTCGATGTAATTGAACGGCAGCGTCTTCAGTCAAGCAGCACAAGCCATCATCGAGTCGCCGTGCCCTAACGTCAAGACCACCTTCCAATTGAAGTCTTGGCGGGAATCTCACTTACTTCGGCCGGCAAACCTCACTCTCTCAACGTTGGCGGGGAAGGCATGTTGCGACCTCAGCAACTTCCTCTGTCCTTACGCACGTCTCCGCTAGCTGCGCGTGCTTGAAGGGGGGAGTTGTGTAGCAACCTCAACTACTACAAACCACAAACAGAAAGTCACCCACAGTAATGTTAAGTTATAAACCGAACGAAATCTATGAAAATTAGCTATCATAATAGAAGTGACTAGTCGCCATATGGAGTGCACTCATTTTAACTCGGACTACAGTCGGATGCCTGCCGTTGCGCTACACTTTCGATAGCAAATTACTCCAATTTTTTTTAAAGGGTGATTAACTGTGTGAAATGCAGTAACCTAGTCACTGCAAAAAAGCGTTTCAATATTTCTAACGTATGGCTTTGATTATGAACATATCCTAATGAATCTGCATCAATTCTTTTGAAACAATCTATAGCCTACCCTGTAGCGTTGTTTAATCGCAATTATTTATAGTTACATCAATTTTTCGAGGGCCCTTATTAGAGTTTTGCCTCAGGCCCCCCAATTTTGAATATCTACCACTGAGTACAAGCATAGTAGACATAGTACCGGTACAAAGATAGTAGGGGAGGTGTGCGACCGAAAAGCAGTCGCACCAATATAAGAAGCCTTACCTCTTTCCTTTCAAAAAAAAATAATTTTATGAGTTTAGATTTAAGCATTGAGGGGGTGCAATATTCGCATCAAAAGCTCAAGTTAACATCACTATGCCTGTACTATGCTTATTTATAACTACCGCAGAGGGACTGCTGTGCTGGCGCAGCGCATTTTTTCCACTAGCCTGTAACCAAGCAGAGAAACACCTCTTATACTAACATACCTCTCCCACACCACCCTAAAACAAAATGACTAAAAGCAACATGCAGAGGAAGATCAAACACACAATGAAGTGTGTTTTCCAAATAATCACACAATCAAGTTCATTCACGTAAACGCCACTTCAGAGCGCATTACTTCAACTCACACAAATGACAATATAATTTTAATATTAATATTTGCCTTGTAAACGGTGTACATAGAAACAGCCAAAAGGGCACGGCTTATCGGGGGGGAAGTTGCAGCCACCCACAGCACTTAAAAACAGTTGAGTTTATGATAAATTAAATGCTCTGTTTTGTTGAGAAATTGAGCAACTGGTGATAAGGAAAAAGATGCACATACTAAAGATTATCAAGAGATTACATAGAAATATGGCTCACCCTGAGTTAACATAACCACAAAAGTGAAAAGAATACTCAATAAGTATGCAGAATAGCAATACAGACAGTGCTCCCTTGAAACGCGAAAAAAGTGCGAAATTGCAAAACTATGTCCGTCGGATTCTAAACAGTGCGTAGAAAAAGCCCGGCAATTTTTGGTAATTTTTTCAGTTTTTTAAAATTTTTGCAATTTTCCTAGCAATATCTTTAACCAACTGTTTAATTTAATGCTTGGAAGACAATGAATGTGAATCCAAGTTAGGACCGACGATTTGTAGAGCAGTGCAACGTCTCAAGCAAATGTCGCGGCTGTGACGCAACAGCGAGTGACGGCAACTTAAATATCGCGCGTCACCACCACATATTTTCGGATTGCGAATTATCTCTCAAGCAATTAACCGAAATTGAGATCAAAATTTTTTTCTTTACTTTTTCCCAGCCAATTTCAATAGTAGCTAAAGAGCAGTAATCGCAAGCAGCTCTCGAACTTCAGTTTTAGCACAAGACATCATTTTTCAAGGGAAGTTTGATAGTAAAATTTATTAAATTCTATGTGTTTACGTTTCAACGCTAACATCAATTGTGCTTGTTAACATAGCTCACATAGCTCTTGTTTAACAAAAAAACACCTGTTGCAGTGAGGAACAGCTATAACTGGCCGTTTCACCGCCGCTTCTATTTGGGAGATCCTGTATCGAATTGTCTTTCTCACCAGAGATCTTCGACGCACGAGTACACACCAACTTGCAGAACGTGAAGACTGTATTGAAAGGAAAACAGAAATTTTGCTCACAAATTAGCCGTATCACATGCTTCAATTGCGACACGCTAGGCGTATCTGGCTCTAGTTGCTACAAGATATTAAAGACTACTGAGGAATCTCCTAAATACAATCGATGCAAATAAAGATATCAAGCGAATGCGAAATAAGGGTACCGGTATATTATCGAATTAAGGCTAGCATTAGCTGACAATACAAGCTGTTTCTTGTTTCCCAGTTGATCTAAGACACAGATAAGCGCTTTAGAAATACATAAACAACTTGCCACTCACATTAGTTGGTGATAAAACATTAGGTTTTCTATTCGCTACCACCCCACACCAAAACACTGCCCAAGTAGAGTGAGCTCACAAACGACCAGCAGGCCTATTTAAAACGACAAATAAATATGAGATCAATCAGCAAAATTGTCACATAACCATTAACAAGAAACGAGAATGACATACAAATCGATTAAAGTAAAGGCGTTAAGTAAAGAGAAAGCAAGTTGCCGTATAAATTTATAAATGATTCACTGAAGCAAACTTACGGTTTCTTTCCATTAAGAATTGAACGTGATAGAAAACAATTTGTGAAATATAAAAACAATTCATCAGTCATTAAATTTTACAAAACATCCCTATTCCTCACATATTACAAATGGCAATCTATTAAATGAGGCGGCAAAAACAACAGCTTAAAAGGCGAAAGCTTCCGAACAATTATGGTATCAACAATATTAATAGTTACTTTACTAAAAGGACAAAACAGCTAAACCAATGACAGGGCACATAAATCACGTTAACAACACCATTTTTTGAAAAAATGGTTTAGTTTTTGCGCATTACAGATAAATAATCTTCTCTCATTTGCCATTTGTAGCCTTAGCATATTTTTGTAATTGAAAAACGGGACACTTCAGAACAACAAGCTTGATCAGAGGGTTTGCTATATCTGACGAGGAAAAGTCCGGACACACTTAGCGGCAGCAATACAGGTGTTGATCTTTTTTTTTGGAGGACACCTTCATTTCAGGTGGAATTTATCTTTTTTACTGGATATCAATAAATTCCACCCAAAATGAAGATGTTCTCCAAAAAAAAAGGTCAACACCTGTATTGCTGCCGCTTTTGTGTCACTCCCAGTCCAAATCATCATCAAGCCAGAGCTCGTTTTAGGGATATATCCCTGGTTCGTTTTCATAATTATTTTGCTTACCGGGACAGACGCTTAAATTGGGAAGCATGCTAGGTCAAGCTATGCTGGCATGCTGGCTGACTGAGTGCAAAACCGGAACTTTAGATTGACCGACTGGGCGAAGCCTTAAAAACGGGGACTGTCCCAGCTAAAACGAGACGTATGGTAAGCCTAGCCATATGTGAAAACTTTAAGGGAAAAAAAAAATGACTTCTAACCAATTTTAGTGTTAAACCCACTCGAGAATTGTTTTTTTTTTAATAAAATGTAGCTGGTAAATATGTGCTGCGATACCTTAATCGTGATTGAAATATGCCTTAAAACGTGAAGAAAAAAATATACATCGTAGTTTGATCTATTTAAAAACGCTTTGTGTTGAAATCTAGCTATTCTTATTGCAATGGCTTGAAAGGGAATTTGTAAGATAGTAAAATTTGCCTATGACGTTATGGGATTTAAAAAAACTTAGGCCACTAACTGTGCTCATGCAAAATTCAACTACACGAACGTCTCGCTAACACGACCACTTGACAGAGGTCCTTCAAGAAGTGCGCTAGTCGGGGTTTCACGGTAGTAGAACAATTGATGCTTTTTTGGTTTCAATCGATCAAAGTCGAGCTGAAAACCAAAATAATAAATTAATCGCATTGTACAATCGTATAGGCTGCATATTTCGGGTCGCATTACTTTTGCTTCTAGACTAAAAATAAGTAGTTCCATGCTGCTGAATATTGCAAATAGGCTATGATTTTGCTTTTCAATTTTGTGTTAAATGAACAATATAGTTTTTAACTCTTTCGCTCCCGCGATCATCGATTGATGATTTTTGCGCTTACTCCCTTTCGCTCCCGCAAATCATCAATTGATGATTTTTTTTCAAAAGTTGAAAAATTTAGTTTACTTTAAAATTGATTTGTGACTTTATTTCTCAACCGATTTCAATAATTTTTTTTTAAATTAAAGGTTATTTCAAGGCAATTCCAATGATGTTTTAATTATTTCTCAATTGTTTGTATTTATATTGAAAAAATTGACCTATATTACCATAAGTCGAATTTTTTACCCCCTTTAAAATTTGATAACTTAGTATAAACAGGTACATTTAATGCATAAATAATGTAATAACCTGACAACTGTTAATATATTCAAAAAGCTCAGGAAATTACCTTTCCAGCAATATATAATTTTAAATATTTGAAGCTCAGGATTAGTTTACAATAGCTAATAAAGTAATGGTATGCACACACAATTTTTCATTTTTTGAGAAAAAATTTTCGATTGCATTTCAGAAAATTTTTACTTGTGGCAACACTAATTGTTTTAGCGCGCTTTGGCTATTTTTCCTGAAATCCATGGTTGTTTAGCTGTCTGTATCTAGGTTTTCAGAAAGATTGATCGAAAAATGAAGTCTGTGGAATTTTTGATAGATAGCTGACACCAAGAAAAAAATGATGATTTTCTGCAAAAAATAGGGGGGTCAACATGGTCCTCTATCATCTTCAGACACCAACGTTTCCTCTCAAACTACATACCATCTGAATGTTGAAGAAATTTCCTTTCCAAAAATGTATATTGTCGCATGGTTCAGGCAAAGAGTTATCTTATAATGACTGTTGAAATTGGTAAATTTCGTTGTCCTAATCTGTTTTTGATACCGATCAAAAACACTCAAAATTTGGATTTTTGAGCCTCACAAAATTGCAATTTGTAGTTTTTTTTATACATTTTGGGTATTTTTCCTGATATCCATGATTGTTTATCTGTCTGTATCTAGGTTTTCAGAAAGATTGATCGAAAAATGAAGTCTGTGGAATTTTTGATAGATAGACGACTCCGAGGTAAAAAATTAGTAATTTTTCCACCAAAAAAGGGGGGTCAACATGGTCCTCTATCATCTTCAGACACCAACGTTTCCTCTCAAACTACATACCATCTGAATGTTGAAGAAATTTCCTTTCCAAAAATGTATATTGTCGCATGGTTCAGGCAAAGAGTTATCCTATAATGACTGTTGAAATTGGTAAATTTCGTTGTCCTAATTTGTTTTTGATTTCGGTCAAAAACACTCAAAACTTGATTTTTTGAGCCTCACAAAATTGCAACTTATAGAAAAACTAATTCCTGTGGTACATTTTGGGTATTTTTCCTGAAATCCATGGTTATTTAGCTGTCTGTATCTAGGTTTTCAGAAAGATTGATCGAAAAATGAAGTCTGTGGAATTTTTGATAGATAGCCGACTCCGAGGTAAAAAATTAGTAATTTTTCCACCAAAAAAGGGGGGTCAACATGGTCCTCTATCATCTTCAGACACCAACGTTTCCTCTCAAACTACATACCATCTGAATGTTGAAGAAATTTCCTTTCCAAAAATGTATATTGTCGCATGGTTCAGGCAAAGAGTTATCTTATAATGACTGTTGAAATTGGTAAATTTCGTTGTCCTAATCTGTTTTTGATACCGGTCAAAAACACTCAAAATTTGGGTTTTTGAGCCTCACAAAATTGCAATTTATAGAAAAACTAATTCCTGTGGTACATTTCCCGCGCCATGTTTTCGTGCATAAATGTTCAAAAATCTATCATGGAACATCTGAAGTTGCCCTTCGGTTGAAAGGCGTACACTGTACAAAATTGTTGCCGATAAATGCCATCAATTGCAGAAGGAACTTTTCAAGTTTTTCACGAATTTCTTTCATCAGCAAAATCTACGAGTATTTCAATTTGTCGCGGTTGATATTTTTACATTGTTGGACGAGCGATTACATCTGTACGAAAATTTTGCTTTCTATCTTTTGCTACACAGAAAGGTCCACTATGACGTCATGGAAAATTGGAAACTATACGCGTGTGAGGTGTAGAAATTATTTTATATCGCGATAGTCATTTGTCAGTACAAGGCAGTCAAGAAAAGATCGAGTTGGAATTGCTGATGAGCGGCATTTTAGTGTTTTGAAAGGCAGCTGCAGAATTTTGTTATCGTAGTGTAAGCTGCTAAGCGTCACTTGTAGCTAAAAAGATGTCGAACACAATCTTCGGTGTTCAGTGGTTTGAGGAGAAACATTTACAAACGTTTGTTGTAGGAAAATAAATTTCCAATAATTCATAGACTTACTAGTTGCTGGCCTAGATCAGGGTAGTGCAGTCTATTTGGAGGCAATTGTAATCATTCAATTTTTGTCAAGAGACTAACGCCGACTCCTAGCCTGCGTTATGTTATTTGAATCGCATTGTTTTATTGGAGGGAGGGAGCTGACTGCTCAAGGAAAAATAAAAATGTTTGTGCTTTTGAGGAATCACTCTGTCAGTCACCCATTTTCAACAATTCTGGGGCGATGGATTCTAAAAACAGTCTTTGGGGACGGGAGCTGCATCCCCAAAGCTCCACACTTTCATGTCTATAACTACTCGTGTGTAATTACAATACTTTCACTAAGCTTACCTGTACATTGATATTTGTTTTTCCAGTTGTAAAGTTAAAGTTATTTTTAAAAATATTATTATAATGGCATCACTTTTTGATGTGGAAGAAGAAATCGAAGCAGTTCGTACCTCGAGCGACTCAAGTTTCGACGAGGACGAACTGCTTTATCAGTCGTCAATTAGCGAGAGTGACGGTAAGTTTATTTCAACACCAATTTACGGTTAATTGTACCATTCAGCCAATACAGTGATTAATTAAGATGAAATAAAGCTTCCCTCTATTGATGGCAGAACATAGCAGGCGTACAATTAAGTCCATTTTCTTGGACAAGGAATTCTAATTTTATGAACCTTCGGTGTTGCAGGCGTGCTCAAATGAGATTGAGAATTCTTGTGATTATGTAGCCTACTGATTTTTCACCGTCCCAACAATTGAGATATGTGAGTTCATAGTTATTTTTAAATATGTATTACAGACGAGAATGAAGGTGGGGTTGACACTTACCGTCGGTTTTCGTTGGTCCCCACCATTTCATTGTCGTCGTCATCAATGCCATCGACGTCTGCTACAGCAGCAGTTGGAGGTCAGTATTACGACTAATAGTTGACAGTTATCTTTATGCTGTCAACCTTCAGTGTAGATTTGCCAATCATATTTGCAAAGTTTTGTGAGCCAAATTGCTTTTGAGCAGTCTGCTTATAAAGTTCATGTTTTTGTAACAAGGCCGCGATGAAGAATTCCGCAACTTTGTTAATCAGGGGCTCTTAAAGTGATAAGCACGCCTCTTTGAAAGTGGGGAGAAATTTATTGGGAGGCGCGAGGTCACGGAGCAAAATTTAAGAAATCTACGCTTTGATAAAAGTTGATCCAAACAAAAGAAACGTCTAAAACGTAAAAATTCGAGAAATCTTGCCGTCGTAAAAAGTTCATCTCCAAAAAAAGATCTTCATGTGATCTTAGGATAAAATTTTACCTCTGAAAACATTATTTTGCAACTAAATAACAGGGGTGTTCGAAAAGAAAATATTTTGAAATTTCGTTTCGCTTCAACACAAAATTGCTTTGTTTTGGTTTCGTTTCGTTTTGAATTGACTTAGTGCATAATTTCGTTTCGAAGTGCGGTCGAAGCCAAATGGCCTTATCCGGTATGACGAACATGCCATGCACGCGAACCTCATTGAACACACAGAGCGGCTACTTACCATCGTCACATGAATTTTCGGAGGAAGACGATGACATATGAGTAACAACGAAAAAAATTTCTAAATATTTCCACCCAAGGTTTGGTTTCAAACTGTTTTTTCGGTGCTACTATAGCATGAGGTCTACCGCCATATGTTATCTGCCGAAGTGCAGGGTGAGGTCTACTGGTTAGGGCTAGGGTAAAATTTCGTTTCGCCCCAGTAAAACTCGTTTCAAACACCCCTACTAAATAATCATTCTCAGGAGGGCATGTGAGCTTTGCTGAAACCTACCAAGGTGGACGTGAGTCTTTGTTGAACCTGCTAGGGGGCACGGGGCTTTGTTGAACCTTCTAAAGGGGGTATTTCAAAAAGTTCAAGAGCCACTGCTGTAGATCATGGAAAGTTTTTACGTTTCTGAACATACTTTTTGACAAAGACATTTTCCAAATTATAAAAACTACGCACCCACGTGCACATTTAATTGCGTAGAGTGCGCATTGGCAGTATACATAATTAGCACTTTTCAAAATGAAATTGAGCACTCTTTTACTCATGGTGATTATACAGTATTCGGTTAGCGTTCGTTTACTGAAAATGACCTGGTCATGCGAAGTGTGACGTCACAGTTTTCCCGCCGTACCATTCTAAAAACGTGGCGCTTATGATTGTGAGAGTGTGTGTGTTGTAACATTGACTACGTGCAGCATCTTATTCGTTGCGTGGATTGTTTGATAAAATATGACATACGCCTTTGACAGCACCCCCTTTTTTGGCTGGATCCACAAATTGCGGTCTTCAGAAGATGAGATTGTGTTGACTTACAATCAATGCTCTTCGATTTGTTCTATTTAGAAATTCAAAACGTTGTCAAAGCCAAGGTAGTTTTCAGCAGTTAGTTTCTAAGTCCGTGGTTGTGACGTAACAGTGGCACGGTGAAGAATTCCGCAAATTCGTAGATGTTGGTAAGATTGTCATGTCTTGTAATAGCAACTTGCTTTTGAGAAGATTCCTTATAAATTCGTGTTTGTGACGTAACAGTGGCACGGTGAAGAATTCCGCAAGTTTGTGGTTGATTGCAGGTGTTCATGATTTTGTATCTTCAATGTACCTGTTGAGCAACACGTTTTCAAAATTATGAAAACCGACCATTTCCATACACTTGCAGTGGCGCAGAGTACCGGTTGGGGGCGGCAACATTTTTTTGGGTGGTTGCGCTTTCGTTAATCAAGTGAACCGATTTCTTGTCTCAAATTCGCGGTTGCATGCATAATCTGTTTTGTTCATTTCTGCTATTACTATTTTCCATGTTGGCCTTGTTACGTTGTGTCAATATATTTTGTTAGTTTTATTTCGTGTATACAGTAGTGTCGAACCTAAGTTCTGTGATCGTTATTCGTTATTTGTTAAATGTATCGGCACGCTGTCAAATGAATTTACTCGCTTTGAACAGCCTACGGCTGCCTTCGTTTGAGCTGTCAGACAATCAAAACTTGGAGATGAGACTGGTGTTGCTTTCTGATTGGAAAATCATTCTAAATTTGGATGTGTGTGAAAGAGGGTTGTGAACACCTGTAGCAGAAAACTTTGTAAACCAAATCTCGAAACAAAACGAATCGTGTGTTGTAAAATCAAATCGAACGAATAAATAAAATTTAACTGGCAAGGACAATATCTCTATATTGAAGCCAGGCTATCGAGTTTACAAAGCTTATGTTAAGCCAGCGGTGAGCAGGCGCACCGATAGGAATTAACAGGCATTTGCCGAATTTTATTTATATGCGCTGTTTGCCTGCTATTCTGAAATGCTTACAAATAATAGATTTTGCAAACGGTGTAAAGGTTTACTAACCACATTTGTTTAATTGCTTATATCAGCGTATTATCTTTACCAGCTTGTGTCAGGGTTGTGCAATCTTACGTTAAGGCCAGCCGAAAATTTTGAAAATAATTGTACAAAATTGGGAATGAAAAAACATAAGTCTCCAATAAAAGGTGATCTTTGGCCTCTTTGTTTTAAAACATTTCATAGGGTGATAGTTCATGATGGTAGTTGCTCTTGATTGGAAGACTCGTTGTTTTCAGTGCACCCCAGCGTAGCAGGGCAGGTAGGCTTGAAAGACAGTGACTCGAGATATGAGTGACAACATTTTAAACTGTGTTGCAGGTAGTGTGGCAGTTTCGCCCCCCACTCCATCAAGAGTGCGTGGTCGGCCACGATCCAGACGTGGCAGAGGTGGTCGTCCTACAAGACAGCTGGGAATTTCATCAGACCCTGCCGCTGCTGTTATTCCATCTGACGTTGGGATATTTCAACCTCCGTCGCAGTGGCAGGGCAATACTGGCACCGCTCCAGCGGCTCCTACTTTCGTTGGCCGTCGCCAACATCACCTTCCGGCGGCTGATATGAGTCCGCTGGATGTTGTCCAGCTGTTTTTGGACGACCGATTCTTTGACGAAGTTGTTGGTGCCACCAACGTGTACGCTTCGCAATGCCTGGCTGGATCTGGAAGACCTAGAAGTGGAATGTGGGAGTGGGAAGATGTAGACCGCCAAGAAATGGAAAAATTTTTTGGGCTCTTATTTGCAATGGGGTTAGTCCAAAAACCCACATTGAAGGATTATTGGTCGACAGATGTCGTAGTGCGGTCAAGTCTTCATCGGAAGGTTATGTCTTGCAACCGATTTGAAGACATCTTGAGATACCTGCATGTCGTTGACAACAGGTCGTCTCCGGATTCTTCCGCGACACATGATCGCCTTTGGAAGATTAGGCCGTTTATCGATCGTCTTCTGTCGACATTCAAGACTATGTTTGAACCTGGTAAACAGCTTAGTCTTGACGAGGCTACCTGTCCGTTCAAGGGCCGGGTGAGTTTTTGAACGTACAATCCAAATAAGCCACATAAGTGGGGCATCAAGCTGTTTGAGGTGTGTGATGCTGCAACAGGGTACTGCCTTAACTTCGATATCGCTACAGGGGAATCCCGTACTGTGTACAATATAGTACTCGACCTAATGCAAGACTACCTTGGAAAGGGTCATGAATTGTATATACATCGATTCCGCTGTTTCGAGAGTTGTATGCTAAGCAGACTCTAGCAGTGGGAACATGCCAGATAAACAGACGGGGGATGCCAAAAACCTTTTTGATGTAGAACATTCCCCGAGGTGCAGTAGTGGCATGTCGGCAGGGGCCTATTCTTGCTCTGAGGTGGCGTGATAAGCGCGATGTCATCGTGCTTTCTACGAAGCACATGCCAGCGATGAAGACTGTTTCAATAAGAATGCGAGGAGGTCGCGTTTCAAAGGAGAAGCCCATGGCTGTCGACGATTACAACCGGCACATGGGAGGCGTTGACAAGAGTGACCAAATGTTAGGCTATTACTCCTTCACCCGAAAAGCCGTGAAATGGTGGAAAAAAGTGTATTTCCATTTGCTAAGTCTAGCGTTGGTCAACGCCCATAAGATTTACGTTATGCAGAATATTGAACCCAGCAACCAAGCGATGCCCCTGAGCACATTCTTGAAGGCGGTTGTTAGAGACCTTGTTGGAACGAGACCTCGTATTCAAGTGGAAGATGTTTCCCCCTCTTATTCTTCAGTCAGCATTAAACACTTCCTAGAGTACACTGAGGCAACTTCCAGCAGGAACCATGCCCAACTTGAATGCAAGGTATGCTCAAAGAAAAGAAGGCTGGCTACTACTGAAGGGGGATCCTCTGAAGACTCATCCTGGAAAATGACCGCGTTCAGGTGCCGAGCGTGTAAAGTTCCCTTGTGCGCTGTCGGTTGTTTTGAAGCATACCACACAAAAGAGAATTACTGGAAGTAGTGGTAACCTACGCTTGTACCGGTACTTTCTCTTACGTGTGGCATGTTTTCAATCTCCAAATTTATTTTCTATCTTTGGTTTCTTCTTATCCTTCTAAAATAAACCTCATCTACTACGATAGGCCCATTGCAAATAATGCGCTAAGGGTCATTCACGCATTAGTGTCAATAGTAAATCAAAATTTTTTTGTAACTTGTTCACGTAAGAACATATTCTTGATGCTGTAGATCGTTTTTGCTGCAATAAAATATTTGAATGACCTTTGTACCAATGTTAGATATTTTTGTTGACGTGTTGAATTTGCATCAGTGCCATAATGTTGTTCATGCTTGGTTTTAATGTTTGTGGTAGGAAAGAGTATGTTTTTGATGATTTTGCGCTTTCGTTAAACCTTTCCTTTTCCTTCAAAACTTTTTCAACACCAAAATCTTTATCAACAAATTTTGCAATCTTCCTGCATTTGTGCTTGAAAATTGTTTTATTTTGATTGCAATATACTATCTTTTCACGGGATAACGCGAAAGCAAGTTCTCACTAGCAGAAATCGCACGATCACATTTGAGATGATCGCAGGAGTAAAGCCGGCCGGTTTCCTTCAAGTCTTTTGATACATATGTCTTGTTCTGTGCGGTTGGTTGCTGCTTTTCATGGGGATCTAGAGCAACTGTTCACGATGGCAGTCACTCTGAAAAGAAGGATCCGTTGTATTCAGGGTACCCCAGCGTAGCAGGGCAGGTAGGCTTGAAAGATAGTGACTCGAGATATGAGTGACAATATTTTAAACTGCGTTGAAGGTATGTGACGGTTTCGCCCCCCCCCCACTCCATCACAAGTGGGGACTATTTTTTCTTGACCATGAATAAAGTGTGGAAATCCTCTCTAACTTTACTTGCTGCTACAGAAAATGATCGCTATTATTGATTTCCATCCTCAAAGTTTCATCTTCTGTTTTTAAGTTATTCTCTATGAATTGCATTTTTTTATGATTCAGAAATTGGCACTGCTATGGAAATAACTAAAAAGTTATTATTTCGCAAATGCATTGAATGGCTGGTACCAGATAATTGTTGATAATACAATTCAACAGTAATACAATTGTATTGAAAGCTGGGTTACATGAGGTGTTGCCTATGATTTCGTTGCATTGCCACTTGACTTTATTTGACAGTAGTGCTAAGAAAAACGTTTTGAAACTCATTGTAACTGAAAAAACTTTATGCTCCCGCAAACCAGCTAGCTGGAGGCTAGTTTTGCAATGCTGAACGAACAAAAATAGGCGGAATGTAGCTTCAGAAAGCATAAACTTGCAGCACTGATTACATTGATATGATAATGTTAAAGTAGTGGCTCTCAGTGAATGGTGGTAATCATTAGGTACTATGTAATTCAATGTACTGTGACTGAGCAGAATCGTTGCAGTTTTAAAGTGAATGTAATATGTTTTTATAATAGTTTGTTGATGCGTTCTATGTTGGCGTTGACCGTAATGCACACAATGAAACTGTTGAAATTGGGAAGTATATTCTGTTTTGTATGAGTGATAATTTACTTTTGAAAATGTGCTGCACTTGCGGTTGATGCGTCATATAGTATTGTTCGTCGTAGTCGGTTTTTGCTTTTGGAATTATGTTGCAGGTGCCGGAATCCGGCCATCTCTGCTAAGGGGACAACACTGGATAAAAACGGAATAACTACTACTTCTACTTGTCAACGCTTGATATGTTATCACTCACCATAATGAGTAAATAAAGATTCATGAAATAGATGTTTTTTTCTACAGTAGTCTTATTACCAATGTGACGTTTGTGAGCTTAGGTTTGTACGAGATTTACATATGGACATATTCTCTTTTACAGTATAATGATAGCTCTGATGTACACAGACTTTATTGAAAGACATTTGTGTAAACGTCACTTAGATGTTTTTGATTTCCTGCTCAGAATTTTTTTGTTTGTAAGCCCCGAGTAAACGCAATAAATATTTGAAACACGATATTCTAGTGCTACCGTGCGTTCAAATAGACTACCTGAATTGTCCGCTATTATTGCTATCGAGCTTCTCTTGATGGCAAAAACAGCGAGCCGTGACGACAGTCGTTTACGTCGGCGCTTTTGACGAGTTGGGAGAAAGTGACCCGAAATAAAAGCATCGCTGATAAAGTACATTTGTTCAGTAAGCGCAAACGCGTTTGACATCATAATACCAACTGAGCGATAGCTCAGATTGAGTACGATCTTTGCAGCTTATTTTCGTTACTCTGTAGTGATATTAACAAATCCCTACAATAACACGTTTATCTTTGTAAGCACGTAAAGTGAACACCTTTGCATTATTGGTGATAAAAAGATGCCAATGCAAATGAAAAATTGTTACCCCCCAACAAAAAAGTAATTGGTAAAGATGCTTGTATTTTATCTTTAGCAACAAAATCATCCTTCCAGACCACGTGCCACGTGAATATTGAAGACAAATGCTTTTCAAGAACATGTAATGTTAGATAGTTTGGCTTACGCGTTTCGTTGCAACAACTGATCAAATCGTAGGCCTAAATGCAATATAAGTGATTTGGTAGCTGTGAAATTTGTTCCAAATTAGGGCGCTGGGCCTCAAAACAGTGCAATTTTTAGAAAAAGTACACCCGTTAAAAGTTTCAGAAAACTTTTCCACGGTTGAACGGCTCATTGACTTCAAGTTCAACTGTGTGAAGTTTGCAAGGAAATAGTCTACTGTACAAGTTTCGAAACAATTTCAAAGCTAAGCTAATGAAAACGAAAAATTGTTACCCCCCAACAAAATAATGGGGGGTAAAGATGCTTGTGTAGCGCAACGGCAGGCACCTGGCTGAAGTCCGGCGTCAAAAGAGTGCACTCTATATGGCAACTTGTCACTTCTGTCATGATAGCTATATACATAGATTTCGTTCCGTTTATAAGTTAAGACTGCTGTTGTTGACCTTTGACTTGTGGTTTGTAACATCGAAGTTGCAGTAGCTGCAACACTTGTATTTTATCTTTAGCAACAAAATCATCCTTCCAGACCACGTGCCACGTGAATATTGAAGACAAATGCTTTTCAAGAACATGTAATGTTAGATAGTTTGGCTTACGCGTTTCTTTGCAACAACTGATCAAATCGTAGGCCTAAATGCAATATAAGTGATTTGGTAGCTGTGAAATTTGTTCCAAATTAGGGTGCTGGGCCTCAGAACAGTGCAATTTTTAGAAAAAGTACACCCGTTAAAAGTTTCAGAAAACTTTTTCACGGTTGAACCGCTCATTGACTTCAGCTGTGTGAAGTTTGCAAGGAAATGGTCTACTGTACAAGTTTCGAAACAATTTCAAAGCTAAGCTAATGAAAACGAAAAATTGTTACCCCCCAACAAAATAGTGGGGGGTAAAGATGCTTGTATTTTATCTTTAGCAACAAAATCATCCTTCCAAACCACGTGCCACGTGAATATTGAAGACAAATGCTTTTCAAAAACATGTAGTATCAGATAGTTTGAGCTGAGAGTTGATTGATAATGATTGATGACAAATGTAAATAAAATAGGTCCCAGGACCCCCAAAACTCTCCAAAATTAGTGTGCTGGAAATCAAACTATTAGAAATTTTAGAAAAACAGAGATCTTTGTTACTTTTTGATTATTGTTTGTCGAAAGCTTGGTCTTTTGGCATCATCTGGCGACCGTTTTCAAAAAGATTTATCGAAAATTCCAATCTGTACCAAGGTTTGTAGATAGGGTACTCTAAGCAAAAATTGCTTGCCCCCCAACAAAATAGTTGTATCTAAAGATGCTTATGTTTTATTTTGAGCGAGAAAATCTTGTTTCTAAAATATATATCAAAAGAATGTGGATGAAATTTCCTTTCCAATGATATCAAGCACTAGAGAATTTGATGAAGGCTTGGTTTCATGTTGATTGATCGAAAACGCTGTTCCAATACACATTTTTTCAGCACAGGGCCAAACAATTTTTTACCAATTGGGTGATGGGTTTGAGAAAATTTCAAATTGTAGAAAAACGAAGTGGTTTGGCGCTTTTTGACTATTTTTCCTCGAGAGTCTGGCTCTTTGGCATGATGTAACCGCCGTTTCCAAAAAGATAAATTCAAAAATAAAGTCTGTGGAATTTTTTGAAGTTGAGTACTTTTATATCGAAGATATCTGGATACCAAAAAGGGGGGGGTTAATTTGCATAAATCATTTTTTTGGACAAAGATATTTTTTTTGGAGGTTAGCATATTCTTAATCACAATGAAATTTCCTTTTCAGCGATATAACATAATCGATATAATAGCCAATGGCCTAAAACCAGTGAATGATAAAAGTAAACATGATTAATGGTTTTTTTATGCAAATTAGCCGTTTTTTGCATCTGTTACAAAGAATTCCAGGACTGCTTCGCGGGAGCGAAAGAGTTAAAGATCTCAATTTTTAAACCTATAGACAATGTGATTTTGGATGTACGCATATTTTTGCAAAAATAATTACGATACATTTTTTGAACCTCATCGGCTGCAGTTTTATTCATAATCGCATTTGTTTAAAGCGACTAATCCATTAGTTCTTAACCTCTGAGTAATTACTATCCAAGAAAAATTTGACATTTTTCGAGTGGTCTAAATGATGTTTTTTTTATATGGTTACGGTTGCAACCATTTTCCAGAAAATTTTCACTAAACCTGCATGTTTTGTTTGTGACAAATAGCTTTTTTACAAAAATTACCCGTACGCACACACATATGTCTAGTAGCATGTCCCAGGCAAAACGTTAAAACAGGAATGCTCATTTTGTATGTCTGTAGACGCACATTTGGCGGGGATGACTCGGATCGATTGAAACCAAAAAAGCATCAATTGTTCTACTACCGTGAAACCCCGACTAGCGGACTTCCTGCGGGACCTCTGTCAAGTTGTCGTGTTAGCGATTCGTTCGTGTCGTTGAATTTCGCATGAGCACAGTTGGTGGCCTTGTTGCAGCCACTGCAACTTCGATGCATACATGCGCAGCTATCGCAGCAATGAGATCTAGCTACTAAGAGTCGTATGAGCACGAAGATGTTACAAACCACAAACCGAAAGTTACAACAACAATGTTATGTTATAAACCGAAAGGAATCTTCGAAATTAGCTATCATGATAGAAGCGACTAGTCGCCGTATGGAGTGCACTCATTTGACGCCGGACTTCAGCCCGATGCCTGCCGTTGCGCTACAGCCTATTTACGCAGATTTGCGGTCTGCTTAGGCTACGCTTTTAACAATACACGGCAATTTGTTAACAAATTTCCTTTATTACTTTTATTTCACGCAATAAGACAAGCAAAACAATGTGCCGCTGTCATTTAGCAGTTTGATCACAAAGCTCCTGTGAAAAATATCTCAATGTGTTTGTTGAATTAATCACGCTCTAGCACGGTATGATCTCGAGCAATCAAGCTCTGGAGGACCGCTTTAACAGAGGTTCTGTAAGTGTGACAAAAGCATAAAGCAAGAGATTTACATACATTGATTTTTGCTGTAAGAACGAAAATGTGTGGCGAAACGGTCGCTTTAGTAAGTCTATTGGCTTTTTGTACCTGACAAAAGGTGGTCGCAATCAGGTGAGCGAGATGGTCGAATAATTATAACAAAATGCAATGATTTACATCAGCAAAGTATTTGAACCGTATCAAAGTGGTCGTGCTAGCGGAATGGTCTTTACCCAAGGTTCAACTGTAAGCTTATTTGAAATTTTATTTGTAATAGACCGATCAATGAGGGCCAAATATGACGTTACTGCTTCTCTTGCAAATTGTTGATTATTTGAACGTTAAAATTTGTTATTTTTTGTATAAGAAGTTATAATTGAAAATCAATCAAATTTTCCTCTGTGGAAACATTATAAAGGTGAAGAACCTCTAGACTACTTTGTAACTATTAGTTCTTTGTGTTGCAAGAAATTATTATACGTATACCGGTATACGTTTGAAGGGAAAATAGATCTATTTTTTAAATCTAGTAATTGGTTTGAAAATATGCGCAGTGTTGTAAATTCGTGTTTAAATAGAAACAGTGCTCGTTTCTTCACCTCAGTTACAAGATTTAAATTATTCTAACTATTTCACCGTCCTGAAATCAACTTCTTAAAATCACGTAGCAATAGGCGTTCCGTGGTAAATTCAGACTATTCCTTCTGTTCCGAATCACTAAGCAATAAGCGTACCTTGAATTAAGGTCATGCCAAGAATTCCGATATCATTAAATTAACTTATTTGAATCATCAAGCAATAAGACTACCGTTTTAAATTCCAGGTCATACTTATTCAAATCACTTAATTCATATTCAAAGCAGTAGGCGTACCATGTTGATTGTAGATCAGTGCGACAGTTCTGAAACTATTTAATAAATTTTGGTTGATACATGTAATCTACAGGCCGATCATGCTCTGCGTAAACCACCCCTAATTCATTGAATTAACCTATTTAAATACCCAATGTGTATTTGGTTTACGTTTTTGAAATAAAATGATTGCGACTATTCCGAATTCATTTAACAGAGTTATTTGGTATATCTAATCTGTTTTACAATGCTTTTGCCTAAAGCCATCATAAATCGCCCCGCCCCGGAGGCAAATCCCTCAATGTCGCATCCTAACCGCAAAGATTTCCACAAGACCATGGAGACGTTAGTGCAGTGTTTCACCTTTTAATTCAAACCATTTCAAATCTTAAATTGTTCACCCATTTTGACCGTTCTTCCTTTGAGGAGAAGCGTCATTCTGACTGTTTCTCAGTTTAGTATCTACTCCTAGAGTTCCGAATTTATTTAGTTAGTATCATCCGAAGAAGACATTACAAAAAAAAACGAACACCAACTTTTTGAATTATTTTGAAAACTAATGAAAAATTAATTAACAATTGGAATGAATTATTGCTAGTTTGCTTCTCGGAAGCAAATAAATTCTATTCAAAGCGATTTGGTTGAGATCAAGCCTTTCAGTCGGCTAGTTTAAGCTTTGCGCTGTGCGCCAATTTGCCAAAAAATCGGCCCTAAGAAAAGTGCCATCTAAATACAATTTGCTCGTCAGTTAAAAATAACTATGTCAATTCTATACTCGTTTGTACATTAGCAAAAACAACCATCATCTGATCATTACTACCGGTTAAGCCCGCATGTAAACCATGCGTGAGCAAAAAAAAAGTAAGTAGCTCTTACAAACACCAACAGCTCTTGTTGTCACAGCAAAGAACGAGTTGTTTCAACTACCCTCTCTATTGGCGTTACACAACCTTTGAAAACTCATATAATACTTGTAAAAACATACGGACTTTTACTGTACTGCTGTTCCAGTTTTCACAACCAGAGTGTAACGGTAAGAGATATTATTACCCGATGGAAGCCCTGTGAAATAATTGCTTCATTTAGCAGTTAGAATAGTCTCTGCAGACGTAATATGTTTTCTATTTGATAATTCTTTTACGATGTATCTGTAGCAATTTGGTTTCCATTTAGTCTTTGCTAATCCGCTGAGTCATAGTAATGCTCCGCGGGAATTTACTGATAACAATTCCAGAACTACATAGCTAGCGCCTAATTGCGATGTTACGTATCCTCTTTCAATTTTGAACAGCATTTTGTAGACGAGCTTGCAATAGTGTATCTCTGTTAACGAAAGTTCATTAATTGTGGTGACGTTGGTACTTCAAGCTGTTCTTTAGCTAGCGTAGAGTTCGCTCTACCAACAGTGGTGCATTTTTGCTGTGGCCACCGGAGTAAAAGCGACCCACCACTTGCATTAGTGCTATAGTGCATGCTAGACCTGATCTGCGTCTTGCTGGATCAACTACCAGTCCAGCTTTGTGATACTGATACTATTTTGTTGTACGGCAAGCACACATCACCTTGGCTTGTGGCGATCGTTACGGCCAGTTATACGTAACCAGTGTCAATAAGCAGCTTTCCTGAAGTTTTGCATCACGTACTGTGCTGCGTTGGTCCAATGATCAGCGTAGTCTACTACTAAAGTTAAGCAGTTTCCCTTACTGAATAGAATCACCGTTCGGGTTCTCTTTTGAGTGTTACACCAAGATATTTCGGACAAAGGACTATATGGCCCAACTAACAACATTCTTAAAGAAAAAGCGCTCACGATTGTAGGTCCATAGCTAATTGCATTGCGCTAGTTGCGTTACTGGACCAACAAAGTAGGCTAACCATCGAAAGTACTTAATGGCTCACCTCAATCAGCACATTGAAGGCTTGAGGTTTCTAAACTTCCATAAGGTCAGATAGAACACACGAGTACTCATTGCACTTAAATTATTTTGAAATAGAAACTTCAGTATCTGTTGTTCACTATTACTGGTAACAAAAAAACATAATGATTTATAACTTTCTTTTCTCGTTGATTGCTGTAACGATGGCACGACAGAGTCGCTCAGTGGCATCTTTGAGTTGTTCAACTTGGTAATAAGCGATGCTGAGACGGATACAGTTTCGAAAGTCTCCACGTAGAGAAGCTCTGAAAACAAATTTTGTAGCAGGTAATAAAACATATGCAAAAGGGCTGAAAGAATACAACTACATTATCAAAGATAACTTGGCCTCGAAGCGATAGTCAAGTGTTTTCGTTGACTGCTAATAACTTTCAGAACACGTTTCGAACACAAAATGTTCTAATCTTTCTTTTGACAATTTTAAAACACACCATAGTCTGGAGAAGGATTAACATCAGCAATTTGGAGAAAGGGCGTTTCTTCTTGGGAAAGTTAAAAGAGCACACACACCCATCCCCTTTAAACTTCGTCATCCAATAGGTATTGCGCACACGCCATAGCGAAACAGTTACATCTACGCCAGGGGTAAAAGTTTTGAAGTGACACGTCTAAGGATGCCTTTCGGCTTTCAGGATTAAAAGTCATATTTTCACTCACGTGCTCACACTAGTGAAGAGTGGAGTCTGGAAAACTGTATTGCTTGTGAAAGATGTGCTGCGATTATAAAACGAATTGCGAACTAGACTAGGAATTCTCATTTTATGACCAGGTGGAGTTTAAGAACACTTTCTGCTATCTGGCGCCAGGGCCGGATTAAGGCGGGGGCTGATGGGGCTGCAGCCCCAGGCCCACCCAAAAATAGGCCCACCACTTTACCAAGTCAACGAAGTCTAAAAAGTTACTCATACGATCACTTTCAAAAAATAGTGAAGGTGTAATTTAGAAATGTCATGGGCAAGGCGTTCTCCATTAGAGACCTTGTCATCGTGCAAAGCACAAGCGAAACTGTGTCATAGTAGGAGATACTATTTTATTTGTGTTTTCGTTGGATAAAACATTGTAACCAAAATGTAAACACATTTTGATGTCATAATACAAAATATAACATTATTTCGTAACAATGGCTTTTTCTAAGACTCTGACACGTTCAATTGTTGCCAGTTATTTCGAAGTTTTGAAAAAAATTCAGACAGGTTTATGCTGGGTAAGAAAAGTGAAGCTAGAACAAGTTTAAATAAAAGCAAGCATATTTTCTATAGTCCGGTATTTGAAGAAGGAAGCAGATAAAGTTTTACCAATTAAAAAAAAAAATGAAGAAGTATAAAAGCGGTTGGGAAAAGGAGAAATCTAGAAGAGAAGCAGAAGATAACTGAAAAAAGTTGTAGCAAAATCAAAAAAGGTGACTGAGTTTTTTCATATAAGCGAACCAAAAAGCAACATTGTAGAAACGACGTCCAGTAATGCAACCGCTTTGTGTTCATCTTCGAATGACTGTATTGCAGAACCAGAGCCAAATATAAAAATTGTTTCATCGGAACCAAATTTACAAACCAAGTCATCAAATGTTGCTGAGGATGAAGTGCATAAGGTAAAAGAAACTATTCAACTCAACATGGATGTTGGATGCTGGGGAGTAATTTCAGACCATCTGAGAGATTACTGCTGCCAAGTAGGAAGTTTAGAGTTTCAACATCTTAATGCAGATTTTTCTACTTCAGAGACATGTTTTACCGGCGATAAATTCAAACGTCGTTGTTCTAAAGCGCTATTTTGGCGAGAACAATTGAATGGCGAAAAAGTAAAACGCGAATGGTTGTGCTATTCACCTTCATCAAAAAAACTTTACTGCTTTGTTTGCAAACTTTTTGCGTTTGATTCTGAAAAAATCATGCTGGCGTCAGTTGGTTATGGCGACTGGAAGCATGCACCACGCGACCTGGCCAGGCACGAATCTTCTAACCAACACTTAAGTTATCTTTCAACATATATCTCTCGAAGAGCAAAAAAAGTAAGCATTTGCAAAGATTTGGAAGAGCAAAAAGAATCTGACAGAAAATATTGGTGCAAAGTATTGGCTCGAGTTTTAAGTGTGATAAAATTCCTATCATCGAGAGGGCTGGCCTTCCGCGGAAGTAGTGAGTTGGTTGGTTTTCCACAAAACGGTAACTTCCTCGGAATGTTGGAATTGTTGGCAGAATACGATACTTTCCTTGCTGAGCATATTCAAAAGAGAGTGAACAAAGGCAAGGACATGTTTCGTATTTCTCATCAACTGTATGCGAGGAATTCATTGACGTAATTGCAACAAAAGTGTTAGATATTATCATTTCTAAAATAAAACAAGCAAAATATTATTCAGTGTCCGTGGACTCAACACCTGACATCACAAATGTTGACCAGTTAACAATAATTTTTCGGTATGTTCTACCTGATGGTCCCGTGGAACGATTTGTCAAGTTTTTACCCACCCGTGGACACACTGATCACCAATTGGCTGATTTACTTTTCGAGTTTATAGAAGACAATGGGATCAGTTTGAAAGATCTCAGAGGGCAATCTTATGACAACGCTTCTAACATGAGCGGAAAATACAAAGGTATGCAAGCTATAATAAAAGAACGCAACCACCAAGCGGAATATATTTCTTGTGTAGCACATTCCTTGAATCTTGTGGGAAAATGTGCTGCTGAGTGTTGCCAATCCGCGGTCCGTTTTTTCATGTTTGTTCAGGGACTCTATGTGTTCTTTTCAGCTTCAACACACAGGGGAATCTCCTTACTGATGCACTGAAACCACTTAAATGTCCAACAATTAAGCCTTTGTCTGATACACGTTGGGAGGCGCGATATGATGCTCTACATGCACTAAGAAAAGGTTACCAAGCGGTTCTTCAAGTTTTGAAGGCAATGTGTGATGACAATGATGAAAAATATCAAACTAAAGAAACAGCCAGGGGTTTTGTTTCATCAATGGAAAAGCTTGAAACTGGTATTTTACTCGAGGTATGGCCGTGCATAATGGAACGGTTTCACCAGACCAGTCAGGCTGTGCAGGACAGCAAAATTACTTTGAATAGGGCAACGAATTTGTTTCAGGGCTTACATGACTTTATGCAATTTCTAAGACCCCAATTTCAAAAATTCGAAAGAAGAGGTCAAATATTAAGTGGCTGTCATCATTACACTGAAGAAATTTTTTAGAAAGAAAAGAAGGAAAGTAAGGTTGAATAGCGAAGATGAATCTGAAGACACATCACTTGATCCATCGAGCAGATTTGAAGTAGACTCATATTTTCCGATCATTGACCAAATTCTTTCGTCTATGAAAATCCGAATAGAAGCTTACGACCGTCTTCAAAGAAAATTTTCGTTTCTGATGGAATTGAACACCATGGCTGACCGTAAAATTGAAGCAAGTGCGAAAATGCTACTTCAATATTATCCAGATGATTTGGAGGAGTCATTGCCTGAGGAGATGATTCATTTCTCTACACTGATAAAACAACACCATTTTAATAGCGAATGCAAAGAAATTCAGATGTTTAGGTTCATAAATGAAAATGAATTCATGCATGCATTTCCTAACGTATGTGTTGTTTTCAGGCTGTACCTTTGTCTGATGATTTCTAATTGCTCGGGCGAGCGCTTATTTTCAGTTCTAAAAAGAGTAAGAATCAACTGCGTTCGTCTATGGGCCAGAAAAGGTTGAATTCCTTAGCTCTGCTCTGTATTGAAAACGAACTTTCGGAAAAAATAGACACCGATGACATTATTAAAAGCTTTGCGTTGTCTAAATCCAGAAAATGTGTCATTTGAATGTGTGCACACTAAGTAAATACTTTGTTTATTTATTTGTTTTTCGTTTCAATTGTGGTCAGTTTTTAGTACAAAGAATAGAATGAAAAATAGGCCTCTGGTTATTCCAGAGCCCCAGGCCCATAAAGAGCTTAATCCGTCACTGTCTGGCGCATAAGTCGAATGCTAGAGACGGATGTGAGGAAGCGTCAATAACATAAACAAGATTTGGTTAGATAAAATTGAGAGTATGTAGACAGTTGCTTCAAAGAAAAAAAGAAGGCTTTCGCGGACGATGAAAGGATTTATTGGAGTTGCGTGATACTTGTATGAAAGCGAAACATGGTGTTTGAAAGTCAGTGAATTTTGAAAAGTGCCAAAAGTAATGACAAGAAAAGCGTGGTGCTAAACTAATAAAAGATAGGAACAACCAAGAATCGATAAATGTGCTTGGTTTGGTGAAAACTGAAGATAGACGAGAAAAAGTAAATGGAGAGCAATGTTATCGACATGTTCTGAGCAGAGATGTCAAAGGTTCAGGAGACCGCTAGATCTGGAGATGGTTGGAAAAAGAAGGCGAGGCGAAGGCGGGAGGAAGACGAGATTGAGATCGAATTAAAGGAAAATGCCATCATCAGAGAAGGATGTAATGCTGCTTTTGACACAGCGAGGGTCATAAGGTGAATCTGGCCCCCTCAGTTAATGGAGATAACACCGGGTTACAACAATTGGCTATATAACTCTACAATCTTATTAAGCCTCAGTATTTTGTTAAGAAAACACAAACGATGAAAATATTTTTCATTCAGAAAAACAACCTTCATTCATTTTGACTTAGCATGTCCTTAGACATCCCAGAGTAAAAACTAACCAGCAATAGCCTGCAGCGACAAAGTGTTGCGTGTAACAAGTAGCAACTGCTCAATTTATTTAGTTGTAATGAAAATCGGGTTATTAGGCACTATAAAAGGAGCAAAAGTGCTTTTTTATAATCTACATCAAAAACATCTTGCATTTCACAAATAATACGTTTTTCCTAGCATTCAACATAATTTCACTTTAGTCAAATGAAAGTACACTATTTTGCATAAATCGTCTTTTCCTCAAGGAAACGGAATAAATGTTTATTTCAAGTTACAATAACATGCGAAATGTTCGCGCTGCTCTATGGAACACCAGAAAAGCGAGGTACTTTTTTAAAAGCTTGATTTATTCAGAATAATGTTTAATATCACAAAGCTTAACGTTGTTACTTTAAAACTTGAGATATTCAAATCTTCTTTAACTTCTGCTTTTAGTTTATGATACAAATTGAAAACTATTTGGGGTCAAAATTAACAAAACTTTAGAGAAAAAAGTGATACAACAAAAAGGTAAAAACAATGTTGCACATTCGCGAACATTTTAACACGCACTGGCTATCAGAAGAAAACGACAAAAAGTGATAATTAGATTAAATTCAACCGAAGTTTAATATCATTGGTGCCACTATAACAGTTTCTTAAGAAGCCCTCCCTTACGAAGCAAAATCCTAGAGAATCAGCCATTTTATTAGTAAAGGACATGAAACCAATTCTTTTAATTGACACCATTTTTCAGCTAAACATCGTAATATAGTTTACAGTGGTTTCTCGCAAGCGCGTTTCTTTATTAAAAAAGCATATTGTATTCATAAAGTTAAAACAGTGGACGTCATAACTCACAAATAGCCTTTCACAAAAGTAACTTTCTCGCTGACTTTCGCTATTTCAGCAACTCTTTCTGAATCAATTTCCGGCGGCATTTTCAGCCACAAAAAGTAACCTCCATTGGGATGGCTGATTGTAACACCATATTTGGAAAGATTTTTTTCAACAATACCGATAACAGTTTCCATTCTTGGCTGAAACACAGATTTATCGATATTAAGAGCTGGCACACAAATGAAAAGCACTAGCGCACCGCGTTGTTTAATTTTCACGAGAATTTCTAATTAGCAAAATTTATATTTCGTTGCAGGGTACATATTACCTTTGCCTTTCAGACAATTCATTTTTTGTTTACAAGAAACAAAAGAAGTAAAATGAACGCAGCATTTTCCCTTTGCACTACTTAAAAAGTTTTGCCATTAAGGTGCTAGAGCATTTCACAAGCAGGCCTGAAGTAGCTGCCGTGGGTTCACGAGCGGGTCAGTTTTTGAAAATCCTGAAAGGCAATTATCACCGATTCTCATTTGTTTTGTTTTCTTTTTACAGATGGAAGACGGGACCAAATAAACGATGCTGGCAAAATATCACTGTCCTACTCAAAGTGGTTCGGGAGACACAGCGATTTGAAATTAAGGCACTGGAAGGGCTTTGGGAAACTGAGCGATACTAAAATTAAACTACTTTTTTGTGATTAATAAAGTTTTCATCATAAAACAAGGAAAGCTGGGGTAAATATGTTAGCACCTACTACTTCCACTTTTTAAACCGAATTTCACTAAATACTGCAAGAAACATTTGTTTTTTAAAAAAATGTTCGAAGACTGGAAGTCCTTCGGTTATACGCTGACGTCCTTCGGTTGACGAGTTACGATCACCACTGCCGGGTGAAGCAGAACAAGTACTTCATGGGCGAAGCAGAACAAGTACTTTCATTGCCACATAAATTAGTGATGGTAATGAATTGGCGGTCTAGTTAAGCAAATTTTTTATTATGACACACGCTGGGTGCCAAACGATACAGTGCAATGCAAGATTGCAGCTTTAAACCTAGTAACTGATAACTAGTAACTATTCTTTAAGCACTTAATTTGATTACAACACTTATGAGCTTAAGCACGAGAACAGTCAAAGGTGATAAAATGTAATCTGGTATGTTGCGGATATTAGGTGTAGATTTAGCTCTTCTTTTAATACAGGGTGTCCATAAATTTCGTGTGCACTTTAAAAGATTTATAACTTTATTTGTATTTGCGATAGAAATGATCTGTAAAAAGTGTTATGAAGTTTCATCCAACTAGTTTGAGTGCAGTTGTTGAATGATTCTTTACCACAAAATCAGAAACAGTGTTTCAACTGATACAGTGTTTCTACAAAATGGAGCTCCTTGCCACTTTGCTCTGCATATTAGACAGTTTCTAAATCTAGAATTTCTTAAATGATGGATCGAAAAAGGCGGACCATTTTCTTGGCCTCCGCATTTGCCAGATTTCATTTCATTAGAATTTTTTATGGAGACATGTAAAAACAATTGTTTGCGCAACCAAACTTAGTTCATTACAAGATTTGAAAGTTAAAATAATTAATGTGATTTCGGGTATTACTGTAAATCAGTTGGCAAATGTTTTCTGTGAACTGCGAAATTGTATTACCCTTTGCATTGTAAATGACGAAGGACATGTGAAAACTTAAATAAAATTTCGTTAAGACCTTATAAAATCTAGATTTTCTTCTTTCTAATTCTTTTTACAGATTAATTTTATCGCAGATACAAATAAAGTTATAAATTTTTTAAAGTGCACACGAACTTTATGGACACCCAGTATATACCCTTGAATGTTGAAAATTTAAAAGTGATTAATGCGTTGAAACTTTAAGTGATTAATATGCCAACGTGCATAAACGAAGCATTTAGTAGTTTATTGTCCAGCATAGTCGACAATTTCAAATAAATAATTTGAACTGTGCGTATGTGTTCTTGTACAAAGTGTGTATTAACTTACTCAAGGTGCAGCGACACCTTTCATATCCATATTGTCATTCTGTGTGAAGAGTTCTCATATGTGTAATGCTTTGTCATTGTTTCATATTTCATTTCAAACCGTATTTTTCGATAATCAAAATTAAGATATAACTAAAAAACTTTGACAACAACCTCTCGAAGGGTGCAATGCAATTCTAAAGAGTAACTTGAGGCAATCTACGATCACAAAAAATTTAAACTGCGCAATCTCAATCCCGCCAGATTTGTTGAAAAGGCTTAAAGGCCTGATCCATTTATCCTAAAAGAGACATGCAATGGCTAACAAAAACCGAAAAATTCGAACCAAAAAAACTCAGCTTCAAGTAACTTTTATTTCAAATTTATGTGGGCTAGAACAGCAACAAGTTGCCTATCCCATGCTAAAGCACCTTCCTCGCTCTGGCATGGATTTTCTTCTTCACATCTTCAATCTCTCCTGAACTTTACATCCCTTTCCTTCCATCTAAAAGACATCTTCTATTATTCCCATCCACAAGATGGGAAAGCCTTTAGACCAGTGATGGCAAGACTTTTTTGACGGCGTGTCAAAAGAACTAAAACTGTGCATTTATTTCTATTCGCGTGTTACTTGTTAAGACAGTGATGGTAAAACTATGACACGCGAAAAGATTCTCACTGACATGCAAGGAAAATTTTGCAGTCACAATTATTCCATTAATTCAGGACTGATCTCCAAAAAAAAAGGTCATCACCGATCTCGCATCGTTATGGGCTGAATTGAAGGCCCAAAACGGTGCGATATCGGTGATGACCTTTTTTTTTGGAGATCATCCCTGAATTAATGGAATAATGGTGACGAAACTGCGGAATGTGCCTGCTTGGAGACTGCAAAATTTTCCTTCCGTGTCAGTGAAAATCTCTTCGCGTGTCATAGTTATGCCATCACTGCTCTAGACTCTCCCTGCTTCCTTCCGGCCTATCTCTCTCATCTCCTGCGTATCAAAGCTTTTTGAACACATCGTACTATCCAGTCTACTCTTCTTTCTGGAGTCTAATTCCATTCTCTCTCCCCACCAGGCTGGTTTCCGCCCTGGACAGTCTACACTAGATCAAATTCTTTACTCTTCTCGCTCCATTGTAGATGGGTTTAACAAACCATGGCCGGCTCTCGGGCGATCCTCTCTCCTATCGATTTCTCGAAAGCTTTGATTCTGTCTGGCATCCCGCCCTTTTTCATAAACTCATTTTGGCTGGCCTCCCTCCTTGCTTTGCTTGTCGACTTAAACATTCTTTTTGACAGGCGCACTTGCGTGGTTTTTCAAAATCACAGAAGTTGTTCTTTGCATGTCCGTCGAGGTGTTCTACAGGGATCTGTTCTTGGTCCTGTACTTTTCTCCCTTTTCATCAATGATCTTCCTGCTTCTCTGCCTTCTTCCGTCAGCTGTTCTCTTTACGCTGACGATCTGGCCATTTGGTCTTCCTCCCCCTCGGTCTCTACTGCAGTGAAGGCCACAAAGAGTTGTTTCGGTTGGAGCACTGGTCGGAGTAATGGCGCCTTCCTCTCAATCCGAGCAAATGTGAGGCCTTCTTCTCAGTGGATCCCCATCAAGCTAACCTCATCTTACTCAATTCCCACCTCCATTTCAATCCCGCTAGAACTTTTCTCGGAGTTAACTTCGACCGCACACTTTCTCTTTCTAAACATGCATCTTTGCTTAAGGCCAAGTTCTTCCCCTCTCTCAAGGCCTCACTCTGTATCTCTGCTTCCTCTTGGGGCCCCTCCAAGGAGTCCCTTTCTCTTCTGTACAAAGCTTTTCTTTGGTCCCTTCTCACTTATGCTTCACCTAAATGGTTTCCTTTTCTTAAGCGTTACCAATATCAACAAATTGGAACGCCTCCACCGAGCGGCTAGTTGCACCATCACTGGCTACCTCTCATCCTCCTTATCCCACTTCTCCTTGCCGAGGCTTCTTTACCTCCCCTACGAGTCACCCTGACTCATTTCACTCTTTCATCTTATGAGTGGGCTCTTCATCTCCCAACCTCCTTTCTTATTTCAGTTTTGGCCAGACTTGGAGTGAAACCAAGACTCTGCAAATCTTTCTGGAGAGCTTTTGCATCCACTCACCCGCTCATGCTTCCTTCTACTTCCCCTCGGGAGGCTCTTTTTGCTTGCCCTCCCTTTCCTCCTTAAAACCTCCCTCCCTCCTTTTACGTTGGAGTCTACCTTTTCCTCTCCATGCTCTAGCCCACCTCATGATCTGGTGCTTTGGACAGACGGCTCTATTCCTTTTAGCAAAGACATCTTTGGCGTACTTGCCAACTGCTCTCTCTGTAGCATCGAGGCCACTCTTTCCTTTTCTGCAGGCCCAGTATGCTCAAGCTTCTCCGCTGAAGCATGCACCATTCTGCACGCTCTTTGCAGGTCTCGGCAGCACCAACAAGTCTGCCATTTCTCTTCTCTTCTCTCATCTAACTCTCGTTCTGTCCTTACCACCTTATCCTCTTCTCCATCTTTTCTTTTACCTCAATCTCTCTGGCAGATCTGGCAGGAACTGTCTTCTCACTCCTCCTGTTCTATCAGGCTGCAATGGGTCCCCGGACACTCATTTCTCCCGGGAAAAAACGTGGCTGATGAGCTGGCCAGACGGGGAGCGCTACTTGTGCCCTCCGCATCCTTGAAGTCTCTCTCCTCTTATCTCTCATATCCACTCTTCTCTTTTCTTGAACTGGAGGCATACTGTCTCATCTAAATTCTTTGACACACAGGTTCCCTCGATTTCCACCAAGGAACTTGTGCTCCCTCGTCACGTTCGCTGTTTTCTCTCTCGTCTACCCTGCAATGGACACAGCCTTCTATCACGCTCTTATCTCTTCAGGATTGGCAGAATCGAAAATCTTTCCTGCAGCGCCTGTGGACACCTTTCATCTCATTCTGCACTGTCCAGGCTATGGACTCTTTGCGCCACTCGGTTTTTGCCGCTTCTCTGTCTCTTTATGATCTCTGGTCCAGGCCTTGGGGAGTTTCCCGGCTTCTGGGGCTTCCGCCATGCCCCCATCCCTCGGAAGGGGTCGGGTAAAACAACAACAATCAGACTCAAAGTCAGTTTCCACTGATGCTGGTTTATGGTGGTGATGTATGGACTGGTCGTGATCGAGACTAATAGAATTGGCCGTTGGTTTTTGATGGATACCTCTCCATTACTTTATATCATCTACTCTTTAAGATTACTGAGTCATTTTACTGACAAATGAACAGCAATTAATCTCAATAGCAATACTTTAACATGCAGTAGAATTCACTCAGGTGAAGACTAAGTTCTAACTGAAGTAAATATAAAATCAATTATAAGATGAATGTTATCATCTAATAATAAAGAATAAAATGACAAAAGCACTGCTCGAAGTTTGTGAAATACAGCGCAAGGTTAAGCATGATACTTATACAAGCTGTAGATTGTATGTAAAAATCACCTTATGCAGAGCCCGAAGGTGTTGCACATAATCATCCAATTGACCAGACTTCAATGCTTCGGCAACGACATATGAAATGTAAGAGCTTTGTCCGCCTCCACTGTTTAACAAATATGAACCAAGCATTTTTTTTATAACATGCTCTGGCGCTTCATACCAGCCCATTCTTAATCCGGGAGCTACAATCTTCGCAAACGAGCCGTTTGATACCACATTACCTGAACACATAAACATCTGCTGATTTGATAAAAACAGCTTTCACATTACAAGGCAGGTTGCAAGTGAATCTGAGATGAAGTCATTTTTGTCATGACAACTTTGATTCGCTCCAACAAAGCATCGTTAACGCGGCTTTATGACCATTGGAAAAAATAAAGGTATAAAGCATTAAAATTTTTTATCAACTAGCTGACAGTGAGGAACCAAATCAGTTTCAACAAATCTTGTTCGCAGCATTCTTCTGCGCTCACGCAGCAAATCGGATCGCAAGTAAAGTGGTCGCATAGTTTTAAGCATAAAAATGCAAGCAAAAAGGATTACATGAGGATTTGCTTTAAAAAAAATTCAAATACACATTTGACGTCTCCAATATCACTTAGGTCATCTTTCAGAATAATGAAAACAAAAAGATTATCCCAGAAAAAAGTCAACGGAAACCACCACGTAGCACAAAATTATAACTCATGCTAATAAGGGACAAGAAAATATTTTTTTTGCAGTACGTTAAAAAGCGTTGAAACTTTTGTGTGTGCATCTATACAAAGAACCATCCAACATACTATCTTTTTCAATACGGTCTGAATTAGTAACATCGCTGTTGCGATGTTATATTTGTGTGTGGACCCAAAGGCGCAACAATGGGGGTTAGTTTGACATGTTATTCCCTTGATAGGCGAGCTACGCTGGCCACATAAGCAAGGATTGCGGGTTATCCAGCAAGAGCGTCTCTAAATGCTCTGTAACAAAAGCTATCGTATTTTTTCAATTATATTTCCCACATTCCTTTCTCACATTATCTAATTAATCAATACTGCTTTTAAAAATTGATATCCCTTAGTTTGTTGCCAATTCTCGCAAATGATTTCTGGTTGCACCGCTGCGTGGGCCTTACCTTTATAATCTGGATCGTTCTTATCATCATAGGAAAACAGCCGTGGTGGGGAGGGCAAAAACTTATCAGGGTTCTTGTCATCAACCACGTAGTTGAGAGTGTTGTAAACATCATCGCAAATTAGAAGCAAATCGTACTTCCGAGCTAGTTTAATCAAACGCCGGCATTTTTCTAAATATTTAAAATCAATAAATATACTACGCTTACATTCTTTGGTAGTACATTTCTATACTGATATCATCAGCAAGGTTTGAATCCAGGGAAATTTCAAGAAAACATACATAACCAGTCACAATCTCTGGAATGCAAAGATGCATTTCAGATTTGAAAAAACATCATATAAAATATAGTTCGCTCTGTAAAATACAGAATGCGCCACAAAATTTGGCAATACGAGGGTAAATCAAAAAGTTCTAAGACAAATAGCATAAATTCAATATTTATTGAAGTTGCACGATTATTTTTCTACATAAGATCCACCTAACTCAATACACTTTTGCAAGCGATGTTTCCATCGAGAAATTCCTTCTTGATAGAATTCTGGAGTTTGTCTAGTCAACCAGGTCACAGCCTCCCTCTTTGCTTCATTTATGGATTGAAATCTTGTTCCTTTCAAATGCTCCTTCAGTTTTGGAAATAGGAAGAAGTCACAAGGAGCTAAATCAGGACTGTAGGGAGGGTGTGAAAGGATTTCCCAGCGAAACTCTCGTAAAGTTGTCGTTACAGTCTTGGCCGTGTGTGCTGGAGCATTGTCATGATGGAACAAAATTTGACGATGAAGCTTTCCTCGTCGCTTCTTGGCCAATGCAGTCTTTAGCTTTCTCAAAACTTTTTCGTAATAACTTGCAGTGATAGTTTTCTGTCCTTCAAGAAAATCTAACAAAATGATTCCATCTTTATCCCAAAAAACAGTTGCCATGATTTTTTGAGATTTTGCGGTATTTTTACTGAGATTGAATTTATGTTATTTGTCTTAGAACTTTTTGATTTACCCTCGTATGTCAGTACAAATGCAATATACTACTGTTTGACCAGCCCTGTCAGTTACACATGGCGACGTTTATGTAAAATGAGTAAAGGCGACTCTACACAGTATACGGTTTTGTACTTTGGTTGCTCTCAAAAGCATTTTGTAAGGAAATTTTATTCGCTTGGGCACTATATGGTGTCACACAGTGAAGATGATGTAGGCAGAAAAGCACTGCCCGCTGCTTGCAAGTTGCACTCTACTGGAAATTTTCACTGTAGTTTTAAGTTGTCCACACCGCACCGTGCCGCATATTTTCAGCAGGAGCCCAAAAATTTTACTTGGTGAAAAATGAAATACTTTGGTGAAAACGCCTTTTTTCCTAAATATGATGATGACATCTCCTGCCACCGTATTAAACTATTTACGGTAAATCTCTCCATGAAGCACTATGGAATGGATTCGTCAAAAATAAAATTTTTTCTCCACTTTTTCTCAACAGCTTATTACTACATGTAATTGAACATTGCACCAACGCCAAAATATGTCATTAACATTTGAACTTTGATCCAATGAAGTTTCACACTTAATTTTGAAGGCACCATACAAGATGACATTTAATACGTGACAACAGCAAAGCAATGAAGAAAAATGTTACGCTTTTTCGATGTTAGCATCTCTGTTGGTTATGAATTAACATATTTTGACAGCCCTGCATTTAACCCAAAGTCTGACAGATTAAATACAAATTTATTTCGAATGTTTTCTGCATATTTGCGTGCAGCCTCAAACGATTTGCAAAATACACTATTAATGTGTGTCACATCTCCTTGTACACAATAAACAGTGCATGACAAATATGTTTGTTCTTTATAACCCGCGCATAAATCAGCAGTCATACCACAACCGCCATTATCTTTAATAGCAGATTTGACAGCTACTAACAATTTAGTTTTGCTATCAAATGCTAAAGTTCTGACCTGATTTGAAACGGTATGTCCGTCTCGCAAGACATCCTGTGCCAACACTGCTCCATACGTTGCAACAAAATTGGAGACTAAGCTAGTTGCTTTATACTTTATACCACATACGATATTGAACGGCTTCAAATCTTTTACCACTGCACTCATTACGCGACTTAATACAACTTTTTTTAGCCTAAACAGAAACACTAGGTTTTGCAAAAGTCAGTTTAAGCTGCTTTCCAGAAGTTGAAGGTTTACCTTTGCATTGTGTACCATGTCGAAACAAATGACTAGTTCCATTGTTAGGTCATGACCTCATACTTAAAAAATTTGTGTCATTTCTTACAACAGAGGTAAAGCAACTTTTTTTTTCAGCAATCACACCTATACCTTACCAAATATCTGATTTTTCAGTTTTTAAAACAATAACTAAATCTTCAAGTTTCCTTTCAATTGTATCAACATCCATAGCAGAGCCTTTTTACTTTATGTTTGTAATCAAAAGTCAAAACTTTGTAACAAATTAACTCTAAGCTAAAAAAAACAGATAACTACAGCATAAGTATTTGTTTTAGCTTATATAAGTAACAATCAGGGCTGGGGAGTCGGAGTCGGCAAAAATTGGCCGACTCCCACTCCTCAAAAATCCTACATTGTTTCTTTATCAAAACAATAGCAGGTAAAGTTTGGTTTTCTAGCGTATCACGCAAATTCGCAACTGAAAAAGAATTCATTTTTAATGGTAAAGATGCTGTTTGTATCACCCGGCTACCACAGCAGTTGGATGTACGTCTCTACAGCTCTCGGTTGAGAGCTGGCAGGAACGAGAGTAAATAGAGCTTTCACAGGTCGAAGTCCCGAATCGACAAAATAAATTAACCTTTAGACTTACTACACTAACACTCTCGCTGAGATTTTTAATAGTTAAGTAACTTAAGTTACGTTCTAACGTTAAAATTGTGAAATTATGATTCCCCTTCTTTTAATGGTTAGGCCTAGAAAAACTTTGGAAATTTATTAGACTTTTGCATCAATGAGTCGGAGTCGGACCTTCCATATTCCCAGGAGTCGGAGTCGGAAGTTCAGACCACCGACTCCCCAGCCCTGGTAATAATGACTTGAAAAACTACTGAGCTAAACTGAACTGACGTCGTCACAGCAAAATGGCTGTCAATTTGATGAGGTAGGTACTATCAAAAAGCCAAAATTCTGCGAACCCAACCTACACCTCATTCTCAATTTAGCAATAAATATAATATGTCTTTCCGAGCCGACTAGTGGTAAAAGGCAGTCCATCTTTTTATGCTGGTAAATAGCTAGAAACGACTACCCAACAGAGCAGCCAAAATCCGTGTTATCACAGACAATAACCTGCATTAGGATATCGCCAATGTATGAACATAGCTCCTATTATTGGTTTGATAGATCACAGTAGCCATGCGGAACAGAAGAAAAAAAGAAATAAAGTTTTGACTTTTATGAACATAAAAAACAGCCTGATCACAAAACGCTACAAGGGTTAAAAAAAAAAACTTTTGGGCTATAGGCAGTAACTTACAATATTTACACAGGTACCCGCGCGCTGCGGTTCACTATCTCTATCACACAGAATACCTCGTGGTGTAAACATCCGGTTTTGTCCGCAAGTACGTACAAAAGATTTCTGTGCGGTTTTGTCAGCAAAAACGTACATGCTTTTGACACGCACCTTGCGGACAAAATCGGATGTTCGGACAATAATAATAGTATGTATATACAGGGTGGCCCAAAAGTAGGTATACAGTTATTAAACTATTTTTTATGTGCTTTGAAGTTACCAGCAGTGCACTTTATGTGGCCCAAAAGTAGGCATACAGTTAATGGAGAGAACTATTTGGAAATTCTTTGTGAAGTGGTAGTGCCACAACTTCAAACTAAACCTAACTTTGATAAACTCTTCTTTCAGCAAGATGGAACTTCTCCACATTATGCGTTAAGAGTAAGAGATTACCTTAACAAAGTCTTTACACAGCGTTGGTTCGGAAGAACAGGTAGCATTGAATGGCCACCATGCTCACCTGACCTGACACCAATGGATTTCTTTTTTTGGGGTGTTGTAAAGAACAAAGAGTATGTAAAGAACAAGGAGAAGAATCCCAAAACAGTAAATGAATTAAAAGATTGCATTTATGACGCATTCAGAGAAATTGATGCAAATTGAAATTTGTGCTGCACGGTATGTCAGAGTGTTTTGAACAGATGTAAAGAAGGACATTTTGAGCACTAAAAGGTTTAAACAGTTTCCATTTAAGATATAACTATCATTCTAGAGGTTTAAAAGTGCCTACATAAGAACTACAAATCTACTTTTAGACCCAAACCCTACTTTTAATAACTGTATACCTACTTTTGGGCCACCCTGTATATTTATACTGTAAAGCATCATCAAAACATCCAAAAGGAAGGAAATTTTCATACAAAAATGCATGAGAGCAAAAAAAGTTCAAACGGACAAAAAACATAAAAAACCGTATACTGTGTAGACTGTAGAGCCATATTAAGACTAAAGTCATCATTCAGGAATTGACTTCGGGTAAATTGTACCTTCATGGGTACTCTCTGTTCTTTAAAGGCAAACTATAATTACCCGGAGAATAACAACAACCAGTTGGATTATGATGAGTAGAAATAAGATACACAGCTGCACGATACGGCCTGTTCGCAGTCATTTCCATATTTGGTAGTTTTTCCAATTCTCGTTCAAAATATTCTAAATCCATTCCATCACTTTGCATAGGAATCGGAACACCTTTCATCTAAAATATTCCTATTTTTTGAATCCATCACAATATCAATTACCAGAACGCAATCACTATAAGCTTGAGTTTTCAATTGGATATATTAAATCTTAACTTGGCCAAAATTTTTAGGAATATTTCAAATTGCTATAAGCATAGCAAACACTGCCAAAAATGCAACGCAGCATACTACAATAGATTTTCCCCATATTTTTCCACTTTGTAACGCTTATCAAAATATGATGAAGCATCGGTATCAATCCCAAAAAATTTATGAAGAAATTTCAAGAGCGTTTAAAGTTGATTAATGGCGTAGTTTAATGGTTCTCACCTTTTAAGGCAACCCAAATTTCAAAAAAAATCATGTTTTGTAAAATCTCACGACCTGAGGTTATACGGTTCAAGACTAAAACACGCGTTGTGATTACTTTGTATCACGACGAAAAGCAGATGCTTTTCGTCTGCAACAACCACAGCCGCCTCATCGTGGTGGTGCAGTCCCAGCCCCACATGGGTTGGGTCAAAATGGCTGTTGGCCTTCCCGAAAGTCCCAGTCACCCCAGGCACTCCCCTTCATTTTTTTGCTATGTTGCCCCCTGAAAAACCGCAGAAGGGCAGCACACAGCTTCTTTAAAATTGGTCGCCTGTTTTCACTTTTTCTTTTCTCCAGCCCCTCTCTTGCCCTTCTTCGTCTCCTCATTCTCCTTCTTCTCTTGATCAACGATAACGTTCATCCCAACCCTGGCCCCATGTTTCCCTGCTCTGTGTGCACTGGAAATGCGACCTGGCAGGACAAGTCAGTGCAATGCTGCGCTTGCTCCAAATGGGTCCATCTAAGGTGCTCACAACTTTCTTTATCCTAATTCAGAGCTCTTGGCAGCTCTTACTCTTGGAGCTGCCCCCTCTGCCATTACACTGTGACTCCCCCCTCCTCAGACTCCTCCGACACGTATACCTCCACTGTGGAATCTGGCCCCCCCTCTGCAAATGCTGCACTCTTGCCCCACCCTTGTCTCCAAACCTCTTATCCCTCATCTGCCCATTATATATCTCCTCCCTCTGCCCTCTCACCACCGTCCCTCGCTCCTGGCTATCCTTCTGCACCTCCTGCCTTCTCTCCCCCCTGACTCTCTCAGGGTTCTTCAATGGAATGCTGGAGGTCTTCGAGCCAGGAGCACTGAACTACTTCACTTTCTCTCGTTCCATCCTGTCGACCTTATCTGCATTCAGGAATCCAATCTTAACTCATCTTTCCGAATTTCTGGGTTCTTTGCTCTATGCTCTGATCGCACCCACTCCCGGTCTGGCATTCTCTCCTCTGATATCATGCACGCTAGCAGCGGCATTGTCATTTTTGTCAGGCAGGGCCTATCTTTTTCTGAACTTTCTACCTTCTCTCTTTCTTCGCTTGATTCTTACTCTGATTATGTAGGGATCAACATCTCTCTTAACAACTCCTCCTCGCTCCCTTTTCTCAATGCGTATGCCCCCCCTATTTGCTCCTCCCCAACAGATGGCAGAACCGACTCCTTTTCTCCCTCCATTCTTTCCTCCTAAAGAAACCTCTTCATTCTGGGGAACTTCAATTGCCATCACCTCCTCTGGGACTCAAGAGGTACTTCTGACCCCTGTGGGGAGGAAGTATTTGACTGGGTCATCTCTTCTGACCTCTTCCGCCTCAATGACCCTGACACACCCACCCTTCTCCATCGCTCCTCTGACAATCGCTCTTCTCCTGACACCTCCTTTGCTCTCTCCTCTCTTGCCCTTTCCTGCTCCAGGGAGGTGCTACTGGACCTGGGTTCTGACCATCTACCAATTCTTCCATCTATCCCTCTCTCTCTCTCTCCGGTCTTTTGCCCCAACAAGCGTCCCCCTTCCTTCAATTTTCAGAAAGCTCACTGGGATGGTTTTGCATCTTACTTTGACTCTCACTGTCCTTCAGCAGAGGAATACTTGTCTCTTTCTTTTTCCTCTGCTGGTGCTCTCTTTACCTCTCTGGCACTGAATGCAGCCAAATCTTCCATTCCTTTTGGCTGCATCAAACGCCCTCCTAAAGCCAGGTGGTCTCCTGAGGTGGAAGAAGTGGTTAGTGAAAGACGCAAGGCTTTTGCTGCTGCTCACAGAAGTGATGAAGATTGCCAGACTTACATCTCCGCTTCTCCATGCGCCTCGTCAGTCATCAGCATGGCAGATAACTTGCTTTTCTCTTTCACCTAAATTTGTACACTCTCTTTTTTGTTCTTCTGCTGGCTCTCCTTCCTCGTCTTCCTCCTCTCCTAACTGTTCTTCTCCCAGGGAATTGACTTTGGTCTATGCCGCTTACCTGAGATCTCACTTTTTCGTTTCTCAGCCAAAGGCTCTGTGCAGCAGACCCAGAGGCTACCTAACTGAGCTCTGCCGTGCCACGTGCTCGGAGGAGTCTCACTCATCCTTTTGCTCTCCTTTCTCACTTGCTGAATTTCTTGTGGCTGCCTCCAACCTCTCCTTGTCCACCGCCACTGGCCCAGACAAAGTTGCCTATCCCATGCTAAAGCACCTTCCTCACTCTGACATGGATTTTCTTCTTCACATCTTCAATCTTTTATGATCTTCGCATTCCTTTCCTTCCATCTGGAAGACATCTTCTATTATTCCCATACACAAGATGGGAAAGCCTCTAGACTCTCCTGCTTCCTTCAGGCCTATCTCTCTCACCTCCTGTGAATCAAAGCTGTTTGAACCAGGGATGTGGAAGTGGAAGCGGTATTTTTTCTGTGGAAGCAGAAGCGTGAAAAATCCACCACTACCGCTTCCACATAGGAGGGAAGAATGAAGAGAGAAAAAAAATTGGTTCTGCTATCCTTCGTAGAGGAACGAATCGGGGGAGCATAAACATTAAGAAATGAGAGCGAGGAGGGCTCGTTTAGAGAGATGTTGACCTCTACATAATCAGAGTAGGGGCCAAGCAAAGAAAGAGAGGAGGTAGAAAGCTCAGAGAAGAATAAGCCCTGCTTGACAAAAATAATGACGCTGCCGCTAGCGTCTGCGACATCAGTAGAAAAAATACCAGATCGGGAGTGGGTGCAATGGGATCGCAGAGCAGAGAATCCAGGGATCTGGAAAGAGGAAGATAAATTAAGATTAGATTCCTGGATATATATGAGGTCAACGGGATGAGACGAAATAAAGTGTAGTATAGTGCTCCTGGCTCGGAGACCCCAAGCATTCCATTAAAAAACTCTAATAGAGCTATGGAGGGGAAGAGAAAGCAAGAGGTAAAGAGAAACAGCCAGGAGCATGAGGCAGTGGTGAGGGTGTATAGGGAGAAGATACAAAGTGGGCGGAAAAAAGATAAGAAGTTTGAAGATGAGGGTGGGGTGCGAGTGCTGCATTAGCAGAAGGGGGCCAGATTGAGCAATGAAGGTATACCAGCTGGAGGAGTCCGAGGAGGAAGTCACAGTGCTGGTAGGTGTAGAATCTCAAAAAAAGCAGGGAGGGCAGCTCCAGGAGTGAGAGCTGCCAAAAGTTCTGAATCTAGAAAACGAGAGTAGTGAGCACTTTAAATGAACTTAATTAGAGCATGTGCAGCATTGCACTGACTTACCCCGCCAGGTCACATTTCCAGCGCACACTAAATAGGGAAAGACAGGGCAAGGGTTAGGATGAATGTTGCCACTCATCAGGAGACAGAGAAGAATGAGAAAACAGTCAAGGGAAAGGCAGGGAAGACAGGCCAATTTTAAAGAGGCTGCATGCTACCCTTCTGCGGTCATTCAGGAGGCTGCACGGTGAAAAAATGGTTTGTGTGATGGGAGTGCCTGGGGTAACTGGGACCCTCAGGAAGGCCAACAGCCATTTTGACCCAACCCAAATGGGTCGGGAACCGCACCACCACGTTGAGTCGGCTGTTGATTGGTGCAGTTCAATTTTGCTTGCTTTACATGTACATACTATATATACGACAGAAATTTCGCACTTCACTATCCAAAAAGATCAGAGTCAATACATGTTTTGGGGACGGACAGAAAGTCGGTATGGATGATTAGAGTTAAAGTTAACTAAAAGTCAGAGTTAGTTGAGGATATAGAGGGAAAATCAACACTATATGGTGTAATTTGTTGTTACGACGACAGGTTATTGTCGAGAGCTGTGATATGTGGTCATACGGTTTAGATCTGAGAAGCATTTGGTTAACTGTTGTAAAAGTAGTTATAAGTAGCGAAGGAACTTGTAATAATTGTCTATTTGTTGAAGTGTTTAATTATTTTTTTAATTGTAGTAACAAAATATTTGATTTTCTTGCAAGCAGTTCGTGATTTCTAAAGTTTTGTTAGTGGGGGTTCCATGACAAACGCAAAAGTACATTAGGGGCTCCACAATGACAAAAAGATTGCAAAGCACTGTTCTACATTCAACACGAGTTTTGATACCTAAGAAAAACAAACACAGAGTAGTTTAAAACAATAAGCTCAAGCGAAGTAGGTAAAATAATAGCAATGAATGAAGGTTTTTGTCTTCTCAAAATGATAAAGTGTAGGAGAAAGCAGGCTAAAGACCCACAAAAGTTAATAAAAATTGTCAATGGTCGTTTTTTCGTTTTTTGTTGGTGGAAGCAGAGACGTTTGAAAAATAACTGCTTCCACATCCCTGGTTTGAACGCATCATTCTATCCCATGTACTTTTCTTTTTGGAATCTAATTCCATTCTTTCTCCCTGCCAGGCTGGTTTCCGCCCTGAACGGTCTACTCTAGATCAAATTCTGTACCTTTCTCAGTCCATTTCGGATGGGTGTAACAAACCCAGGCCGGGCTCTTGGACAATCCTCTCTACTATTGATTTCTCGAAAACTTTGATTCTGTCTGGCATCCTGCCCTTTTACACAAACTGATTTCGGCTGGCCTCCCTCCTTGCTTTGCTCATTGGACTCAATCTTTCCTTTCTCATAGGCATGCTTCTGTGGTCTTTCAAAATCACAAAAGTCATTCCTATAGAGTCCATCGAGGTGTTCTGCAAAGATCCAATCTTGGCCCTGTACTTTTCTCTCTGCATTAATGATCTTCCAGCTTCTCTGCCTTCTTCCGTCAGCTGCTCTCTTTACACTGACGATCTGGCCATTTGGTCCTCCTCCCCCTCAGTCCTTATTAGGATGAAGGCCACACAAGAAGCTCTGTTTCGATTGGAGCGCTGGTCTGAGTACATAGGCGCCGAGTTTGTGATTTTACCGGGCATGCGCAAACTTTATGACGTCAAAATTAAAACATTACCGTTTGATTGTCTATGACAGGGGTGTCAAACATACGGCCAGTGTAAGGATTTCGTGCCACAGTGCGAGCGCCTGGTCTCCGAAGTTGGTCTGCGAAATTTACGTGAAAATGTTTGTAAAGTAATGGCCGACAATCTCCAGAAGTTGCGGCAGGCATGACGGGTTGCAGTGAGAGAGGCGATGACCTTTTTTTTGGAGATCAGCATTTCGGGCTACATCCCATAACTTCCGGAGATCGTTTGATCAAAGTTTGGGGACCATTGATATACACTCTTGCCTGCTTATGTTGTTTTTCAACTGACTCTAGCTTGTATCTGACCTCCATGTGTTGAGTGTAGTCAAATGTGCGGGCATGCGTGGCATGCCCGCATGCCCGTAGTCGGCGCCCCTGTCTGAGTACTTGTGTCTTCCTCTCAATCCAAGCAAATGTGGGGCTTCCTTCTTTTCAGTAGATCCCCACCAAGCTAACCTCCAACCCAACCTCCTCCTTCTCGGCTCCCGCCTCTGTTTCAACCCAACTCCAACTTTTCTTGGGGTCACTTTCGACCGCACTCTTTCCTTTTGTAAGCTTGTATCTTTACTGAAGACCAAGTTCTTTCCACGTCTCAAGGCCTTACTCTGTATCTCTGCTTCCTCATGGGGCCCCTCTTTCTTCTGTATAAAGCTTTTCTTTGGTCCCTTCTCATGCTTCACCCGGATGATTTCCTTTCCTAAGCACTACCAATCTTACCAAATTGGAATGCCTCCACCAAGTGGCCAGTTGCACCATCACCGGCTGCTTCTCGTCCTCCTCTATCCCACTTCTTCTCTCTGAGGCTTCTTTACCTCCCCTACCAGTCATCCAGACTCATTTTACCCTTTTTTCTTATGAGCAGGCTCTTCATCTCCCAACCTCATTTCCTATTTCAGAATTGGCCAGACTAGGAGTGAAACCAAGATTCTGCAGATCTTTCTGGAGAGCTTTTGCGTCCACTCACCCGCTCATGCTTCCTTCTACCTCTTCTAGGGAGGCTCTTCTTGCTTGCCCTCCCTGTCCTCCTTGGAATCTGCCTTCCTTCACGGTGGAGTCCACCTTTCCACTCCATGCTCTCACTCTGATCCCCCTCTCTCGCCAAGGTGCGGCTCTCACCCACTTTGACTCTCTCCCTCTCATGATCTGGTGCTTTGGACAGACGGCTCTGTTCCTTTTCCTTTTGGCAAGGGCGGCTCCGGCGTTCTTGCCAACTGCTCTCTCTGTGGCACTGAGGCCACTCTTTCCTTTTCGGCAGGCCTGGTATGTTCCAGTTTTTCTGCTGAAGCCTGCACCATTCTGCACGCTCTTTGCTGGTCTCAACAGCACCAACAAGTCTGCCATTTTTCTTCTCTTATTCTATTATCTGACTCTCGTTCTGTCCTCGCCACCCTATCCTCTCCTCCATCTTTCCTCTTATCTCAAACTCTATGGCAGATCTGGCAGGAACTGTCTTCTCTCTCCTCCTGTTCTATATGGCTACAATGGGTCCCCGGACACTCATTTCTAGCTGGAAACGATGCGGCTGATGATCTAGCCAGACGGGGAGCACTACTTGCACTCTCCGCTATCCTTTGTAGTCTCTCTCCTCTTATCTCTCGTATCCACTCTCGTCTTATCTCACACTGGAGGCATACTGTCTCATCGAAATTGTTTGACACACAGGCTTCCTCAATTTCCACTGAGGAACTTGTGCTCCCCTTGTCATGCTTGCTGTGTCCTCTCTCGTCTTCGCTGCAATGGACACAGCCTACTTTTAGGCTCTTATCTCTCTAGGATTAGCAAAACTGAGAATCCTTCCTGCAGCGCCTGTGGACACTCGTCCCAGGACACCTCTCATCTCATTCTGCAATGTCCAGCCACGAACTCTTTGGCGACTCTCTGTCCCTGTACGACCTCTGGTCCAGACCTTGGGGAGTTGCCCGGCTTCTGGGGCTCTATGGTCATCTGCCATGCCCCCATCCCTCGGAAGGGGTCGGGTAAACAACAACAGGTTATACGGTTCAAGACTAAAATACGCATTGTGATCACTTTTTATCGCAACAAAAAGCGGATGCTGACTAGTTTTTATATCATGCTATCATTCGCTTATAATTACTATTATTGTTAGGCAACAGCTAGGGTGCAACCAGAACAAAGTTGGTGGGGAGTAATTTTCATAAATGTTAAAATAGTAAAGGAAAATCCGACCAAAATTCTAATCCAACTATGTTTAGTATGATTTTGTTTGCTTCTTTGTTTTGGTAAATTATGCTTATTAAGTTGTAAAGAATGCCTTTGACTGCGAGTTATATTACGCAAATTTATGCCTATAAATCTAGTAGCCTGACTCAATCCTGCGATAATAACAAATTAGAGCAAAGTTAATAAACTTTACTAATTCTATCGTTTTTGCTTTCACAACCTCCAATCACGGGAAAACGTTTGTGATAATGTGTAGAACATTGGTGTGAGCACATTCGCTTTGGAACCGCCGGTAATGCAGTGGTATGGCAAAGCCTATACACTCGTGTTTTTGAGAAAACCGACTTGTTGGTCTTTTGTTATTGTTCAATAAGGAAACAACTTAACTACTCTCTTTCAGCCTCGCCTTCAACCTTTTAACAGTATGAACTATGATTACTTCTTTACATTTGCTGATCATAAACAAAAAAACATAAGGGATGTTTGTGACATCCAAAAGGTAGGTTTTGCCATATCATGGCCGAGTAGCCTATTGCTTGCAGAGGCACAACGCATTTATACCACAAGCCTGCAACCAATCAGGGAGAATTGCGGCAAAGTGCTTTTCTCAAGAACAACAAAGCAAAGCATATGTCGACATTCAACTCGCAATCTCATAATTACGATCCACCGCTTTAGTCTACTGAGCTCTGCTGCGGACGAAATCCAAAGTTATGGACAAATCGAAAAACGTTGATGCCTCTGTTGAAAATGTTTTGCTATTTTACCTTAATACTAAATCAGCACGATGATGTAGCAGTGATAAAGCGCCCACTTTGCAGTCAATAAACACGGATTGAATTCACAGTCAGTAAACAGGTCGAATCACCCCAATGAATTTAAAAATGGTATTCACAACTTTCCGAATAGGCGCTAAGCAGAAAAAGGCGGCAAATTTCTTTGTTGTGTTCTTGGACAAAGTAATAAACGTAATATTTCCAGCTGTGAGATTCAAAAATTTTAACCACAAATTCTTTCACTCATGGCAGTAGACCAATAGCATACAAACATGAAATTAAGATGGCAGAACACAAAATATGTTTTTGTCCGGTTTTGTAGATTTTTTTTACTCTCGAGCATTTTCGCTCGGAAATTTTCATCACAAAATGAAAATTTTTGCACAAAAATGCGTGAGAGTAAAAAACATAACAAAACTTATAGCGTGTACAGCAACCTTTATGACGTGCTATGTCTTAATTACGCTCACTTTTTGCACTGGTTTTCGAAGCTCATTAAATTCCAAGAACAGGGTACGCTCGAAGCGATAAGAACCTGCTGGATCCCACCAATAAATTACTCCCTGCATGTCAGGAGACTCGCACACAGAGCATGGGCTCATACCCACATATAAACAAGCCTATATACAGGGATTAGATCCAAAAAATTTAAAGGGGCCACGGCTATTTTTATCCCCTCTATACCCTGACTACAGGCGCAGTTTCTACATACTGCAAAAAGACCTGTAGTCAACGTAGAGAGAGGGCAAAAAGTATAAAAAATAGACAATAAAAAGGCAATATTACACAAAATTCATTACTTTATGCTCGTTTCTACAAGTACATGCGATATAAACAAAATTTTTACACGACCCAAACGTTGATAACTATTGGCCTATACAATATCATTCCTCAAGTTTTCACTTCCACAGTGTAACATGCGTTTAATAAAACAAGTCAAAACTTACGACTTGATCTCGATTAATGGTGATTGCAAACACTGGATATGTTGGATTTTCTGCAAAGATGATCTGATCAGGAGTAAAGTAATGCTGTATTAAGACTTCCAAGCCACTTGAAGCACCGCTCGTAATTAATATATTTTTCCTACATCAAAATGTAAAATTTTTCAAATAATTTGGTGAGTGGAAGGCATGCTTTATGTGAGATATTACGATATTTTGTTGACACAGCCGTTTTCTAAAATTTTGAGCAAGAACACAAAGCCACTTAGTTATTTTATAGCACCAGAGATATCTTTACTAAAAAAACAGAACAACTAATGTGCAACAATGCAAGAGAAATCGCTGTCAATTGCTTTTGCAATAAAATAACAATTAGGACTGTTTTGTTGGTCTTACGTCTGCATCTTTCAAAAATGTGACCTTTGCGCTATCATTGAAAAAAAATTTTGATAGCTTTAAAACTGCTCCTTAAACATTGAGAAATTTGAAGGCAAGCGCAGACGAAAAATAGAAATGGCCTTAGTGTAAACAACAAAAAAGAAAACTGCCACCGCAGAAGTCATGATTTTATGCCCATATAGATTCCAGGTTTATAAAACAACTCTAAGCACACTAAAGCCATACTGGAAACTGGTTATGTTCCGTTTACATACCAACTAACCGGACTTTGATATTGTCGAGTTAAAAAGTTAGCAACTTCCTTGAGAACACTTTCTCCACCTTGACTCACACCATATTGCAGCGTTTCTTCAAAACGATTTTGCTGAAGCAATCGCTTGGAAGCAGCCTTAGAAATATTATCATTTATTTAGTTGGCAGCATCGTCAGTGGAGAGTGTCAGACTTGTGATTGAAAGACTGCAAGTTCAACACTCATAGCTTTAAGTTATGAGCAGCATGACCGAGAAGAACTGGCATTTGCTTTTAAGCTAACGTTTTGAGTTCGTGCTGACTGCTACGGTAACGGCATTTGTGGGTAATTGCTGTTTTGAAAACTACAAGGTCATTTTGCAGTCACCCCAACTGCTGTTCAGCTTATGTTCAATGATTTATGAGTCATCATCATTTCATTTGTTAACACAATAAATATACCGAAAATGAAGTTAATGTTGAAAACTCAACACAGCTCAATAAACAAAAGTTGAAGAGTTGTTGGAGATTGCAAAATGACCAAACAGTTCGGTGAAGAAAGCAGCCACCAAAACCTTTCATTGTCTTCACCAAAGATTATTACAACAACCAAGAGGAAGCTTGAAAAAAATTGATCTAAGCTGAACTGAGCCCCATGCAACATAACATTCTGAGCACAGAATTCAGAGTACCAGTATTGTAACAAGTCCGGGATTGAGATTATTGTCACATACTATCATCTAACATGATCCCTGAGAGTGTGGAGAAATTATAGCAACTATAGTTGTCATCAAGTATCTACAAAACTGAGCAACATAGAATCTAAATGACCGAAAAACTATGTTCTAGGGCGAGAATCATCTCAAGACCATCGCTTTTCAATCAATGACAGCTAATGACGGCTGTGCCAGTAGTGACTGGTACAGATGCAGAGATGTAGTCGTTAGAGCAGTGGTTCTCAAACTATATAAAAAGATTTTGCAGCACACTTAGAGCAATCGTAACTTTGCAAATAATTTTAACACAAAGAGTGCAACTGCTTTCAAGAACAGATAAGGTTGAAAACTTGAAACGAGGTTCTAGTATTGTTGAACATACCAGCAGGTTGGCATCAATTTTTATCAATCATGGGACGAGTTAGATGCACTTTAATGTTTTGGCAATTTCAAGAAACTCATTAATGTCTAACAAAAAACACTAGATTTTCTGTTAACCTAAGCATGCAAGCGACCATGGCAATAAGCAGAATTGGGCATTTCACAAGAAAGCCGGCAAGTACTTAGTACTTGCATTAAAAAGTAGCTTGGTACTAATACTTTCTTGATATTTATCTAAAGAAAAAGTGCATGCAAGCTTTACAACCAGCTATTTTTTGCAGAAAAGACCACAATATCTTGTGATGTCTTTTTCTTTCTTTATACTGTGATATTGCGCCACCAAAATGGATTTATGTCAGCTTGTTTCTAAAATTGTCAAAACAAAAAACGAAAAAAAAATTAATCATTTTGCTCTGATAAAGTATAGTAGTTATAATAAACAAGAAGTTTTGTTAAAACAGAAGTCGTACAATTGTACATTAGTAATTCAATATTGCCTTATGTGATTATTACATATCAATAATATTAAAATGTGACAATTATTGTTACTACATCACTAAGGCAAGTACAATTTCTATTACTGCCTTCTAGTAAAAGTGCAGACACATGCATTGATGCCCACTTCATTCTCCAATGGTAGTGCCTGCATGCCTACTTTCAGGTAAAAACAAACATTTGCAGAAAGTTATGCAGCACACCTGAAATTGTTTGTAACGCTCAAGTGTGTTGTGGTACACAGTTTGAGAAACACTGGATTAGAACAACTACTTTGCAGTCAGAAGTCCTGGGTTCAATTACCATGTCGAGTCATCCCAAAAAGTTAAAAAATCAGTACTCACAACTTTTATGCTTGCTGCTCAGCATAAAAATATGAGAAAAATCCAGCACTTGTATCCTTGAGAAATGCATGTAACAAGATCCTTCCATTTTATGAGTTAGACAAGTGGCGAGGCTGAGCAGTCTACTTTTTGTAGTAACCCAACCCAACCCAACTAAAAACTCGCAAACAGACAGTGATATGAAGTACTGTAGCACAGGTACTGACCTCACATTTCAAAAATTGTACCATGGTACATTTTTATCTATTTTTAGCAACTACTTACTTTTGAATAAAATAACAAACTTTCATTTTTTCTATCTACAGAATTTTAGGAGCAGCCACAGCATTCCGTCTGATACTGAGGATAAAGCACAAAGTACCTCAAAACCGAGAACAATTTTTGGAAGAGGCCTATGAAAAGGTTCACAAACTATAACTGTTCCTCAAAAATTATTATAAGTATTCAAGATGTCAACTTTGTGCAGCCAATGAACGGCTATTTTCAATGAAGGTTTTATAACCTAAGAGAATGAGAGCTAAGTAATGAACGTTTTAAAATATAGAGTAGTTATCATTTTAAAAAGCCATTTAAATAAATCGTTTAACCCTTTAAGGATCATAAGATAACATTTGAAACAATCGGAAAATAACAGACTTCACAAAAGTGGTTATTACATCACAAGGGCATAACAATTAACAATCGTGGGTTATATATGACCCAGTATTCATCAAAGGGTTAACAGAGATGGCCGGATTTACCCCATTCCTTCTGCAATTGCTCACACTCCATCCCTCCACTTGTCTTGTCTCAGGGCATCCTCCTTCTTCAAACCAATCTTCTCTGTCTCCTCTTCCACTTGCTTCTTCCAAGTCTTTATTGGTAGTCCTCGCTTTCTCTTGCCACTCACTTCAAGATTCAGAGCAACCCTCAAAACACTATTGTCATCCCTCCTCAGCACATGTCCATACCATCTAACTCCATTTGCTGTTGCTTACCGGTCTATAGTTTTCTTCAACCCCAACATATCCATCTGTTCTTCAGTCGTCTTCCTGTCTACCATTTTCTGACCGCACATGGCTCTCACCATAGCTCTCTCCATTCTCCTAAAAATTGCTTTTTCATTTTCTTTTCACCCTGATGTAATAGATTAAATGCTAGACTTGTATTGAAAGACTGCAAGTTGAGTGCTCAGAGCATTTTGTTGCATCGTTGAGTAGATGTGGTGCTTGGTCTTAAGATCATACATTGAGCTCAGACTATGGCTTGTGCCAACTACACTTACAAGCGGCCACTGACTTAAGGGCAATGAAGTCACTTAGCAGTCTTCCAAACTCTCCATCCTTGTATTGATTAAATAAATTTTTCACTTTATCAAAAAAAAACTTTAGCATTTACCCATATTGTCATTGAGCCGTAACAGCAGCAATACAACTTACATTCCGGCTACTTCAGGACTACGGCCATCATTCAGATCATTCCAGTTAAGTAGATGGAATTGATGTAAGTGCCTTTCTTAATACCACAAAATAAAAATAGGAGGCTATTTTGACGTTGATGGTATTTTGCCCTTGCTGTAATCATTTATGAGACTATTTTGCCATAATCATTCATGTGTGTTTATATTGCCATAATTGCTATAATTCTGCAATGACGCTGTGGATAGTGCACCTGCCTTGAAATGCAATGGTTGCAGGGTGGAATCTTGGCTGGCAGGGCACTTAGAGAAAGGCAGTGTACACTGGAGGGGCAGGCATGTACGTGAATGTATGGTGTAGTGTACACTGGGAGGGAGTGCACCTGGAGGGTGCAAATTTAATTAGCTGATCATAAAATTGATCAATCAGAAATGACCAAAAATCACATGTTCAATAGGGTGAAGTCGGGTAATTACGGCCATTTTTGAAGTTTCAAACTGAATACACTGCTAATTCACAATATTTTAGGATGAAACTGCTCCTGCGGCACACTCTTGTTATATGCCTGTGATACCTGTATGATTGGCACAAATGAATCTTGCGTCACTGAATGATGTAAAGTTTTGTGTGACATCATATTAGTGGCTGTAATTTTCCGCTGTGGGAAATTACAGCCACTGATTCAATTTTTTTTTAAATCTCTGAAATGAAGTTAGGTCATTTATATACTAAGCTCCATCAAAAGTAAAAATATTTTTTCATTATTATAAGCATATTACTAACAGTAAAACACAAACCAACACTGTGTTTAAAAAAATATCTAACTCGTTGTACCACTGACAAGGATGTTTAATATTTTCTCTGATACACATCTGAAATGGAATCAACGAGGACAAAAGTCGCAAGCAATGCAATCAACAACTTCATCATCATCTTCTTGAAGCAGATCAACTCCTTTGCAAATATCACAGATCTCTTTAATAAATTTTTTTTGGATAAACTCTTAAATTTTCATTGCAATTTTTTTTTTCTTCTTTAATTGTCCCTTTTATGGAACTCCAATTGTAACCGTTTAATAGCACTTTCTTTTGTTAAAATTTCTCCATATATTTTTTTTAATTCTTGACCTCTTTCAGTTAAATGGCTTTTATAGTTGTAGATGATTCCTGCCAGCAAAGTGTATAGTTTTTTGGTAATCACGTTTGTTCTTACCCTCCTAATAATAGATGCAATGGTTTAGGAGCTTACAGTCTTTAACTTAGGATTCTATTGATCTAGCAATCCTTAAAAGTAATTTGAGCATTGAGGCTGTTATCCACTTTAGGAACAAAAATTATGAGAATGTTATTTGTAGATGGAGTTGTTCTTTGACGTTGTTTTGCTTCATTTTTTTCTCAAAGCTAAAAACTTGAAAAAATAGCATCCAAAGTGAACAAAAAATTTACCATATTTATTCGTGTATAAGTCGGAAAATTTTGTACCAAATTATTGCCCAAAAAGATGGGGGGCGACTTATACATGAGGTTGCTTTAAAAGTTTACAAATTTTTTTAAATGTAATGTATGGTGGCCATGCACAACTCCTGTTGTATGTGTCATAACGTATGTCCTTTAATCGCTGCTTCCTTATTCACAACCTTTATTCTAAAGTGCTCTCGCATTTACTGTACTAATTGATTGTAACAATGCCACCACAACAGTTTAGACAGCAAGTAAGCGTGTGCATGCACATACATATGTGAGTCAGCATAAGCATGCACATGCACATGCAAGCTAGCATTGCGCATGCCATTTACGACAAATGCATGCATGGCTTTGTATTGAAAAAGCATGTGGATATTAGATGTTGTGTTTGATTTTAATATAAAAATGTGGAAAAAAATTTTGTACCATTTTTTGAGGCAAAAGTAGGGGGTGCGACTTATACACGAATGCGACTTATACACAAATAAATACTGTATATTTTTTTTGTAAAATTTAGGTTTGTTAGAGAGATGGAAACTTGATGTTTCATAAAGCAAAATAATTACTCAAAAAATAAGTGGCAGTAATTACTCTGCTTTACCCTACGTCATTAACATTGACCAATCACAAATAACTCATGGCAAAATAGCCTCCACAGGTAAAATGCCCTCTATGTCAAATTAACCACTGCCTAAATATAACAGGGACATTAACTTCACAAGCTTTTAATTTGATCCAGCACTAGAGTTTTGCATCACTTATTAGCTGCATTTTAAAATGCTCACACATTTACAGCACATTCAGACTTACCTCCAAATATCCTGAAACAGTTTTTAAGTCTTCTGAACATGGGGCACCAATCTGCAAGCTGTATCGTCCTGGCTCGATAAGCCCTTCAAATTCAAATTCATTTCTTGGTGCTGACATAACAAAATCTTCAAAAATATATTGCTTATATTTTTTGTTAATGGTATAATTAGCCTACCTGAAAAATAAAAGAATATAAACATCAAAAAAGCAGATAGAAAAGGGCACCAGCAACTGGCATTGTAGATCTTCTCCTGACACCAACCACAAGCAGTGAGTATTTTTTTTTTTTTTTTTATTTGCCATTTTTATCCTCCATTCACGAGAAAGCGAATTGTATCGCTATACTTTGGACGGGAAGTCCGCACTCGCTTGGGAGTTGCCTTTTTCGAGGTTTATGGGCCACCTGTCTTCCACATAAAGGCAGGGGCGTCCCGTTAAGTGCCTTGCCCAAGGACACAACAAGCGAACTTGCCGGCTTGTTCTCCAGAACCTCCCATAAATGCCGAGCGCCAAGCAGGGAAGCTATAGATACCATTTTTTAAAGTCTTTTGGTATGACTCGACAAGGGGAATAAACCCCAGGTCTACCGACTGCGAAGCGGACGCTCTAACCACTACGCCATCGCGTCGGTTGAATGACCTATTGTTTGAGTTTTAATTCCATGCATGTGTTGTTAATTAAAAAAGTTTGCACCATACCAACTACAGAGGCGATCACCACAAGACTATAGAGGGCAGCAATTAAAACACAAAAATAAAGATAAAAAAAATACAAAATTTGTTTGAATGAGAGAATTACTGAAAATACATTAAAAATGCTGAAATCAGTCAAAAGCATTCCAGAGAACTGAATGCAACTGAAACACAGAAATTCCTACAAATTGCAAATCAACTATGGAGGTAGTTACAGTTAAAGTTTAGATGAGGGTTACTCTGAAGAATTTTGGCATTTTAGTAGTATTATTACACTAAAACATGAAATTGGAACGATGATGGTATATTTCAAAAATTCATGATGAAACATGGAAGTAATCTGATAACCTACTACATTACAAAAATGCATGAAAACCTTTGCAAAATTGCAGAAACACACAAATCTGCAAGAGCTATGTTGGACATTAGGCAACTCTTTGATATCCTATGTTACCAACTCTTATTCAACTGTGATATTTAGAATTGCTAGTTTACTACTTTCCCAGTCCAAAGATTCAATTACAAAAAATTGAAGACAACTAAAGTGTTGATGTTGATATCAATGGCCTGCTGCAACGTGGTCCAAACCGTAGCCTAACATCTTTCAGCAACTTGCAAAAACTTCTGAAAAAATTCAAGTCTGAAGCAGCCCCAAAAGTCAAGCAGTTTTGCCAAGAGCAGAGAGCAAGCAAGCAAAGGTCTTTAGAGAGGAATACAGGAGTGGTTGCTGCGATTTTTGGAAAAAAATTCAGATGACAGGGTACTTTCACCATTCTTTGTCAAAACGTGATCGTGGCAAACGAGTAGCGAATTGTCGTTTCAGCCTGATTATGCTTCGGAATTCTGTTTCAAACTGCTTGTTGATAAGACTGCATGGCAGCATTTATTGCCGTGAACTTTTGCTCTGCGCATATCTGTAAAAAATATTGCAAGAAAACTTCAACAATATCCTGCTTTTGTGCGACGAAGCAGAAAGGATCCATATCACCAAAATTACCACCCTTTGAAAGCAATTCGTACTTACCAACCACCGTACGCTTGGCGCCGAAAACAGAAAAGGTGTTGCCAGATTTTCTTGAAGTTTCCAGCCCGAATGCTATGTCAAACTAGCCCAAAGCTTGCCTATTAACAAGTAACCCAAAATTTGTTAACAAGTTACGCAAATTTGTTAACAAGTTAAAAGCTTGCCTGTTAACAAGTTTCGCAAAGTTAGTGCACACAGGAACGTTGAAAGAACAGTCCAGGCTCGGCATCAACACAGTCATTGAATTCCCATCGACATGGACACTTAAGTTGGCAAGTGCTTCACCTTGATTTCCAAAGAGAAAAGGTCATCACTGCTACCGTGGTTGTATTGCCTCACAGTTTAGGTAAATCGCCAAATGCTTGACGTTGACCTCCAGAAAAAAGGTCACCTTCAACCAATCGGTGTCGACCTTACCTGGCAGTTCCAGTATTCTTGATTACTTTCTGTGGACTTCATGTCAACTAGGAAAATTTTTGGATTGTGTAGCGTGTCGCCTCTCGCATTTCATCGAGCTGCCATGCCAAACATGCTTTTGTCTTTTTTTATATATTTTTTTGTTAGTTTGCTTTCGGCGGCTTAGCACTTTGCTCCTGCCGATGTGTGTGATTCTAGTTGTTTACTGTGTTTGCTATTTTGCAACTTCGAGCGTCCCAAGTTTGACACCTAGCTAGTGCACCGTTGCTGCTCTATGCTTTGATTTTACTGATGAAGTACTACTAACTGACAAAGTATCTACCAGTGCTGGGCACCGCAAATTTACACTCTATTCTGCAAAGCTGCCAGAGGTGTTTTGCAACCGCAAATCCGCAAGTTTGCGATAGATTTGCGGTAACTTTTCGCACTTACGAAACCGCAAATGCACGTTGCACTTCCGCAAACTTAGACCACAATATTTACTGTTATTTTGTTCTCGTGATGACCTTTTTTTTTGAAGGTCAAATTTTGTCGTCGCCCAGACGTTGACCTCCAAAAAAAAACAGGTCATCAACACCCGGACTTTAACCTTCAGCCCAGAAAATAAGAGCGTTCACTTCTTCCAAGCGGTTTTATCAAGGAACAGGCAACACTGCCTATTGCTTTGCGGATTTGCGGTAAATTTCAGTTTTTTCACCGCAAATATTTGAGGTAGGAAATTAGGTTCGCAAATCCGCAAATAGAAACGGGAGTCCGCAATTTGCGGATTTGCGGATCAATTTGCAGAAGTGCCTATCTCTGGTATCTACCGTGAGGTTTGTAGTCACTCGGCTATCTCCGCTTAAAGTATATCGTGCTCCTATAATTCGTACGCTTGGCGATGTAACCTTACGCCAGGAGTCTCAGTCTGTATGGCTTTCCGGAAATCTAACTGTGGACTGATATCTATTATGTACTTATGATGATCAGTTTAAATAGCCCCTGTAGTTGGCGACTGGAGCGATTGTCTGCGCTGGCTTATTGGCCCGAGGTCCCTTATATACAGGGCCGGATTTACCAATAGGCTAGGCAGGCTGAAGCCTAGGGCCTCAACGTCCAGGGGCCTCGAAATTCGGTTTTGAAGTTTGTAATTCTTTTAAAAACTTGACAAGTTTAAACCCTACCTAAAGTATATATATATATATCAAGCTTTTCAGAGTAGAAAATTCTATACACAACTGGTTTCAACCACGTTGTAAACAGCCATTATTCCGTCGTTTGCATCATAATAAAGGCAATTATTATGCGCATTTTGCTGGAAGCTTCTATGTTAAAGTACCGTAGTCTACTCTGCAAAAACAGTATCGATAGTTGACCTGTTGCTGAAATAACTAATAGACATTGTGTTGCTTACTGTTAATGTAGTAAATTATACGTTTTATCAATTGAAATTTACTAATGTTATCGACTTATCTTATTAATAGACGTCTTGGTATTGCTAACCTGCGTTTAGATCAAGCAATAATCTTATTTCGTAATTTTTCGAACCTTAAATTTATTATGAGTAAAAGATTTGAAAGTGGAGCTAGCAAGCGCAAGAGAAAGAAATTTGAAAATGATATGGTAAAGAAGATAAAACCAATCACTGCTTTCTTGCATCAACCTCTGACAGAAGCAATAGGTGCTGGCAGTGAAGTAGGTACCTTGACGCTAGCACAAGAAAATCAGTGTGACGAAGCTGATCAGCCAACTGCTAGCATTCAACCAGAAGAAAGTGTTACAGAAAAAGCAATGCAGGACGTTGAACAGCAACCTGGTAATGAGGAAGGAGCCATGCCCAGTGAAAATGAAAATACAAGTATATTTCAGAACTCAGTTGTTGCAAAGGGAGGGGAAAAAGAAACACATGAAAGTAGTGGAGATAGTAAAAATTTTCAATTCACACCTGGTGAAGTAAATCAATCCCAAGGTATTACAGATACTTATGCAGATGATGCCGAACATAGATCTACACATACACTGAGTTTAAAGGACGTTGATTTGTGGAAAGAATTATCAAATGAAGAAATAACCTACTGGATAGAGAGAGGCCCTTCTGAAGTTCAGCACAGTTGTGGACCATTTTCTAGTTCCAAACGAGTGTACAAGAAGCAATCCAGGTTTTGCACAAAAGCTCTGTTTTATGCAACGAAAGTCAATGGTAAAACCTATAGCAGAGAGTGACTTGTATATTCCCCCGCAAAAGGACGGGTATATTGCTTTGTTTGTAAACTCTTTCCAAATCATGCATCTTCTTCGGCTTTAGCTTCTGATGGTTTTGATGACTGGCACAACTCTTATCTTATCCAAGCTCATGAAAACTCAGAAAAACACACAAATGCCATGTTAACCTACCCAACATGGAAGCGAGGATATACGCTTACTTCAAAGCTGGAGGAGCAAATAAAAGTAGAACAGCAGCGTTGGTGGCATGTAATGGAAAGAATCACCGCTGTAATTTGTACTCTTGCAGAACGAGGCTTACCTTTTAGAGGGGACAATGAAAGATTTGGATCTCCCAATAACGGCAATTATCTTGGTCTTTTAGAACTAGTAGCCAAATTTGATCCATTTTTACTTGCTCATATCAATCGCTATGGAAATTCAGGATCAGGAAATCCCTCTTATTTGTCAAAAACTATTTGCGAAGAGATGATTCAGCTCATGGCCAAAAAAGTTAAAGAGTCAATTGTGGCTGACGTGAAAAAAGCGGGATATTTCAGCTTTTCTGTGAATTCTACTCCCTATATTTCACATACCGATCAGTTAACTTTGATTATCAGATACGTGTCTCCTGTAAACGGTTTACCAAGTGAGAGATTTATAACTTTCCTTGAGCTGAAAGACCACTCTGGGGTAGGCATGGCAGATTTAGTGCATAAATATCTCACTGCTAGCTTCAGCTTGATTTTAATAAATGCCGAGGGCAGTCTTATGACAATGCTGCAAACATGGCTGGTAGGTACAACGGTATGCAGCAAAAAATCCTAGAAAGAAATAAATTTGCAAAATTCATTCCATACGCAGGTCACTCCTTAAATTTGTTCGGCCGCTCAGCTGTTGATTGCTGTCTTGATGCAGTGAACTGTTTTGGCATTATCAATGAAATTTACACCTTTTTTCAGCTTCCACAAAGAAGTGGGCAGTTCTAAAATCATTTTTGCAACCTCAATCAAAGGTGCCAAAACATTTGTCAGATACTAGGTGGGATGCACATGCAAAAGCCACGGAAGCTATTTTGGAAAGCTACAGTGCCATCACTAATGCTCTCAGTCGTTTGCACTCCGATGTAAGTGAGAAGGGTGATACCAGACTTCATGCTAACAACCTTTTGCAAAAAATGGAAAAATTGGAATTTGTGTTTATGTTGCATTTTTGGTCCAGAGTGCTAGGTCGTTTTCACAGGGTTAGCAAAGCCCTTTAGAAATCTGAATTGTTATTAAGTACTTGTGCCGAATTGTACAGTTCACTAGTAGACTTTCTAAGCGAAATTAGAGATGAGTTTGACGAGTTTGATCAGCAAGCAAAAGCAATCTTGCCGAATATTAATTACAGAGCTGTCACTAGGAGACAAAGAAATGCACCTGACGCTTTAAGTGAACTCTCTTCAAAGGAAAGGTTTAAAATAAATTCCTTTATCCCTATGCTGGACGCACTTGAAGCCAATTTAAAAAGAAGAGCTAGTGTGTACAGTGACATTGCAGAAATGTTCCTCTTACTTGCTAATCTGAAAGCAACTAAGGCAGAAATTGTACGAGGTGTAGAACTTTTAAAGGAAGTGTATCCAGAAGATGTTGACCCGAAACTTACTGATGAACTTCTACATTTTCATTTGTACGTGAGACAAACACAAAACCAAGGGCTTACCGGTACAGAAGAGCAATCTATTTCCTTGTCTCATGGAGACCTTTATGAAATTATGTGCAAGGAAAAAATTCACGCTGCCTTTCCTAATGTGGAAGCAATATTAAGACTGTTTCTTAGCTTAATGGTCACTAACTGCTCAGGAGAGAGATCTTTCTCAAGGCTCAAAAGCATCAAAAATAAACTGAGATCGACAATGTCTCAAGAAAGGTTGTCTTCACTTAGCATTCTGTGCATTGAGAGTGACAAACTAAAACAGATAAATTTTGATGAACTTTTGCATGATTTTGCTTTGAGGAAAGCTAGAAAAAAATTTTGTAGCCTAGTCTTACTCTATTTGATGGCTGTAACTATTTCTTATGTCCTCGTAAATAAACTTTACAATTATTGTAACGGTTGTTTGATCAAAGAAATTAAAATTAAAAGCAAAACTGCCTTAACTAAATTTTTATTCTTTTAATTGAAAATTTGCACCCATGAATGGGGAGAATGAAAAGAACGAAGAGTTTAATGCACTCATATTTTTAACATTAAGCAATGACATGTGATGTTGTTTAGAGAGAAACTCTGAGCTCAAAAATAGGGAGGGGCCTCACAAATGGAATAGCCTAGGGCCTCTCATGGTCTAAATCCGGCCCTGCCTATATAAACTAGTTTTTAGAGCGTTCGCTTCGCAGTCCGTTGACTTGGGGATCAATTCCCTTGTTGAGTCATACCAAAAGACTTTAAAAAGTAGTATTCACAGCTTCTTTGCTTGACGCTCGGCATTTAGGAGAGGTTATGGAGAACAAGCCGGCAAGTTCGCTTGTTGTGTCTTTAGGCAAGGCACTTAATGCGACGCCCCCACGTTTATGTGGAAGACAGGTGGCCCAGACACCTCGGAAATGGCAACTCTCAAGCGAATGCGGACGTCCCGTCCAAAATATAGTGATACAATTTGCTTTCTCGTGAATGGAGGATAAATACGGTAAATAAATTAAAAAAAAAATCACAGCAGCGTGAAGTTTTACAGATTATTTTTAATTTACCAGTCGCGATGTGACAAGAGTTTATTGTGATTAGTATAGCACCGCGTATTCGTTTATTATTTTTGCATGTGTCTAAAACCACGCACATTTATTTTTCTTTTTTATTAGGGCTAGATAATGTTTATTTATTTTTCTTCTCATGGTGGCTCTGGTTGATTGGCTTGCCTTTCCCGCCGTCTTTTGTTTTTGTTCAGGTGACGTGTGCAGTGACCTGGTTTACATAGACGTGTGCAGCGACCTAGTGTTTGGTGACGTCTGGAGTATTTTGTTGCCGATCATGCAGTCGGATATTTTCTGCTCTATTTCGTTGTCGATCGTCGCGGCAGACGGACGTGTTCTAGTTATTTGCCACAACCTCTTTCATTGTTGGACTTCGTGGAGGGCGGATGTGATTTTGATTGTCTGCCACAACTGAGTTAATTGTAGTCATAACATCAATGCAATAAAAACATTTCTGTCGTGCTTCCTCACTTGTGATTGCCATAGTTTCCAGCAATTGGGGTTTAGTCAGCACGTTCTCTTTCAAAGGAGCATATTTTCTACAGACTGTATTGCGAAAAAGCGCCAACGACAATAAGAACCTCCATATGAAACACTTTACCTCTTTATGCTTTTACACTTATTGTCACTCCATAAACTAGCCCAAAAGAGCGCAACTGCACGGCAAAAAACCGCAACCCGCCACTGCTAAATTTTTCCCGCAACGCCTAATCTAAACTAGCCCAATTTCGCGGAACAGGCAACACTGATTCAGAGCGTTGAAGCCTGGTGTTTCCGCACCAAGTATTTCGAGTCAACCGGCCAAGCCTGCTTTACCCATCGGGCTCTTGTGCGAGCAGCAGCGAACAGTTAATAAATTTCTTGCACTTTCACAATTCCTGCACACGAAATTGTGATCATCATATTTTCTTAATCGTGACTGGTAATGCTCACAAAGAATCTTGCCACAAATTGTCGTTAATACATGTGAGGAAAAACGGATTAAAACACAATCAAAACTGATGGTAGCGGCCAAATGGTGGTTGCTTTCACAATGACAGAATGAAACTATTTAGTGGTAAGCCTATTTTGCGATGTGGTGTTGCCCCTTACCTATTTATATTTGTGGTATTAAGTTCTTTTGGCTGCGCTATTTACCTTGTTTCCGGCATGGCGACAAAAGCGGCTATGGCTTTCCCAAAATCATTCACCATATTTTAGTAGAAGCCAATCAGACCAAATTATTTCAAGCAAATGTTCTCTCTCTATTCAGTTTTACAAATTGATATGGCTATGGTTTTAGGGTGATTTTTTTCTTAAACTTGGGATTTTATTACAATGCTGTAGAGCATAGATATAAAATACCCTAACAGGCTGCATATTAGCAAAAGAAAAACATTCTTGCTTCACAGTGTATACCACGACGTCACCCGAAGAACCACCATCAGTGACGTCGGGATCAAGAATGTTGGTTCAGGCGGCCAAGCCTACTCCTATTAGACTTTTGTGTGAAGAGTTACCGAAAGTGTGATTTCTGCACATATTTTCACGACTTTTGTGCTCCTTTTCCTAATACAATTTCTCATTTCAAGATCCTGGCTATGCCAAAGATCTATGTGCTCTGTTTATTGCTTACACAAACCTAAGGAGGTCGTTCGGAAGTAGATAACACATTTCTGATATTAAACTATTTTCAAACAAAATAGCAAACATGTCTTTCGTGTTGTGCGATCTCACACAGTGAGGCTGTTTTCTTTTGATTTCCCCTCAAACTTTCTCAACCTTTCGCTGGCTACGCATTATACCGATTGACGTTCCCTGAGAAGTTAAAAGAATTCTTGCTTTCCCCTAAATATTAAGTTTTACCCCGGTAGCTCTATAAAGCTATTGTATTATAGTTATAACTTGAAGCTCTTTCTGTGCCCATACCACACCGCTTTTTGACAAATTAAATTTTCTAAAAATTAAAGATACATTTTATTTTGAAATTGCTAAGACCATGTTCGTGCTATGTAAAAATCTTGCCCCAAATATAAATCAAAATTTAGTTCTTTCCAAGAATACTCATTCATACAATACCAGACATTTGGCAAACAGCAACTATTTTTTAGTAAGGAAAAGGACTGAAATGTGTAAAAAGTCATTCTCCTTCATTGGCCCAAAAATCTGGCAAAACATTCCTCAAGAACTCGAATTTTATACTTTGAATACCGTACATTTAAAAGAAAATTAAAACTTAATATGATTGTAAAATATTTATGTGGGTAGATAAATAGCCACCATCAGTATCTGGCAATTATTGCAATATTGTCAATATCGAACTGTTACCCTGTCTCTTGTAGCCTACTGTATATATGTTGCATATAGAATGGTAATTCTCACCAGCCCTGTTTGCATATAGTTTTCTTGAATGTACCTAGACAATAAAAATATGTACTAACAGTTATAGATAATAGAGTTATCTCTGTTAATTTGTGTGGTATTTTTACTCTTTTGTATTTGCTTCATTTGTTATTATCAATTTTTACAATTAAATAATTGTAGGTGGCGATAGATCTAGAAGCAGGGATGTGGAAGCAGAAGCTGGAAGCGTTTTTTTTCTGTCGAAGCGGAAGCGGAAGCACGAAAAATCTACCTTCTCCGCTTTCACATAAGTTATTTGACTTGAAGAGTACCTAGGCAAAAAAGTTTTGTCCGTTTCCCGATGTAGATTGAACGGTAAAGTTGCACCATAAGTCTGACTGAACGTGCGATATCAGTAGCGCGAGAGAACGAGAAAAAGTGTAACTAGCATCACATTTTAAACAGGGATGTGGAAGCGATTATTTTTTAAACGTCTCCGCTTCCGCTTCCACACCTATCGCTTCCGTTTCCGCTTCCACCAACAAAAAACGAAAAAAACGACCGTTGACAATTTTTTAACTTTTGTGGCTTTGTAGCCTTCCTTCTCCTACACTTTATCATTTTGAGAAGACAAAAACCTTCACTTACTGCTATTATTTTACCTACTTCGCTTGAGCTTATTGTTTCGAACTACTCTGTGTTTGTTTTTCTTAGATATCAAAACTCGTGTTGAATGTAGAACAATGCTTTGCAATCTTTTTTGTCATCGCGGAGCCCCTAATGTACTTTCGCGTTTGTCATGGAACTCCCACCAACAAAAATTTAGAAATCACAAATTGTTTGCAAGAAAATCAAATATTTTGTTACTACAATTAAAAAAATAATTAAACACTTCAACAAATAGACAATTATTACAAGTTCCTTCACTACTTACAACCACTTTTACAACAGTTGACTTAATGCTTCTCAGATCTAAACCGTATGATTCCATATTACAGCTCTCGACAATAACCTGTCGTCACTACAACAAATTACACCGTATAGCGTTGATTTTCCCTCTATATCCTCAACTAACTCTGACTTTTAGTTAACTTTAACTCTAATCATCATTACGAACCTTCTGTCCGTCCTCAAAACACGTATTGACTCTGATCTTTTTGGATAGTGAAGTGCGAAATTTCTGTCGTATATATAGTATGTACATATAAAGCAAGCAAAATTGAACTGCATGAATCAACAGCCGCCTCAACGTGGTGGTGCGGTCCCCGACCCGTTTGGGTTGGGTCAAAATGGCTGTTGGCCTTCCTGAGGGTCCCAGTTACCCCAGGCACTCCCATCACACAAACCATTTTTTCGCCGTGCAGCCCCCTAAACGACCGCAGAAGGGTAGCATGCAGCCTCTTTAAAATTGACCGGTCTTTTCTCTACTCCTGCCTTTCTCTTGCCCGTCTTCTCATTCTTATCCTTCTCCTGATGAGCGGCAACGTTCATCCTAACCCTTGCCCTGTCTTTCCCTATTTAGTGTGCGCTAGAAATGTGACCTGGCGGGGTAGGTCAGTGCAATGCTGCACATGCTCTAATTAAGTTCATTTAAAGTGCTCACTACTCTCGTTTTCTAGATTCAGAACTCTTGGCAGCTCTCACTCCTGGAGCTGCCCTCCCTGCTTTTTTTGAGATTCTACACCTACCAGCACTGTGACTTCCTCCTCGGACTCCTCCAGCTGGTATACCTTCATTGCTCAATCTGGCCCCCTTCTGCTAATGCAGCACTCGCACCCCACCCTCATCCTCAAACTTCTTATCTTTTTTCCGCCCACTTTGTATCTTCTCCCTCTGCACCCTCACCACTGCCTCATGCTCCTGGCTGTTTCTCTTTATCTCTTGCTTTCTCTTCCCCTCCATAACTCTATTAGAGTTTTTAATGGAATGCTTGGGGTCTCCAAGCCAGGAGCACTAAACTACTACACTTTATTTCGTCTCATCCCGTTGGCCTTATATATATCCAGGAATCTAATCTTAATTCATCTTCCTCTCTTCGGATTCCTGGATTCTCTGCTCTGCGATCCCATTGCACCCACTCCCGATCTGGTATTTTTTCTACTGATGTCGCAGACGCTAGCGGCGGCGTCATTATTTTCGTCAAGCAGGGCTTATTCTTCTCTGAGCTTTCTACCTCCTCTCTTTCTTTGCTTGGCCCCTACTCTGATTATGTAGAGGTCAACATCTCTCTAAACGAGCCCTCCTCGCTCTCATTTCTCACAAAAAACGGATTGTGCAACAAAGCGTTGATTGAGACGTTGTTTTAGACCTCAAACAAATGAAAGTTTCTGTAATGTGGTAAGTCGGAAGCTGGCTTTTGTTTGAGCAAAAAGTGGCTGTCCCTGTCAAGTAATGCAAATTAAAAAATGTTTTGATTATGACGTCATGATGACATCACAAACCCTCTTATGACTTTTACCAGGGGGTGGTTATCAATCGTGCCAAGTTTGACGCTTGTACCTCAAGGAGTTTCAGAGGACTTAAAACAGATAGATACACTGACAGAATTGCCCTTTATACCGCCATAAGTAACTATATATTTTTGCTTAGCCTACTTGTAAATTTATTTATACTAATTCAATTTTTTTGTTTCTTATGTCATTTAAATGATGAAATCTTATATTATATATATATATATATATATATATATATATAATGTATAACTATCGACCTTATCATCCGCGCCTCATTCACGCCCTTAACGATGGCGACCAGGACAAGCGGGTTGAGTTTTGTGAGCAGTTTTTTTAGATGGTTGACCGTGGAGAGTTAGACATCAATCGTATTTTGAAGTCCAATAAAGCAATTTTTAAACTCAACGGCTGCAAAAATCGTCATAACAGTGTCTACTGGCCACCCGAGAAACCAAAGGTGACAATTGATGCTCACATAAATCTAACGCGCTTACGTGTTTGGTGCGCAAATTCAGCGGAAGGTATTGTTGGTCGTTTCTTTTTCGACGGAACAGTAGCTGCACAAAGTTATCTGGCTATGCCACAGCAGCAGCTTTTACCATTATTACAACACCTGGGTGGAGCAGAGGGTTTGTACTTTCATCAGGATGGGGCACCGGCCCATTATGCTAAGCTTGTGGGAGACTGGCTGGATGCCAACCTGCCTAATCAAGGGATTGGCAGGCGAGAACCGCTTGAGTGATCATCTCTTCGCCAGATTTGACCCCACCTGACTTTTTTCTGTGGGGCGTTCTCAAAGAGAAAGTCCACTTAGCAAAGCCCCGCAACATTGCTGAACCTAAGGAACAAAATCGAGCTGCCATTGCTCAAGTGCCGTTGGAGCTGTGCGTTAAAGTATACCGCTCGGTCCCCTGAAAGATTAGCAAAGTGCATGGAGCTTCATGGAGAGCACACTGAGCTTTAATAAATATCATGTTTTATGTTTCAACAAACTTTAGTGTAGCTTTTGTTACTTTCTGAATTGCACTACCTTATTTCTTTTGTATTCCATTTATCATGTATAAATAAAAATATATAGTCACTTATGGCGGACCCTGCATACGTGTATTAGATTATTTCCTGTAGTTCCAGATTGCTTATCTGGGTTGTTTTTGTGCAAGCCTATGTGCAGTTAATATATTGTTTTTGTCAATATTTACATCCAGCAACCGACTAATGCAAACAACAATATTAGTTACATCTTCTTTTTTTAACTGGTACACCAACAAATTCTAAATTTTGCCGTCTTTCATATGGCTTTAAGTTATCGACCTTGTTTGCTTTGATGTCAGCCTGCTTTTTCAGATCAATTGAGGTGTTTTTTAAACTTTATAACTCTTCTTTTTGCTTATCGTTGGCTTTTACATATTGTTTGTAATCAGCATCAAACTAATCATATTTTACGCTTACGAATTTCAGACTCGATTTAATTTCCACCAGTTTCTCTCTGATCGCATCAATATCTTCTTTAAAATCATGCCTTATTATATTAATTGCATCTTAGACACTTTTCTTTAGTTGGCTTTGCAAGGTGTCTGTACCTCTTTTGACGCAAGTTTGCACAAGCTTTTCGTCACCTGCGCTGTTTCTACTAGTTCTTTTACGTATCATTCTAAAGGCAGAGAAAATCGCCCAGTGAGCAAAAGAACGTCCGCAGTATGACCTCACAGAGGAAGTTTGATACTGTTAATCATAATAGTTGCAAATACTTGAACACTACGGCATTAGGGGGTTGCCATTTGAACTTTCCAAATCGTGTTTGCTTAGTAGAAAGCAGGTAGTTGTTAATGAATCTAACCGATCTAGGCTACGAAAGATAAAGATCGGGGTATCTCAAGGAAATGTCCTACGTCCATTATTTTTCTCACTATATATTAATGAGTTTGCCAAGTGTTCTAAATTAAGAGCGACTCTGTACGCTGATGACAGTGTTCTGACTGCGTAGGGTTACCATACGTCCCGCTTTTTGAGGCCTTGTCCCGCTTTTTTGATCGCAAATCCCGCTTTTTGCTTCGGTGAAACACAACGGATTTAACCAACTTTATGGACATTTCAATTAATTCACCAAGAAAAGCGGGAAGGTGAGATGCGGTTGCAGGCTTGATTGTGGAGGCAAGGGTACAGATCCGGAAGCATACATGAAAATTGGGGTGATCTCCAAAAAAAAAAAAAAAAAAAAAAAGGTGAACGCCTGCTTGGTTGCAAAATTTTTCCACTTTTCGGCTTGAAAATGACGCAAATCGTGGAATTGACAAGCGATGACCTTTTTTTTTTTGGAGAACACCCCAACTTTCGTCTTTGGTTTCATATCTGCACCATTACCTCGACAATCAAGCCTGCAACCGCATCTCACCGTCCCGCTTTTGATAAAAAAAACGTTGGAGGGGCCATAAATTTCGTCTCGTGAAAATTCGTCATCCAATGTCCCGATTTTTGCTTTTCTAAATATGGTAACCCTATGACTGCGGGACATAAAAATACGAAAAATTTACAATATCAAATTAACGAGGAGCTAAGCAAGGTTGACAATTGGTTGAAAATAAACCGTCCAACTGTCAACATTGCTGAAAGCAATTATTTGGTATTCACCAACAGAAATGCATACAAGGAATTCAATATATTCATTAGTAATCAAAGGCTAGCGAAACAAAATACAATTAGATATATTTCGGAGTATATCTTGATGATCAACTGAAGTGGCATAAACACATTTCTTATCTGGAAACAAAACTGGCTTGTGCATCTGGCATTTTGTGCAAATCAAATAAATATTCAGCATCAGTTACGTTATTAACTGTCTATCACAGTGTGGTGGACTCACATCTTTTATACGGTACTATAAGCTGAGAAAGCGCAGCCCCATCAACTTTAAACAAACTTCAAGTTCGAAAAAACAGCTTGATTAAAATTTCTATCCACATCACTGGTAGGAGAATCAATTTACAACTTTACATCGCAAAACTTCCATATTAAAATTATGAAAATTTTCACTTAAAGGTATCGAAATTCATGGCTAAATTAAATGAAAAAACTCCGGACATATTACCTTCGTTTCTTTAGTGAAATTTCTGACGTATATCATCATTTTACTCGGATTTCATCTGAAAATTTATGCCTTCCTAGAAATATTTATGCTAGAACCAACTAATCTATTACAATTTTTGGTGTCAAAATTTGTAATAGCGTCCCGAGCGATATCAAAAAAAGGCAGACAAATTTGCATGTTTTAGTAAGTTGTTGTCTAATTACTTAAGTATCTATTAAGTAAACAATAATTAGTATGCCACGCTGGACAAACATTTAATATTTAGCCTATCCCAGACCAACAGTGTATATTTATAAGTGTACGGCCACGCATGTATGTGTGTTTAGGCGTGTGAATGTATGTATATATATGCATATAGATATGGATGTACTTAGGCTTGTGCATGAGTATGCGTTTGTATTTATGTTCGCAACCATCTTCACTGTAACGTTTTGTGCTCATAGAATCTCATTTGAAAATAATCTTGTTTGTTTTTGTTCTGTTTTTCACATTATTGCGAAAGAGAGGAGGCGCAGACTCGGCCACCTGCCCGTCTGTATGGACTGGGGTATGGTCTTTCACGCTTTCTCTGCAGGCATGCATTTCATGTTTTCATATCGTTTTTTTGCATACGAGTGAATCTTGCGCAATGTCCATGTAAATAAATTGTTGTTGTAGCCCAACCTGGCAACACTGAAAGGAGGATAGTGAATAATATTTTGCAGTGATGTGGTCTCAAGGCTGGTCTTGGTCTTGGGATGTTTATAAAATAGGCATCGTAGAAATATTAGGCATACTTGGCTACAGTCATCGTAAGCATAGTACAGGCATAGTGCAGGCATCGTAGGCATAGCACTAGCATGTGAGCATTTTCTGTTCTGCCGATTTTACGATGGTAACAGTTTAAAAGTGGGCTGCGTTCACAAAATTTATGTCACTATCATTTCTTGTTTCTTGTGCGTTGGCAAGGTGACCTGGAGGGACATGTCAAAGCAACGATCTTCCTGGTTTTAATGAGTCTTTCCAAGATACACCTTCGTTTCCTTCCTATAGTTAAACTCCCTCCCATCATGCACCTATTTTGTCTTCTTTGCTTTATTGGCGTTCTACTGGAGATAAAAATTTATCTTAAACTGTCTTTTCTATTTTTCCCCCTCTCCCCAGGTGCACAGACTTTCATTGTGGTGTCTAACTCAGCTAGCCCATCTAGTCTTCAAACGATTCGCCTTCCTCAATCGCTTTTTGTTGACTTCCCATATCTCAGGTCGGCAATCTGGGGCTACGGAGCCGCATGTGGCTCTTTTGCCCCCCTCTGAAGCAAGCAAGTGTGCGTTAAAACCCGATTTTTTGCCACTACATGTACTTAGAAGTAAACACCTTTTTTTGGAGAACCTACACGTGAAAAAGACGTGCACCATCTGAGAGTGCCTAGAAATTCGTTTCTTTGCCACTAATTGACGGCGAAGACTTTTTTTTTTTGGAGAACACTTATACCAGGTAGACTGAATGCGGCTCTCGTTGTTCTCTTTGTTGTGGAAAACGGGCCAAAATGGCTGTTCGGTCATAAAAAGTTGCATACCTATGTCCTATATCATATTTGTGCTCTGCCTCAAACAGCTCCTCCTAAATGTTCCCTTTTCCTTTTCTGTTCTTGTAGCTACAAAGGCTGATGAAGGAGCGCACATTCGACTAGAACTCTGGTCTAATCATTCATACCTTTTTTAAACCTTTTAAATAGCTGATGCCTACTATGCCAATACTATGCCTACTTTGCCTACACAATTCCTTTTCTGTGACTGCAATACCTACTATGTCTGTACTATGCCTACTATACCTGTACTATTTCTACTTCGCCTGTACTATGCCTACGATTCTTGTACTATGCCAACTATGTTTGTGTCATGCCTGCTAGGCTATGTCTGTGGTAGGTCAACTATGCCTATGTGATTTAACCGTTGATCTTAATAAAACTTTTTTATCAAAATCAAGAACTTGGCCTTGAGTTTGATGATCTTGGTCTTTACTAGGGCTGCGAACTTGAACTGGAGAAAACTCAATCTTTCTTTGTCGAATGCAAACTCAAAAAATTAAGGACTCGGACTTGCAAATTTTTTGCGAGCTCGAACTTGCACTCGCATAAAAATTTATTGAGTTCGCAGCCCTGCTCAACCTAACGTACGCCAAGTGACTAAACCACTGGATATAGCCAGTTTTGTACCTCAAACAGAGTGCTAGTATCAAATGCTGCTTATAAATCTAAAATCTAAGTGTAGCTAAATTTGTCAAAGCTTGTAATGATTTTACAGTAACAAGGCTGAGTGGTTTTTACCAGAGCTGTAGTGTCTCGAAACATGTCTCGGTCTCGAAACATTATTTTTCAATGTCTCGGTTTCGTCTCGGTCTCGAAGGTATGAAGTCTCGGTCTCGGCCTCGTCTCGGCACCTTTCAGTCGGGGAAAATGAGCATGTCTCGGTCATATTTAAAGTTTCGTTTCAAAATTGAATAAAGTAAGCCAAATTTCCGACAGTTTTGCTTTAAAGTAAAACCCACATTAATTTTTATCTTATACTGAAAAGGACAGCTTTACTTACAGTAGCGTTACGGTGAATGCGAAATATTTTGTCAAAACCGTAATTGCAATGTTACTGCATAGATGACAATGTGACTTTACTTAATTATGCTTTAAGCCCCTCAATTTTTCTCCGAAAAAAAGACTTTCATCTTGATTTACACACCAAAATTAGCAAAAATTTTCGTTTTAAAAGTTTCTTTTCCTTACTGCTCTGCCCCCTAAAGAAAATTGAGCTCACTTGTTTTACAACATTGCTTGATAATATGATGTAGCTTACCTAATAATGCTCCGCCCCCAAAGATTTCTTTCTAAACATATCACAGAGCGTGTGTGAGATAAGATGTTTTCTTTCATCTAAAGTTGCGTATCAAGCCATTGCCGCTAGGAGGTATATTCGTAAAAAAAGCGTCTTTTAGCTTTGTTTACTTAGCCTTCGATAACCAAGGCCATCTTTTGTTATTAGACCCAATTATGCGGGAAATGACGGGGAAGGGTCCCGCAATCTCCTTCGCCTAAATAAGAAGGATCAGAGCCATCAGAACAAATCACGAGGTTGTGATTTGATGAAGTCAGTGCGGTGTGAGCGGCATCGTGGCGAGAAAGAGAAGCAGCAAAGCGAGAGTATGACGTAGAAAGAGTGAGCTCTGTTGGAATCAAGAAACCCTACTATATTTTTTAACTAGTTTTTCCCATTTGGTGCCCTTGGTGATTGGTTTCTAATGTCACGTTGTCGGTGGAAACATGAGACTTGAGTTAGAGCTTGTCGAGAAGGTATGTAAGTTATTGTTTTTCATGAATAAATAAGTTTATAAATAAGTAAGTTTTACTGTATAGTCTAACGTACTAATATTTATATAGCCTAGCAGTACCACGGTAGTATTGCGATCAATTATTGTAGCCTACATCATTGTAGTTTGGATTACGTAGTAAGCTTATAGTCCGATATTTTCTCGTACCGTTGAACTTATCGGTAAACTCTTCCCGGTTCTACTGCTTGGTACCACAGCTATCGCTTAGTCATGTAGCTGTAGAATGCATCCGTAACTAGCTCCAACCTAAAAAAGGCTGGTTTCAAGGAGGAGAGACAGAGAGAGATAGCAAGCGAGAAGAGCCTCTCTGGAGGAGAAAGAAAAGAGCATGAAGGAGTGGGTGGGTGCCCACAAAATCCCTCCAGGAGGTATTAAAAGCCATCGTTTTACTCCGTGTCAAGTCTTTCCTAAAACAGGAAAAAAGGGTGGTCGATGTAAGGGCCGCTCATTGAAAAAAGAGAGCAAGAAGGAGTGAGGTTGACTTGTTCAAGAGAAACAAAGATGCATCAGGAAAGAGATCAGGGATCGGAGCGGACAAGAGGCAGCTAGCTACGGCGCAACTGATCGCTCAATAAGGCTTTCTACCGTGGTAATGCACAAAAAAAGGGAACTATGCGGATGAAGCGTAGATGAAAACATGCTGAAGGGAAATTATTACACAGAAACGATGAAGACTTTTTGTAGGGGATTCATGAAGATGCAGAGGTGCATCGTAAGATCTTGAGACGACAAAAAACTTGACTTTCAGCAAAGATATACGTTTAAAAAAGCAAAAATTGCAGAGACCCAAAAAAGTGGGAGCGGGGTCAAAGTGGAGGAAAGACTAGAGGAGGTAGAAAAAGGAGCTGAAGACTAGCCTGGTCGAGAATCCGCCAAATAAAGAAGGCTTTTCTTTTGCTTAGGTTAAAAATAAGACACTAGTGATCAGACCAGAAATCTTATCAGGGTTTCTTGAACAGCTTCCGTCGGAGTAGGTACAGAAAGAAAAAAGGAGGATATTTTGGGGGAGGGGTTAGAGACCGGGCACGAGGTAGATAGTAGATCATTAATGATAGTAGGAGGATGAACTGCCCTGAGAGCTGTCTAATTGTCTAAGTTACAGCCTACGGTGGGGATATACGTTTTGGGAGCCCCGTATAGACAAAGTTAGATGAATTAAAACCCCCATGAGAAACCCTGATGGAGCAGGGTGGACAACTGCGGAAGTAAGATGAAAAGAAAGAGTTAAAGTCCAAGGAGAAAACCAAAATTCATTTCGAATAAACCCAGTTTAGATGGTTGCACTGACCTGCTCCTTTAGATCAGGGCTTCTCAAACTATGGGTCGCGACCCCATGTGGGGTCGCACAATTTAATTTTGGGGTCGCGAAACAAATTCAAGACATATTGGCTGTATTCATCAGAAATAAAAGCTTTTGTAATCTTTACGAGAAAATCAAAAGTAGAAATGATTTTGCGGTGCATTTTTAAGGGGTAACTCCCTCTTTCACGTTTTCAGTTGTATACTACAATGTCTGCCTGACCCTTAAGAAAAAAATCAAAAAATCGAAACAAATTTTTTATTGTTATTTCCTGTTTGCTGTAACATACTGACCGATATCGACCATGTTGACACGGCTTTAACTTGAAAGGAAATTTCCTTATTTGATAAAATTTGACTCTAAAAGTTAGAAATGGGAAAACTAGGTGGAAATGATCAAGACAAAAAAATCAGGAGGAAATAGGAAAATTTGCAGCAACATATCTCCACAAAAAATATACCTGGTAGTGTAAAATAAAATGCCATGTAGAAATACAGAAATTACGGAAAAAAAACGCTGCTAAACTTCATTTTCCGTGGTTCAAAAACTTCTAATGAAAAGAAAAATGTTTGCCTTGAGAAGATTGGTTTGGTTAAGCCGAGCCAAGCGGATTCCAATGTGAAGTGCGTAAGGTATGCAAGTTGCTTACCTCACCAGTAGTGTATTTTGAGGAAGTGTCATGTTCCCTTGCTTTGGCCTTTTCATCAGAATTTAAAAACTATTATGTTAGATACATTTGCGTCACGTCTTGACTTTATTCAAATGGCATTTAAAGACATTATTTCAAGAGCAAGCAATTCTGACGTATCAGTTCATTTCTTTCATAATTCATCATGCGCAATAACCATCCCTTTAGATGCCCTTGATAAACTTTATATAATGACTATTATTTCGTTAATTTTTTTTGTTTGCTTTTCTATTTCTATTGTGTATTCTTTTTTGATATGGTATAGTTACTTTCGTGGATTGTGCGCATTTGCATGATTTCGCCCTAAAAAAAGATACTTGAGATTTGTGATCAGTGGTGCAATTATAGAGGGAAACATCAGAGATAGCTCTCAAAGGATATGACAGAAGTAAAAAATGTAGAAGAACTAATTTTTTGTGACCAAAATATAATTCTTGCTTTAGCAAGGTTTTCTTCGTTTACCTTTGCCCTTCGAAAGAAGATCGAGTTTACAAATTTTATATAATTGCTTGACAACAAGATAAAGTTTACGTAAAGCTTTGCTCCCCGCTTCCCTCTCAAAACAAAGCATGCCAGTGCCTGTAATGGGACGTTTATTGCTTAAGTATCATTAACGTGTAGGCTAATCATCCAGGGGTCGCGTAGAAATTTCTTTTCTAAAATGGGGTCGCAGAACAAAAAAGTTTGAGAAGCCCTGCTTTAGATCACATTCTCGGTGCACACGGAGCTAGAAAAATGGTGCCAGGGCTTAGATAAATGTTGTGGTTTATCACAGGAAGAAAAGCGATGGGAGAGCAAAAAGGGTAAAACAACAAAAGAGAAAGAGACAGTCAACGGATTTCAAAAAGAGAGTAATTTGATTTTCTCCGGTCGTTCAGAAGGTATCACCAAAAAAATGGATTGGTGGGAGACTGATCGGGTTTTCTGAAACCTTAACAGCAAATTTGATCCAAGCCAATGTGGCCCGGGACAACACAACCACATTTAGGCGACTGTTGTTGTTCACATTAGAACGCTCACGCCATCTTTTCCTACCCGGCAGGCCCAGTTTTTCAAATTTCATGTTAAAACGGGCGCCAATCTGCAAGCTTTCATCTGATCTCGGGAGCGCAAACAAGTCTGCCACTTCCTCTCTTGCTTTCTCACATTTTTGCTCTGTCCGTGCTGTAGCTTTCTTTAATCTCCTCTGTCTTTCTTTTTCTTCCACTCTGTGACACATCTGTCAGGAACTAAGAACCTCTCCTCTTCCTCTGCCATCAGACCACAATGCTTAATCAGTCTCACGTTTCTTTCGGATATTGAAACAAATGATGAGCTGGCCAGACCGTGGTGCTGCTCTATTTATCTGCACTTGAGGCTTAATATATCCACAAAAGAACTTGTGATTTCTCTCCCTGCTCGCTGTATCCCCTTGTGTTTTTGTTGCAATAGACATAGCCTTCTCTTAAACTCTTATCTCTCTAAACTGGGCTTATTTGAAAATTTTTGGAGCAAAGTCTGTGTGTCATCCGATTTATGACACTATTCCATGCTTGTACTATGCCTGTATTGTGCCTGTGTAGCACAATCTTCAGGGCTTTGCTCAGATCAGAAACTGGCATGGGTGTTTTTGAGCAAGTTCGTCGTAGCTTCATCCAAGAGCGTCACAACTTTTTATCCAGTTGGTGTTTGATATATGGGAAACATCAAGATTATGCAGGCTGTGATCTGCTCAATCTTTTCACACGCGCAATTCTGTGCAGGAAAAACAGATCATACAAAAAGAAATTAACAGATCAAACAACTATGCCTACTAAATAGAAATTACCCAACATCAATACTGAGACGGTTAAGTTGTACATAGGCAAGTCTGGGCAAGCTCAACCCCAAGGACTTTGGACCAACTCTTGGAAGAAAATAACGTAGCTTCGACCATCTTTTCAAATATTCTGAGTTTTATCGAAGATTTCTCCCAGCGGTCTGGCGGAGATCAAGAGCAGAGAAAGCAATCGGAAATTTCCGTGCTGCGAGTGCAAATGGCCGTCTGGATTTTGGTCTCTCTTCTCTTACATTAGGTTGTCTGATCAACCCACCATTTTATAGGATAAGTAATCAGGGTTGTGGATGCAAAAGATTTGCCGGAAATAGAGTGGCTCCAAAGCAGAAAAGCCCATCAGGCTGGATGTCAACTAGAATTGATAAATCGTTTGTTGGTGTAGGACGTAAGCATCGACTGACAATGTGTAGTGCTTCTTCAATTGCTCTGTCGATGAAATGAGCATGAGCGGTGCGACACCTGGCTGATGCGCAGTTCTCAGCTGTAAAGTAGGACTGAGGAGAGGGCAGCAGCGCGCGAAGCTTTGACGTCAGTCCCCAACCAAAGCCCGAAAGTCGCCTCAGCAGTTTGCCGCGCGTTTTTAGTTTTTCTGCGATGTCTCATAGAGTCGGCAAAACGTGAGTATATTGTTCAACTTTAAACCAAGATACTTTGGAGTGCGGCTAAACGATGGAGTGTTACCACTGATCGTAACTTTCAGCTCACGTTTTGTCTTTCGGTTATGCAAGTAAAAACCACCGATAGCGTTTTTGTTTCGCTGAGCTTCAACTTTTTTTGCTGGCTGTCAACTCCGCGATGGTAGTGCAACGTTCCGACGAAGCTGATGTTCTGGAACAGCCAAATATTTCGATTCAGGATTTCCAAAAAGAAAAAATAGACTTTTTTCCAATCATCAGGACACATCATCTGCCCCTGCATGGCACAATTTGAATGCACAAATTTTTAATTTGTTTTTCGGGAAAAATCCCTTGATGTTGGTTAAGCAAAAATAGTAGTCAGCTGCATGGTCTGTCTGCTTACGCCACACCATTGGTACAGCCAAAGGTATTTTCATTTGCTTTCTACTTATCTACGGAAGCAACTGAGTTTTAAATGCATTGCAACAAATATTGGAAGCCCACTCAATGGACACAAGATTCAACACTATAATATTGCTGTAACACAACTGGTAAAAAAGCTAATTAGATATTTATATTTGATAAATAAAAAAGCTTAAACCAGTTCTCTTACTCCTCTCCACCTTCATTACGAATTTAGTCGTTTTACATTATTAAATCCTTCAATGTTTTCAACCAACAAATTCGATAAAACACTTATTCTTAAACTTTCCTTCATTTTTACACATCTGAACAATATTAACTTATGACTCATACAAGTTTGAAGGGAGAGATATCAATTGCAATAAATATAGTAATGCGAATAGTAGGTGCGTATGGGCCACAAAGTGAAAGACCAGACACAGAGAAAGTTAGTTTTTATGATGAAATGGCAAGTGAGTGGGACTTGGAAAGTTCTAGTCAGATCATCGTTTTTTAGGAGATTTCAATGGACGTATAGGGAAATGTGCTGAGGATTTTGAAGGTGTACACGGGGAGAATGACATTGGGAAAGGAAATCAGAAGAAAGAAGATTGCTGGAGTTCTGTGATGAAAAAGAGCTGTGCGCGACAAACACTTGATTTTATAAGGCAGACAAAAGGAAAATCACTTGTAGTGCTGGTTGATGTGAAATAGAAATTGATTTTGTGCTTGTGGGAGAAAAATACAGAAGGTATGTAAGGAATATGAAAGTGATTCTATAAGAACTTTGGCACAGGCTGGTGATCGTAGATCTGGTTAAAAAGGTTCTAAAAAAGATTGTGTGAAAGCAACGGATCATAAGAAGAAAGATTTGGAAGTTGAATGAAATCCGAACAAGAGTAAGATTTGAAAAAAGAGTAAAAGAACTAGTAAGCACAGACGCGCCTGATTTGTGGAAAACTTTCAAAGATGGTGTTCTAAAGGCATGTGATGAAGTGTATGGAAAGAAGAAGTCTAGGAGAAATCGAAGAGACATGTGGTGGTGGTGGTGGTGGAATAAAGAGGTCAAGGATACTATAGCAAAAATGAATGTGAGATTTAAAGAGCTGTGCAAGTTCCCATCAGAAGAAAATAAGACTCAATACAAACGTTTAAGATATCAAACGAGAAAAATTGTTGCTAGAGCTTTGAGAATGGAAGCTAATCAGGAGTTAAATAATTTATATCAGAATTCTAACAGTGCTTTCTACTTCCTTAGAAGAATGAAAAAGGAAAAATGTGGAAGAAGGAAAGTGCTTAAGAAGAAGAGACGGACGATTGGTTTTATTGAAGAAGATAGGGCAAAAATTTGGAAGGAACACATGGAAAAGATTCTAAATGAAGAGAACGAATGGAATCACTTGGTGGAAACTGATGTAGTAGAAGGACCAGTGGAAAAAGTGGCTTGCAATGAAATTGTGGAAGCAATGCAAAAGATGAAATCAGAAAAGGAAACTGGACCATCTGAAGTAAGTGTGGAGATGATAGTTGCAAGTGGTGAAATTGGGGTTGTATGGTGATGGAACTGTGCCAGCGTGTATCGGATAGAAGAGGAACGCCTGATGAGTGGAAAACTAGTATTGTTGTGCCTATCTTTAAAGGAAAAGATAATGTGATGAGCGGTGAATCATACAGAGGAGTGAAACTGCTAGAACATGTCATAAAAATTGTTGAAAGGGTACTAGTTATGCAAGAGAAAAGAACAGTGGGTGCGATATTCATTGTGAGGTGAATGCAGAAGAAATATCAAAAGAAGGACAGGAAGTTGTATATGCGTTTTTTTGACATGGAAAAAGCTTTTGATAGAGTGCCAAAAAAGTGATGGAGTGGACCATGAGAAAAAAGGGTCTATCAGAAGTAATGGTTCGGGCAGTTATGAGCTTGTAAGATGGTGCAAAAGACAAGAGTGAGAGTGGGATCTGCATATTATGAGGAATTCAAAGTAAAAGTTGATGTACGTCAAGGATCTGTGCTGTCACCACTGTAAATATTGTTACAATATTTGGCAACATCTAATGCTTTAAATCCATGGTTTCCCGTAGCCAATCTGTGATTTGAACGCGCGTAGTGTCGTTGTTATGTGTGTTTCACTTGAGGTATCGTTTTTATTGATTAGTGGTTAAATTTGGCAAAGTTGACCCTAAAGCGACGCTGCGAAAACTGCCTTCTTATCACATGTTACGTCATTCTCAAGTAGACACGTAGCAGGAAGGATTACGTTGTTTTGTAAACCTGCACGTTTGAGAAAAAGACGAAACTGTCAAAAGAAGTTTGTAAGAACCCAAGTACATAAAATTGAATTAGTTGTTCTTTTGTTGATCGTCTTTGTGGAGCTGTAGGAAAGAAGGTACTTGGGGGTCAAACTAGCTTGAAACCGTTACACCGCTACGCCGCTACAACGCCAACACCGGCAACAACGTCAACGTCGCCAACGACGAAACCGCCAACAACGCCACCACCATTCCATTGTAATTTTCTATCAATTGTAATATTTTAATTTCAAATTTCAGTTTTTTATCGTCAATACAAGTTCATCAAAAAATTAGTGCACGAAGGTTTAGGCGACAGAAGAAAGAAAGTTCAAGAAGGGGTGCGTTTCATCTATTTTATTAAACAGCTTCACAACAAGTTCAAGAAGGGGCTCGTTTCATCTATTTTGTTAAACAGCTTCACAACAATCCGTCTCCGGTACGGAGACTACCCCAAGAGTCTCTGTCCCACGAACCCGTTACAGCCACTATTGTTTGCAATAGTTGTAAACGTTGTTGCAGAAAATGCAAGAAGGGATGTAGTTAATGAATTGCTGTATGCAGATGGCCTTGTTCTCATGAGCGAAACCATAAAAGACTTAAACAAAAAATTTTGGAATTGAAAGGATTCACTGGAAAGTAAGGGTTTGAAGGTCAACACCAGAAAAACAAAAGTGATGGTAAGCGGGTCGGAAGGAGAACTATTCAAAAGCAAGATAGATCCGTGTGGAGGTTGTAGGAGGAGAGTCATGGCCAATTCAGAGCTGTGCACAAAATGTGGAAACTGGGTTCATGACAGATGCGCAAAAAAAGAGAGTTACCGCCAAGTTAGCAATGCATTTTGCTTGCTCAAAATGTAAAGGAGTAATGGAAGGAACGGTGGATTCAATCGAGAAGTTGTGCGATGAAGTGGAGACAGTGAATGGATTTTGTTACTTGGGAAACAGACTAAATGCTAGTGGTGGTTGTGAAGCGGCAGTTACAGCAAGAGTAAGAATCGGTTGGGTAAGATTCAGGAAATGTGGAGAATTATTGCTTGGAAATAGGTTTCCTCTGAAGATGAAAAGTAAAGTTTATCGTTGTTACGTAAGATCAGCAATACTGTATGGAAGCGATGCATGGTATTTAAAAGAGAATGAAAAAGCAATTTTATTGAGAACGGGGAGAGCTATTGTGAGAGCCATGTGCGGTCAGAAAGTTGTTGACAGAAAGACGACTAAAGAACAGATGGACATGTTGGGGTTGCAGGAAACTATAGACCGGTTAGTAACAGCGAATGGAATTAGATGGTATGGACATGTGCTGAGGAGGGATTACGATAGTGTTTTGAGGGTTGCTTGAATCTTGAAGCGATTGGCAAGAGAAAGCGAGGACGACCGAAGAAGACCTGGAAGAAGAAAGTGGAGGAGGAGACAGAGAAGATTGGTTTAAAGAAGGAGGATGCCTTGAATCAAGCAAAGTGGAGAGAGGGAGTGCAAGCAATTGCAAGGAATGGGGTGAATCCGGCCATCTCTGCTAAGGAGACAACACTCGACAAAAAACTGGATAATTACATAGCTTGCTAGCGTACAGTGATTTAATCTGTGGAATTCGTTATTAGATTCCCTTACCGCATAAATTTGATGTAGGCTAAGTTCAGATGTTCACTCTCATATGTCTACACTTCAGTTGGTTTTATAGCGACATCAGCTTAAAACCAGCTGTACTATCACTTTCATAGATATTATTTTGATAGAGTTCAATAAATATTGTTATTTGGAGTAGCAGCTATTGTTTACACTTTTAGGGACGTGGTAACAACATGATGAACACTGTAATATAAGAATGCATTGAGTCACATTTCATTATATATTTAATCTCTCAAAAACTAGATGTGATAGAAAAAATTTGATTGCACATTTGGATTCAGCGCCCGAAAGTTACCCTAAAACGCTCTTCAGGTTACCAGATACAAAATTTTTATTGAACAGTGCTATTCAATCAAGCCACAACCTAACTTGTATTGTAATGACTGAACTGTAGATGCTGACTTCTGTTTAGACTATACACTTACCAATACTCTTTTGACTTGACATTACTACTTGGGGGGAGGCATGGGATCCTTTCACCCTCCCCTGGCTTCGCTTACACCACAGACAAGAAATAAGTGCGCAACCAGAAACTTAAGGTGACTAAAGCAATTGCGTGAAAGACATGAGTAAGCCGGACGCTTAATGGCTTATTTTTGTAAATAATTATCCCTTCGTGGCCCACAAAAACTTTGAATTTGTGCTCTCCTTCGCGTACTTAAAGAATGAAAAGGATAAATAATTACAAAATAATGCGCATTCTTTTGATCAAAACCATTTTTAATCGAAGAATACGGAGATCGACATTAGGGAAATTTTGTGATACAACGCTCACAATTTTAGATTAGTTCCCGTTTCGAAGTTAGGGAAAGAAACAGATGAATATTTGTAAAGTGGCAGGCTGTTTGTGAGTAATACTACTCTTGCTTTAAGAGTAGAAACGTCAGTATTAGGAGTGTAGTTGATGAAACTGAAAACATGACAGGAAAATGAAAAGAAAACAAGAAACCCACAACTGCGTGAAAGTTTTTGCTTCAAATGCCAAATGAGATTTAATGGAAAAACTGGGAAGGTATGTGTGGCCATTTTCTCCATATCCCAGAACCACGGCACATAGGCGCAGTCAAAAAAATTGATGTTATAAATGCGATTACCAAAGAGAGCGCTCCAAGTTATTGAAAAGACACCACTAAATAGTTTATTTTTGTAAATCTGAAAACGACCACAATCGCTCTATCCCCCTCCCGTGTCTTGTTGGAAGGAACAGACAAAGTGTGTGAAACGACTTGTTGTTTTGGGAGTTAGACCAGTCCTGATTAAAGAGTAGGATAATCAGGATTAGCCGAATAGAGCCTCGCGTCTTATTTATTACATCTTTTGTTACTGCTGTCACAAGAGAGTGTGATTGGACTGGAACCGGCGCAGCGGGCTGAACCATCATTTTTAATCATAGATAGCTGATGAGCAGCACTGCCGGCGACGCCGGCTGATTCCACTTGTGAAATAATAAAACTTTCAAAACCAGGTCACCTAAAATTAACTGAATATAAAACAACGACGATAAAATGTGGTTTGGTGCAAAATATGATTATGGCAGAAACATCGATTAGGCTATTTACAAATTTTGCTTTTCACGCTCGACGTTCTTGCAAACAAATCAATAAGCAACGCACAAGTCTGATAAACTAGGCTTGACTAATTCGAATGATTTTTCATTCAGAACGTTAGTTTTTTCAGTAAGGTCTGTGCAGCGATTTTAACATCTTCTTTGATATAACTTGTTAGATTAACATATTTTCTGATCAAGCAAGCATAGCAAATTCATCTAGTTGCGAGTTAACAAAAATTAAAAACACTCCTGGTCATATGTTCACATAAGAATGACCAGTAGTATATTTGCAACAACATTGATTTTAACTTCTTAACATGGCTCTGCTAGTGTATTTAAAAGTTAAAGTGATCTTTATTCAGATTTAAAATCTAAATAAAATTCATAAAAACTCACCATTTTGAAAAGCTGAAATCAGTTTTTCTTTGTAAGGATTGACTAAAGTTCAAACACAGACAATCTTTTTCATACTGTTGATTATGCAACCATTGTCTGTGTTTGAACTTTACTCAATCCTTACAAAGAAAAAGTGATTTCAGTTTTTTGAAACGTTGAGTTTTTATAAACTTATGTAGAATTTGAATCTAAATAAAGATCATTTTAACTTTTGATTACGTTGGAAGAGCCTTATTGAGAAGTTAGAAGATGCCTGGTGGCAAAAGCAAAATAAACATTGATTTTAGTCAGCCAAGTAATCGATCGGGTTTTTAGTAACAATGTTTAAAGGTGGTGCGCTCAAATCTCACGTCGACTGCTAGGTTGGGCTCTTGAAAAATCATTTGAAGGTTATTCTATTTGGTGAATTTTAAATAATTTATCGGAAGCAACACCACGCATTTCAAGTGAAATTTTGAAACTTGGAAACTCCGATGCAGGTCTGGACAATTGACCAATGCGAAGGACTAGAGCCTAGAGTTGCTGTTGTAAGAGTCTGGAGAAAAAACGCAATAAATATTTTGAAAGTATTTTTGTATCGAGAGAATTATCAATTGGATCTAACTTATGTAGTTTAATAAAATTTAAAGTTAAGGGGAAATCAAAAGAAAACAAAACTCCTGCGTGAAATCTCACGGCAAATGAGGAATTTTTTGCTCGAAAGCGGCTTAATAAAAATATCGGGTGCTGGTGCAAAAAATCTGAGGGCAGTCAATGCCTCTTTCCCCTCTGTCGGCACCAGGAAAAATAATTTCAACTGTGGAATTGAAGTCACAAATATACACCGTAATTTCAAAATGGATCGCGCCAAGTCGATAAACAGCATATTCCTGTAATTGTAAAAGCGATCACTATTTTGGCATCCAACCCCTACTAACACTTCTTGCTTTACGTGCTTCCAGTGCGTGACGTCGTGGTGACGTCATAAACAGAAATAAATTTTTTTAATTCGCATTTCTTGACGGAGAAAAACGGTTTTTTGTATATATTAAAATCAGTGCCCACTTACCAAGTTGCAAAGATTTCATCCTTTTTGAATCAAGATGACGTCACAAATAACGATTGATCGCACATTTTATTTTCTTCATTTTCTCAAAAAATAATGACCGTAGAAACGTCATTTAAAGTTTTTTCGGAAAATATTAACAAGCTTCTTCTGTACAAAATAAATTTTGTGTTAATTTGAGCTTTTTTCACAACGCAAAAAGCATATTTTTTAAAGGTGCTTTTAATTTTAAGCAATCTTTTCTCCATTTTTCCTTTAGCGTTTCAAGAATCTCCGTGATATCACAGTGGTGTCTGCTACAATTGCAGTGAAAACAGCTGCAGGCCACATCTGCACTTATTTTTGATTTTCACTGTGAAAACTACCGTAAATTGCTCATATGCTGTCTGCAGAAGTGCAATGATATATTTCCGTACTAACATACCGGCATAAATCTGTTTTTGATAGTGCAGTGGCAGGTGCGAAAATCACAAGAACTAAACTGTTGGCGATTCTATCTTTGAATACAGGGAGTCCTCGACTTACGACGTTGATCCGTTCTTAAGAAACGGTGTAACCCGAATTTCAGTGTAAGTCGGAACATCATAAATAAATTATTCTATAGGTACTGTACTGTAAAGTATTGTACTACAATAAAAGGTAAAAAGTAATTAAAAAAAAGTACTTTATTAGAAAAAGAGAAAACAATTCCATACCACATGGATTAAAGTAAATATTAATAAGATGGAGGAGAAGCTGGAATAATAGAGGCAGCTGAGGTAGACGGTAGAGGTTTGTAGCAAGAGGGGCAGCTGATGTAAAGAGTTGTTGTCTGTAGTGCCATCGCAATTGTCCTTCTGAGGTAGTAGGCCTTGAACGAAGCAATTACTCCTAGGTCCAAAGGCTATAAAAGGTCCGTGGTATTAGGTGGAAAGTAAACCACCTTGACATTAGGGTAAAAGTCTTCCGGCTGGGCAGGGTGTCCAGCGGCATTTTTTATTTTATGGGGCGCGTTCGTAACCTCGAAACAGCGTAAGTCGGGACCGTCGTAACCCGAGGACTCCCTGTACATTGTACGCATAGTTGCGACTAGCAATTGATTATTCTTTAACCGGCATGATGGCGTTGTGGTTAAGTGCGTCCGTTTCGCACTCGGCAGACCTACTGTACACTTTCGTAGCAGGCGCAATTTCTTGAAAAATCCTTTTACAAGTTTTGAGGGTTTTTATGATGTTTTTAGCTTTAAAAAATCCCTGTTTTTGTGAAATGTAAGTTCATTGACCTCTTATTATTGCAGCTGGTTACTTGTTTTACGATGCGTTTTTGTGAATTGCACTACTTCAAAGTTATTAATTGGGAGGCATTTGGAACACCTTGCTGCCTACCCTCCATTATAAATTAGTTTTCAACTGCACACTTCGGAAATGGAGTGGATGAATATTTGTAATTGACAGGCTGTTTGTTCATAAGATTTATCTTGACTGAATAGTAGAGAGGTTGGGATTACGGGCAAAGCCAAAAGTAATAGGCCCAGCGGGCGATGCCGCCAGAGTCGGCAGATAAATGTATAAAATTTAAACAGCTAATTCGCTTGTTGTTTGTGTACTATTTATTTCTATATTGTATGTTGACATAACAATCTTCTCTCTTATCGTGATTTCTTTAAAGCAGTGAGCCTACTGACTGTCACTTGAAAAATGCAATGATGTTGACAAACACTATCAAGACGAAAATCTGACGTCACAAAATAGTAAAAACTAGGGCTAGGACTGCAACAAATCAAAATTTTGAAGGAGGTTATTTTTGATGCAGGTATAGGCTACACTTGAAAAACATATTTACCGGTACTTTGTTTGGAGGTAGACGCTAAGAAATTCTTTGATAAACAAGCTTTTTGTGACGAGCGATGAATTGACAAAATATTTTTTGGGTAGGTGGGGGGTCACTACAAGCATCAATGCCCTTTAAAGTTTTGAAAATTACGCGACAAACAACCTGTAGTTTTGGGGGTGGGACATCCTTGCGGCATGAAAAAAAATCTGAAACGGCAAACTTCATCCCTGCTGCACTTTGCGCTTATAGCCTTACTGCATATTAAAGCGGTTCTTAAAGCTAGGCCAACTCTTCGCAACTCTCAAGGTTCATGATGTCTTTGATTCTCGATTGGCCTTGCTGTGAAACAAAGAACTTTTTCTGGTCCTGGACGATAGATTTAAACTTTCTTGCTTGCAATATCAGCTGCAAAAAGTTCATATTTTATGCACAGAAGATTGGCCAAGAATATGGAATTATTGATCCGTTGTTGTAGCTATGTCTTCTCATAAAACCACAAAGTTTGTGCGGATCGTGACAATTTCTCCTGAAAAAGAAACAAAACTCAATCCAATGGCGCCCGAGCGTCCGTGATACCCGGCGCGGGTGCTAAAATGTCATCTGCCGGTGAAACAACTTTCAGCAAGTAAGAATTCAAGGTGAACTTTTTATGAATCCTCTGAAGTATAACCGATCCATCACTTCCCCTTCTTCCCAACGTCTCCCCCGGACACGATCTCATGCCTTTCGTAAACTGGCCGATAAACGGAAAAGTTTGCATAAAACTCCACTTTATCACTAACGCAAGAGATCAGCGATTTACTGTGAAAGGTAACCGCTGACGTAGACATTGTTTTGATCTACCCGGTCTGATCAATGCAATTGATGACGACAATTGGCCGGAAGCTTTAAGTAAATCATAGTGCAGGGGTGGGCAAACTATGGGCCGCACGCAGCCCTCCAACACTAGTAGAAACTTCCATTCTGTCCAATTTAATGTGACAGGGGTGGCCACACTTGTCGTACTAAAGAAACAAAAACGACAGAAGCTACAGTAATATTGAAAGTAGCTCCTACGCAATTCTTAGTTTGAATTGACGCATTTATCGTCTAAATAGGCGGTGGCAAGGTTTTTTTGAGGATTATCATTTTCAAAGTCCGAAATTAGGCATTTGCACCCTTCCACCGACCACCGGCATTGCATATAGCTATTGCAAAATTTTAAGCACTTGCCCTTGGCCAACTCTTAAATAGTCAATGCGGCTCTCCGGCTAAAAAGTTTGCTTACCCCTGTCATAGCCTATCCTAGTACTTCATGCTCATGGGACCTAAATATGGTCTACTGTAGTGAAAGTTCCGTAAGCAATCAACGAAGCTGGATCTTTCTTGAACAAGTAGCGGATGTTTCAGGAGCTTCACGAGCTGCAAACTGCTCAGAATAATGTCGTTGTCCTCTCCCATTGTTGTTGTGCTTACCCCTCCTCTTCCTCGGGATGGAGGTGCGGCATGAACGGCAATTTAGGTTCATGCCGTCAACCTAATTGAATTAGGCTAGGGGAAAGATGGCAGCCCATTTCGGACCAGTCATGAGTGACTGGTAGCCCCTCCACCAACAAGGCGGACTGCGACTGGTTGGTACCCAAGTGTCGCCTTTTACGACATGCTGGGTTAGCAACTTCACAATTGTAACCAGGTGAAGTACGGGTAGGCCACCTGTCTACCACCTAAAGGTAGAGGCGTTCCGTTAAGTGCCTTGCCCAAGGACACAACAAGCAAACTTGCCGGCTTGTTCTCCTCACTATCCCTTATTTATGCTGAGCGCCAAGCAGGGGAGCTGTGAATACCATTTTTTAAAGTCTTTTGGTATGACTCGACCTAGGGAATGAACCCGAGGTCTACCGACTGCGATGCGGACGCTCTAATCACTACGCCATCGCGTCGGTTCCTCTCCCATTAACACACAAGATTGTGATCTCTGGACTGAGCTAGAACTACTATTCTATGCCGAATGAACGGAACGGAATTTCTCACTGTGAGTGTGAAATCTGAAATGGGCTTCTTCTTCGTTTACTTTGCCCAAATCAGGGCTCGGCATTCTCGTACAGTTTATTGTATTCGTGTCTATCCGTGACAGAATGCAGAATTGTTTCTGTATCTGAGCGTAGGCATTCTTTTGCATTGTTTATGAGAGTGTATCGCTGTTCACCACGTTATCGTTTCCCTGGTATTTTATCACAAATAAACAACTATTTTAAATTTTTCGTTTTTCATACTGTAAGAAAAAAATTGCAATTGTTTTTTCAAAATTAATGCTAATAGTATCCGTTTGTTCTGTTTTGACTATTTCTTTGATTGTTGTACTGCTTGAGTAGAAAATTCTTAGCATTTTGCGTATAAACCACATCTTTGCTGCGTTCGAATAATTGCTACAATCGTTGTTAAGGGTATAGGCTAATATTCACATCAATGATTTATAATTCAGAAGAACATGACATGCCAAACTCTTTTTTGTGGTCATTCCGATATTTTTGTTGCACAGCAGGCGTTTGAGATACAAGACCAGTTTTACTTAAGTGATTCCTATTCTGACTTCTGTTCTGCATCTCCCACTACCAAAGACTGAAAATGAATTGCAGTAGCCTGCGTCGATTGTAGACAGGGAAAGTGAAAAATGGGAATGAGTCTAACAGCAAAAAAAAAAACGAAATGTACGCTAGTTACAAAAGACACAACTGCTCCAAAAAATTGTACTTTTTTAGTTTTAAATGAACTCACAAAGCAAAACGATATAGGTGCCTCGCGTCTAGAGATGTGATCTAACGGGAGATGTGAAGTACTGCGGAATGCTTTATTTGATGCCTTTGGTCAATTGTTGGTCACCAATCACATTAATGAGGCCTGAAAGTCGAAACAGAGCACTGTATGCAGCACTGCGCAAGAAATTTCATGGCTATTTGTCCTATGGAAAGATATAGTTTCAATTCCCAAGTCGCATATACCGGCGAGCAAAATTACAGTCCTTACCACACAGCGAGTATTGAACAAACCACCTTTCGTCGGCGAAAGCAGCGCCAGTCCAAGTGCACTCAGCAAGCAACGCTCTCGTTTTATTTTGGAGACGCGACATCTTTACTTAAAAAGCAAAAAAGAAAAAGTCGGCAATAATTAACTGAAATGAGAATATGTTTTGTTTTTTGTTTTATTTTGTTTTGTTTTATTTGTCTATTTATCCTCCATTCACGAGAAAGCGAATTGTATCGCTATACTTTGGACGGGAAGTCCGCACTCGCTTGGGAGTTGCCTTTTTCGAGGTTTATGGGCCACCTGTCTTCCACATAAAGGTGGGGCTTCCCGTTAAGTGCCTTGCCCAAGGACACAACAAGCGAACTTGCCGGCTTATTCTCCACAACCTCCCCTAAATGCCAAGCGCCAAGCAGGGAAGTTGCGGATGCCATTTTTTAAAGTCTTTTGGTATGACGCGACAAGGGGAATGAACCCCAGGTCTACTGACTGCGAAGCGGACGCTCTAACCACTACGCCATCGCGTCGGTACTGTTGGCATATTGGCATAACTGGTTATGTTGGCATAACATGACGCAACGGAAAGCGATCACATGGCTATGTTCAGGATTTTCCGCTCGAGTGATTTCTGTTAACACAAATATCGCCTACAGCAAAATAAAACAATCGGCTAGCAAGAACTTTGAGTAAATGCAGCAACAACAAAAATTAACAAGTAAATGGTGGTGGAAGGTGTTAGCAGCGTTTAAGTTAATCAACATGAATAGTTTATGTCAAGTAACGCAATGTCGGCCGTGTTAGAGTTGCTTAATTCAGTTTCTTTTGCAAACTGCCGTTTCTAGACCATTTGACGTTCGAAAGACTTACAAATGTAGCTTGCATGAGCTCTACTTGTAGCCTACTGGCGATTTAACTTGAAATAGCTCGAAACCAAAGCTCTTCTTGTGACTTCTCATCAAAGAAATTGTCAGAAAAGAAATGACAGAGAAGAAGTAATCAGAGTCAGCGCTTTTATAGCAGATGTCTCCCCTTATTATAATGTAAAACAAAACATGGCGACTGCAAAAAAGTATGGGGCGCCATTTGTTCACGCTGATTACACATGTTTTAGGACAACATTTATGACTAAATCAAATGCATTTGTTTAAATGCACAAATACATTTAACATTTGTTTAAATGTTTATAACATTTGTTTAAATGTTAACATTTGTTTAAATGTTTTTAACATTTGTTTAAATGTTAACATTTGTTTAAATGTTTTTAACATTTGTTTAAATGTTAACATTTGTTTAAATGTTTTTAACATTTGTTTAAATGTTAACATTTGTTTAAATGTTTTTAACATTTGTTTAAATGTTAACATTTGTTTAAATGTTTTTAACATTTGTTTAAATGTACAAATACATATGTCACTCAACCGTATCATTCACATATGTCACTCAACCGTATCGTATCGTTCTTTAAAGGGAATGTACTGCGAATAACGCTTTTCCGATAGATTTGGTCATTGGACCATCACGTGATAGGTTTGCGACAGACTCGTTTGAAATGGGCGACAGGCGCGACATAGTTAAAATTCTTGAAACATGTGGTCTGCAGCAAATTAAACCACCAACCGCAAAAGTCCGAGTCTCTCACTACAAGATGTCTGCTGGATAGGATATAGGATGACTGCTGGAAGCAAAAGTGCAACATAGGGTGTATAGATTTATGCTGTTAGTCAATGAACTCAGTCTGCCAGTTTCTTGCAGAAAATAATGATACTTATGAAAGACTATGTATGTATATATATACATCGTAGGTAGACTGGCCATTTTTCGAAATGTAAAACCGGGACGCTTATTGCAGACTGCTATTATGACTAGGTAGGGTGGCCATACGTTCCGATTTAGGCGGGACAGACCTCCAATTGAGCGTCCCGTTTTTGCATGAGCAAATAACGGGACAGTGGATGGCCGCCTTTCACGAAGCCAAATAGTTGGGCTTACTATAGACTTTAGATCAAAATCGGTCGCGCCTACGGTGGGGTGGATCTCCAAAAAAAAAGGTCACCACCTATTTCGCTGCCCGTTTGTTGTCATTTTTGGCCGCAATCATCATTCAGATAGGGTTTGCTGCCAACATGCCCTAGTTTATCACGGCTAACTTTGGCATACCCTAGGTCAAGCTGTGCTGCATGACTGAGCGAAAACACCAGACATTACATAATTTAACTGGGACAGGCCTGAAAAAGCGGGACTGTCCCGCCTAAAACGGGACGTATGGCCA